>OZ007592.1:401791420-403056420 GCA_963931845.1 Maratus michaelseni
AGGTTCCCCTTGTAGTTTAATTAATTTCTTTTATGATTATTATCATTCCATTTCAATTTATGAAACACATTTTCATATGGATATGTGAAATTCGCTGTATTTCTTGTTTCTCGTTACAATAAACTTTTTATAATATTCTCTTTGATATATATAAGACTAGATAATTATATATTCAAAACTGGACATAAAATATTTAAATACAAGTAAATATTTTTTAATGTTCTGCATGTAAAAAAAAAAAATAGAAAAAGAAATATTATAGAAACTAGTAATTTTGAAGCAGTAAAAGTTTGTGAAATTCTCTCTAGCATCAATCAGTGCAAGCCGGAACAGATTTTACTCTAACTTCATTATATCTCGAATTTACACTTTGCTGATGACGAATATTTCAAATTAACTTTGGGGACTCCGTGAGCTATGACGTATGTGATATTTGAGATATGTCTTATATTTGAAAGCAGACATGTCTAGAAACTAGTAATTGTATTTTAAAGTTGATTATAATGAGATTTAGCACATTAACTGTGCCACTGAGTTTCTTTGAATTCTTATTTTTGTATGTCTTTAAAAAATACATTCAAAACGACTAATGAAAACCTTCCGACTAATGAGATCATTTTATTCGGAAATGTAAAATTGAATATTTCTAATGTTCAAGATCCATATATCTTTATTTTTTTTATTGAATACAAACTATCTGATGCACTGCTCAGAGAAATTAGGAAGCTTATTATTTTCACGAGATAGCACAAATTAATTTGACGACGACGAACGAAAATTGTAAACATGGTAGTATAGAATAGAGCAAAAGACTGAAAAAGAAATGTTCCTACACAAATTCGAAAATAAGACGACAGATTACTATAATCAGGTGTTACTTGAGCCAGTGGGATAATTTGAGCCAATTTGTCGGAATATTTTCTGTTGTGGTTTGGCATCACTCTTTCCAATTTCAACGTTCTTAATCACACCATTGTGTGCAGTTATGCTGAAATAACTTATTTGTGCTATTTGACGATTTGCAGGAATTCAAATACTTATTTATTTTATGAAGTTATTTCCAGCTTAATTTTTAACTTTTACTACTTTATGCAATAGTAATATTGAATAAGTTTGGGCAAGTATATTTTTTTCTAACAAAAAAAAAATACACTTCCCTGTGTATTCACTTTAGAGATTATACTCACATTTGCTATTATTATTATTATTATTATTATTGTTATTGTTATCAGCTGTGTCACTATTGAGGTAACTGCAGCCAATAAAAAAATCAAGTTAGTGTGCTCAAAGGATAGATTTCCTCATGTTCTGGAAAAGCGTATTGATTATCTTGGTGAAAAAAAAATATCGAAATGTATTTCAAATGTGGTTTTAGAGAGAGGGATTTGTTTCTTTGGCCGTACAGGCCAATGTACATTAGCTTCATAGAGAAATAATGGTAGTGAAAATGACCTTCATTCTAGTAACAGTTAGTTTAAAACATTTGAAAATTACCTAGAATAAAGTTGAGAAAATAGACTCAATCTACAAGAAAGCAAAAGAAAGTGATAATAAATGTTCCAGTAGGGGATATAAGAAAATAACTGTATGGATTATTCCCAATCGTCCATTTCAGAAAGGGTCAGGAAAAGAGTTTTGAATCTAGTGATGGTAATGGTGAGTATTCACTGCAAAAATTCAAATTCTGATTAAATTTTAAGTGACTTCACTAATACTAGACATTGACTACAATACAAATTCTGATGCTGAAGAAATCTCTATTGTACCAAAGAAACGCACCATGCTTATAGAGGTGTTTAAATCGGTGATGTCTACATCATTGTTGAATGAAAACAGTGAAAAAAAATCCAAATAATTCTATTGTATTGTTACTCATATAATATAAAATTAAGAAAACTGCAAGCAAGTTGCTTTCTTAAAAACGCAAAATCAAAATGGCTACATCTACCGTTGTACATGATAGGATGAAAATGGATATTAATTTTTTTTTCTTTTATACGCCCTGGGCCGCCTTATATCGTTCCTTTGAAACTTCCAAATTAATATTCCAATCAGACAAAATATTAATGAATACATGCTATTGATTTAGGTAAACTAATTGTTAAAAACTTTGTATAAATGATGATTTATCAAAATGTTTCATTATAATAATAAATATTGTATTACTTAGGCATATTTGTATTTTAGAACTAACTTATGTATGGATTGTACACCCCACAGTATTCTAGTTTGAGTCAAGTATTGATTTTATACATGTGGTCGAAATAACACCAATCGATGTGCCTAACTTGAGATCCCAGTTTTATTTATGCAGGATTTGCATGTACATTTTTTGAAGAAATTTCTTATATGTACATATAAAAAATACAAAGGAGGGCCCAAATTTTAGATTCTTCAATGAAACTTTAATTTTCATGTTTCGTAAGTGATATATATTTGAATTTTGAAAGGGGCTCAAGTAACTTCTGAATGAGTAATAGAAAAAAATATATAAATTATATATTATATATTATAATAGCTTTTTGGCGTAGCTCATACATTCCTAAAACGCAACTGTTCAAAACTTTTTATAAAATGTTTATTCATAAAAATGTCACAACAAAGTGGCTTAGTGCGCGGTCAAATTGAAGTTGGTCAAACATTTAACAAGCCTCGTTTTTTTTAGGGAAAGACGTGTGTAATTTCCTGGTTGTGGATCAGAAACGAGGAATGTTAGTCATTTCTAGAAAAAGTCGTCCACGTACTATGAGTACAAATAACGACCAGTTTTTTTTTTTTTTTTTTTATGTTAACAGACAGTCACAACCAAATTAATTTATGGCAGCGGTGAAATAAGTATAATCTATGTACAGACCTGCATTAAAAATTAAAGCTCTTTCATAACATTCAATGAATATTTTTTTTGTTTTTGAGAGACTTACAGGTATATGTTCTTTGATCAACAGCATTAGAACTTCTGTTCATTTTCTTTGCATTTTAAATTACGTTCAATGCGATTGTGTCTTATTATCTCTCTCTCGCAATATATATATATATATATATATATATATATATATATATATATAATATCTTTGAATTTCAAATAACATTAATCAAGTTCTCGCAACATTCTAACCAAATCTCCAATGAGATAATTAGTAATAAAGTGTAGACCGAATACCACAAAGTTAATAAATTAACAAGTGCAAACATAATATTACCATAGCAATTGCAACGATGGTAATCGGCCAAAAATACTGAAATTTGTGAAGAATATTTAAAGAAAAAAATAATAATTGGAAGTTGGATATCAAGTGAATTCAAATGGATTTTGAAATGAAAAATGATCTAATATGACACAAAATGTAATATAATGGAAATTTGGATAAGAGATTTAAAATAGAATTGGAAATGAAAAAACACGTGTAGATATTAATCTTCAGCCTGAATGTATCCACACGTGTTTTAAAAATAATACAATATTTCATAAAATATACTGGCAATTATGCTAAGATCAGTATATTCCACCAGGTATATTGTATTATTACCAGAAAACAATTGGAAATAAAAAACCTGTAAAGAATAGATAAAATATTTTACTCACAATATTTATCAAACATTCCGCAAACAACACAGCGACCACATTGGGCTCAATTCATGACATATAAGAAATCTTGATAAGATAGTCAAGAGAGAGAGAGAGATAGTTGAGAACATATGTTGAAATAACACCTTAAATATTACATTTCACTGCATATTGATTTAAAACACACTAAAATTATTTTTGTGAATAAAAATAAATAAATACAATCAAAAACATATTTATATTTAGAATAAACAAATTTCCCAAATAATTTTAATATTTAAAAATAAATTTTAAAGACATTAGCACCACCTATAGGTAAATAAAAAAAAATTAAACATTTATTTTACAAGAAATGTGCTGCCCTCTGTAGGAAAAATAATTATACAAAATTAAGTTTGATTTACACATCTTTTATTATATATATATATATATATATATATATATATATATATATATATATAATACGGTCAATATGATTAATCCGGTCATTATTAATAATGACCGGATTAGTCATATTGACCGTAACACATATACCATATATACTCGCGCATAGATTCGAGAAAAACATATATTCCAGAAAAACAAAATGCGTTTCCATTTTAATCCCAATATTTTCTGTACACTGTTCTTTAACTTATTTACTAGTAGAAATTTTAAATGAAATAAGGGGAAGAAAACTACTAGAAAATAATTATATTCAAATGGAGACATGCTATCTTTCTCGAATTTTGGGTTTGGCTTCTACGCGGTATATACCCTACTTCTTATTTTTACGTTTATGCGTGGCTGTGTCAAACCTTTTTTCACTTTTATGCCCGTACCCCCTCCCATCACATACACACAAACTCTTTTTTTTTAACAGTTTTTGTAACCAGTACATATATTCTTAATTAGAACCTGATGATTTAGAGAAAAATCAATTACCTTCTTAAAATCTCTCTCCGAAGCTATTAAATTTAGGATTTTTTTCAGAAACGAGCAATTTTGCAGTAATGCATATTTGAGTACTTCTTTCCAAATAAATCAGCTTGTCTAAACAGATTCTACTGTAGTTTCGCAAATTTCCAAATTCAAATCGAGATAACAGATACTGCAAATTGACTTCTGTTATGGCGCATAGTGTAATAGATAAGTCCAATATTTGGAAAGTGCTATATCTGGAAACTGGTAATTGTATTAAGAAATTGATTCTCCAGAGATTTAGAACACCGATTGTAAGTTTGCATTATTCTGTATCTCTCCATATTTTAAATTTCTTTCAATCGATTACCCAATTTATTTCCAAATGTATCAGTAAAAATTTTATATGTAAAAATTTTACAGTCATGAAAATGTTAGTGTCCTAAATGTTTAAATTAAAAAATGCATACAAACACTTTTCTCCAATTTCCTTAAATATAAAACTTGTAAGTATTTAATTACTAGCGATTAATTTCACAAAAAAAATATGTGTAATATTCTTTCAGATAAATTATACTTATTTAGTGAAATGTCGTACATATTGCTGCTATTTTACCAATGAAACTAATAGTAATAAATGTTTTACGAACTAGAAAATTGATTTGGATTTGATTGGTAACGGGACAGGTAATGCTATAAACAATAATTTAAAAAAATGTTATGTTAAACAAGAATTGACTTAAATATATAATTAAAAAATTTTCAGTGTTTTGAACAATGTTCGTTGATAAGAACTTACACAGTATGCTAACATACACTGTAAAAAATTACAAATGTTTCTTAATCTACAAAAATATAATATAATCACGAATAAATTTATAATATAAACTCATCCTTGTTAACCATGATTCTGAAAAGTGTTTCTTTATCCTTAGAAACCTCAGACATCAATGGCATATCGAGAAATAAAGAGTCATTTATTAAAACAAAATTGCTCTTGCTGCCCATAATTTCCCGAAACGTTTACGAGTAGCTTTTAAAGTGTATTAATCAGTTTTCTAAGACCGGAATATAGTTTTTTCCGATGCTATCCATTCTCAAGTAAACATTTTCATGTTCAACAAATATGTTTAACAGACAAACATGTAAAATTACCAGCGTTAACATTAACATTAAAATTAAGATTATTTCTTTACTCTTTCATGTATAAATCAACTTATGCAGCTGAAAACGTTTACTTGAGAATTGATGACATTCGAAAAACAGGTATTCCATGCTGAGGAATCTGATTTATACACTATAAAAACCATTCGGAAACGTTTCTGATAAATATGGGCAGCAAAAAATACTTTGCTTTCATAAATAATTCTTTAAATTTTGGAAATATATTGGTTTTTGGGGATTCAAAAGACAATGGAACACGCTTTTCGGAATTTCGGTTAACTCAGAAGAATATATTTTATTTTCGTTCGTGGTTATAGTCTATTTTCATAAAATAAGAAACATTGGTCATTTTTTACAGTGTAGCATATTTGTTAATTTCAAAACCGTTAAATTTTGCTTTAATATATCTCAACCAAATTAACTCACGTACATTTAGATTAAAATGAAAAATTTATTCCTATTTGATTTATCTCTTTATACTTAAAATACAGTTCTTTCTGTATGTAAACGGAACTCTGATAAAATAAAAGACTCGCTTTTAACTATAATTTAACAAGTTGCGTGAGGAAAGGTCATCAATCGTCATATATGCGCATTTCTCACTCTTTAATTCAGCATTTATACTTAAAGTACGGATAAAAACCATTTCGTTCAGATGTTTAGCATCATAAAGCTTTTTGTTTCAAACTGCTTTCAAATGTTTTTTGAGGATCACGTGAGCTGATGTAATTACGTTTTTTGTAGTATTTTTGTATTTGTGCATTTAAGTGTTCTAACACACAGTAATAGTTTAGGAAATTAGATTGGTTAACCTGAATACGCCGAATTATACATAAGTAGTAGAGTTAATCGATGAAGTAAAATTTTTGTTGTCAAACAGAGTAGATGTTCAATTTTCTTAATGTTTAATTGTGTTATTATTTACTGCATTTTTTTCTTTAATGTCAAACTTATTAAAATTAGGATCTTGCTGTTTAAAAATTTTAAGTTTGAACTTATTTAAATATTAAGACTATTTAATAATTAACTTCTACGAAAATTTTATAAAATTAATTCATGGTAAATGTATTTTCCAGTCAACTGATAGTGATATCTTTCAGCCATGATTACTTTGGTAAAAAATTATTACTAGAGGTTAGTAGAGGATATACATGTTTTTTCCGGAACTTGTTTGTATATTTATGTGCTTCAAAAATAGAAGTTCCCTTCTTATGAAAGCTTTATTTCTTTAATACTTATAAAAATGTCGAAACAAATTTCTACTTTCTTTAAAAAACCACATATATAGAAAAGCTATGGTCGCAGCCTTTTCTTTCAATGTAGGCCATGATTGCTAAATATTTTATGTACGTTTTGTAATATTTTGGTAGCACTTCAGAAGCTCAAATTATTAATTGGGTGATATAGCAAATGCAAAAAGATGCGAGTTGGTTGGTAACGCAGATTTGTAAAAGTCTGCGCATGGAGCACACTGCAATGTATTTTGTTATCCAATTCATTGGCTAAACATTGTGGCATTTAATTGCAAGTGTAATTTGTCAGCCTAGTTTTTGGAGTGATAGTGTTCTGTTCAATATCAACAAGTGTGCGTAAAAGCGACCTCTATCCTTCGTTTTTCTTTAATTTTCTCAAGTGAGTTCGTGGCTCTCGAAATCCGTGGTTCATAGTTTTCACAGTATTTTTATGCTAATTAGGTACGATGGTCAATCTACAAAGTATAAATGTGGGATTGGAAGTCGGTATCGATGGATCTTGAGTAGAAACTTACTTCAGTGAGGAACGCAAGAGCAGTTCTCTCGCCTTTCGAGATTGAAACGTGACACGCTTTTTTGGTAAAATTGCGACCTCTATCCTTTGTTTTTCTTTAATTTTCTCAAGTGAGTTCGTGGCTCTCGGAATCTATGGTTCGTAGTTTTCACAGTATTTTTATGCTAATTAGGTACGATGGTCAATCTACAAAGTATAAATGTGGGATTGAAAGTCGGTATCGGTGGATCTTGAGTCGAAACTTACTTCAGTAAGGAAGGCAAGAGCAGTTCTCTCGCCTTTCGAGATTGAAACGTGACACGCTTTTTTGGTAAAATTGCGACCTCTATCCTTTGTTTTTCTTTAATTTTCTCAAGTGAGTTCGTGGCTCTCGGAATCTATGGTTCGTAGTTTTCACAGTATTTTTATGCTAATTAGGTACGATGGTCAATCTACAAAGGATAAATGTGGGATTGAAAGTCGGTATCGGTGGATCTTGAGTCGAAACTTACTTCAGTAAGGAACGCAAGAGCAGTTCTCTCGCCTTTTGAGATTGAAACGTGACACGCTTTTTTGGTAAAATTGCGACCTCTATCCTTCGTTTTTCTTTAATTTTCTCAAGAAAGTTCATGGCTCTCGATCTCCGGTTCGTAGTTTTCATGGTATTTTTATGCTAATTAGATACGATGGGCAATCTACAAAGTAGAAATGTGGGATTGAAAGTCGGTATCGATGGATCTTGAGTCGAAACTTACTTCAGTAAGGAACGCAAGAGCAGTTCTCTCGCCTTTTGAGATTGCAACGTGACACGCTTTTTTGTTAAAATTGCGACCTCTATCCTTCTTTTTTTTTTTTTTTTTCTCAAGTGAGTTCGTGGCTCTCGGAATCTATGATTCGTAGTTTTCACAGTATTTTTATGCTAATTAGGTACGATAGGCAATCTACAAAGTAGAAATGTGGGATTGAAAGTCGGTATCGATGGATCTTCAGTCGAAACTTACTTCAGTAAGGAACGCAAGAGCAGTTCTCTCGCCTTTTGAGATTGCAACGTGACACGCTTTTTTGTTAAAATTGCGACCTCTATCCTTCTTTTTTTTTTTTTTTTTCTCAAGTGAGTTCGTGGCTCTCGGAATCTGTGATTCGTAGTTTTCACTCCATTTTTATGCTAATTAAGGTATGATGGACAATCTAAAAATATAAAAGTGGGATTGAAAGTCGGTATCGGTGGATGTTGAGTCGAAACTTACCTCAGTGAGGAACTCAAGACCAGTTCTCCCGCCTTTTGAGATTGAAATGTGACACGTCTTTTTTGGTAAAATTGGGTGTTCTAGAAGGATACTTTGACATTTATTTAATATTCCCGAGATTGATTAATTTTAAACACTCTAATACGCTTTAAAATATAAATTTTATGTAACTTACTTTAAATATTGATAATTTTGAGCTTCCTTCCATTTTCGTAACAAGAAATATAAACAACCTACCAGAAAGATGGGATATTCCGGCCTCTTCATATTTCTTCCTGAGTGCATAACATTTATATTCCCCAAAATGTTATAAAGTTTTATAGGTTTTAACAAATTCATTTATTCAAGAGAAAGGAACGAAAGTTCTTTGCTTCTGAGAACTTTTATCGCAGCATTAAGTTTAACGATCATTTTAATTAAAAGACCCACAGCTCTGCCTTTGTTGTTAAAATATTTAGAATAACGCATCCTCCTTTTGTTTAGCTTAAAGATATTTTAGATAGCACTGATGTTATCTAACATTCATAATTTATACTCAGAATTAATGAGAAGCTTTCCTGTGAAAATACAAAAACATGAGAAAATTACGTAAACACGTTTATTTATTTTAGAACGTTCTATGATTAGATTAGGCAAAATGTGTAGCTTGAGTTTTAGTTAGAGAACTAGTTGTTAACAAATTACTTCATTATGTCTTGTTCTTAATTATTTTATTTGTGTTTTCTTGTAAGGTATCACAAACAAAACAGCAAACTCTCTTAATGTTAAGCAAGAGCAGGACGAACATAAACGTTTAAAACATTGATTTTTATGTTTTGTAATGCAATCTGAACAGTAGAAAACGAATCTAGTAGCAAAATAATATTGGGTCAATACTAGCACACTTTGCTCATACTTTGAACGTTAGTGATATGCAATATTGCCACAAGATCTACAACAAAGGCGTTTTTATTATACCTATATTGGTTGATTATTGATAAGGCATATTTCACTCTTTCATTGACAACATTTCCAATACAAATGACGAAATGAGACTTGATTGGAAATATTTTCAATATAAATCCAATATTTAACAAATTTTAAAATTTAATAGAATACTAGCAGGCTTTGCCCGCTACGCTGGTCGGTTCTCCAAACGAAATATACCCCTGAATTTTGTCATCTTGTGTTTTAAAGCAATATGCACCTTTACTTTGATTGTCCTTTCGCAATGCTGTAAAACGAAATAAACGTCATTGCTCTGTTATATTTTCTATTTTTTGCACAAAATTTGGCTATTAAAGACCAACTTCTTTATTTAATCATTTACAGTATGATTTGCTAAAGAACTATGTAACAATATGCAATATACTAAAATTACCCATGGAAATTTATTAATGCAAGTTCAATCGAAATCCATTCTGCAGTATTTTTTATAAAGGCTAATGTTTCACGGCTTCAACTGATTATAGAAATTTCAACCCTAGTTCTATAATTAGACAACGTAGAACTATTAATAACGATAATCGTTACAAAAATATGCATTATCTCATTAACAATAGGACTTAGAAGAATGAACTTTATACCATTCTATTCAGCATACAAAAATACATTAAAATATATTGTAATTGTCACTTAACTATAATACTCGATTTTTAAGGAATTTTTTTTTAAAGTTTGTTCATTTTTTACCTCCTTTAGGGTTGGAGTTTTTGAAAATCCCGTCTTAGTGCGCCTCCACATACTAAGAAGTATTTTCCCCCCAAGTTTCGTGTTTGTAGGTTCAGTAGTTTGGGCTCCGCGTTGATCATCTACCCAGTCAGGATTTTCATTTATATATATAGATAACAGTTTGCGGGAACAGATTTCGCCGCATTATCTTATAACAATGAAAAGAAGTCCGTCGCGTTTTATCGACAATTTGAATTTCTTCCACTGCTATAATAACGCGCGTATGTACAGAAATTATCATTTGTAATATTAGAATTTTGAAGTTTTAACGCCAAGAACGTCGCCAAATTTGTAAAATATGCAACATCTCACTAACTATAGGACTTAGAATAATGTACTTTGTACCATTCGATTCAGCATAAAAAAATACATTAAAATTAGTTATAATTTTTTTACTTAATTGTAATACTCGATTTTTAAGGAATTTTTTTAAAGTTTGTTCATTTTTTTACCCCCCAACCCACTTCTTAGGGGTGGAGTTTTTGAAAATCCGGTCTTAGTGCACCTCTACATACTAAGAAGTATTTTTCCTCCAAGTTTCGTGTTTGTAGGTTCAGTAGTTTGGGCTGTGCGTTGATCATCTACCCAGTCAGGACTTTCATTTATATATATAGATAATGCACTACACCAAAACTATCTCTGAAAAATTAACAGTGCAAGTTTCATCGAAATCCATTTAGCAGAATCTTTTAAAAAGGATAATGCTTCATAATCGGGTTCAATTGATTATAGAAATTCCCCCTAATTCTATAACTAAGCAACGTAGAATGATATGTTATGCACTAAAACCTTGCTTCAAAATTTAGCTAACTAACAGTGCAAGTCCCAACAAAATTCCAGTTATAAGTGGCCGGATCGAAATTCCCCTTTGCATTATATATATACAGTAGATAGGTGAATGTATCTTTCATAATCATCTTGTCCTGATGATAGAAGTGGAATTTTCTTCTTGACCTTCTGGAATTTTCAAAAAGAAACTCTGCACACCCTCCGTAGCTGTAACATATACTCTCTAGTATACACCCTCTGTCTATAGCGTATATGCACAGTTTTTTTACTACACCACTGACAACTTTCTCCCATAGCACCATAACTAAACAATGTAGAAAATCAATCCCTGAAATATTATCTAACTAACTGTGAAAATTCCATCAAAATCCGTTCAGTAGAACTTTAAAAAAGGTAATCTTTCATAATTGGGTGCACCTAATTTTATCTAAAACTTCCCCCCGTAGCTCTATAAATAAGCAATGTATAACAATGTGCTTTCTTTTTAAACCTTTCTAAAACAAATTACTTAACTAATAGTGAAATCCTATAAAAATCTGTTCGGTAGAACCTGAGTTTTAATCAATCTGATTGAAATACGAATTTGCGTTTTATAAATATTGTAGATGATGATGACATGATTTCTGTAATCGGATTCGTTGTCAAGCTTTTGCTTCAGAAAAGAAACGCAGAGGAAAACTTGTCTACAGATAATTGCCAACCATCTCCACAAAATTGCGTAACTAACTGTGTAAATCCCACCAAAGTCCGTCCAGCAGTTTTAAAATTATAAACAGTCGGAATGAAATACGAATTTGCATTTTATATATATAGTAGATATATCTTTCATAATTGCACTCATCTTTCCCAATCACTTTTCCATTAGCTCTATCACTAAGCAACATAGAATGATATATAATAGGGTCATTAGCCATACTTGAAAAGTCACTTCCATCAAAATTTGTTCAGTAGCATTTTTTTGTAAAGGTAATCTTTAATAATCGGGTTCACTTAATTTTAGAGCTTTCCTCTGTATCACTATAACGGAGTAACGTAGAATAGCTATACTCTATAAAACCTTTCAAAAAACATTACTTAACTAACAGTGTAAAACCTAACAAAATATCATGAATAAACGGATTAAAATATGAATATGAGGTTTAGAGTCATAGTAGATGATAATATGATTTTCTGTAATAAGATTCATCATGAAGGTTTCGCTTCAAACGTAAACGATGCTTTTGCTCATTGGATACTTCTCTATTATCCCGTCGACCACTTTTCATAACAAAAAACTATCGCCAAATTGTAAGATTAAACACTAACAATGCCGTCCCATTTACTTGATGTCAGAAGAATTATACGTGTTTGTTACGTCATCAAGTGGTTTTTAATTCGACATTTGCGTGTATTTTTCATTATGTTTTACTGATTTATGAGTTATTTCATTAATTAAAATAACAATTGTATCCTTACAGTCTTATATTTTATTTATTTATTTTGACATTCCAATGGCAACGTTCTCCCGTTTATTTGGCGTTACAGTTTGGCGATAGTTTTTTGTTATGAAAAATGGTTAACGGGATAACAGAGAAGTACCCAACATGGTAGCTAAAACTCCAATTGGCGAGGTATCTGATTGCGGGAAAATTAGCCCGAAATCGTATGAATAACTAACAACCCAAAGAAAAGGGGAAACATGGATGAAGACTGAAAACAAATAAAGAAGCAATATACTTGTATAATACTAAACAAGCCTTCGAAACTTTATTTTAGCAATCACGTTTTATTTTAAATCGTGGATTTTGTAGAATTAATAATTATACACAATTACATAAATATCCGTAAGAATAATATTCCATTCCCAATTGAACAGTTAATGTTTCTATCTGTAAAAATAAACAAAATAATTAAATAACAAAAATATTTAATTTGAATTTCTTCCATTGCTATAGTAACGGATGTATTTTTAGAAATTCCCACTTGTATTGTTAGAATTGTTAGATTTTGACGTCAAAGACTTCGCCAAATTAGAGAAATGTGCAATATCTCACGAACTATTTGACTTAGGAGTATTTAATTGATACCATTCGATTCAGCATACAAAAATACATTAAAATATGTTATCATTTGTCATGTAACTACAATACCCGATTTTTAAGGAATTTTTTAAAAGTTTGTTCCCCTTTTTACCCCCCTTAGGGGTGAAGTTTTTGAAAATCCCTTCTTAGTGCGTCTCTACACACTAAGAAGTATTTTTCCTGCAAGTTTCGTCTTTGTAGGTTCAGTAGTTTTGGCTGTGCGTTGATCATCTAGCCAGAAAGGACTTTCTTTTATATATATAGATATAGGAATGTAAATGTAACCCAATTTAACTAGTATAATCAATTCTGCTTTGAGTTTGGGAATATGCAAAAATATCACTTAAATAGTCATACTTCTTTTAAATTATAAGAAATATTATATACTTTGTTGTTGTTTCGTTAGAGGTATTTATATAAAAATAAATGTACCTATGAAATCTCCCATTATGATATTTTTAATGAGAAATTTCAAACAGGCCTATACCAACGTGTAAAACAAAACACTTATAAACATATATCTGTAATAAAACAAGTTGGAAATTGCACGTCAAATGTTTGTAGTTAACTATTTTTATATACCAGATCTTAGTACAATAGCTGTTGCACTCTTATTCAAAAATGCTTGAATACAAAATTTATTTTATGCGCATATTTTCCTATTATAGATATTAATTTTATGTTATGAAATTAAGTTTCAATACACTTTTACAAATTATTAATTACAATTCTGTTACATTAAAATTATACTATGCACAAATATACAATACAAGACAGTGTAAAATAATCATCTCGTTATTATTTCAGTGAAATGAATTATATCGTCTGTTATTACGATATGATTAATTACCGTAATAAATTAAGTACATTTTATGTTGGCAATATTTTATCATTTGTTGGCATTTACTGAAAATTCCAATGGGAAACGTAAGCCAAGCTTTGAAAATTTTAGAACATAAAATCCATATTTAGATTCTTTTTTTCATTTAATATCTATATCTCCGGAAGCATCTATCTAAAAAACTGTCGGTAGATTATATGATTGCTATAATTAAACAATTTTAGTATACAAATTCGGTTTTAAAATTCAATATTACTGAAATAATATGAGACCATTTTAAATATGGCGTAATTACCATGGAAACCTAGAATCATTACCTATCATGGATTAATTACATATAATAGGATTTAATAGAATGAATAAAACTTTTATTAATATATTGTTAAGTTTTGGTTCTATTTTCATAAAAATTTGAAATGACTCGCCAAAATTCTGCAACGATTATATATATTAAATTTAAAAAAATCGGTTGGGTAGTTTTTTTGCTGTTATATGCGGGCAGATGGACGGACCGGACGACGACTATAGGTGCTACATATTTATATAACTACGAACGCACCTAAAAAATCAAAAATAGGACTGAGAAATCTTAGAAAAGCACTGGCTGTAAAACGCATAAAAGATGGTTACTAAAGTGTATTTTTGTTTAAACAAACGTTTATTAATTTCAAGTTAAAATTAAAATATAATTAAGTCTCATGATTACATTTAAAATAGTATTTCTTTAAAAAAATCCACATGCACACCTTTGTTGCTATCAATGTACAGTTTTTCGAGAATCCTTCACAAATTTATGCATATAGGTTTAGATATGTAAAGTAGTTAAAACATTCCTTAGACATGCACATTTTATATGTAAATCTGACAAAGTCTAGCATCAAAGTGAAAATTTGAGGTTTTTCATTTGTTTATTTATTTTTTCTGATTGGCTTTTTTGTTATCAAAGTACATTTTTTTCGAGAATCCTTCACAAATTTATGCATGTAGGTTTAGATATGTAAAGTAGTTAAAACATTCCTTAGACATGCATATTTTATATGTAAATCTGACAAAGTCTAGCATCAAAGTGAAAATTTGAGGTTTTTCATTTGTTTATTTATTTTTTCTGATTGGCTTTTTTGTTATCAAAGTACATTTTTTTCGAGAATCCTTCACAAATTTATGCATGTAGGTTTAGATATGTAAAGTAGTTAAAGCATTCCTTAGACGTGCATATTTTACACGTAAATCCGACAAAGTCTAACATTAAAGTGAAAATTTGAGGTTTTTCATTTGTTTATTTATTTTTTCTGATGGGCTTTTTTGTTATCAAAGTACATATTTTTCCAGAATCCTTCACAAATTTATGCATGTAGGTTTAGATATGTAAAGTAGTTAAAACATTCATTAGACATGCATATTTTATATGTAAATATGACAAAGTCTAGCATTAAAGTGAAAATTTGAGGTTTTTCATTTATTTATTTATTTATTTTATCCAAAGAAACAAATTTCAGATTCTAGCTGTTGTAAAAATATAAGAAATAGATTGAAAAGAAAGATTTTCTGCCTTTCAGCTATTTGCACAATGAGGTATTCTAGGAAAACGGAATAAATTTGGCGTGCCTTGTATAGAAAGACATCTTTGACAGCGACGGTGAGATGAAGTTGAATGCAAGTAAAAGGTCACATCATTCAGTATACTGTTGTAGGGAAAAAAACGAAATTTTTTATGTGGACTACATTCAACATTTGTATTCATTTTATTCAAAAATATATTCAAGAATCTATAATAATAAATTGCTAAATTTGTAACAGATATTTTGTTACTGTTACTAATCATGAAATTTTCAAGAAAAGGCAAAACCTTTATTTCCTATGCTATATTAGTCGGTTTAAATCATGTTGATAATAAACCATATTATTATGCGTATTGCTTTAGTTTTTACTGTGTAATTACTCACAGAAAATTAAAAAAGTATATTTTAGTAAAAATAATAATGCTATTGTAGTAATAATAATAAAATATTTTTTCCAGTTAAGAAACATACTTTTATATTATTACATTTTATCATTTACCACAGTAAACAATTGTAGTATAAAGCATTTGTTCGAAAACATTTAAAACCAAAAGTAAATTTTGACATCAAATTTACAATTGGCTTACACACAGGAAAGGTAAAACAAACTGAAATACTTTTTTAAACTACCAGATTCGAATGAGAATAATTTCTATGATAAGGTTTAAACGAATACATTTTTATATAAACTGTGAATTTTTTAGTAATATACATAACATACAAATATTATGTTCAATGTCTTTATATTTCCAGGAAATATAATGAAAATTATCTAACAGTTTTAGATATTTCTTCATTACTTATACTTGGCAAGCGTTTACAAGTGAATGAATAAAAGGTAGTAGTTGTAAAATGTAAAATTAAAAAGTTGTAATAATGAAGAATATGATAGATTTCCCCTTCGAATAATGTAAAACTCCGCTTCGCTATGTTACACGGATATGCAGATGTATGACATTTACAATGCAGTGATTATGAATTTTGAAATGTTTATTCTAAATCGCTGAACCGAATACGGGTTTGCTTTCCATCTCGAGGAGATTGGACTTAACCACTAAGATACCGAGCTGTTGAGCTTCATGCTTTATTTTCTTTAAAATACTGGAAAGGGCTTCCAATTACCCAATCTTGATTTTTAGCACTTTACAACATAATTGAAATGTGTTTTTGGTTTTCCTGTCTGTCGGACCAACTCACATATATATACTCTGAATGACATATATATATATATATATACATTATATTAATGAGGTTCACTATAAAATGTTCGCTATTGAAAATTATACATTTATATTTCGTTTACGGGGACACACAAAATAATTCCGTCACATTATGTCTATGGGGGAAAATGGTTTGTGATGAATGTTATTTCAGTTGCATTATCTCATTTCATTGAATAAAAGTTTCGTAAATTAATAAAGTATTTCATAAAAAAAATAAAGTTTCGTAATAATATTCTGTTAGTGTTGGGAAATGTCTCATGATCTATACCTAATGCATGATTTTTCATTCTTCTTTAATATTGACTATCAGCAAGATTTGTCTTTCTGTCAAAATACTGATACAAATGGTTTACTGTTCAATTTATATTGCTTCTGCTTTTTAAAAATAAAATTATTTGAATATGCCTCTTTATCTTCTTGGTTATTCTGATTCTCTTAATGTAAAAAAAAAGAAAAAAAAATCTTAAAAAAAAGCAATACTGTTTTTCAAATTACCTAGTTTTGTATGAAAAATAATTATCGATATACTTTAGGAAACAGCCTAAATGGCTAGCTATCACGACTAGATGTAATTTAATTTTGAAATGCATGGAGACTGTGTATGATAAAATTTCAACTTCAATAGATTTAAAAAGTCATAGTCGATGGTCCACAAAATTTTTACAATATTTTCTAGCAATGCACACGATAGGATAATACAAGAAAACTCGGTACACATCTAGAATGATGGGCAAATCGACCTACAAAATGGAAACATCAATTAGTCGTGAAAAACTGACTTTTTTTTTAAACCATGTTGATTTATTTTGAAACTTCTCCGCGCAATTTCATAAATGACATATAATGATTTATCATTACTTATGTTAATATTATAATTATGTAATTTTTGTAAAACTTTTTCAACATCTTCTAAAATATCTTTATTAGTTCACCAGAGATACAAATTTTATCATAGAAACTAAAGTGTCCGTAATATCTTATACAGCCTGTTCCATGCTTTCTTTTGGGTGTCGCATGAGAACTTTCAAGTACATGTGATAATTCTATGGATTGCAACATTCTTTTAGTGTTATTTATGTATAAATATTCTTGGGATAATCAATTTACACAGAATGGAAATTAAATATGGGGATTTAAATCAATTTTACTGAAATAAAATCCATTATCTAGAATGGCTGAAATGGCTTCAGTTGTCGGGAAAGATTCTTTTTCTTTTTTTATTGCAGCTTTATTTACTTTTTTTTATAGTAACTTTAAAATCACTGAAAGTATGAATTTTCTCAAAATACATAAGAATAAAAAAAAAGTGGATTTATGAGTTTTAAAACTATTTATTATATAATCTCTATTATTCATTTTCTACTGCAGTGCGGAAAGCATATGCTTCAATTTTTGCTTAATACGAGAGCAGCAAGATTTTCATCGCAAAGTTCTGTTTCAGTAATTTTATTTTTCTCAGTCTTATTTGTAAAAAAAACTCAAAATATTTAATTAAAATATATTTAAATTTTTAAAAGAGTTTACCAATATTATTGAAGTCTACAGATTAAAAAATTACAAGTAAATGCATTAAATTCAGCAATCCAGTCATTTTCAAATGTCAGAGAAAAAGTATTTCTTAAATTGAATGCAATTTAAAATTGTTAGTACGATATTCATAAGAAACATTTAAGTTAACGTAGCCAGAGGGTTTAAAAAATTTACCCGAGGCTGTTTTCATCGACTGAAAATTGTTTACAATTTAAAAACAATCTTCGAAAAGATTTAATTGGCCCGAGGAAGATTCTGAGCAAATAGCTATCCCCATTTCAGGTTTGATATGTTTTAAATTGAAATACATATTTTATCGGAATTTATACAATCCTTAAAATATACTGATAAAATATTATCTAAAGCAAAAAATTTGTTTCGAATTTAGAACACTTAAGCACGTTTTTCACATATTTTGCATATTTTATACTTTTACATGAATTTTATAAATGTGAGGTATCGCCTCATTGATAATATTAATTTATTTCCTTGATTTGCATTAAATCATTCAATATATATATATATATATATATTCTTATAAATATATCAAATTATATTTTTATAATAAAATGAGAAATCTTTTTATATACCATGTACGCAAAATCGCTATAAAGTACATAAATTAAAACAACAAATTTAATTCAATTACGATTGTTGCTCTTTCATTTTCATGACTCGTCGAAACTCGTTAATTATTAAATTATTAATCACATGATGCTTGAGTATACTGTTAATTATGTTCTCTTATAATGTATTTATCATTCGGTAATTTTGTAAACTATCAGAGTTGAAATTCTCCATATCATTGTATTATTATCAACATTTACAAATTACAAAGACTGTGATTAATGATAAACATATTCTTCAATTAAACTTTGGAAATATGTATAATTTGAGCTTTTATAAATACTTAAAAACACCTTCATAGGATTTTTTTCTTAGTGTGCCAACAAATTATATCTGAAATAAAATCTGTTATTTATTTTTTTTGTATGTAGATGCATTTTTATAAATAATTCTTGGTTAATAATTTAATAATACATTTAACTTTAAATTTAACGTTTTTTTTTAATTTGAATTTTAGCTTATGTTAAAATAACCTCTTTTAATACAATAAATAGGGATTTGTAAAAGGTTTAACGTAAAATTAATAAATAACCACAAAATAAAGCATCAATTTAAATGTACGAACCATGGAACAACTTTTATCATAAACCTCGAATTTAAACTAAAAGATTTTTTTTTTAAAGTTTGTTATAAAACAATTAATTCGCAGCTCACAACTCATCGATTACAAATAAGGAGATTACTTATTTGCCTGATGTAAGCAATTATGATTTTTTTTGTCATAACGTACTTACAACTCGATAACTTTGTAACTCTTATATTATAAATCTATCATGATATATGAACGTATGCTAATGAAGTATGAATAGACATCGCAACGAAGAAACCGAACGATTTATCGATAACAGTAAAACTTTTAAATGGCATGGCAAACATAAAATGATGACGTTACTATGACTATGTCTATATTTTTGATAACACAATTGTGCAATTGTCTGAAAAAACAGCACCCTCTCATTAAAAAATAACTCATTTAAAAAGGAACAAAATGTATCTAAAATAAAATCAATTAAAAAAAAAATTATACGTGAATTCATTTTTACACATAATTTTTGTTTAGTAATTGTCGGCTAAATTTGAAATCTAATTTTAATTTTTATATGTAAAAACATCCCCATAAATAAACAATTAAAAATTGCATAGCATAAATCCCGAAAATAGTGTATTTATTGAAATTTTGAAATATATAATCAATCGAAAAACTTTTTTATTAGGTATTCAAATTTAAATTAATTATTTTTTTCATGAAATACGTACATTAAAAAAAAACATTTAATCCACACATGATTATCACTCTCATTTTTCGCAGCTCACAACTCGGCGATTACAAATCAGGAGGCGCAATCTTCGCCTGATATAAGCAATTATGAAATTTGTTCTCCCATAACGTATTTATAACTCGATAACTTTGTAACCCCTGCATCATAAATTTACCATGACGTATCGACTGATGAAGGTACGCTAATGCAGGCCTGAATAGTCAGCGCGTGAGAGAAATCATATGATTTATCCATAGTTTCCGAAAGTACCGAATGTGTTGCATCGATTTTTCACATTTCCACTTGCATTTCATTTTAGTTTTATTTTCGGCTGTATCGGAGTTTCCTGCGCACTACAACCGCTGCGAAAATTATTTTTAAGGGGGAAAATCCATCCTCAGGCGCTGCTGGAAAATATTGCGGAATCAGTGCATGCCTGCTCCTATGGATACGTGATTTATTAGTTAGGGATATAAATAGGACGACGATAAGCTATTGTTAAAATAGGTTGAGGCGTACCGTAACGCTTTTATTGTGTAAAAACATTACACTGAAAGTGGAATATGCCAGATTCAAAAGTTTTCACGCTGATAAACGAGTTTTTGAGTGAAATCCCTTTATATATGCCGAAATGTATTCGCGCATGTGTGGGGTTAAGAGAGGTTTTACTTTTCTCTATATTATGATTGATCGAATACATTTGTATAGCGGCTTTAACTTGTTTTAGAGAGGCTTTATCCTTTAGATTTTCGATTTTTAGTGTTATTTTTGAAAAAAATTATTATACCAATTTAAAATGTAGTTTTAAATGTACTATGTATTGCTGACATGGAGCAATAACTACTAATTAGTCGTATTGTAATGAATCTACAAATCATAATTATTATATCTAAACTGTAACTGAAGTATAATGATTGATAACATAAGAAATCAAAAGAACGAAGTAATTAATTAAGATTGTATGTCTCGAATTTTAAATGAAAAAAGGAAAGAATATTAAAGAAAAAGTAACCAGATTCATTAACTAATAACTGAAAATTATAATTAATAAACAATATAATTCGTTAACATAAATATATAGATGACCAAAGGGGCAATTTTATTTTTAGCTAGTCAATTTTATATAAAATAATTTAAAAATTGGAAATGTTTTAGCCACTGTGTAACTTAGATTTGTCAGAACATTCCAACTAAACTGTAAATCTAGATCAAAGTTCAGTCAGTTTCCACTCCTTCTTTTTTAGCTGTTTTTACGAGAAAAATGTTTGTGTCCATATTTTGACATTTCTCAGTTTAAAATGATTTGAATGTTTTTCATGTTTATTGACCGTTTCGTGCAGAAAAAAACACAGTTCAGGTACTAGCTATGCATGTTTGGGAGGGAGGAATCAAAAAGTTGAGCGTTGTAAAGCCCATGACACGTGCAAATCAAAACTAGGACTTTGTTCCTTTTAACAATCACCTGTTCAAATGAACAATTTGTATACAATGCTTGGTGGACACATGGAACTAAATAAATCTTGTTTGAACAGGACATATTAAAATAAAAGAATTGAAAATAAAAGAACAGCATATTTTATTATGCTATAAAAATGTTGTTAATGAATTATATTTTTTATAGGCGAACTAAAATTCACAAGATTTAAAAAGCTAAAAAAGCAATAGTCACAAATGTGACACTCTTAATCTTCTGCAGCAAAATGTCCAGCCATACAACCATTTTCATAGAATCAGTTACATAACCACGATTTATCTCTATTCAGACCAATGAGAACGCTTTATAATATGGTCACGTGACCTTAATCTATAAAAATAGTTGAATGACTGGACAGTTTTCTGTGCATTTTTAAAAGTGCATGTTCAAATAAAAGTACTATCTATAGCCTATTTAATGTATATTTTATTATGGTATAAAAGTTATTTTTATTGCATTAAAATTTTTATAGGTGGTCTGCAATTCGAAAAATTTTAAAAGCTGCAAAACCATTAGTCACAAACTTTACAATGTTCAAAATCTGCAGCGAACTTTCTATTCATGCAACCGTTTTTACAGAAAGTGGTTACATAACCGTAATTTATCTCTATTCTGAGCAACGAGAACGCTTCTTAATATGGTCAAGTAACTGCAATCTAACCGCAAAAAATGATTGTACAGTTTGCTGTTGATTTTTTAACAGTGTACAAATTATAAAAGTCTTCACTTTAGACTCGATAAAAGCCGAAACCACATTTCTTTATTAGACTGACTTCATGATTCTATTTTAAGTCTTTGCATAAGATGGGTTTCGTATTCTTTTTCTGCAAATTATATTTCCAGATGCCTTTATTCGTTTATATCACATAAGAAAACTCATTTTCTGATAGCACATCTAAATGCAAAAATGTTGTGAAGGCAGATTCTACTTAGTAATCATTTTTGAAATATTTCTATCATCACGAGTCGGAATACTTCAAAGATCTTCGAAGATGGATTTGAGTCATCTGTTTATGAATGACTGCTAAAAGCATTGTACGTGGAATCACTTTTTACCATTTATTTAACTTGAATTAGAAAACTGCATTTTTTCAAATAATGTTTATATTTTGAGAGACTTTTCGACAATAATTGCATAAATTTTAAAAAAAATAAATGAATTTCTAAATTAGAAAAGTGATAGATTTAAAGTAAAAAAAAAAAAAAAAAATTCAACACATCTGAGATTTTTAATTTTAAAAAAATTATAATTATTCAATTCGGAGTTTAATATTTTATTAAGACATATAATTGTCAAATGTTTGTTTTTGTAGCTTTTGTATACCCCCTTTTTTTTTTTAAGTAATTAAATATTTTTTCTTGTTTTCTTATGTATATGATAATTAAAATGATATACATATTTAGAAAGGTCAGTTAGATATTCAAAGTGTTAATGCTATGTTGCTTACGTAAAAACAATTTCATAGTTTGTACACCTGACCTACTGCAATATATTTTGCCTCCTCATTTTTAACACATCTTCATTTCTGAAGACGATTTAAGAAAATAAATCAAATAACACTACTCAGAGTATATAAAGGTGCTACCTCACCATTATTTCCAAATAGCAAGATTCTCTTTAATTATTCGCAATTATATTTCGACTAAATAAGACAGATATTATTATTCGGAAATTATTTTCCTCAAAAATAAGTAAACATTACGCACTCCTATCGCATTAAAATCTTAAACAAACATATTTTGAAATACAGATTTTTCTTTTTCAACTCAATAAAATCAATGCAAACCTTACAAGCGTGATAATAAATGTAATCAAGCATAAGGCTGTTCGCATAACATAATTATAATTTTATGATGATACTTATGCACATTTGAATTATCTTACATATAAATACAGAATAAAAGTTAAAATTTCAGTGCAAATTCACCTTGTTTAATAACTAAAATTCATTAAGATACAACTAAATGTAAATATATTGCTTGAAGGTGCGTAAAAACATACATAAAAACATCTAAAAGCACATTAAATTAAATAGACCCCACACTGCGTTAGCAAGATTAGCGCAAACTGAACCTATAAAAGATGATTTCAATAGATCCAAAATTATATTCCGCACAAATAATCACCTGGAAGCAATCATAAGAGAGTCTCTAGAAATAATGTCTAAAAAAGAAATAGTCTGTAACGATGTATTATCATATGATATCCACGCAGTCTGGAATGAATTAATGCATCATTGATTACCTTTCCCATCCCACCTTATTCCCAAACCCTTGAAGTAAAATAGTTTATTCCGGGCAAGCAAGATAAACGCAAAGAGATAACAACTCAACTCAACAATTTAGTTTTTCCACTGATGATGACCGGGTTTCGGTTGAAAACGTTTTGGAATTTTTAAAAGGACTTTAATGTGCTTTTAGATGTTTTTATGTATGTTTTTACGCACCTTCAAGCATTATATTTACATTTAGTTGTATCTTAATGAATTTTAGTTATAAATACAGAAGTGAACGATTAAACAATAAGCTGTGAGTTTTATTATTCTTTCGAACATCTCCCGTTCCTTTCATCCTCATTTTTTCGGTACATAGACTATCGGATCAATATCATCAATGTGATCAATATCCCATTAAAATATTAAACAAACATATTTTAAAATACAGATTTTTTTAAACTCAATAAAATAAATGCAAACGTTACAAGCGTGATAATAAATGTAATCAAGCATAAGGCTGTTCGCATAACATAATTATAATTTTATGATGATACTTATGCACATTTGAATAATCTTACATATAAATACAGAAGCGAACGATTAAACAATAAGCTCTAAGTTTTATTATTCCTTCGAACATTCCCGTTCCTTTCATCCTCATTTTTCCGGTATATACACTATCCGATCAATATCATCAATGTGATCAATATTCCATTAAAATATTAAACAAACATATTTTAAAGTACAGATTTTTTTTTTCAACTCAATAAAATCAATGCAAACGTTACAAGCGTGATAATAAATGTAATCAAGCATAAGGCTGTTTGCATAACAGAATTATAATTTTATGATGATACTTATGCACATTTGAATAATCTTACATATAAATACAGAAGTGAACGATTAAACAATAAGCTGTAAGTTTTATTATTCCTTCGAACATTCCCGTTCGTTTCATCCTCATTTTTCCGGTACATACACTATCCGATCAATACAAAGATAAACAATAAAAAATAAAATAAATGGGGAAACAAAAGCTATAAAGACAAATTTTTGAAGCATTCTTTAGCCAAGATGCATTTCCTACTAAAACAGAAACCCGGAGGACATTAAGTTAATGGGTCATCAAAACACGCTGCAGTTGAAGTCAGCATACTACGTTTGACAATTTAGAAAATCCAACCAAAGAACTTAATCACCAGGACAAATTGTACCTGTCATTTTTCTTTCTTTGATCATTTTTCTTTGTTTCGCTTGCCATCTAAAGCAGCAACAATCAAAATGGCTGTCTCAGATATGTAATTTGTGTTCTTAGCGATCAGAACGATTTTTTTTCAAGTTGTATAACAGTATTATGCGTTATTTAAAGCATAAACTGGATTTCCCCATTTTAAAGTGAAGTTGACAAATTTGTTAAAGGGAATCAGAGAGAATAGTTATTTGAATCGAGTAAAGACCTGAAAAGTTTGTTGTACTATTTTTTTAAGGAAAAAAGATACTTATGTACTATCACATATGATGGTAAAAAATTGGAAAATTCTTTATGGAAATTAAAGGAAATTTAAAATTTCAAGAAAACTAAGAAAATATGAAAAATGAAAAATGAATGAGATAAATAATGAGTTTTTGACCGTAGCGAATTTCTATGAAAATGTTCTGGAACTGAAAAAAAAAAAAAAAAAAAAAAAGCATATTAGTGCGTAACATGTCAGACATATTATATATTCTCTAAGTATTATTAGATAGGATGCCTTTCTTACTAACAGTGCAGAGTTTCGAATATCTTAATGATATATTTCATAACAATTAGAAAATCCAGAGGATAATAAGTTAATAGGTTCTCAGAAATCATACACGTTGCAGTTTGTGACAGTACATTACATTCAATAATTTACAAAATCCAACCAAAGAATTTAATTACCAGGACAAATTGTACCTGTCATTTTTCTTTGTTTCGCTTGCCATCTAAAGCAGCAACAATCAAAATGGCTGTCTCAGATCTGTAATTTGTATTTTTAGATATCAGAACGATTTTTTTTTCAAGTTGTATAACAGTATTATGCGTTATTTAAAGCATAAACTGGATTTCCCCATTTTAAAGTGAAGTTGATACATTTGTTAAAGGGAATCAGAGAGAATAGTTATTTGAATCGAGTAATGACCTGAAAAATAGTACTAATTTTTAAGGGAAAAAAAAAAAAAACTTTTGTACTATCACATATGATGGTAAAAAAATGGAAAATTCCTTATGGAAATTAAAGGAAATTTGAAATTTGAAGAAAACTATGAAAATATGAAAAAGGAAAAACGAATGAGAGAAATAATGAGCTTTTCTCCGTAGCGAATTTCTATGAAAATGTTCTGGAACTGAAAGACAAAAAAAAAAAAAAAAGAAAAAAAAAAGCAGATTAGTGCGTAACATGTCAGACATATTATATATTCTCTAAGTATTATTAGAAAGGATGCCTTTCTCACTAACGGTGTAGACTTTCGAATATCTTAATGATATATTTCTTAACAACTAGAAAATCCAGAGGATAATAAATTGGATCGTAATTGGATAATAAATTAATCGTTTATAAGAAATCATACACGTTGCAGTTTGTGACAGTATATTACGTTCGATAATTTAGAAAATCCAACCAGAGAATTTAATTACCAGGAAAAAATTGTACTTGTTATTTTTCTTCCTTTAGTCATTTTACGTGTTTCGCATGTCATCTAAAGTAGCTACAATCAAAATGATTGTTCTAAATCTGTAATTTGTATTATTAAATATCAGAATGGTATATTTTTTAGTTCTGCAACAGTTTTACGTTATTTAAATATTACGTTGAGTTCCTTTTTAAAATGCATTACGACTGCAGCTGACAAATTTGTTGAAGATTTGAAAAACAAAGCTAGAAATAATTAATAATTAAAAAAAAATAAAATTAGTACGTCGTTTTGAGGAAAAGGGGAGTTTGGAAGTTCGTCCACGAAGTGTTTGCATGATTTGCATAAAACGTCTCAGTATGACGCGTGAGCGCCCCCTTTCGGTTACTTTTGGAATCATTTTTTTATACAGGGGGGAAAAAATCCAATGTCACTCTGATCATATTCGCACAAAGCAATATTTCTTCCGAGCATTACTTTTTTTATGGCAGTTTTTAAGTTTGCACGAATTTATGACCCACCCGGTATATAACATGTTTTTTTTAATGTGTAAATATCAATTGTTATCGTCATATGTTTTTCTGAAATTTTTTTAACTTGCAATATTATAATGGGCGTATAATGGACGTATATATTATAATGGGCGCACCTGTAAATTTCGATCAATTTTCTTGTACCAACTGTGTGCGTTACATGCCGGAATATAGAGTATACACAATTCTAATATTTTATTTTAGTATCATATACTGCAGCGTGTATTGGGTACTACAACATTAATTCCTTGACAATTTCCTATACAAGACTTAAAATTATTGCACTAACGATATTATTAAAAAATATCAGTACTTATCTTTTTCCAAGTAGTGGTAAACTCAATACTCAGGCAACGCCGAATTATTGCGATACAAAAGTGAGAGAGGAAGTTTGGAAAGTTACAAAAAGCATCAGGTTACAACAGCAAATGTTGATTTGATATTAACAGTTTTATTAGTTCCCCAAAATACAAATAGATGGCGCTGAACTTGCTCATGGTGTTTCCTTTCAATAACTACAGTGCACAAAAGAGAAGCACACTGGGGTGTGCATTGAGTAAATCATAAAAAATATGCATTTTATATTACATACTATCCGGTTAATTATTATTCATTATCATTGTTAAGAATACATATTCATTTGCAGTTTGCTCTTCATCATTTTCTCAATTACAAGCCTTGTTTAGCAGATGAGACATCCGAATTGCTAAAATTCTCGTGGCTTATAAGCCATGGAGCAAAATTTACAATTATATAACTAGTACAAGTTTAATTTTTATTTGTTATCAGTGTTATGTATATGCTGTAGTGTAGTTTTAGTATACAATAGTTGTCGTTTGCATTCTAATAATATTATCGAAGAGATGGCCTGGCCGTCACAGCGAATATTTTACTACAATAGAACATAGCGATTAAAATGAAGTTCTCTGTACCGCAAAAACACTTTAGATGCGTTTCCTGAGTAAAGAGACACAACAATAGTTCGGAGATATAATAAGAACTCATTCTGTCGAAATTAGTCCTTTGTTTGAAGCGAAAAGTAGCATAAAAGTAAAAGCAAACAGGTGGTCGGCTTGCTCCATAGCAAGGCAGTATTAAGAGAAGTCTTTTCACCTCTACATCTCAGCAAAGACTGATCATCTCAAATCATGACAATGTTCACAGGTTCGTGAGTATTTTACACCAAAATAAAACAATTGGCAAGACCCATTAACGCCAGACAAAAATAACCGTTAATGATGAGAAATAGATATATTTAAATTTCGCGATTAAAGAGGGGAGTGTAAAATCACAAAGTTTATCAGTAACCATTTTGTGGCTTTTAGGCGCTGGGAAAACACCTGCGATCACGAAATATCGAGACAGAAATAACAATTTGTAAAAACATAAACTGCGGATGTATATAAATTTTGTGTTAAACTGAAATAATTACAAGGCTAAAAGTAAATGTATTATGATAACTAGCAGATGCTCAAAGTTCAGAATTAAAAAAAAAAAAAGAAAATAATACCGGACAAAGTGCATACACAGCAAGAAACATATTGTTCTAATATTCGAGCTGCGGTGTACATGTAAAATTAAAAAGGCAAGAGATGCGAGAATAAATTGCATCTGCCTGCAAAAAGGATAAAGCATTAATCTGTTAATAACTGAGATTTGATTTTAGAATAAAAAGAAAAGAGAAGAGATAATTTTTAACAAAAGAACTAAAATTAGTTTTTTTGATTATTAAAAAGCATATATATGGATCTATACCATATATGCATTCATTACTGTTTATTTCATTATCTCTTTTTGAAACTCTGCCTTTATTTAAAAAAGGAAAAATATGCAATGCATATTGTTTAGGTTTTCAGGTGCAAGCATCATGAAATAAAAGTTAGCCGTCATTTTCGGATTAACAATTTCCTTTAATGCGTTATTTTAAAATGCATTCCAACTTTTCATACCTCAATATAGCATTCAATATATCACACAGTGACATTTATACATTATTTACACATTTTCATGAATAAAAATCTTTGTAAATTTGTATGTACCAGATATTTACAATACTTTTTAAAAATGCGCTTTATGCATTTTCAACTTTTATAGTTCAAAGAAATATTTTATTTAAACCATTTATTAAATGCCTTAATATATCTGAAAGAAAATGGAGTATCTGTGTTTAATGTCTGAACAAATCTTTTCAATTCCAGTTTAAGCATTCTGAATTATTTTTCAAGTGGAAATAAATTCACCTGGACAGGAAAACAATTTAGTATATTGAGTATATGCTTCATATGATGGATTTGAGTTTAATCTTCGTACTCTTGAAATGCTGTTAAGACAAGCTAAGTTCCGAATTTTATTCACTTGACAGCTTAAGAGGATTTTGTTAAAGTATTTGAAAAGTAAATTATCCAGTTTATTTCAGAGGAATATAATATGATACAAAGCATACGGAAAATGTAGATTTCCTTTTGAAGATTATGTAACTTAAGTGCTCCAAGAGTTAGTAAGTTTACCGATTAATATTTATTGAGTATAAATATTTGAAATAGCTTTAAACGATTGAGGTTTTTTTTTTCTAATATAAATTATATTTCATAACAAATTTCGTAACTTTTATATTATCTGAAATTAAAAAAATAATTAATATTTATAAACACTAAAATATTATTTGTGAACATAAATATTGTCAAAATCTCATTTTAATGTGCATTATAATAAAAAATACTTTTTGTACGAATTTTGAATTTTTTTTTTCTTTTTTCTTTTATAATATACCTTTTTTTTCAAAATAGTAGAGAATATTACTTGTATTTAGTGAGGTATATTATTATTATTATTTCTACTAAACTGACAAGTTGGAAGTTTTATATGATGCTGAAATATTGCGATATGAAAATTTATCATCTTTTTATAACATGTAAACAGTAGCTTTGTGAACGTTAAATCCATTTTGTGTGTATACAAACATAGAGCAGTACTAGGTACTGCTATATTTAATTAAAAGAAGTAATAGTTTTTTAAGAAGTAGTATAGGTCTGCGGAAATATAAACGAAACATGACTAAAAATTGTTTGTCACTGTCTGTCTCTGTTTGTGTCTTACACTGTTAAAAATCATGTGGTAGATTAAAACAACTTTTGGTGCTGCAGTATCTGCAACCATAAGATTGTGAAATCTCGCCCCAACATTTGGAGCTACTGATCGACCGGAGGTCCACATGACGGAACGAGATTTCACCATCTTATGGTTGCAGCTACTTCAGCACCAAAAGTTGGTTCAATCTACCACATGATTTTTAACAGCGTAGAGTTTTCTTATTTCATTTTTGTAAGATATACACTTTTAAAAACATCGTATGCATTAAGAAATCGATAAAAAAATAATTAATAAAATTCAAAAAGGTATTTTCTATTCATTGCAGAATGAAACATCTTTAGAAATATGATGTGAGTATTGAACTAAAAATTGTTTGTCGCGGTTTCTCCCTGTTTGTAGAATAGAGTTTTCTTATTTCATTTATGTAATATATATATATATATTTCTAAAAATGTGGTATATTTCATAGAAACGAAACATGAACTAAAAATTATTTGTCTCTGTTTGTAGCTTACACTGTTAAAAATCATGTGGTAGATTGAACCAACTTTTGGTGCTGCAGTAGCTGCAACCATAAGATGGTGAAATCTCGCCCCAACATTTAGAGCTACTGTTCGACCGGAGCTCCAAATGTCGGAACGAGATTTCACCATCTTATGGTTGCAGCTACTCCAGCACCAAAAGTTGGTTCAACCTACCACACATTAAAAACGTCGTATGCATTAAGAAATCGTTAAAAATAATTAATAAAATTCAAAAAGGTGTTTTCTATTCATTGCAGAAGGAAACACCTTTAGAAATATGATGTGAGTACTGAACTAGCATGTGGTATATTTCATAGAAACAAAACATGAACTAAAAAATGTTTGTCTCTGTTTGTAGCTTACACTGTTAAAAATCATGTGGTTGATTGAACCAATTTTTGGTGCTACAGTAGCTTCAACCATAAGATAGTGAAATCTCTTCCCAAGATTTGGAGCTATTGTTTAACCTGAGCTCCAAATGTCGGAACGAGATTTCACCATCTTATGGGTGCAGCTACTACAGCACCAAAAGTTGGTTCAATATACCACAAAAGGTTTTACAGAGTAGAGTTTTCTTATTTCATTTATGTAAGATATATACTTTTAAAAACGTCGTATACATGAAGAAATCGTTAAAAAATAATTAATAAAATTCAAAAAGGTATTTTCTATTCAATGCAGAATGAAAAATCTTTAGAAATATGATGTGAGTCTTGAACTAAAAAATCGCGGTTTTTCCCTGTTTGTAGCATAGAGTTTTCCTATTTCATTTATGTAATATATATATTTCTAAGAAAGCGGTATATTTCAAGAAAACGATAAAAAATTAAATTAATAAAATACAAAAAAAGCTTGCTATTTATTGCAGAAGGACAAATTTTTAGAAATATGTTGTGTGTATTCTATGTATCCATATTTTTATTATAAAAAAATACATTTTCTGAATGAAATATATTTTTAATAAAACATTTTCGCAGATACCGAATAACAAATTGTATATACAAGCCATTCTATTCAAAGGTGAAAGACGCTTTTTCAGTACAAAAATTTCATTCACATCTGTATTGGTAGGTGACGTGAAAGTTCAGATGAAACATTTTAAATCTGTAATCGACAGGAAGGAGATAAAAGAATGCAGGACGGAAATAAAAAAATCAATCTGACTGGAATGCGGCGCTTAATATTAGACTCAAGAGAGACTCATATTATTTTGTATTTTTTATATTTCTCAGCAACTTGTACATTATTTTTAGGCACCAATACATAAAGCAATAAATAATAATAAAAAAAAAATAGAATCATCTGTAATAATAACAATAATTAGAAGATTTATTCACAAGAATGGGACTAAAAATAAATGCTTTTTAGACACTCTATAGTTTTGGACATAAGATATATTATACATCAAAACGAGAAATGAATCAATGTGCTCGAAACAAAACATGTCTAAAAATGTGCAGCTGTATGAATAGGTTTAGTAGAGAAAATATATAGTAAAATTAAATCGTTTAAATCCAAACAAATAAACTTTAAAATTATTTGCACATGTATAGGAAATTTCAAATCGTATATATATAGGCCATTTGTGTAATTAAATTCATCTTCAATGACTAAAGACTCTGTTACTGAGACCTATATTGCTTACCAAACTCAATGCTTTATTCGAATTCCTATAAGATTTATATTCATTGTTTCCATCTCTTATGATAACGTTGGATGTCGTTATGCTTTGCAAACATAAAATAGTGTTAAATGATTTTAATATTTTCTATTAAAACAACTTTTGAGATAAACTAAATGTGTGTATAAATAATATGTATGCAAAATGGATAATAGATTTTTTTTTTCGTTTGTGTGACAATTTTAGTAATGTTGTAAAAAATATATTTTTAGAGAAAATAAATCGAAAATTAAACTTTCTTAAAATATGATCGAAATCAATAACAATAAATGATAACCGGGATTCTCTTTAATCATTCGCGTTTATTAACTTGGATTAAATAGTGCTAATTCTTAAAAAATATATATACTGTCAGGTTTCTGACTTTAACAAAACTTATATTGTATATTGCTAATTAATTTAAGTAATTATATTTATTCATTATTATATATTACGTTATCCTGATATATATTTTTCTTTTTCTGTAAAACTTCCGTATGTGATTGACATTGGAATTTCCCTGATCCGATTATATATTTGGGGGAATGTTCACGAGATCTTTGTGAAAGTACTAATCCGGCTTTGGAAAGAAAATACAATGGGCACCAGATTCCTAGCGGGCTGGTGTTCAGAGAAATATGCAGGGGTGGAATGGTGGGGAAGAAACGCTTCTACAGCTCCGTGAATGAAGGAGCCCAGCCCCGTTTGTTTGGAGTGTGGACTGGAGAATGAGAGACGTGTCACTCGTGGAGTTGAAGCTAAATGTGTAGGACGCCACAGTCGCTGGTGTGCCATGAAGGGCGTAGGACGCGAGGGTCGTCAGTGCAGAGCGTAGATGATAGACGTGCAGAGTTAAGAGAGCAGAGTGTATTGAATTGCAGAGAGAATGTGAATCTGACAGTTTTGTCCAGAGTAAATTAATTAGACGTAATGGTATGTACGAGTAGTGCATATGAAATATAGTAAAACGTGCGATCAGGGAGATTGCCATTCGACAGTCACATACGGCAAGTGACAATAAGCTGTACTGACTATTAATAACTATCACTGTAACATTTTTCTTGCATATTAAGTTAATAAATAAATTATTAATTGGTTATGCATATGATAACTTCTTTTCCAACGTCCGGTATCAGTTTAATATCGGTGGTGGCAGCAAATACCATAAAATTAATTTATCAATCAATTCTAGGAGAATTATTATGATGACCGAGCAAGGCGACGAAAGCATAACATATACAATCACTATAAATAGTTTCTTAATAGATAGGTCTTACTTATATTGCCATTTAAGAAATTTGGAAGATAAATCGAGTCTTAAAAAATAGTTTTAGATAAGTTTTCTTAAAATTTAACTTAAAATAAATTATCTTTCTCTTTGATGTTATGCAAAGAAGTACTTCCAAAAATGGTTTTTTCGCCATTCTGTATAAAATTCTACATAACAAAACTAATTTCAGTTAAAAATATTTTGTAACTATTGTTTTTCTTTATTTAAATAACGGTCATTTGAAAATCACATTTTCATGCCATTAAAGAAAGTCGCTTTTCGTAATTTATATAAAGAAAAATTTTATACTTCACGAAAACGTAAGGCAGAAGCAAATAATTGCCAAAATATACTGTATGCCTAACAAGGCAATTCCTGCATTTGTTTTTTAAATAGTTTAGTGGGCATTATAAAAAATAAAGTTTCAATAAAAATACAGGCATAGATTGGAAGCAGATATCACCAACAGATTTTTTGTTTGAAATTTAATGTATCTTCTTGAATTTGAAATTAAAATTTTAAAGTATATACCAAACAGACTTTTTATATAATATTCTATAATAAAAAGCATTTTAAATACCAAATTCATTCAAAATAATTTATTTTTAATCGAAATTAGTGGATGCAATTTCTTACCCTAGTAGCATATAACATATTTAAAAAAAACGTTGAAAATCAGAATATATATAAAAGTTTTGCTTTTTTTCTGCGATGTTTTACTATTTTTCCATTTAACCAGTTTTGCAGTATCGCTAATTACGAAGTGGCTAGGCTGTCTCAAGCTAACTAATTTCGAGGACGAGACTGTCGTTCAACATAACCGGCTATATGTATATAAATTGGGATTAAATTCCCCGTTTACCATGTGCACCGCAGACTGATGAAGTTCTCAGTCGAATCTTTTCCTTTTCTTTCGTTTTCTTGTGCTAATATGCTACATTTATAATTTTTTCTCGTGGCTCCACTATAATGTGATATACAACTACTCATATGACGGGAGTGGAGTTGTTTTACAATTGGGAATCCCATTGAACCAATAAACTGTTTCGGTTTCTGACGGACTATTTCGCTGTTTTTTAAGGGAAGATTAGTTTGAAAACTCCATTTATTTTGAACAAATTTGTAGTTCCATATCCTAGTACAGGGACGGCGAACCTATAGCAAGTTTGAAAAATAGTTTTAATGTATTTATTTTCAGTAGACATTAAACAGTAGATCCTGTTAAATAACGAATAGAGCTTGAAACCTTCCCAAAATCTCATTAGAAATTTGTAAAAAATCTGTTAAGTGAGAGCGATAATGAAAATTTTTCGCATGTAACTGAAAGAGGCGATTAAAAATCACGCTTATAAAGTTCCTATTACACGGGATAATTTGAAGAGTCAAATATTGCTGCAATACAACTATCAAGACACCGCTCGCATCAGTTAATGTGCTGTGAGGGGAAACAATGCTCTTTTACAACATTAGAAGCGACAAAATTGCCTCAACAATATAAGTTGATTGTTTCGATTCGATAAACATTCTTTGAAACTATAGATTAACATTTTGTCGCTCCAAACAAACAGCAACTTTATCGCCTTGTGTAATAGAAGCATAAGTGAGAGGCGCACATTATTATTTACCTATTCCCCGTGGGGGGACATAACAAAATTTGTGTATAAATGAGAGACGCGTATAATCGACAGGTGTTGAAGTGAGAGGTCAGCGTATTAAAATTTATTACTATTTAAATATTATTCATAGAAATATCTAAATAATTTATATATTCTGAAGTTAGGCATGGACACGAACAAATACATACACACATAAAACATATATATATATATATACAACAGTAAAATTCAGGGCTCAACCCCTCCTTGTGCCTTGTTTTGGTTAAAATGTATAACATACTACCTCTTTTTAAAGATTAAAAGTTTAAAACATTAGATATTTAAAGAAAAAATTCTAAAATCAACATTAAATTTTCTGCTTGATAGTAAAGTGTGAGTTGGATTATATGAAGAACTGATTTTAGATTATTGAATTTATATTGAAATGTAGATTATTTTTAATCTAGTGAATGCAGTTCCCAAGAAATAGAAAATGTGGGTGTGGATAATAACTATAAATAATTTCTTAACAGATACATATTGCCCATTTTATCACTTGAGAAATTTGAAAGATACACCCAGCTATTTAAAAAAATAATGGTTTTAGATAACAAGTATTCTCAAACTTTAACTTAACAAAAAAATCTCATTCATCATTCTCTTTGACGTGAAACAAGGAAGTGCTTCAAAGAAATTGCCCTTTTCGCCTTTCGGTATTAAAATGTATTTTTTTCTCCTCCTGTAGATAAAACAGTAATACTATTTTAAGTAAATGATATACAATGACATTTAAAAAAATTTCTTAATATTTTAATATTCAAATTTGAATTTAATTTTTAGAGCTTTCTTTGAATTATTAGAATGCGTCATATTTGGAAATAGCATTTTTAAATTAACAAACTGGTAAGTGTGATTTTTTATCAAGATAAAATTAACATTGTAAAAATAACAAGTAAATAAAAAGGCATGATCCATCGTATGTTTAAAAAGCTTGTTTAAGCTTTCAATGTATACCTGACAAGTATACTTGTTGTATGACAAGATGTATCTGTTAAGAAAACGTTAAACAAAACAATAAATTCTAAAAGTGGTTCAATTTATACATGCATTCTACAGATATTATGTTATGATCATGTTATTCATATTATTTTCTAACAACTATTCTTTATTCAAATATCCTTGCGTGATGACATTGTCTGTGGTTATACAACGCACACATAAATTCATGATAAATTATGTTAGATTATTTAAACATTTTGCACTTATTCCCATACGGTTATTTTATTAATATAAAGATACATCGAGTCATTTAAAAAGAATAGTTTCGGATAACAAGAATTCTCAAACTTTAATTTACAAAAAAATCTCATTCATCACTCCCTTTGACATGAAACAAGGAAGTACTTCAAAAGAATTGGCTTTTCGCCTTTCGGTATTAAAATGTATATATTTTCTGTTCCTCTGGATAAAACCGGTAGATAATGCTATTTTAAATAAACAATATGCAGTGAAATTTCGAATTATTAATTTTTATTTTAAAATTAACTTTATTTTCAATAAAAATAATCAACCTTTATTTATTAGAATGTATAACATTTGTAAGTATTTTTTATCCCAGAATTTATAAATTTTTAAACTGACAACCTGAAAACCATGTTTTATTTAATGTGTAACTGACATGGTATAAATAACGCATGAAAAACGTGCTGTGTCCGTCATACATTTCTGAAAATTCTTTAACCTTTTAAGTATATCTGACAAGTATACTTGTTATATGACAAAAGATATAAATATTTCGTAAACTAAGCAAAATGGAAATGCAAACAAATTAACATGTTAAAAGAAGAGCATCACTCGTGAAATTTTTTTTAACTTTAAATATATATGACAAGTATGTGTTTGTTACACGACAAAGGGTATATATATTAAGAAAATATTTTCTAAAAATCTGCAAAATGTAAAATCAATAAAAATCGCATGTTAAAAGGGTACATCATGTGTCATAACTTTAAAAAACTTTTTTTTTTTTTTTTTTTTTTTTTTTTTTAAATACATCTGAGACGTTTACTTAATAAATAACAATTTATCTGCATAGCTAAATCTTAATAAATAGCACCAACCTTGTGATATTTGTTTCCTTTCATTGCATAAGAAAAAAATATGTCCGGTCTGATCCACTAAATAAGCGGCCTTATCCCTTAGACACTTAGAAAATTAAGAGCAATCCACATATTCTTACAATTCATGGTTCAAAGCGTATTCATTTAACTTTAAAACAAAAACTGGAACGTTGTCGGCTATCTATCTGTTAAGGAAATATTTGTTTAAGTATTGCAAATATGTAAATCAATCAAATTCTCGTGTTAAAAGGTGCGTTATATGTCATATTTTCCAAAAAATCAAAAACTTTTTAAGTATATCAGTCAAGTACACTTCTTATACAACGAAGTATGTCTATTAGAGAAATGTTTCAAAATATTAAGGGAATTGCTATCAAACCTACATGTACTTTTTTTTCTACTGAGCTATTATAATGTTTGCTATCCGGATAAAGTCAGTATCATAAAAATAGCGTATTGAAAACAAAGCCGATAAAACATTAAATATTTTAAAACATTTCTTACATGAAGAAAATATTATGAAATTTGTAAATATATATATGTATATATAGACAAGCAAATTTATGAAGTGTGATACTTTTAGAAAATCAAGTAGCTTTTAGAAAAAATCAATCGTCATAATGCAGATTAGCGCATTAATATCGAACCGCCATGATGGTATTATTATAAAACTGAATTACTAAAAATTTGCTGCAAACTGTATAGTCATTCGAACATTTTTATAGAAAACGGTTACATAATCGTAATTTAACTGTATTCTGACCATATTATTGCCTTTATTATGGTCAGAGTAGAGTTAAATTACGGTTATGTAATAACTGTTTCCTAAAACGGTCGAATGACTGTGACAGTTTGCTGCAAATTATCAACATTGTGAGCTAGTAGTTAAAGGTATTTTAATTTGACACACGGCTATTAAATGCCTGACTTGTACATGTCATAAATTACACATTAAAACATGATACGGAAAGTCTTTTCTTTTGGAATTGATAAGTAGCAAATTGTGTGAGGCAATCAGATAACAAGTTAAAACAGACTACACTCTCAGAAAAAACTGTAAATATATGAGCGTTTGCCCTTCAATTTTCACGGGCAACAGCCTTATTTGATGAAAAACGGTCTGATCCACTAAATAAGTGGCCTTATCCCTTAGACACTTAGAAAATTAAGAGCAATCCACATATTTTTACAGTTCTAGCCCATATGTTAGCAAAAATACGGTACGACCCCATACATTGTCCTCCGCTAGGGTGTAACCCTTCATTCTACTCGTGTTTCGAAAATTTTAACCTGTCAAAAAAGCGATTCTGTGATGATTATCTAACGTGCTACGTGCTACGGAGCAGTAAATAAAGTGTTATTGTGTTTTAAAGTGCATTATATCCTGTGCATTATAATGCTGTATTACTTTGCCCCGTAAAATTACGGGCTGCACAAAATGATGGGCATGGATTGTTTTTTTTTACGGGGTATGATTGTAATCTCTGCTGCCGGCCTCTGCCCCTAATTTTACTGCAATTTTTTTACAGTGTACATTTTTGCTAAGTGGTACCTTTCATGTAGTCAGGTGCTCTTTTTTCATGTGATCAGTCTTCCGAAGCTTGTCTAGTGGTCAAAGATCAGAAGAGGAGATCGCTATCGTGTTTATCACCGTCTCTTTCTTTTGTTGAGACTCCCCTTTATTTTGTTGATGAACGCAGAACCTTTGGAAAAGAAATAACAGGGGAATGATTTACGAATTTTAGCCCGGGATTGTTGAAATCGAGATATAAATGCAGACTTAGTCCCCAAGGTCTTGTAACAGTGAATCTTTATAAGCCTTATTCCCTATAATAACTTACTTTAACTGTTTTTATATAGCTGATTTTTCTATACGAGCATAGCAATACTCGAAGTATAATACGTATAAATCTTTTATTAGTCTCTAGATTGATGTCTATAAAAAATCGAACTAATGGCGTTTCCCCTAAGTGCTAGAGGTAAATAATATTCAAAACACTATTTTAAAAATAAAAACAAATGAATAATGCTTATTTTGAATCATGTACCTTATTAATGCACTAAATGTTTCATTTATAAGCCGATTTAAAACTAAATGAAGATTTTATAAATTTTTAATTTTTAATTTGCATCTATAGAAAAGAAAATACATGCATTAACGTGGCTTTCCCTTTTTTCTTACCATCATTTTTATTGAATTGATGGTAATAATATTGCAAAATAAATGCATTCATAAAAATATGGAAGGATTGTATTTCTCTCTAATTACCTAAATAAATTATCCTTCCAGCGTATCTAGACATTTTTTTCGCCTAGCAGCAGCAACAAAGATTTATTGTGCACAGAACCTACTGCATATATTTTTTCGGTATCGTATATCTGTCTTGTCATAACCCTGCCATAAATTAGAAACGCATGTCTTTTTTACACGCCCAACATCTCATCTTACTTTAGTATCATTCATTTCGAAAACTTTTTTATGCGTAGATATTTTGAATATTTTTCTTCATAATCCTATATTGAATTATATAAAAAAAATTCTTATATAGAAAACGTTGTAATTTTTTTAATTTTTTAGAAAAAAAATATACTGTAATACTTTTCGATATTTTTTAATTCTATAAATACATTATATCTTTTCGTACCATTATTTTTAAATATAAAATAAAGTTTTATTATGTATAATGTCCATTGTGATATACTTTTAATGTGACACTCTATGTATGTTCATGTGTTCATCCATATATTGGATGTGTTGTTTATTAGCCGTTATAGATAATTCATTTCTCTTTAGATTCATAGAAAGCCTTCGGTACCTTATAATAGTACGGAAAATGCAACAACAGTGTTCAACAAAGTATCTATTTTGCATGAACTGAGTGTTAATTTTTATATTTTATGAGATGGTGAAAAAGGAATTGAAAAAGTCCCCTTACTCACAGATTAAAAAAATGAATAAAATAATGCTATTTTTTTAAATACATTTTTCCTTGGGATATATAACATACGAATTTACGAACAACACTGTTCAACAAATTATCTATTTCTCATGAACTAAGGGGTAATTTTATGAGATGGTGAAAAGGAATATAACATTGGAAATATCCCTTACTTACAGATTAAAAAATAAATAAAATAATGCTAATTTTAATGCAATTTTGGATTGTGATATATAACATACAAATTTTGTCATTTGAATTTAGTGATAAAAGAAATGATTAAATGATAATTTAAATAGCTCAGAAGTAAGATTAAAATACTATAATAAAATCTATAATGCTAAGTATTTTTTTTTCAAAATTAAGAGAAATTATATAAACTTAAATAAAATTTAATATTTAAATTCATGAACGTCTTGTACACAAAATTATGAAAGGAATTTCCTTTCTACTGTCATGTTACATATTAACAAGGTAAAATATGCGTTTGTAGATAAGATACAATTAAAATGTTAGCATAATATGATTATAATTGATTTAAAATATACTTTATAGTCCAAAAATTGGAAGTAAAAAGTCCTAAAAATGGAGGTGGTTAGAAAATCTTTAACCACATTTTCTTTTTTAAAGCCCTAAAATCTGTAGGTAACACGCAATGTATCTCGACAAAGAAAATATTATATTGTGTAACGTTATTATAATTGCCACAGGATTGATCATATAGTCAAAAAATTGAAGCTAAATTTTCTTATGGAGAGCGATGATGTTTGTAAATGCATTATCTTTTTAGTGTCCATATCGAAAATATGAAGGTTAGGTTTTGCTATATTATTATAATCGCTAGTCTAAAAATTGAAAACAAAATTTCTTAAAATCGGATTGTGACCGAAATTTTTAACAACAAAATCTTTTTTTAGTGATCTGAAATCTATAGAAAACTCACAATGTGCATTGAGAAACAGGAAGCTTCTTAAAATGTTTTGAACATTGTAACGGAATCAGCGGACAAAGCATTAGATGATATTTTTTTATTATTCACAAATAAGTATTTATTGAAGCATCTGGAAGAATATTACAACAATACAAGGTTTACATACTACACTTATATATACATAGAGAAAATGGGGGTACATTTTTAACATTCAGCGCTTATGTTATGTGTTAAAAATAAGTTCGTATTAACCAACCATTTTTTAAATTATTTTCCAATATAGGGTTTTCAGGATTATATGATTAGTTCGAATTAACCAACAAATTTTAACTTTAATTCAAATGTAAGGTTTTTGGGACATTGAATAACGAATGGCGAAATCGAATAACGATTTATGAGTTTTAATCAACCGAATGTTTGAATTAATCGAGATTGAATTAACCGAATCCATTGTAGTTAGAATCTTTGAATTATTTTGGAATCTTTTGTGACTATGTCATCATGATGTTTACTATAGGAAAAAAAAGATATGTCAATACAGGATACAAAAAAATCTCTCAATTCTGTTATGATATATTTTTAAAACAAAAGAGTTTCTGGACGCAATTTTACATATGTATAATTTACATACATTGAAGAGAACATTAAAGTTGGACAATATACGTATATTGACTAATTTATGCAATTCAGTACTAGATAATGAATGTCGAATTCATGATGACTCTATCTGTACGTAAATTAATTATCGCATATACTCCGGCGTATAACGGTGTCGCACCTACAATTTAAAACTATGTTTTTGCATTTTTAAGCATGTTCTCTGTATTAAAAAACCTTCATGAGGTATGTAACATGGCAATTACATTAAAGAACATAAGACATATAATAACTAGTATGAACATAAAAAAAGTGCAATTTCAAACCGATGACTTATCATATTGCTAAGCCTATATCATTGCCTGAATCACCACAAAGGATTTGAATTCGTACTCTAATTCCTTCAGCTAATCACACCTGGTTTTCTTGTTCACTAATATGAAAATTCACTTCTTATGCTTATATTTTCTTAAGTTTTATTCTTTCATTTTTATACTACGCGTATAACATGGAGTAGTAAAATTTGATCAATTTTCTTGTTTCAAAAATGTACTTTGTATGGTGGAATACATGGTATATATTGTTGATATCTGTACCATGATAATTAAATATCAATTAATTAAGCATGCAATATTAAATATTATAAATTAATAAAGAATTATGCAAACATATTTATTATTATTGTAACAAACATCTACCATTGCTAATTCTGCTATAAAACGTATACGCATGTCACGACTAAAATCTTCCAAAAATCTAGTCTTTCTATAGCATGATACATTTCTTCAAAATGTCTGCATGCATACATATTCTTTTATCATTTTTTTATATCCCAATACATCAATATTTACGAAAATTCTTGCAGACGTGTAACACAAATTTAAATTTTTATGCTAAAACTTTGTGTCAGTTTTTCATTCGATATCTACATAATATCTTTTGATATCATTATTTTTATGCAGAAAATATGCATAGAAGGAAAATCGCTATAAATTTCTAAGCATTGAAAATAGGGATAAAATTTGTATAAAGAATCGGCGGTTGAGGAAACAATGTATAAAACATTTTACAGTTTTTCACGTCGGATCGAAAAAAATTAATGCATCGAGATAAATTTTAGAGATTGCTATGGATTTGAAATAAATAAGTATATATACACTGTGGCCATAATTAAAATGCACTTGTTTGAAGGGCTCTGTAAGTTAAACTATTTGGAATATTTTTAAAAGCTTTGATATTTATACTGTTTAGAGTATGCGGAAACGCGTTATGCAATAAAAAGAATTAGTTCAAAATTTTACATATAGACGGCGCTTAAATGTTAGAGATGTTCTATTAGCACACTCTCAAAAATGAATACTCAAATTTCAAGAAATTTTCTTAGTTTTTGACGAAACGGTTTCTTGAAATATGCTCCGAGTAAACGTTTCGTCAAATCGAGTAAATTTGCATCCTCAAAATTACGAAGAAAGTGGTTTCGTCAAATTGATTCTTTGAAAGTTCCAAAAAAAAAAGGTTGGTGGTTCCATCTGTCGGAGCTTTTAGAAGCTTTTTTAATTGACTTGGGGCAAAATAAGACCGTCCTTCAGTGAGGTTCGAACGCGCGACTTTTAGCTTGACAGACCAGCGTCTTACCTCTCAGCTAGCGGGACTTCGAAATTGTTTGATTTTAAAAGTATTTACGAGATGTTGATGTGTGTTTATATTTTTAGAAAGCAGATTGTATTTTTATCGGTGTTGTTATAACTTCTGCATGTTTTAATTAATAAGGTTAGATTATTATTATGGTTAATAAATAATTAGAAAATGGCTTGATTAATATAATTTATTAGAGAAATTTCCTTTGTTCAATGAATATGCTCTAGTTAATTTGTTGATCAGAAATAATTAATTTTGAAGTGCATATTTTGGAGGCGAGTTCATCAATTTCAGCGGATAAGATTACTGTTTATAGAGGGGAAAGGTCAGTTATACGTATTTTAAATTTGATTGTTATATGAATATATTTCTTAAATAAAAAAAGCACCTAATATTGTGATTTTTTATTTATTATTATTATTATTATTATTTATTATTATTGTTATTATTATTATTATTTTTTTTTTTTTACCATTGGGAAAATGTTGATGCTTGCGGTCGAAAATGGACCAAATGATGTTCGCATTTTACTATTTTAACCGTTTTTAACGAAATTTTGTAACTTTAGATGAATTTTCTAAGCGTTTTTAACGAAATTCTGTAACTTCAGAAAAATTTATCTTTGAATCGGCAATAGAAATGCATAAAATCTTCACAAAAAGGATAGACGCAAATTATCAGATATAAAAAATAAAGTAGAAATTTGGTACATTCGTGTTATAGCGGCCCCCAAGGATGAAATATTTTTGTTTCTGTTTTCATTAATTATATCTTAAATTTAATACTTTCGTGTTTTTTTTTTTTTTTTTTTTTTTTTTTTTTTTTTTGAACGATTTTGTAACAAAAATAATCTGGCCGGGAATGCGGAAACATTTTTGTAAAATATTTGAGATTTTCCGTTGCATTAAAAATCATTTAATTTTGAGACGAAATGATTGTCAAAAATGACGAAATATAGCTTAAGAATTGCGGAATCGTCAAAAGTGAGAGTTTTATTTTTGACAGCGAGGAAACAGTTTCGTCAAGATATTTGAGGATTCGCGTTTCGTCAAAAACAACGTGACTCAGTGACGAAATGATTGTCAAAAATAAGGAAATGAGGCCTGAGGATTGCGGAATCGTCAAAATTGAGTGTTTTATTTTTGAGAGTGCAAATATTAACAAAAATAACTCATTTTATATCAATATATTTTGAGACGAGGATATTCTTTCATAGCAGAGCTATAATTACTTAATTATTGAGTGTAGTAAAAAGTTTTAAAGCGTTTTTGAGAGAAGTGAATATACAATTAAGAGCTAAGGATAATACCTGTATTCATCAAAATAATCTACATCATTATCTAACACCTTCCGCCATCGGTCGAGTAGTTGACGGATGCCAGCAGCACAGAAGAATTCGTCTTTTGACGCGATGAAGTCGTCAACCCAATTTCATACTTCTTCCACAGTCCAGAAACATACAGAAGACAAGGCATTTTGAAGCGAACGAAACAAATGAGAGTCCGAAGGGGCTCGGTCGGATTATACGCCGGATTTGGAATAAATAAATATATATGCAGGGTGGCCATAATTAAAGTGCATTTTTTTAAAGGGCAAGTTAAACTACATGGAATATATTCAATGGTTGGAGTATCACAGTTGAGATTTTTTCCAACAGAGTGAAAATATGCCGGGACCAGGACTCGAACCTGGGTATTTTGGTTTGCCGTACCAACGCTCTCCCTACTGAGCTATCCCGACGATATCCTGGTCTGGCATATATCACTCTTATTTGTTGGACAATGCTGCGAACTGCAGCGCTAATTTCATTCATCCGAGCTATAACTATAGCATTTACATGATGATCATTTTCACTCTGTTGGAAAAAATCTCAACTGTGATACTCCAACCATTGAATATAATTTACCCAGTTGAATATACTTTCCACTGTTCATTATGACCTATATGGAATATTAAAAAAAAAAAATTGGTATTTATACTGTTTAGAGTATGCGGAAACGCGTTATGCAATAAAAATTATTAGTTAAAAATTTTACATATAGACGGCGCTTAAATGTTAGAGATGTTCTACTAGCAAATATTAACAAAAATAACTCATTTTATATCAATATCTTTTGAGACGAGGATATTCTTTCTTATATTTTCTGTAATTACTTAATTAATAATTTTAGATAAAAACATTTTATTAATAGAACATTTTCTTGTGTGTGTGCGGGGGGGGGGGGATTAAAATTTTAAGGTTCATAAACTTTTGTAGGGCTAAAATCTTAATTAAGAATCATGTGAAATTTGTGACGAAAAAGTTTTAAAATTTAGCTGGTAAGAAATTCGCTAGCTTTCTTCCTTCCTTTTTTTTTTTTTTTAAATAATACACAGCGCCATCTGTGAAAAATATGGAAATATTATTTTACATAATATGACATTCATCGGCTATATAATTACAAAGAAGCATCATTTCAAAGTAAATTTTATTATTCATCTGAACGTCTTTTGCGGGTGTTGCATCAAATACTTTCTTTATCTATTTTATCCCCTCATCCTTTTTATTGACATTTCATATTTAAATCAAATTCTAATGTTTTCATAAAACATTGAAGTTATTTTATATATTTTTTTTTCATTAGCTAAAGTGTCCTTCATTTTTCATATTATTATCTTTTTTTATAATTCTGTAACGTTTTAATAAAATACAAATAGAAAAGGTATTAAAGCTTAGAGATAATAACAAGTTATAATTAACCAATTTTTAATTACCTTCTAGTGTTTGATTTAAAATTATAATATTTTCATAAATTTACAAAAAAAAGTTCTTATATTTAATTTTAAGATTTCATCAGTTAAACTTCTTATTTAATTTTCTATTTATTAATGATTCTTTGATTTTTTCTAGTTTTTAATATGTTTTTTAATAACAGTGTAACTTATAACAACAGTATGTAACAGTATAACAGTATGTTTTTTAATAACATAATTACATCCTATCGAAACAAAATTAATTCCTCATCAATATATTTGTTATTTGTTTAGCGTGAAATATTTATTTTGAATAGTTTTTCAAACTACCTAGAATTTAATCTGTCTGCCTATTTAATTTATCATTTTTTATTCATTTTTTTCATTGAAGATTCAGTGAAAATTTCAATAAGATCTAATATAATCTGGTTTTGATTAAAAACAGGGAATATTTGCACAAAATAACATTTCGTGAAAATATTTTTCTTAGATTATGTAACATAAAATGCTTATTTTAAATGTTTTGCTAATTACCCAATTTAATTCTTATTTTTTACTTTCCTTTGTTAATGTTATTTTAAGGAAGGAATTTGAAGAATTCCATGTTTATTTGATTTTCAAAACATGAGTGAAAATATAGACCTTAAAAACCTATGAAAATATATTAACTTATTTTTACTTCTATCTGATCTGCATGAATTATTTTTTCTAACTACCTTTATTTAATTTTTATTTCACTTAAAAAAAAAATCGATAAAAAATTTAGTAAATCTTCAATTAAAAAAAAAAAAAAAAAAAAAAAAAAAAAAAAAAAAAAGCAAAATTATCAATGATAATTAAATAAAACTTTCTATATAAAAAATAATAACATTCTATAATAAAAATACTACGATTCTATGTAAAAAATAATTTTGCAGCTATGTATCTTTTATTTGTTTTGTTTGCAATAATTTAAATATTTACTTCATTATCTATAGTTTATTTCTTATTTCTTTTTTTTTTAAAATATATTTTTAAAATAAGTTTCTTTATGTGATTTAATAAATAGTAATGGGACACTACATTCAATAACATCTACGAAAGCAAATTAAATGTTTTTATCATGTCTTCTGTGCGTTTAGTATGAAATAATCATTGTAAAAAAATTCTTACCTAGGTTTTAATTTTTACCTTTGTTTAATTTATTTCTACCATGTTTGAAATTTTAAAACACGACCTTACAAAAACGGTTCATAAGATTATGCTATGCAATCTTATTTTCAATGACAGCAATGACCCCTGACGGCCGAGCAAAAGGGCAAATTTGTAATGTTGTTTTTTCTGTATTTTTTTTAAATGCTAAAACAAGAATGAATTTTCAAACTTGATATAAAAAGCTTAATTAGGTATGTGAGTATAACCCTTTAGAGTGTTAATCATTACTCAATGTTTTAATTCTGCATTATTTTTAGAAATACATTCATTTAAACAATGTTTCTGTTGCAGTGAAACCTACAGCATAGTGAACGGATATGAATGGGTTCACGGTGGTGAGAAGGTTAATAAACGAAATATTGTTGTATGAAAACATCCTTTCCCACTACATGTATTCTATTAATACCTCACAATATATTATATATTTGGTATATTATGTATATAAAATACCTCACAAAATATTTTCATCTTCGCCAGTAACTTAATTTTTATTTCTATTTTACAATTTTCTTTGTAATTTTTATTAAATATCATTTTATGAATCAGATCACTGTTCATGATATTATTTTCAATAACATAATTAACAATTACAGACAATATCAACTTATCAGAATAAATGTAACTTTTTCCTTTCTATGGCTTCTTCCTGTTTAGCGTGAAACACTTACTTTAAATATTTCCTTAATTATCTCCAATTTAATTACCTTTCCGCATTTGAATCAAAAAGTCAATTAAGAAATGCAACATATCATCCACTCAAACCCCATTCACTTTATAAATGAACACACGAATGTGTTTGTGATATAGCTCAGAACATCAGTAATTGCGTTATATAATTTAAAGCTTATTCGCCAAATGTTCACTGCATAAATCTTCCAGGAAAGCGTTAGAAATTTACTGAAGGAACTCACACCACTTTTATTATAAAAGGACAAAGTCGCGGCATTGCCAGATACTGGAATTCCTTTTCTCCATTCAAGAACCTGGAAATTCAGTGAGTGCTTGCTTGCTACTAAATTGAATTTGCATATCCACGAACGAAAGCCCAGACACATGGCCACGGAAAAGGAATTCAGAATTTTGAACCTCTTTTCTTTCAATTTCGCTTAGCGCAGTTGTGGGCAGGGAGGGGGATAGTTGAAAAGGGAAGCAGGAGAAGGGAATGATTTCCCCTTTACCACTCCCAGCAATACAATTTGGAATAGGAGCAAACCTTAATACAGGGGTTGTCCTCAAATTAATGCCATTTAGTGTCTTTAGAATGTTTTTCTTCGTTTAGTTTGGAATCCCTTTCTGGATTTTGTAAAGTCTCGTGGGTATAGTATAGTACAAGCTAAGAAAATGAATGTCTTGAAGAGCAAATTAGAAGTCTTAAAAATAGTTTTTTTTTTTCTGAAAAACTTTGTTTAGAGTTGGAAAAATTAAATTGATTTTTTGAGCTCGTACTTTATTTGTAAGATTCTTCGTGTGTGTGTGAAGTTTTTATTCGAATTGTCGGTTTGTAATTCGATTCTTTGTGCCTAACAAAATAAACGTGAACTTTAACTTAGTTGTTTTAAAAATATATTTAAGACTAAAAGAATTTTAAAGTAAGTTTATATAAATATTTCAAGCATGTCCTTGTTGGTTAAATATTATATTTTTCAGAATAAGTTAAAAATGATGTATTTTCCAGTAATGTCAAAGACAAAATTTAATATACTTTTAAAGTATAGTTAGTTTTATATCAAATAAGGTTTCAACTTTACATTTTATTTTAAATATAAAACATTATCTAAAATATTAAATAACGGAATAAAAAGTATGTGTGCATTAAAATCAATAATCGCATTACGATTGCAGTGGCTATGTACATAAACTAAATGCTAAAGATGCCATTGAAGAAATAAAGTATAGTACTGTACTTTCACAACAGTTAATTTTTAAAATAAAGACTCGTAAAAATAATTTTTTTAAATAATTAAATGAATTATGAACAAGAAAAAAAATTACTTATTTCACCGTGCAAATATTAATTTAATGCTGATTAAGAATCTCATTTTTAAATGCATATCGAGAAAATTATATGTATGTATTTATTTATCTGGCTCTGATACATTCAGAATGGTTTAAAGATTGAAAAAGATATTATATATATTTATTTCAATATCCTTGAATAAACATTTCTGAAATGCTTCAAAAGCTGCTCAAATTAGCAAATGGTTAATCTTTGAAAACTTTTTACATTAAGTACTCGAACAGCAATAATATATATACATAACATTTGTACATTTTTTAAAGGTATTAGTCAATTTGGGGGGGGGGGGGGAAAGTAGGGAGATGTTTATGTTTATGGAAACATGAAAAGTTGTGTAATGATAAAAAACAACAACAACAAAATGGATTATTTTAAAGTAGTTTATAATCGGCTTTAACATAGTGAATAATGCTCTTATTTATTTTTTAAAGTAATACTTCATTTGAAAAACATGAAAGTTCAAGAAAAATCGCTTGCGTATCTAGTGTAAAATATTTTAAATAGCTCAATGTTGTGTTTTTAAGATTTATTTTTTGGACAAAATATTTGTATCAGATTTGCATTGATTTAAAAATTGATTATTAATTATAATATATATTCAGAAAAATATGTTAACAAGAATGATGTCTAATGAGTGAAATATTATCCAGATGGATTATAATAATGCTTGTTTCATAATTGTTTCAGGTAATGCGAGATTCATGTTTTCATTTCTAAAAATAATTATGTATTTTTTTTAAATTTTTATATCAACAACATTTTAAACAATATCAAATGAGCCTTGGTTTATTTTTAATCAGTTTAACTAGATTAACAGAAAAAATAAACTTTAAACAGTTATTTTTTCAAACTCTTTCTTATGGTAGCAATCTGATTTTTTGTAATGTTTTATATACAAATTCTTTAAGAGTTTTTCATTTATCATAACTATTAAGAATGATGTCTAATGAGTGAAATATTATCCAGATGGATTATAATAATGCTTGTTTCATAATTGTTTCAGGTAATGCGAGATTCATGTTTTCATTTCTAAAAATAATTATGTATTTTTTTAAAATTTTTATATCAACAACATTTTAAACAATATCAAATGAGCCTTGGTTTATTTTTAATCAGTTTAACTAGATTAACAGAAAAAATAAACTTTAAACAGTTATTTTTTCAAACTCTTTCTTATGGTAGCAATCTGATTTTTTGTAATGTTTTATATACAAATTCTTTAAGAGTTTTTCATTTATCATAACTATTAAGAATGATGTCTAATGAGTGAAATATTATCCAGATGGATTATAATAATGCTTGTTTCATAATTGTTTCAGGTAATGCGAGATTCATGTTTTCATTTCTAAAAATAATTATGCAATTTTTTTATTTTTTTTTAAATCAACAACATTTTAAACAATATCAAATGAGCTTTGGTTTATTTTTAATCAGTTTAACTAGATTAACAGAAAAAATAAACTTTAAACAGTTATTTTTTCAAACTCTTTCTTATGATTTTTTCAATCTGATTTTTTGTAATGTTTTATATACAAATTCTTTAAGAGTTTTTCATTTATCATAACTATTAAGAATGATGTCTAATGAGTGAAATATTATGCAGATGGATTATAATAATGCTTGTTTCATAATTGTTTTAGGTAATGCGAGATTCATGTTTTCATTTCTAAAAATAATTATGTATTTTTTAAATTTTTTAAATCAACAACATTTTAACAATATCAAATGAGCCTTGGTTTATTTTTAATCAGTTTAACTAGATTAACAGAAAAAAAACTTTAAACAGTTATTTTTTAACTCTTTCTTATGGTAGCAATCTGATTTTTTGTAATGTTTTATATACAAATTCTTTACGAGTTTTTCATTTATCTTAACTGTTTAAACACTACATTCTGACTAATTATCTCATGTAAATCTTTATTACAATGGATTTAGTTTCCTTCAAATGCTTTCATTCCGTGATTAAATTGAAATTGTAAATACCTCAAGTAATATACTTAACTGAATTAAACTTATTAGTGGCCTCCGGAAAATCGGAAAATTATTAACAGTATAATATATTGGTTTACTGCGTGATTTGTGTAACATTTCTCGTTTTTGCACCGATGTTACATTTTCAGATATGCTACTGTGGAATATAATTTATCACTTTCAAAATTTAATTAATTTACTGAACAATAATATAATTTATTTTTATCTAGTATTGTATAATTAGTATTGTTTAAAATTTTTATTTGCTTTCTTAGACATTTTTGCGGAATAATACAGAAAAAAATATTCAGATATGCATAAAATATTGCTAAATTATGCAAGTTCTAGATGGTAGCAACCTGATTTTTTTTGTCATGCTTTATATACAAATTCTTTAAGAGTTTATATTACCTAACCTGCCATACATGGATTGTTTTTAAATGGATATAAACATATATTTTGCACTTAAAAATGAATTATTAAGAACAAATAATGTGTAAGAAAAAAAAAAACATTTGTAATATGATTACACAACAAGCCTTTTAGTCCGAGAGGTAGCATCGCATTTTTGTAACGAATTTCAGCGCTGATTTTTTTTATATATATGATATATTAAATGGTGCAAAGAACGAAACTATCAGTCAGGTGACGCACCAGTTGGAAGTGTTGGCATAGCAACACCGCACAGCCCGTTGCAGTATGAAATGAATGACAACCCGATCATTGATATTACTCCATTTCTTGGGCATCATCATTAATCGGGTTTATCTCCCCCCCCCCCCTCCCCGAATGGTACACCTGCTGACTGACCATTTATTTGTGTCATCTAATCTGTAATCACTAATGACCATACGGTTGGCCTCCCTCCCTGGCAGACCCTGTAATCACTAATGTTTATAATTTTAAGTTCTTATTTTTAACGTTTCTTTGTCAGAAAAAGTGAGTATTTACTTTATTTTTTACAGCTGGAGTTGATGTAATTGTCAGAGAATGTGTAGATTGGGCGATCCTCAAAATAAACTCAAAATAACACAACAACTTTTTGCATTTCTAAGGTATATAGAAATACAATAATAATAATAATAATAATAATAATAATAATAATAATAATAATAATAATAATAATAAATTAATTAAAACACAGTAACAGATAAAATATTTGAAGAAATTATAAATTAACTGATAGATAGTTGCTATAGATAGACGTTGCATTGTAATTTTCAGTCATTTCAAAGAAAAATAATGAGTAAAATGAATGTTTAGAAACTATAAACTTTTCAAATACCACCAAGAATGCTAATTAACTTTTTGCTTTTAACTAATTTGCTTTTAATCAGCTTTGTACTCTATAATACAAGAAGCATAAAAATAAATTTAATCATTCGACTTTTTAAAAACTGCGATCAGAAACGTTCGGTCCCGCGAGATGTTACACTGGTCCTGCGTATACCAGAAGGGTTTTAGTGCATCTATATATTTAATTATGCAAAAGAAGCAACATGAAAGCATTACGCAGGAAACACTAAATCTGTCAATGCGACATACAGCATCAGTGGGAGAGTAAGTAAAAATGGAAGAAAGGTAGAAGAAATTAAACTCACCCTTCACAGGATGATGAAAGATATTCCACAGAGATAATAGAAAGCTTCAAGATCAAACAAAACTAGTCGTTGGGGGCCACCGTAATACTTACCTATCATGGATATGCATAATGTAAAATATTAAAATAAAAATGTGTAAACTACTTATAAAATGCATTGCAATTCAAATAAAATCGTGGCTTGATGACGTCACAAACTTTAAAGGCTCGATTACTGAATTGCTTGAAAGAGGTTTTTCCTTATAACTCTAAAAATAATAATCCTATTAACTAGCGGTTTATTGCATCTGATTAAGCGTCAAATTTCCAATTAAAATATATCTTTGAAGTGAAATTTGGATGAAATACAGGGTCATGAAAAATCGAAGAGTGTGCAAAAGAGGATTCCAAATATCTCGGCAACTCATTATCCGATCGACTTCATGCTTTATTCAAAATGTATGTTTTTTTATTGTCTTTTATATTCATTTCTTAAAATAAACAATTTCGAAAATTTTTATATACCTTTCATCAGAACGAATATTTCGAGAGTCCGATAAAAATTGTTCCGGTTAATCGAGGTTATTGAAATGAAATAGGCTTCTTCCCATTATTACATACTAAGTATATACCAAATTGCAAGTCTCTATCTTTATTTTTTCGGGAGATAGAGCGTTTACAGACACACACACAGACACACACTCAGACGGACGGCAAATTTTTTTTTCTAAAAATATGTTTTTCGGAATCTCCAGTGTCTGAAACGTGTAAATCCGTCAAAAAAATTTTTTTCGATTTTCAAAACGATTACAAGACTTACCCTATACTACGTATGATGGGTAAGTAATAAGAAGGATAAGAAGAATAAATGCAAAAACGGAGAATAAGGTATTGATTGAAATGATCAGAAACTAAGAAATTTTAGCTGTAAAAACTGAGATCATATTTAGATGGCCATACTTTTACATTTCTAGTTTGTGTAGAGGTGAAACGTGCATAAGTTTATAAAATAAAGATTACTGAACATATACGTAACTTATTTAAAGGGAAAAAAACGAAATAATAACTGCATACATAATTTATTCATATCTGATTGCCATGTAAGAATTTTTTTTTAACTCTACCCTGAGGATCAATGCACATTTTTAATCTGCTTAGAGGTTTTAACCGGGATGCAGACAAATCCGAAGCAAAAAGAAATAAGTCGTGATGTAATCAGTAACATCTAGGCAACATAAAAATCAACTTTTCTTATTGTTCTACAAACACAGATCACACAAGACACAGATAAACAATAAAAGGAACTCTGTAGAGGCTGAATGGGTGAATGCAGAATTTAAAACGCAAACGTATGTTAAGCAGCCAACTTAAAGAGGTTCAAAAATCATCAGAAAATACCATTTTTCCTGTTTCAGCTTGCAAAATATTCTAGAAGTTAAATGACGAAAACCGCAAGTAAATACGACAATCATATCAAAAGATATATATGTTTTTTATATTGCATTGTATGCGGTTGCCACGCCTTCTTCAAAAATTTAAATGAATTTATCTCAGAATATATTTTTCGTGATTCTCCATATTTAAACTGATGTCTAAGTTTCTATGAAAATTGCGACATTTTGTAGAGTATTTTTCTGTTAAATATTGTATTTAAACTCTCTTCTAATTTTTCAACGTTGACAGAAAATTTTGAAAATATGATTCTCGCAATTAAGAGTTATTTTCTTTTAAAGGGACTTTTCCTTTTGAAAATTATTGTTATTAATTATTATTATTATTATTATTGTTATTATTATTATTTTCTAAATCCCGAAGATAAATACATATTTATTCTTTTCTTTATTCGTAAATGAAAAAAAAAGAAGTATTTATACATATATATTTCTGTGTGTACAAAGAATTATTAAATAAAAAAACATCTATATATATTACCAATTTTTATGAGCAGACATTATATAGATAGTCATTAAAAACATGAGTCATTAAAAATGGCCAACAGTTTTCATTAAAACCATCACTACACAATAACGTTTTCGTCTCCGGTCCGGAGCGTCCTCAGTTATAAATGCAAACCCTCTGTGTGGGATTGAGAGATTACCTTTACTACGCCCTTTTTCCCCTTTATTTGCTTATTCTACATTTTTTTAAATTATTACTTCATTAGACATAACAAATTTTATACATAGTAAAATTATCCCATTTAAATAATTTAAAAATTAAAAATTTTTAATTTTAAGATACTCAAATTTAAACATAGAAAATTTTTAATTTTTAATTAAAACAAATACTAAAATTTTATTTAGGATGTTAAATTTCGTAAGAAACTATAAATAAATATGCAGTGTGGTCCTGAATCCACAGTACAAACTTTAAGGATTGGTACAGGATACTGTAATAATCAATTATTGAATAGGAAACCAGGGTCATTAATACATTTATTTAGTGAAAATTAATGGGCGTCTCACTCCAATCCGAAGTCGCGTTTTCGTTCATTACTTTAACAGTAGTGAAGATATTTTTACAAATATCTCAACAGACTCATCTTTGCATGAATTGTACGGATATTGTAAAGATTTCGTTAAAAGTATCTTCATTATTACATATTATAAGAACTACTACTATCTATATTATAAAGGCCAAAAGTGTCCGTGCGTAACGCATACGTCATTTTGCGAATGGTAACAGCTGACGATGAAATTTCGGTTTTGTGATTTTTGCTATTGCAATTTTTTTAATTTCTAAACATAGCACATTTTTAATTTTTACACCGTTATATAGGAAAAGATATCTACTTTCAAATGCAATTTGTTTGAAAACTGAATTTTAATTGACTGATTTATTATGGCTTATAAAATATTTTTTAAGCATGAATTTTGAAACGCCCAATAAACAAATGGAAGAATGCTGCCATTATAAATTTTTAAATAGTTACAGGTAGTAAAATTAATGAATTTTGAAATAAAAACGTCACAAGAATAGGGTGCCTTTGTATGAGAGTAGCGTTATACCGGATACAAAATTTGATTAGTTCAGACGATTTTGGAGAAAAGGAAACTTTGTAATAATTTAAAAATTTAAAAGAAAATTATTTGTTTACAACATAAACAAACATCGGATATTTTAACAGATAATTTAAACAGAAGATATTGTTTTAGATATTGCATTTTTATGAATAAAATATAAAAAAAATATTTCACAAATTTAATAAAAATGCATATAAAAAGTTAATATGAGCAGTAAGAAACAACGTTTTAATTCATATTTCATCAGTATTACAAATAATGTTAACGGTCATTGCGAAGTTGGAAAAAACGAATATACATGAAGTTCGTTAATATCGCGATCACTATATCGCATGCATAAGATGATGAATAATAAATTAACAAAGAAGCATCACTGGACGCAGCGAACTCCCTGTATTAATATTAAAAAAAAAAAAAATAAAAAATAAACAAAACCCTTGAAATTCGTTAATGTCGCGATCACTATATCGCATGTATGAACGCTTAGTAAAAAAAAAAAAAAAAAAAAAAAAAAAAAAAAAAAAAAAACTGGATGGATACCGCATGTATGAGCGCTTCACGCACAATAAAAACAAAAAAACCAGTAAAAAAAAAAAAAAAAAAAAAATCAGAAAATGCAGCAACTTTGACAAATAAAAATATGAAAAATCTATTAGATTTAGGGGAAAAAATGGTTTTCGCCTGCGTTCTGTAACCCGGGAAGCCCGGGTTCGATTCCCTAGTTATATTACAAGGAAAAAAATAGCAAAACATAAATTTAAAAAATAAAATGTTCTATCCCGTACCATATTAAAGTGTTCTATTATTTAAGAAATTCATTATTCTGTAGCTCGAACTTTTCTTGATTTTCCTTTTATAATAAAAAATATGTTTTTACATTAAAAAAATATCTTAAAGATATTTTTTCAATTATTTTTGAAATATTGTTATTCAAATTTTTAGATGGTTCCATTGCAAGTTAAATATGATGAAATACCCGATTTTTCCACTTGGCATACAAGGAATTCACATAAATAATCGGTTCTCCGATTTTGAGATTTCACATAATGTATGCTATGCAGAACTGTTTTTAATGCATCGGTGGAAATCTTTAAAATATCGTCCAAAGAGTCTGCATAACAGCATTTAAAGCACTGTAGTCGTTTTAATGCATTTATTTCAGTTTTATTTTTTTCAGCAATATATATTTTTCTGGTGAAAAATTGCTGAATACAAAATTCATCGGTGTTATTTATACGATATCCATAAATTTTATTATTGAAATATCAGGAAAAAATTACATTAAAATAAATAAATAAATAAATAAAATGATCCCCAATGAAAATTAAATGAATAAAATGTTACATAAATATTATTTTATATAATATGTCGGTGGTCAGTGCAATTTGAAAGGGATGTAGTGTTTTCGATGAGATTGAAATTAAATAAGTTAACTTACAGTTGATGAATCAGTATCTTTGAATTTAAATCGAAAAAAAGAAAAACATTCGTTCACAGTTTTTCGCAAGGGGCTGATAAAATTTAGACAGAAACTTTAACATATTGTACTGCCACTAAATAATATAAATATACCCATCTTTTTTGTTTAAATTGCATGTATTAATGTGTAAATACTGCTATTCCTTAATTTATGAAATAATAATATCAAATAAATATTATGTCTTTAGAAAATGTTGTTTCAATTACAAAAGGAAATGCTCAGTCCGGTGAAATTGGAACGAAATAAGTAGATAATTATATAATAGATCAGTTAGTCTCAAATTGACTAAAAAATTGGAAAGAAAAAAAAAAACTCTTCGCACAATTATCCGTTAAATGCTACCTAGCTATATCAAGACATCTTAAAATCACGTATTGCGACTGGATAGAAGAAATAGACAAATTTTCTAATAAATTGCACATTTTAATGTTTTCAGTATTAGGATTTTTATTTTGCGGAAAAGGAATATTAAATAAATATTATTTTAGAAAAAGTTTTGGAGCAATTAAAAAAAGAAAATGCTATTTCTGATGAAATTGAAAAAAAAAAAAAGTAAATTCATGATATATTATGAAATCAGTTAGCTTTAAATTGACTAAATCATCCTAGAAAAAATTAAATGAAAAAGGAAAAAGAAAAAAATTCATGTACAACTTCGTGTTTTAAGCTGCAATGACTTTCTTTGAAATGAAATTATATAAATGGACACCTTCTCCTCTCTTTTCGTAGTCCATGACCTTGTACGGAAATTGTTAATATGTAATTATGTATATTACTTTTAAATAATAATGGTGTAAGATTAACAACATAATATAAATTAAAATAACTTTTATTAAATTATATTATAAATAAAATAACTAATAAAAGTTATTTTAATTTATATTATGTTGTTAATCTTACACCTTTAGCATTTTAAAGGAATATATTATTACAAGGTGTTATAATTTACTATATTGTATAATTATGTAATTAATGCAATGTCAATGAAAAATTAGCTTTTTAATCTTTAAAACATTTAGCTGAAAAAAAAATAATAATTGAGTCAAACGTTTAATATACAAAATTATTAGTCATTCTTTAATTTCACTTTAATTTCCTTTTAAATGCACTTGATCTCATTGATAAATTAATGAAAATAAAGAATTTTAGCATTATTTCTGATGGTTCATGTTCTGCAATGTTCAGGTAAGTACCTTTCTCCTTATACATTTAGAAAAAGTATTACCAATATTAAACAAGAACGAAAAATCATGCGTCAAGCATAGATTATGTAACACTTTCCAACGTTTCCAAAATAATTTTACAAATCATACCGTTTAATAAGCTAAAAGATAACATCTAAGTAATCCGAATACTTTTATTCAGCCCTGTATAGGATCTATAGATTTGTATATATACTACATAGGATGTTAAATTTTAGTTCAGTTAGGAAACGCGTAGCACAGTTTAAAATTCTCCGTCTGGAGTTAAATAATACGGAAATGTGTTCGCGAACTTTTGTGCTTCCCTGTATAGGATATACAGAATTTATACACACCACATAATAGACAAAAAGCGAGTTAAAATTAAAATCGCGATCAGTAACTTAAAACGCACTTCCAGGAATTATTGTTAACTTACAGTAGAGAATTCTTTTGTGTGTCCCTGTAAATGAACGATGACTGCTGTACACACACTATTCTGTAGTAAGCCTCTTGAAATACACCTTAGTGATCTATATAAATTTCAATGCGTTTAAAATGGGGAAACATTATTTAAATAAACCGCAGACGATTTTTCTCCATAGACGTAATGTAACAGAATTCTTTTGACTGTGCCTGTAAAGTAACTATAAGTGCTATGCACACCCTATTCCATATTAAGCCTCTTCTAATGCACCTTAGTGATATATATAAATTTCAATGCGTTTAAAATAGTGAAACATTATTTAAATAAACCGTCAATGATTTTTCCCCATATACCGCAATGTAACGGAATTGTTTTGAGTGTCCCTGTAAAAAAACTATAAGTGCTATACACTTCCGTTGAAATAGGGAACATGCTATAGATAACGACTATAACATATAAAAGTTGCAGAGCAATCCGAGCATATTTACGGGAATTAGAGCACGGACAGACGGCAGACGGCAGACGGCCATACGGCCAGACAAACCGAAGTCATAAACACTTTTCAACTAGGTTGGAAAGTGTTAAAAATATATACTATTCTTATTTGATTTTAGAGCAATAAAAATCGTCGAAAGCAGTCAAAAATGCAGATATTTATTCATGGGTGCAATAAATGACGATTTTAAATAATTGAGTCATTCGTTTAAAATATAACAAACTTATAAGACTACAATTAATTTCCGCAATTTTTTAAGTGCACCCGAACTCTTAATTTGATACATTAATGATAATAAATAACATTCTTTCAATTTATGCTTATACTTTTGCAAAAAGTTACAACATAAACTCTATATATCTTCTTATTTTGTTTGACAATAATAAAATCCATGAAAAAAAAATAATAAAATAAATGCGTTGCTTTGTCGTAAAGAAAGACTAGCGTGTTCTTTAAATAGCAATATTATCAAATTATATCACACTCAAAAGATTGAATATCCTAATAATCACATAATGATAGAAAGTAAGAATCCATTTTTAACAAATTCATAAATCTCTAAAATTAAAATGATCCACTTTTTTTAGCCGAAGTGATAAAATTTCTATAAATCTTTATTAACAAGTGAAGAAAAATTATTTTTTGAGATGCATGCATTTTATTCCCAACATATTTAATTTTTCATTAAAGAAAATTTCGATGAATTCTAAATATGCATCTCTATTTGAGCATTTAAGATATTATACTTGTAATTTATTAAATCTTTTTTATGTTTTATGCTCCAACAATTATGACGATTCTTTAAATTTCTGTAAATGAGTCACGTAATTTGTCGAAGAATAAAACATGAATACTTTATCAGAAGTAATTTAGTATTATCTCTTTTGAACTTACACTACTGATTTTAGTTAATTCCTGAAACGATGACACAAATTACATAAAATAAATACAAGAATTTGAGAAACCAGAATTAATTTCTTATTTTATTATTCATATGTATTTCTAATTAAAAATCAAGACATTCCGGAAATGATTTTTTTTTTTTTTTAACTAAGATCATTAAGTCCCCTTTGTGTTTATTTAATATTTTTAATGAATGAAATAATGATTATTACGCTTTGTTTTATCTTGAAATTAGCGTAATTAGAAAATATAAACGATTTAAAAAACAACCAAATGTCGTTTTATTAAAAAATAATAATAATATTTGTCTGAAACATTCGTTAAAAGTATGGATGTACGAACGTGTTTCTAATATCTTAATTTTTAACTTAATTTATTTATAAGCTTAATTGTTAAAAATAGTGTATTTCCTTTATGCTTCATTAAAATTAACTACAATTAAACACACCCTTAATTAAAGAAAATATATTTTATGACGAGCTTCTCATATATAAATTTCTGCAAATGACTTTATAACTACACTGTTAAAAATTTGCAGCAAACTGTCCAGTCATTTGACCGTTTTTGTAGAAAACGGTTATATAACTGTAATTTAACTATATTCTGACCGTATTATTGCTCATTTTATGGTCATAATATAGTTACATTACGGTTATGTAACCGTTTTCTACAAAAACGGTCAAATGACTGGACAGTTTGCTGCAAATTTTTAACAGTGCATTAGGTGTTATATATATATATATATATATATATATATATATATATATATATATATATATATATATATATATATTTTTTTTTTAAGTAGAAGAAGGATTTTATTTACAAAATATAAATCTATACTGCACAGTACGAATTACTAAGTAATATATGAATAATTATATATAAAAGTTTTTTTTAAATATTTTTGTTATTGTATTTATTTAAAATAAAGATTAGTGATGTAACTTATATAATTAAGTAATCCGCGACTAAGCTTTGGGATTAGCCTGCTGTCCGCCATCTTGTTTTTTAAATCAAAACATATTTGTTTTGTTTCTCATTTCCAAAATAATTTTCATCCATATTTACGTATTATAAACACGTTATTTAATTTTAAGCGAGCGAGCAATCTGTCAAGAACCTTCCCATAGACTTAACATTAGCGATTGAGTTTCTTCGGATGACTAGCGTAGGCTCTTAAAAGTAAGCATAAGAATAGAATACGTGGTTAGTTAAATAAACGAGAGTACGATTCCAATGACTTTGTGGATATTCAAGCATATAGGCTTGCATACATGTAATAAGTAAGAAATCGTATTTAAATTTTAAAAAAAATTGTGACATGAGAAACAAAATAAAATATGCCGCGTTTTAAGAAAAGTTTTTCCTTATATATTTTGAATATTTTTAGACTTTCTCAACAGTAACTTTAATTTTTCTTTTTTCGAAAGAACGTTCAGAAAGCTGTCATTTCACTGTTGATAAAGGAATGAAACTTAATGTCAAAATGTGCCTCAAGAAGAAGTTTTTTCTTTGAAAATATTTTATAATATGTCATGACAACTGTCAAAATAGTTCTGATGTTTTATTTTGACATAAAAATGTAGGATATTGCTTAAAATTCTATACTGAAAATTACCAAATATATTCTACTAAATATTTAATTTGTTTACTAATATTAAAATAACTTATTACAATACCCTGTGAAATTTGTTTTATGTAAACTTTTACATGGCGATTAATAATAATAATATTAATACAGATTTCGGCTGATAAACTGATATTTTAATTTATTAATTACGTCGATTTTCGACAATATAATTTTTTTTCAACAACTGAACACTTTAAAAAAAAATACCTTGAATAATTATCGATAAAACATTTAAAATCACATAAAGTTTTTAATAAATAACATTTTAAGACATTAACACTAAATACCTTAAGGTGTTAAAGAATTACCATAAGATATAAATAGGGATGACTTTTAGATTGTAAGATTAAGAGAAGTGACACATGAGGTTATATATAGTAAGCGAAATCGAAACACAAAATGCACTTTTTAAGCTAAGAAATACATTAATTACGCATATATTTACACACAGAAAAAAGTTTTGTTGAATCAACAAAAATTTGGTTGACCCAACAAAACTTTTTGATTAAATATAGGTCAATAAAAATTTTGTTTGAATCAACAATTTTTTTTTTTTTTTTTTTTTTTTTTTTTTTTTTTTTTTCTGCAATTCCAAAAAAAAAATTTGTATCGTCAGAAAAAAATGTTTTGTTAATTCAAGTAAAATGGTTCAATTTTACTTGAATTTTTCTAAAACAACCAAAATGTACTCAACAAAACATGTTTTGTAGTTTTAATCAATTCCTTTTTCTGGGTGCAGAATGCTTGTCAACATATTTATTTTATCGTTTTAATAGAACGTCGAATATTTGAAAGAAAAAAAAAATCTGCAAAACAGTATAAAATTATTAATAAATTTTTACAAGCAATAAAAATATTCTATTTAATAGGATAAACTTTTTCCTTTTACAGAGTGCAGGAAAAATATTTTTTTTAACACTTTATACAAAATCGATCATTTAACTCCTTAACTACTTAATTACATTAATTATATTAACTGTAAATGATTTTGAACAAATTAGTTTTTTTTCCGTTTCACAAGACATTGCATACGTGAAGTGAATAATCTGCAAAGTAACCAAAAATCGTAGCTATCTTTTAAAAGCGTTTAATAAAATAATTTAAAAAATAATTAATGACCTTTTCAGTGGAATGATTAAAAGAATAAAAATAAGAATTTGCTAAAAGAAAAAGGGATATTAAGTTTTTAAGCTAATTAATTGCATTAATGACCCTTTATCATTGAATATTTTTCTAGAATTTTATATTCTTTCATTAATTAAATAACTGAATAGATTAAAAGAAAAATCATAGAAAAATAAAAAAATGAAAGATCCAAGGAAGTATAATCAAGGATGTAAAATCATAGCTGTTCAGTAAGATCTATATTAAAAGTAATAATAATAATAATAATAATAATAATAATAATAATAATAATAATAATAATAATTATTATTATTATTATTATTATTATTATTATTATTATTATTATTATTATTATTATTATTATTATTATTATTATTATTATATTAATACATGTGAGTGTGCAAGCAAAATTATAAAAATATAAAAAAATATATTCTAAATATTTAAAATTTCCAGAAATTTGTTAAGATATTTTTTTAAAAAAATCCTTTAAAAATAAATATTTTGGAAACATTTTCATAAAGCACACAAATTTATTCACATTATACTTTCAAATGATAAAAATCATTGAAAAAAATCAAATGGATTCCTTTTCGTGATGAATGACTATTTCGTATTTCAAATAGCATTATTATCAAATTATTTCGTTTTCGAATGATTGAATGCCCGGATAATCATATAATGATGCCAAATAAGAATTCAATTTTAATAAATTCATCATTCTCTAGCATTAAACAACTTCTTTATTTATCCGAAATGGTAAAAATTTATACATCTAAAGTGCAACAAAATTAATTCATGAAATACACGTATTTTATTCCCAAGAGATTTAATTTTTCATTAAAGTAAATGTCAATGAATGCATTCTAAGTATGCATTTCTGTTCCGGCAATTTAGATACTATGCATGTAATTTATTAAATCCTTTTTTATGTTTTATGGTTAAGTAATTATGACGATTCTTAAAAGTTCTGCAAATGACTCACGTAAATTGTTGAAGAATAAAATATGAATAATTTATCAAAAGCAATTTAGTAATACCTCATTTGAACTTAAATTGCAGACTTTAGTTAATTCATGAAAAGAATAAAAAATCTACAAAATAATATAAAATCATAGTAATATTTTAAAGTTATCTTTAAAGTACTATTGAAAATAGAATTTTAAATTTAATTTAATTTCAAACGCCTTTATATACAAGTGAACCACCCGTGGCTTTCTACAAGGGCAGTAGTAATAAAGATAACAAAAATAGTGAAGTTTTTCATAAACGTAATTAAGAAAAAGAATGTTTTTAATCACTAATTTGCGTTAATTATCTTTATGCATGCAGCTGCTTTTTAGCATATTTTTACGCACTTTGTAACAAAACTTTGTGTTGTGAAAAATCTACAAAATAATATAAAATCTTAGTTAATATAAATAGGCATTTAAGGCACAATATAAATCCACACTTTAAAATGAATTTAAAGTATGTCTTGAAGAGATTTAAAAAAAAAAAAAAGGATAAGAATTTATGTTCGTTTACGATTACTAAAGGAAAAAATATATCTGATTTTGGTAATTTAGAAAAAGTAGCTTTTTTAAGTCTTGTTGTTGTTGTTGTTGCTGTTGTTGTTGTTGTTTATCCATTAAAATGCCCTTATATTTCAATTACTTTTGACCAAGCTGTCTGCCATTTTTGACAAAATATTTGGGGAGAAAAAACCGCAAACTAAAATAAAATGATAGTTACTATTTAAAATTGTTCCATGCACGATTTAAATCGACATTTTAAATATTGCTGTATCTAAAAAAAATGAATAATCTGCAGCTTTTCAGAAATGTGTGATTAAAAAAGATAAAAATATAAAATTTTGGTAAATAAAAATATAGTTTTTTTAACCAACAAATTACATTAGCTAATTTTATCATACAACTGATTTTGGACAAATTTATATTCCTTTAAAAATAAAACACAAATTAATGGCATGAGAAAAACATGCATAAAATAATGTAAAATCATAGCTATTCAGCAATAACTGTTTTCTTTTTTAATTTTCTTCTTCTTCTTGACGAAAATAAATCTTTCACTGGTTCTAACTTAAATATTTTCTTTTCTTAAATTTATTCACTCTGAAAGATAGACAAGTCGTATTTTCATTGAAAAAGCTGATTCATTTAAATTTTCTAATGAGCCATTACTTCTCAATCCTTCTCTTCCCTTAAAATGACTTCGACAAAATCGCATGTAAAAAAAAAAAAAATCTTGTTCCAGTTAAATGGGTTTTCGTTCGGAATAATTTTTTGTTCCACTTGGGACTTTGTTGCTATTCTTTGGTATCTGCGTTCTTTTTAGCCTTTCATTTAATCGATAAATATCATTTTAACTGCTGAAAAGTCATGAAGTGGGCCATATATAAATTTAAGGAATTTTCATCAGTCTAGTTTGATTCTAATTTAGGGGGGAAACATCAGTTCCGAAATAAATTGCGAAACTGCTGATATTGACGTACAATTTTCTCGAGAACAACTAAAGTGTTAGATAAATAATATGTATAAATTTTCTTTTGGTATTATAATTACCTATATTTCCATCGTTTAATTTTTCTGGAAAATATTTTTTTTTAGTAAAAAAATATTTTTAGTAATGTTATTATTATTTTTTTTAAACTGGAATTTTTCGTTTGCGAAATAGAGTTGCATTTTTATTAATACCTTTTTTTGTGGAACGACACACTTATTGTTTAGTCGCTGCATATTGCATAACTATTAAAAATAACGAAACAGCTTTGGAATTATCCTGCTTTCCGCCATCTTGTTTTTTTAAATCAAAGCATATTTGTTTTGTTTCTTATTTCCAAAATAATGTTCATCTATATTTACTTATTATAAACATGTTATTTATTTTTATTGAGTAATTTATTTCTATTTAATAATAAAAGTTAAAATGTTTTGATTTAACTTGATTATGTCAGAAACAAAACAAACGGTTTTGATTTATCGTCTGCGGTCAACCATCTCATTTTTTAAATCAAAACATTTCAACTTTTAAATATTTCAACTTTGCTTTTAAATATTTCAATCTTGCTAGGGCTGTAGTTTTTCTATTGTATTTAATATCAGCTATATGCTACAGCCCTAGCAAGATTATATCAAGAAGAAACCATCCAAATAAATTTCAATGAAAGTAAAATAATATTTCCCTCCAGTCTACACTATCCATCCATAATAAGAGAAACCATAGAGATACTCACGCGCAAAAATACAATATGTAACGATGCGGCATCTTTTAATTTACCGCAACTGTGGCTAGAATTACTCCATGCTCAAAGATATGAAAATAAACAATCAAGTAAAAAATAATAGATAACGTGCGTAATTTTTTTAAAAAGTACGTGTAAATAATAACTTCAAAGCCCGTGCAGCTTTAGAATATTCTCATTTTGTTTTTGAAAATGACTCAGAAGAGTCGAAACATGTAAAACAACTAATAAAAGTTATTTTAATTTATATTATAGTTGTTAATTTTACACCTTTAGCATTTAAAAGTAATATACTATTACAAGGTGTTAAATTTTTTATATTATCATACATATTGTTTGTAAATTATCATTAACGTACTTTGTTCGTTCTCCCACATATCAATGTAAATGAAATTATACAAGGCATAAAATGTTTCCTTTCTCATGGTCAGTTTTATCTTCATACGGAATCCAGATGTTACTCCCGTCGTACCTTACGCCTTATAACATATTTCTAAAATATCTTTCATGCTTTTTCTCAAAACAACTAACCGTCAAAATTCTATTACACTCTCTTTTTAGCCAAAGTGCACTCTTCGCCAATAAAGATTGCCCTACCACTGACGTCAATTATGAAGTTGATATGATGTATATGTAACGGTTACAATTCCCACGCAAAAATACAATATTCTTGGCTTTAAATTGTAAATGGTTTGGTGTATTTTCAACGCACGCTGTCATTATCAAAAAGACACTTTCCTCTCTAATCTCAGCCGATGTAACATCTAAAAATGATCCGGCCCCTTGGCCACCCTTATGGTACTCTCCCAAAACACTTTCCCACTTTTTAAAATTCGGATATGCAGCCTAAGTTCTCGATATTCTTACTTCGCTCCTCTGTCAAAAATTTGGATTGTCACCCCATCATACAAGTACAAGATGTGATTCCTTATACCGTGGATTATTAACTGTGGAATAACTTCATGGATATGTCTTCTTTTCATCGTTTTAAAATAAAGAAAAGATGTTTGCCAAATTCTTCTTGATTATTCCTCGTCGAAACAAAACTTTTTCCAGTTCTCAGCAGGATGTCAATTTTCCTATATTTCAGATGTTACTACAATTTATCGACTATTCCCATACTCCGAACCATTCGCCATTCTTTTCGACATAAGATTATATCACCCCTTCACAAGATTTTGAAAAATTTAGAATGTCACCCTGAAAATATAATACACAATATCAATATATAAAAATAATAAAAATAAGTATGCATACAATATGTAAATAAAAAAGTGTAGTACTACCAAAAATCTTCATACTAGTATAATAAATGGCCATAAAATTTTCAAATTGCAGCAGCATGTATTTCAGTAGCTTTTGAAAGTTCCATTATCAACATAAATATAGTTTTTTTTTTTTTTTTTTTTTTTTTTTTTTTGGCTGCATAAATAATATATCATTTTCTTTAAAATGACATGCCTAATGATATTTTAATAGTATTAGTGCACTTGTATAAATAGTCACATTTTGTCTCATGCTTTATTTCGAAAATTAGAATGTGCACAATTAAACTTTTCACTTTAACTTCTGGCCATAGTGAAATGTAAACACAAATAATATTTCAATATTGAAAAAAACATAGTTACAATTATACAATATAAAAATGACACAATAGAGGTTACAAAAACACATATACCACATTAAAAATTAAAAAAATTTGTATATTAATCGGGAAATGTGCATAAACAGTTTACAAAACCACCTTGTAATTTAATAATTGCATAAATAATCTTTATTTTTTATTTATTTTATTTATATAACATGGAAAACAATTATATTATTAAAGTACTTAAAAGGGTTTATCTTTACCGAATATTAAAATAGCAATTGAATAAATAATTTTTGGAATAACCCATAATAGTTGTAATCATTCTAAAAAAACTATATATAAATTTCATTAATAAATTTATAACTTTTTTTTTTTTTTTTTTTTTTTTTTTTTTTTTTAAATATAGCACAAAAGAATTTCTGAAATATTTAAAAAAAATACGATGAATAAATGTAGAAGAATTGTAAAAAAAATTATGAAGGAGCTGCTTCTACAAGTGAGAAAAGAAAATATAAAAATGCCTAAAACATCACTATAATCTATATAGTGTGAAGTAAAGGTGTTAACATTATGTATGTTCGATGAGAGAGATATGTTTACACCTGAACAATATTTAGAAAAAGCAAAATGTACGTTATCGAAGTAAGAAGGCATATCATAGAATTCAAAAATTTAATATAAGTCCAAATTTTAAGAATGATTATGGGATTTATACTCTGAAATAAAGTTCAATAATTCTTTCTAATTGACAAAGTGAAGGTGGCATGTAAAGTGATGTAATTTTGAACAGAAAAAAAACGATGACATAGTGTATAAGTATATGTAAGGAACAATAGAAAATTAATGTATACACTAACATGTGAAGTGCGAAAAATATAAACGGTATATGTGAATGCTTGACCATACCTCGAGCCTTTAAATTTTGTGACGTCATCAAGCCACGATTTTATTTGAATTGCAATGCATTTTATAAGTAGTTTACACATTTTTATTTTAATATTTTACATTATGCATATCTATGATGGCTAAGTATTACGGTGGTACCCAACGACTAGTTTAATTTCGTTCTAAATATTTCCTTCACAGAAGGTATTCCCTCATTTACAGAAAATACGATTTTAGCAGCTTAAATATTTCTGAAAAAAAAAAAAACACCTTTGAAATGCACAACGATATTTTTCATTTTCATAACATAAATTATTCATTTCCTGCAAATAAAGTTGATAAAATGCTTTTTGGCTTAATTACAGTTTATAAGTGATGATTATTAGCTGTTTAACCAGTTATCATTTTTGAAATATTAATGCTTATGCGCTACATTTAAAATTATATTTAAAATATTAGTAAACATAATATAATGGGTTTGAAAATGTTTTATCTTTAAAATGTTACTAGAAGTAATTACACTTTATAATGAGTTTTATCTGTTCCATTAATCGATTATAATTAACTGCTCAATTATCATGAATAATTGAACATTAAATAATGTATATTAAATTAACAACTGAAATACATTGGAGTGAGATATGTAAAATTTTGTAAAATGCCAATTCTTTACTTTCGTATTATTTCAATAAAAAAAAAGAACTGGTAAATTAAAGGTTTTAATAAATTAAGAAATGCTAATATTAAAAAAAAAATGTTTTATTCTTAATTTTTGTAGAAACGTTATATTTTTTGCACGTTTTCACAAAAAGTATTTTTAGTATAAATAGTCTGTAAAATTATGATTTTTTTTAATGCGTAAATATTACTTCCATGTAGAAAAGTCACAAGGTAGATGAAAAAAAAATAATCAGCCATACATAAAAATAACAAAATTCATAACCTTACGGTATCCATTTTTAAGATTTTCTACAAATTAAAGAACTTTCCGTATATGTACAGAAAAACAGTTTACGTTTCACATTTTTTTTATTTCAGTGATATTTCTTAAACACATTTAAAACATAAATGGAATAAACCGCATAGTTTTGTAAATTATGCGCTGAAAATTCGACAATTTTGTTATTTTGCTTATCTTTTGCAAAAAATTGCAGAAAATACATTTTTACACAACTATTGATTCAAAATTATATGGCACAAACTGCACAAATTTATCCAGTTTTTATAAACATGCAATTTTTCAAATGACATTAAAAAAGTTATGTTAGGAATATTTTTTCTGTTCCTTTTGTGATTTTGGTTCTATCCGACTTCTTATCTTAATCGATAAATATCAATTGACCTGTTGAAAATTAATAATGTGTTTTATATAAAAATTTAGGATATTTTATAATTTTTATGTTAGTAGTTTGCTAATATATCTGTTTGAGAAAAAATGGACGACATTTTTCAGTTACGTCGAATGAATTCCTTATTTTCTTCGAAAATAATCATACATTGAACACCGTTTTGCAAAATTAACTACAAATTATCTACTATCACCCTCAAACTTCTATAACCTGTTTTGGAAACATTCAGTAATGAAATGCACAGCGTTGCCAGACAGTGCTGCCAGATTGGGGAATTTTTTCAATTCAAATTATGTACCACATTTTCCAACTAGTAATCTTCGCTTTATTAAAGAAAAGATTTTTATTCTAAAACTAGTTGATCCGACAGGTGTTGTCCAGATATCGGTAACTTTCTTTTGCGGTTTCGATATAAATAGTCATTTTCGGTGCGCATTCTGCTCTAAACAATCTCTTTCCGAATAAAAATCCGGCATTCGTCCCCGCTGCCTACGGCATTGTATAGCAGGCGTGCTAAGCACGCCCTGCAATATAGCTTAGTTTCCATTTTCACCGCTAAGGGGCGCGAATCATCTCACTTAGTTATCTATATCTTAGTTAGTTCATGTTAAGTTGAATGAACCAATTCTCGTGGAAGAAGATTCCAAACATTTTTTAGAGCACATTGTTCGAAATATGAATATGCTCTATAGTTCCGCGTACTTTCAACAATCTTATCTCCCGCACAGTTACACCCACACAGTTATCTCCCACACAGTTACACAGTTTACCACACCGACATGCAACCACCATGGTGCATGGGGGAGAATGGAGGCTACTACCGCACACAAACACCAGTGGTTTTCGCTGTGTAGCTGTGGGTGCCAAGTGACACCAGCTGCAAACATCAGCTGCATAACATTCTTTGAGTTGCTGTCTCAGCCACATTAGGACTTCAAGTTAAACACAGGAGACAATTCAAGAAATTGGTTGGCAAGTTCTTCAATATTCACCATACAGGTTTGCCTTAGCCCCAAGCAATTTTCATCTGTTTAGTCCACTAAAAAACCATCTTGGAAGCAAGATGAAGTTCACAGATGATGAAAAGGTTCAACTCGAAGTCCTAATGTGGCTGAGACAGCAACCCAAAGAAAGTTATGCAGCTGGTGTAGGGGAACTGATAAAACGGTGATATAAGTGCATAAATATTGGTGGAGAATATGTTGAGAAATAAAAATAGTTTTGAAGTGAATATCATTGTAAGTTATTATTTAATTATCTTTTGTGACTTACTTAATGACTTACCCTCGTAGATTGTGGCAGATTATGCAGAGTTAACAAAAAGGAATGATCGGATTTTAAAACTTTATATTTTCAAAACTACTACACATTATTATAATAAGTGGTATATAAAAATAATAACAATAAAAAAAATTATAAAAAAAAAATTCCAAGTTTTTTTGCAGTTGGTCAACGCTGTAGGAAATGATGAATGATGACTTACCCTTATTCACATATCTACTAAGATCGCCGGGTATTACGCTATGTGATTTCGTTAGTGTTTTATGTTACATCAAAGATCTTGTTCATGAATCACCAATGCCGAAAACACCCAAAGAACTTAAAGAACGCATCAGTGCTTCTGTAGGATCTGTTGACAATGTAAAACTGCAAAATGTGTTTTACGGACTTGATTACAGATTAGATGTTTGTCGTGTTACGAAAGGTTTACAAATCGAAATTTTGTAACTGAAAATAAACTTTGATTTTTTTTTTTTCATGTATCACTTATTTATAATATGTGTAGTAATAGTTTTGAAAAAATACTTTATTTTAATCCGGTCATTTATGTATGCTAATCCTGTATTGGATAGAAAAAATCACCAACTTGTCAACACGGAGTTCATATCGCTCTTCCTTATAAATTTACACTACCAAAAAATCCTTTTAAATGTTTTTATAGTGAATTTAATAAATATTTTTATGCACAAAAAAACCTTTAGCTGTACATGGAGATATACATTTAATATCTATTGCTTTATCCTTCTATATATATAAAAAAAGTAATGGTTTAAAAATGGACCAATGAAAATCTGCGTAGATATTCCGGGTTATTCTCATCGCTTTTTTTACTAGGGACTTTTTTGAGGAGCGATTACTTTTTTTTCTAGCCATCCTACGGATTCGAAAATCATACCACTAGACGCGAAATATAACAAGCTTTCAGAAATTAAAAAAATTATCACGGTCGGACAATAAAAACTCAAAAAATCCTTAAAAATTGAGTAAAAAATCTTTTATTGAAAAAGTCATTTTTTTATATTGTTGCCAATTTCTAAATCAGCGCAAATGATTATATTTTATCTCAAATAAAAAATGTATTTGCGCGAGACTATTAAAATCAATAATGAAAGTTTAAAATAATAATTAAATGAACAAGTGTTGAAAGCAGGAAATAAAGAAAATTACGTCATAAAAATCGTGTTTACACATGAATATTACAAATAAAAAAGATGAATTAAATGAAAAAGCATTATAACCAGTTAAATGAAAAAGCATTATAACCTGATTACAGAAGATAGTCGCCGTTCGTGATATCATCATCATCATCTTTTTAAAACAGGATACATTGCATTTACCAGGTTTTAAGAGGTTGTAAAATCAGAACGGGGGTTGATGAGCGTAGCGAGCAGGGGGTAGTATTGTATATAGAAATTTTACTTATATATTTGTAACATAAAAATCTGTTAACTCTTTATATAGTGAATTTGACTATTTTCAACCTTTCAGTAAATATCAGTTGTGTTGATCAGAACCGATTTAGAAAATTTGTCTGAATATTTTCTAACGCTTTTAATTGTTAGTAAAGAGAAAGTATCAATGTGAGTGCAATACATACTTCAATTAGCTTGTAGTGGATATATTCCTTTAATTTTAAGCTAATATACAAATTATTGCCATTATACAAATGAATTTCAAATTTAATTTCCAATTATTCAAATGCACTTCATGTACTCTTAAATACATTTTAATAAACTGAGATAAGAACACTTAAATAAAATGCAAAGACCGAAATTTCATGTTCATGATATAAATAACGTATTAAGAGACTCCCCACCACTTCTCCCAAAATATAAATAATATATATACCTAGTTTTGAATTAGGCATTATTTTGTTTTAAAATGTTTGTTATTTAGCAAGTAACAATTTGTTTTTTTAAATTACAAATATCCAAGTAGTGTTTTAAAAACTGTTTCCGAAGAAAATTGGAAAAAAAAGCTTTATTGTACTATTAATATTACCTTTATGATTGCGGTAAAGCCACTCGAACTTTGTGCAAAAAAAAAAAAATGTCTTCTGTTATTAAATTAATAAGTTATTAATGATTTTTTAAAAAAAGAAAATATTCAAATACAAAAATTTTGATTTTTCATTTAAATATGATGTAATTGTTTTTATTTTTATTGTACTGCAAATATGATTTAAAATAAAAAACAGAAATTTTAGAAGAAGTTTTTAACTATTTTCAGATAGGAAAAGAAAAACAAATTATTCCCGTTTCCATCTATACTTTTAAACAATGTTTTAATAACTACCCACAAAGGCACTGTAAAACGGTAGACGGCTTAATATTCACGCTCACGTGATCAATATTTTACAAAATCTGATTTTTCCCTTTACAGTTATCTGCGTAAAATTTTTTTATTATCCGACAAGTATAATTTTATTTAAAAGACAACGAAGAATATCTATATATGCAAATTTTAAAATGATTTTCATGTGCAAAAAACCACTTACCGTGCTCCAAAACAGCGTTTTATTAATAGGGACAAAGCCATTTTAAAACTGTTCAATACGTCTAGAATCATCTTCAAATGATCAATAATTTGCGAAAATATATTATAGCGAGTTTCCAACTTTAATGTTATATATTTAAAAATTATCTATAAAATATAATTTTATTTAAAAAATGAGAGAAATATACAAGTACTTTCAAGAGAGAAAAAAAAAACTATTCAAACTACACCAAACCACTCAGACGCAATCAATACTTTAATATTTGCTATTCTTGAAAATGGATAACTCCCTTTTCAATAAATCCATCGGTTTCCTTTCATTAATAAGCTACTGTCACTGTATTATAGGAAATGGAAACCAGGTACTCTAGTTTTGATATTGATTAGATTTTTTTCTGTTATTTCTCTTTAACTTATACACGATTTACTACTTTACTTACCAACGACCGCACTTCTCTTCTAGTTACGCCCCAGTGCCTGCGGGACAGAACACAACGGAGAAAAAAAATTCAGTGGATAGATGGTTGAACCGCCCTATTTTTATTCATGTTGTTTTGCGAATTTCTTTTTTACTGCTTTCAACACACACACTAAATAGATTTAAACTTGCGTGATAAATTCTTTTTATGATACTGGTACGATTGAAGAACGAAATAATAGGATGATGTATGCATAATGCTTTGTGATTAATTTAGTGATATGGAACATACAATTGCAATGGCATTCATTATATTCAAAATAATTCTGAAGTAAATTGCAGCATTTAACGAATAAGAAGAAATGTGACATGATTTGAAAATTTTACTTTGTTGCTATTGATTGTAATAAAAAAAAAATAATAAAGTGATGCATTTAGAAAAGAAGTATTCTAGACAAGAGAGAAAGAAACAACTAACGTTGTTCCGTGCAGACCATATAAATTACAACATAATGTGATAATAAAGAATGTGATGGATAATTCAATAAAAAGTTAAAATTTCAGTGCAAATTCACCTTGTTTAATAATTAAAATTCATAAAGATACAAATAAATGTAAATGTATTGCTTGAAGGTGCGTAAAAACATACATAAAAATATTTAAAAGAACATTAAGGTCCTTTTAAAATCAAAACGTTTTCAACCGAACTTACTCGGTCATCATCAGTGAAAAACTAATAGTTAAGTTGAGTTGTTTTCTCTTCGCGTCATCTAGCTTGCCCGGAACAAATCATTTTACTTCAAGGGTGTGGTATATAAGGTGAGATGGGAAAGTCATTCAACATTTCAAAAACAAGTACAGGTTAATCAATCATACATTAATTCATTCCAGACTGCGTGGATATCATATGATATCCACGCAGTCTGGAATGAATTAATGCATGATTGAATTAACACAAGGATGAAATTATTTATGTAATAAAAGCGCAAAGCATTTGACTGTCATCAACGGTTCCGGATGCTTTTTTATATGCTAGGCGTTTGTACTTTTTTTAACCATCGTGGAGCACATTGCGATTGTTAATTTCGTATTATTGCACCTTACAGACAAATATTGTTACATCATCGTTATAAACAGTGTTACCACTTCTGAAGATTTTCTGTCACAAACTCTGTCTTTTGTGTTAAAGCTAAAAAATATTCTTATAAACTATAAATAGGCCTTTCTAGTTGTTTGAGCGCTGGTTATTTTTGAGTCCAGATGGACAGGTTTGAATTTCAGTTTAGGACTAAATATCCGTAGTTTGTCGATTTTATAAATGAAGATCCTGTCTATGAGGTTCTCGTGTGTAAAGAATGACCATAGCACATACGACAACAAAACAAAATACATAAAAATATGAGATTAAAATGTGATACACAAGTAATTTTTAACAAAAAATCAAACCAATTTCTTAAATTTTTTCTAACTATGGTAATTTTTATTGTAACATTTTATTGTTATCCACATTAGACTTCTATATAGGTCAAGTTATAACTAGTCAAACCAGAAACTTATATTTTAAGTCAACTCGAAATACGACCCGAAATCTGAAATGAATAAACATTAATACATATTTTAAAACATTTATATAAAAAAATATTTACATTTGTTTGCGCCACTCTTGGCTTCTAACATCGCTTGGCGATAATTGTAAATCAGAAGTCGTTTGTTCTTCGCTTCGTCCGGTGTCAATGGGAAGCTCCGAAAACCAAAACTCTGTAAATAAAAATGGTTCGTTAAAGTCAACAAAGTTGAAATTTTATAGATAGTTACTTAATTACAATCCACTAGCCTTTTCGTAGTCAACAACATTGTAATTGTCAATTTTATATTTTATGTAGAAAAATAAACATATATATATATATATATATATATATATATATATATATATATATATATATATTCATTCATATTCAAATATATAAGCATTAATCTTCAACAATATTCTGGACATTCTCTTGAAAAAAGTATTACCAAATCAGACCCACAAGAGCCGAAACTGACCAATCGGATTATCCTACCTGATGCAGGAATGTAATCAGCATTCATTTTAAATCTCATTTTTGTCGATATCACTTATTTTGACGCGCTGTAGTCGATTATATTCTATTTTATTTTAGGTACGCTTGTATAATATATATATATATATATATATATACACATGACACAACAATTCTTTTAATATCATATTGCTGCTGTGTACTTTATCACAGTATTAGAATCCGTGACGATTGCTCGTTGTTTTTGAAAATTAATACATATAAAGTTAAAAATAAAAAAATAAAAAAAATAAAAACTCGAAAACAGACAGCAAGCATATCCTCTTTAGAGCCAAATAATATTCCAATGTTACCACCAGCGAATAGAATTCTTTCCAACAACAACAAAATATATGAAGTTCGGACCATTTATTTAAGAGGTATGCGTAGGCATACATAGAAAAAAAAATACAAAGGAAAAACATAATCTCCTTTTATGAATGTCGGTTAATAAATAGAAAGTTTCCATATGTAATTCTGAATAAATAGTAAAACTATTTCACACAGAGTATAGAAACCAAACGCCAACAACAATAAAAATTGAAATACGTAAGAAAAACCAACGATAAATCTTTTTTATTTGCTTTGTATCATTCATTATTTATGTAGATTACAATAATTAATTATTGTTTCTGTTAAAAAACAATTACATTAAAAGGATTTATTATTTAATTTTCTATCTAATATTCCATTCTCTTTTTATTCATAAAAACAAAACCTTACTGCATGTTATCCTCCGTAATTTATAACCTTCAACAGTAAACGGAAAATATTTACCAAGCTTGTAAAAATGATTCAAGATATGTAATAAAAATAGTTCGCCCTAATTATAAAAATATCATTCCTTATGCAGACATTGTATGTTGATATATTTAATACCAAATAGTATTAAAATGTTTTTTTACATTATGTCCTTTCGTGATTCATCTAAACTATTGTAGCTAATAGCAGTACTGCTTAATGTGTAATTATTGTAGCAAAAAATCCTTCTTATTTCATTTTCTAACTATATAAAAAAATGGTACGTGATTTCCATCATGATCCATGACCTTCAAGAGTAATCACAGAAATGTATGTTGAAGAAATTCAAAAAGAGAAGACTTAAAAGGTCTTCTTTTATTATAGCTCTTTTTTTCTTTTTGATTGATTGATTCGTTTTGCTTTAATGGAAGCAGTCTAAGAATTCATATAAAAGGGTTAACGACATTATACACATGCGTTTATTACAAGATTATTCGATTTCTATGTCTTTATGTTTTATCACGATGAATTTGAAAAGTTAGCATATTCTCTTTTTTGAACCAATCTAAAAAATTATAAAAAGAGTTTATAACACTTATACGCACAAACGAAAAATAAAATTATAATTCGTATAAAGTACTTTAGAATCATTTGTGGATTATTTTGACTTGGGTGTCTATCTACATATTAAATATAGCACTAAGTTTGATTTTTTAAATAGTAACACCCTCATTTGACATTATAGTTGAGTTCCTTGGATCAAAGTAATCCGGAAAATGTCATGTTTATACAATCTTTCTTTAAATATTCACAGGTTTTCAAAGAAGACATGTTAGTGATTTATAGATTAGTTTTAAAATATAAAAATAAGATTTTAAAAGGAGAAGTACAGGGAATAATAAATTAGTCACCAGAAAAATTATAGGAAAAATCTGAATTTACTTTAAATTTAACTTTAACATAAAACGGCTCACACTTAAAAGACATGCTACTCTCAATCGACCGGGCGTGAAATTGATGCAACTAGGAAGCCCCTGAACCGGTCTCAACTGTTCCGGCACTGTTCCGGCACATAAAGAAAATGCCGGTAGTTGTTAAATATTTTCTTTTCTACGGATATTTTGATAAGAGGAAACAGTCCTTTTTGAAAGTGCCGAAAAGTAAAAGTTGTCTATATCTCGATACCCAATGACTGGGATAAGGTGTAGACGTACATACCCACGATTTGGCGATTATGGATCGTTTTATGTAAAAATTAATTTAGGTCATAATTTGTAATTTTTTCAATGTGAATTTATTAATAATTTTCTTAAATAAAAAAATATTTTTGAAGCAAAAAATAATAATAATAATAAAAATGCCTGTAATATGCTTGGATGTATTTATTGCATCTTACAAAAATAATATTTAATTAGATGATCTTTTAGGCAGTTATAAATTAATGTTTGTCACATCGAATTAATATTAACATCTTGAAATTTTCACCTCTTTTAACTCTATGAAGATTTAAGTAAAAGTATATAAACTATACATTTAATCGGGCTGTCTTTATCTAAGAAATTCAAATATAGAATAATTCAAAAGTATGTGTTACCATTTGAAAAAATCAATTAGATGCATGTTGACAACCCCTTCTGACAAAATACACTCTATATGACTACAAAGGACTTCATACGAATTTAAACGATACTTTTCGTTTATGTTTGCATTAATTAAAACTCAATTTTCGCTGTAATTCGGATTCTTTGGAGGTATTGTATGTTTATTAGAACGTCGTTATATTCTTTCTCTAACTTTATCTTGATATATTAGAGAATTAAAATATTGGTCGATATTATATTCATTTATCAGCGTATGCATAAGTGAAAATGTTTAAATACATACATATCAAGAGCGATTTAAGTCATTGCATGTTTTCAAATAATGCAAAACACACATCTGACATTTTTAATATTAAATATATTTGTTTTATCTTATGTATTTACACTAATTAAAAGTCACTTAGTCATTAATAATAATGTACAGTATATTTAATGCTTTATTTTTAACCCTAAGCATATTCACCCATTTTCTTACGTATAAAGGATCAGGGTTAATAAGCCGTGTTTTATTCCAGACTAAAATTCGATTTTGTTATACTGACTTAATTATTTCACTTTTTAATATCAGAAGGTTTATCCTGTTCGATTTCAACAATAGTTTTTGCATTTTGTTCGGATTTATATGACTTACACAAACTCAAAGTTCGTATTGTTCTTAGTTTTTGATGAAAAATACGCAGTTTCTCCTAATTTTACCTCAATTTTTTATATATTTTTAAATATTTTACTATGAGCGCAGCTTTGCAACACTTTCATTTTTACATATATTGTACATTTTGATGTATTTTATAATATATGTAAAGAAGAAAGTGTTGCACGATTGTGCTCATATAAATAATTGAGGTAAAATTAGGAGAAATTGTGTATTTTTCATCAAAAACTACGAATAATACAAACTTTGAGTTTGTGTAAGTTATATAAATCCAAATAAAATGCAAAAACTATTGTTGAAATCGTACAGGATAAACCTTCTAGTATTAAAAAGTGAAAATATTAAGTCAGTATAAAAAAAAATCGAATTTTAGTCTTATTTCATGGGCCAAAAACACGGATTATGAAACCCAATCCTTTACTAACTTGCATTACTATTTCATTTTGAAATGTAGCAAGTTTATTTAATGTTAAATAATGGTGGAAGCACAGGTGAAGCGACTTTCTCTACCATTTTACTTTGGAAATATAGTGTAACCACAATATGGAAATATTCTATGCAATAAAATTTCAGTTAATCATATCTGTATATAGAGTCAGTATAGCATAGTAAATGGTAAGACATGAAGAAGAAAAAAAAAACATTTGTGTTATTAAAAAAAAACTTTTTTTCTAGCAAGTTTTGAGAGAATTATCATTAGATGACAAATTTTTAAATTTCTTTTACCGTTTCTTTCTGCCAATGGAGAAGTTTTGAACACGCGTACGGCCGACTACGAAAGCCTGAGACTATTTTATTTTTCCGCTAAACGTTTTCCACGCCATCAAAAAAGACAATAAAAGCGCTCTTCATATGACACAAAAAAGTCACTCGGTACACATACATTTCTTCCATATCAACACAAATGCCGGTAAGGTGATTTTGGTTATAAGAAGGAAAAATATTTCAAGGCAGAAAGCACTGCCTTATGCTAACAACTTCTTGTTTCATATACAGGATGCGCCAAAAAATGTCACATTTTGAATGGTATAACTCCAGTTCTAATTCACATATAATTAATAATTAAATTGGAAAATAATCTACTTAAAATGTATAACTTTTTTTCCTACCGTAAGATGTTCAACATTATTACCGTTCTGGTGAATACACTGCTTATAACGGTTGGCAATTGATTCACAAATTTTAATAAACATTTCATTTGGTGTTGTGGCGCATTCTTGCTCAGTTGCGGTTTTGGAATGTTGCCTATGAACATCCATTTGTTTTAGTACTTACAATAATATTTTAGAATAAATTTTCTTTTTTCAAAAGTTCATCTTGGTTAACTCATTATCTCCAATTAATTATACTTTGAAAAGAAAGAAAAAATAGAAAGTTATGACCCGTTTAACAGTGTATGTGAACATTCTTTGACGCACCCTGTATATAGGGTTTCTCATGTTTTAGCATAATACAGTTTTAAAAACAGTATTGCACGTGCTTTCACTCGGGTTAGTTCACCACATTCGCGTTGGTATGTTTTGGTCACATCTAGGTTTTAAACCAATAGAAGCTTCTCACTCTTATGAAAGTCTTTCGTAAATTGTTTTATAGATAGTTTTTACAAGGTTATGCATCAGTAAATATCATTCTATATACGGATTTATTATAAAATATCTTACAATCTAAAAACAATATGGGCAACATGATAAAAATGCATTTTCTGTGAGGTAGAAGCCATACCCTTAGTCAATGATATTTTTTGAATGAAAACGAGAATTCTCGTTCCCCGATGTGATTTTGTTAAGTGCTATTGGATGTACATATATATACGAGGGGGAGTTGGAAAATAAGTTTCCCCTGGCGACTGTGGAAAGAGGCGACATCTGCAGCCATCAACAGCGCCATCTGCGCAGGCACTGCAACAGCGCCATCTGCTTGATAGCGGTCGACCTCTACCCAATGGTGTATCGGCATCCTGCATGTTCACGTGCACCTGCTGTGTCGTCTTTCACCCATAGCCGTTCAACGCTTCGTCCGTATGCAAAGCCCTGATTTTTTCCTGGAGGGCTTTTTGAAACTTATAAAGCGGTATGACAAATGTCTCAACGTACTTGGTACTTATGTGGAAAAATAAAGTTGTTTTATTTTTAATGTTTCATTAAATTTTTTGTCTTTCATACACACCTCTGTCCACAGTCGTCAGGGGAAACTTAGTTTCCGACTGCCCCTCGTACTTCTACTACTACTAAAAATGGACGTTATTTAACGTAACAAATTAAATAATACTATTACAACCATGAAATCTATTACCGCGGTAACACGTTATTGGAAACTTTTGTCTCAATAAAATATTTTTTCGCGCGAAGAAAACCATCAAAATCAAAATTAGCCAAATAAATTAATTAAATCAGTGCAGGGAAAACAAAAATTCTGTGAAGCAAAATTGTTTAATCCAACCGAAAAAAAAGCGGGCCGCATGTAAATGTCACCAGCTCCCGAATTTTTGCTGACGTATATGATCGATCAGCAACTATTATTCGGACAGGCTAAATGAAAAAGAGACAGAAATAGAATGCAAGATCCATCACGATTTATGGACATCAATTTTGATCTTACGTATTATTAACGTTTCATATCAGTATTTTATTTGTTTAGTATCAGACTTGTTACTGCAATTAAATATATTTTCCAGAAATGTTTTGCGAGAAACAATGCAAGAAATGACACTTTTGTTGTTCTATGTAAAGTTTATAATTTTATGAAAAAAAATGACACAAAAATTTTCCAAATATACATTTTTAACCATTATTTTCTCTGAAGTACGCAGTAGAAAATTGTTAATAATATGTTAAAATTGTTTGAAGATTAATTTTCTCATTTTAAAATATATTCATTCATAGAAATAACTATGAATCCTAAATACTTTCCCATCATGACGTTTTATAATTTTCATGTTACTGACAATTTGTTTAAAATAGGATTTTTTTTTCATTTATATCCAACCAATGGAAAAAAATCACAAAAGTCCCAATTCTTATTCTTTTAAAATACCATACACTCTCAGAAAAAACTGTAAATTTATGAGCGTTTGCCCATCAATTTTCACGGGCACTAGCCTTATTTGATAAAAAAACGGTCTGATCCACTAAATAAGCGGCCTTATCCCTTAGATACTTAGAAAATTAAGAGCAATTCACATATTCTTACAGTTCTAGCCCATATGTTAGCAAACATACGGTACGACCCCACACATTGTCCTCCGCTAGGGTGTAACCCTTCATTATACTCGTGTTTCGAAAATTTTAACCCGCCAAAACAGCGATTCTGTGATGATTATCTAACGTGCTACGGAGCAGTAAGTAAAGTGTTATTGTGTTTTAAAGTGCATTATATCCTGTGCATTATAATGCTGTATTAGTTTGCCCCGTAAAATTACGGGCTGCACAAAATGATGAGCATGGATTTTTTTTTTTTTACGGGGTATGACTAATTTCTGCTGCCGGCCTCTGCCCGTCATTTTACTGCAATTTTTTTAACAGTGTAGTACAACTATAACAGAACGACATGACTTTTGTTTTCCAGTAATTCTAAAAAAGCACTTTAAATAGAAAAAGAGAATAGACAACACAAATGATATCGGCTTGTTTATGTTAACTATGAAAATGCCAAGCCTTCAGAATCGGGTAGCATATTTATCTTTATATCCCATCAATAAAAAATCAATTCCTTTACAAACTGATTTTTAGAGAGTTGTAAAACACTTTAAGAAATTTAGACTAGATTCTTGTTTCTTAAATAGTATCTTGTAAGGATTTTTTTTTCCTTTATTCAACTTGTCAATAAATAAAATATTTACTTTGAGACCAAACACGGGTATGAGATTCGACCTAGGCTCGATCTCGGTCTGAGTCCTTCTTATCGCTAGTTCTACCTCTTAGCCATTTGAAGAACGGCAAAATATTTTACTAGATTTTAGGTAATGTTCCAACATATGTTACTTAACATGTTCTCTACAAGCAACTCATATAGTTGACTTACCGATTTTGTTATCTGACTGACATCACAAATATGCGCCACATATTATGCTACATGTATTATTTATCGTAATTGTGACAAGTTGTTGCATCAAATCTTGTCGGGAACCCTTTTATTGAAATTTAATGCAGAAAACTACATAAACGTAAGATGTCCTTGGTCTAAAAAAAAAAAAAATAGCAATAATTTTTATTAACCAATTTCTCTATAGCAGTGTTAAAGAAAATTGTAATAGAGTTTGTGATAACGGCAAAAAAATAAATATAAATAAATTTTTATTGTATTTATGTAACTAATAAGTAATGTAAAACAAATGTATTTTATTTTTTTTTTTGCTAAAATAACTCTTAATTTATAATACATATATATTATATAAATACACTTAGAAAAAGTTCCGTAATTTATACTTGGAAGCAATCGGGTTTTTTTCTATTTTCTTCTACATTTAGAATAAAAATACTAGACGTTTATTTTTTAATGTAAAAAAAAAGCGCTATTACATTTCTTTCAAATGCACCTTTTCAGTTTGTGTTATCTTTGATCTATAAGTGTGCAGATTTCCCAAGAGGTTTTTGCCAAAAATAACCTGAAAATTACATGCATTACATGGTAGGAATTTCAAGTATATTAACAGAATTAAGTAAAGTGAAAGGGTCATTTCTATGAAATGAGTGATTTGGGGATAAACACGTTTCAAATGACCCATACATTGATAAAGCAACCATATGTGCTTACGTTAGTAATTATTCTAGGTCATTGTTTGGACAAATCTCTCTATTAACATATTTTTAATTGCAAATCGAGCATATGTGTATATAATTTATTTAGTTTAACTTTAAATCATATTTTTACAAAAAAAATATATCATTAAATTTAAATAGAATTATTATTATTTTCAATATGAAAGTACTATGTTTAAATAAAATATAAAATGAAACAGAAAAAACCTGTTCTAACACGTGCACGAACACACATACACCACACTCGCGCACACACAAATGTACATCTATATTTAAATGTGTGCTTGAAGGTGTTTCTCTGTGTGTGTATGATGTGCGTGTACGGTATTACACTATTACAGTTAACATTAAACACAAAAATCTCCCTTAAAGTTAATATAAAACAAGAAAGAAAAATCATGCACCAAGCATAGATTATGAAACACTTTCCAACACTAACAGAATACTTTAACAAACCATCGCTGTTTAATAAAATAAATAAGGTATCTAAGTAAACATTTCAGAAAACACAAAACACATTTGCAAACCAGATTTCAGCAATTACCGTCAGCAGCCGGAAAAGTACTCAAATTCTTTTCTACAGCCCTGTATATAATTTATATATTTCTATATACTCTATATTATGCTGCAATTCGGTTTAGTAATAAAACACATAACACATTTCGAAATTCATCTTCAGCAGTTTCTACCAATAGACGGAAACATACTTGAATTATTTTGTACAGCCCTGTATATTACCTTAAGCTTTTTATACACGCCACATATTAAGCTATAGTTTAATTCAGGCAAATACACGCTGAAATAACATAATCCTCTTTTGCGTTTTTTAAAATTCTATACTTATTAGCTCTATATAACGTAAAGGAAAATAAACAGATATTTCTGAAATTATTTGCTTTTGAGAAGAAACATAAATTACTTATACGTTGTTTGAAAATATAGGTATTCCTTCTCCTAAAAAAATTTTTCATCCTTGAAAAGATTTTTTTATTTATTTTTTAATCTCAAAACTGCAGTCTAAATATTGATTGATCACACATTATTTAAATATTTTCATTTGAATATTTTAGTTTTAACAATACCTAATTTGCAAAAATAACTAACGGAAAAGTACTTTAATGATAAGACATATTCAATATATACGTATATATATATTTTTCATATTGAGTAATATTTATTCTAGTTATTATTCATAATTGCATGACTAATATTAATACAAATATTTTTTTTAGAGAAGTTGTAAACTGAAATGCCTGTTTTAATGTGTGTATATTAGAAGTGTTTAATGTGTTTATATAAGAAGAATACTTCAATATTAGAAAAAAAATATTAAGGATAAGAGTTTTTGAAAATTATACACGCTTAGGAAATAAAAGAAATAACTATACACACAAAAATCTGTTTGCTCTCCTCTTATTGGAAATGGATTAAATAGATACAAATAATGAGAAAATTCATTTCAATTATTTTGCTTTTGTTAGAACATTTTTGTTGTTGTTAGAAGTAAAATATTGCCATGGTAGAATTTCAAATGTCTTTCAAAATCAAAAACCGTGATTAACGCTGACATCATACTGACGGTTGCAACAAACTGAAAAAAACTATCTTTTATCACAATTTTTTTCACTTTTAAACACTGCATAAAATCAATTTTTATACTATGGAATAGTGAAAACAAATGTACTTTAAGATGCTATTTTCCTGAAAACTGTATCTCAATTTACTGATTTATTATGGATTTTTATCATAATTTTCAAACATGAATATATTTTTTTGTCTATCTTAAAAATGAACGTGCAACTCGATTACGGAAAATTAACCCGTTTCAACTTAAAACAATGTAAATGATTCAGCATGTGCTTCTTTCGGTGTAATATTACGTAACAAAATTACTAAACGAAATTAAAACTTTACAAATAATTTAGTAATATACGGATTTAACAGACGTGTAATATAACTACGCGCCTAAGCACTGAAATAATTAATATCAAAGAGCTTGATATACATACAGTAACGTTTCGCGATTAACCGTTGCCCTGCAGCTAATAAGAAAGTACAGAAAATGGTTTTTGGAGCAGTTGGTGGACAATCTAAGAAAATATACTAAACGTAAAAAGGTAAAATTTCAATGGATAAGTACTCATTTATAAACGATATTTATTATCGTCCTGTACGTCGGGCAGTAAATCGGACAACTTTAAACCTTTGTATCACTGCGTTGCATATCTGAACATACCAATAAGTCAATGTTACTATATAAAATGGGCTTTAAAAGACGATTTTATTTATTGTTACTATCTCCCAACACAGCAGTTAATATAAATTGTTAATAGAATTCTCAACAAATGGCGATAGTGAGTCAAGTTTTCATGCTGTTTTACTTATCATTTAAGCAGTTTTGCATCGTCATTGCTAAAATGAACTTTTGTAATTTTTGTAAAATTAGTAAGACTGGAGACGTCCAAAAATTGATATTTTAGAAAGGTAAGTTCGTATACTTTACAATTTTGTATTAGAAAATTGACAATATTTATGAGAAATATGTAATTTTCTGTTTATTGCAGATAGGAAAAAAAGTACCTTTCAGTCAATATATATTTTTTAATGTTCTAAATTTGATTTATTATTTCTTACATGCTTAAATTTATGTATTCTATCACCTGAGTGAATATTTTTGAAATCAGAGTTAAAAAGATTAACATAGGAAACCCGAGTTGGACCGCCTGGTCATAATAATTTCTGAAAGAATTTCAGAAATTGGTGTATCAACAGTATGAACATCTAACATTAATGTTTTCTTATCGACTCAAATTCGAAAAAATATGACTGTTATTTGTATTTACAGTTACATTATTTCTTTTCCATCTCCGTTCACTTAAAGCAGATTTTAAAAAAAAAATGTTTTATTGTAATTCCAAATGTTGTCTTTAATTCTACAAACCTTGAAATTAAGTAACAAACAACGTATAGAAATTTCTCGAATTTATTGTGCTATTGTTTATTTGGTGGTTTAAAGTTTCAAAAATATCTTAATATTTATAGTTTTAATTAAAAATATTTTTTACATATCAGTTCAGTGAAATAAAACATGAATATAAATATCTATAAAGCTTGAAATTAAGTAAAAAACAAGGTTTAACAATGTCTCGCATTTAGTGTGCTATTGTTTATTTGTTGGTTTCAAATTTCAAAAATATCTAAATTTTAATAGTTTTAATTAAAAATATTTGTTCTATATTGGCTCAGTGAAATAAAATATAAATATTAATAAATATTTACAAACCTTGAAATTAAGTAAAAAAAAAAAGAAAAAAGGTATAGCAATGCCTAGTATTTAGTGTCCTATTGTTTATTTGTTGGTTTAAAATTTCAAAAATATCTTAATGGTAATAGTTTTAATTAAAAATATTTTTTTCTATATCAGTTCAGTGAAATAAAATATGAATATAAATATCTATAAACCTTGAAATTAAGTAAAAGACAAGATATAGCAGTGTCTAGTATTTAGTGTCCTGTTGTTTATTTCGTGGTTTAAAATTTCAAAAATATCTAACTATTAATAGTTTTAATTAAAAATATTTTTTATATTAGCTCAGTGAAATGAAATATGAATATAAATAAATATTTACAAACCTTGAATTTAAGTAAAAAAAAATAAGGGATAGCAATGTCTAGTATATAGTGTACTATTGTTTATTTCTTGGTTTAAAATTTCAAAAAGATCTTAATATTTACAGTTTTAATTAAAAATATTTTTTATATATCAGTTCAGTGAAATAAAACATGAATATAAATATCTATAAAGCTTGAATTTAAGTAAGAAACAAGGTATAGCAATGTCTCGTATTTAGTGTGCTATTGTTTATATCGCGGTTTAAAATTTGAAAAATATCTTAATATTAATAGTTTTAATTAAAAATATTATTTCTATATTAGCTCAGTGAATATGAATATTAATAAATATTTACAAACCTTTAAATTAAGTAAAAATATAAGTCATAGCAATGTCTAGTATTTAGCGTGCTATTGTTTATTTGTTGGTTTAAAAATTCAAAAACATCTTAATAGTAATAGTTTTAATTAAAAATATTTTTTCCTTATCAGTTCAGTGAAATAAAATATGAATGAAAAAATATATAAACCTTGAAATTAAGCAAAAAACAAGGTATAGAAATGTCTCGTATTTAGTGTGCTAATGTTTATTTCGTGGTTTAAAATTTCAAAAATATCTTAATATTAATAGTTTTAATTAAAAATATTACTTCTATATTAGCTCAGTGAATATGAATATTAATAAATATTTATAAACCTTGAAATTAAGTAAAAAAAAAATAAGGTATAGCAATGCCTAGTATTTAGTGTACTATTGTTTATTTGTTGGTTTAAAATTTCAAAAATATATTAATGGTAATACTTTTAATTAAAGATATTTTTTTCTAATATTAGTTCAGTGAAATGAAATATGAATATAAATATCTATAAACCTTGAAATTAAGCAAAAAACAAGGTATAGAAATGTCTCGTATTTAGTGTGCTATTGTTTATATCGCGGTTTAAAATTTGAAAAATATCTTAATATTAATAGTTTTAATTAAAAATATTATTTCTATATTAGCTCAGTGAATATGAATATTAATAAATATTTACAAACCTTTAAATTAAGTAAAAATATAAGTCATAGCAATGTCTAGTATTTAGCGTGCTATTGTTTATTTGTTGGTTTAAAAATTCAAAAACATCTTAATAGTAATAGTTTTAATTAAAAATATTTTTTCCTTATCAGTTCAGTGAAATAAAATATGAATGAAAAAATATATAAACCTTGAAATTAAGCAAAAAACAAGGTATAGAAATGTCTCGTATTTAGTGTGCTAATGTTTATTTCGTGGTTTAAAATTTCAAAAATATCTTATTATTAATAGTTTTAATTAAAAATATTACTTCTATATTAGCTCAGTGAATATGAATATTAATAAATATTTATAAACCTTGAAATTAAGTAAAAAAAAATAAGGTATAGCAATGCCTAGTATTTAGTGTACTATTGTTTATTTGTTGGTTTAAAATTTCAAAAATATCTTAATGGTAATACTTTTAATTAAAGATATTTTTTTCTAATATTAGTTCAGTGAAATGAAATATGAATATAAATATCTATAAACCTTGAAATTAAGCAAAAAACAAGGTATAGAAATGTCTCGTATTTAGTGTGCTATTGTTTGTTTCGTGGTTTAAAATTTAAAAAATATCTAAATATTAATAGTTTTAATTAAAATATTTTTTTTATATTAGCTCAGTGAAACGAAATATGAATATTAATAAATATTTACAAACCGTGAAATTAAGTAAATAACAAAATAAGGTATAGAAATGTCTAGTATTTAGCGTGCTATTGTTTATTTGTTCGTTTAAAATTTTAAAAATATCTTAATATTAATAGTTTTAATTAAAAATATTTTTTCTATATCAGTTCAGTGAAATAAAATATGAATCAAAATATTTACAAATCTTAAAATTAAGTAAAAAATAAGATGTCTGATATTTAGTGTGATGTTGTTTATTTGGTGGTTTAAAATTTCAAAAATATCTTAATATAAACAGTTTTAATTACAAATATTTTTTCTATATCAGTTCAGTGAAATAAAATATGAATATAAACAATGAAAATGAATTTGTTATAAAATAATGTTTATCCCTTGAAAAATATTTGGTAACTTTTGGCTAATGGGCTACCAATTAATGGCAAATGTAAACGGCGACGAAATAGTAGTGAAAATTGAAAGTATTTGAAAGTATACCTTTTGAAAGGCTGTAGGATATATTTTATTCTACTTAATTTTAATTAAGATTTATACCAGAATTTTTTAATAAAATTTTACTTTTATAACTTTAATAAAAAAAAAAGAGAAAGGAAAAGAAAGAAAGAAAAAGAAAGAAAAACCTGTAAGATTTTATTTCCTTATTTTCAAATAAAATTTCTCGTAAACACTGGTGTGAATTCAATGTTACAGAAATACAATTCCTTGCCCCTTAAAGAGTTAGAGGAAACTACTTTCAAGCTTAAAATAATATTAAAAATCAAACAGTAATTTTTATGCAATATTTTCAATATATGTGTTTAATATCTCCTTTGTCTCAAAGAGAAAATTTTAATATTAATTTTATTTTATTTTACCCATCTTAAATAATGGTTTTATAATTAGTCTTATAAATAAATTTAATAATTAAGAAAAAATAAATAAATTATATTAGCTTAATTAAAAAAGGAAACAAATCAAAATTTAAATCCAAATCTATAAAACTATGATATGACATATGTTTGCCATCTAAATTAATTTCCATTAGAAGCCAAATTTTGTTCCTGAATCTTTCTAAAGAAATAAATCATTTAACCATAAATCAAATGTACAGAAAAAAAATATAACCCCACTAAAATGCACTTACATAAAACTCAAACTACAGCACGTGCTACCCTGTCTTTATCTCTAAATGATCAATAGCTCAGATGTGAAAGATAAAAATTTCTGAGTAATGTATTTTTTTCCAACACACAAGAATCCTGTTACATTTGATTAATATGACACCAGAACTTCTTGTAAATAGAAATATTTGATATGTTACGTCTGAAAAATAGCATAGTTTTTAACGGAGACACTTTGCACAATTTCTACGATATGTACGGTCTTTACACAAAGGGGATATTCATGTTTCAAATTACTTTGCTCTGGGGAAAAAAAAGAAAATCATCAAGAGAACGCAGGGCGTTGAAAAGCGTATGTCTTAAAGTAGTTCATTTTTTACTTCTAATGGGTGTTTCTGCTAAAATATGTCTTTGGAAAGAAAACATTTTTATGTTGAGTAACATGGTACTTCCTACTCATATTCAAAAAATGAAAAAAAAAAAAAAAAGGAGAATAAGCGCTATTTAAATCTGATATTGCGTAACGCTTATCTTTCTCAGAAATAAATTTAAGCGTGTAAAAAAAGAAGCATATAAGAATGAACTGTGAATGTTATGACAAAAAATATATTTTGTGTGCTTTTGAAAACTTATATTTAGAAACACCAAACTAAAATAACTTAATGTTATTCAATTTTTTAAGAGCACTTTTTTTTTTCCCTTGTAGGTTTTCTTTTGAATCTTTTATGAAAATTTTACTTATAATGACGGTCCGAGGATGAAATGTTTTTTCGTTGGATATTATGGAGTTTTTAAAGTATATTTTATAGATTTCTTTTAAATTTCTTGGGGGGGGGGGGGGGGGGGAAGGTTATAAAAAAATTGAATTTTACAAAAATTATTTTTTTTATTTGAAAAGTTTAAATTTAGAAACACTAAATTGAAATATTTTTATGTTTATTTTTTAGTTCATAACGGTGTTAATGCTAAATTGGGTGTTAATGTTACTTGGGTGTTAGTGCTAATTTGGAAAGAAAATGTTTTTATGTTGAGTAAGTTAATTGTTAAGACGCGTCTGGGCATCCTCGATAAAATTAATTTTGGAGTTTTAATTTTCAATTTTGTTTAATGTTGCAATTTATTGTTGATATTTTATTCTATTGCCTAAAATGAATATTTGATTCTAAATAAACTATGATTCAAATTGTTACACTAACGGCCTGTTTTATTTTCATACATTTTATTATACGATCCGACAACAAGACGGATCTGGGTGTTTATTGTCATAATAGCTAATTATATCACACACTCTCTTAAACATACCTTAAGTTGTCGGACAGTAAGTTGAGTAATACTTATTTTTCTGGAAGATTTTAACCCCTTCAGGGGCAAAGTACTCTTGTTGCTAAAATACTGAAATGATTGATTGACACCAGGATTCCCGAACGAATTTTTTTTTTTTAAATAAGTAAAAGTTTTTCTTCATGTACCTCATAAATTAAAAATTTGGTTATAAAATTCTGGTGTCATTGTGGCATTTTGGGATTAAAATTAAGTGGTATATATTATATACCGGTGCCCTTCAAGGGGTTAAGCGTATAAAAATATCGTGTAAGAATGACTGTGAGTGTTATAAAAATAAATAATAAAATAATAAATATATTGTGCGCCTAAAAAAAAGTTTAAATTTAGAAACATCATGAAAAAATAATTAATGTTAGTTAAAAAAATATATATATTATTATTATTTTCTGTTTTAGAATTTTTATTGAATCTTTCTCGTAAATGTCAAGCCAGAATGTTAAAAATATCTGCGCATTATGCATTGTTGTGCTTTTGGGATGTTTTAAGAGTTTTTAAATACTTTTTTTTAAAGTTTCGATTTTTGTTTTGTTTTTAAGGATATAAACAATGGTAACTCTGTCTAAAGAAAAAAAAAATTAGAAACATAATGTAAGATAATTTAACTTTATTTTTAAAAAAATTGTAAATATTATTTTGTTTTTTAGGTTTTGTATTGAATTTCGCAAGGAAAAGTTACTCATAATCACGGCTCTAATATTAATTAAAATATTAACATTGTTTAGCATTTTGGATATTTTAAAGGTTTTTGAAAAAAATATTTATTTATTTATTTTTCTAAATTATTTAAAAAAATAAAAGCGCTCGTATTTTTAAAAATTATATTTTCTATTACAGAAAATTGTAGCACGCTGTCATAGATAATTAACTTTCCTAACATTGTTTAAAGTATTTTCCATTTGCCTATGCACATATCGGATGACTAATCTCTGTTTCCGAAAGCTTACTAATATGTTGTTGCCATCACAAAACTTTCTTCTATATAATTCAAATCGTCCGCAACCAAAATTAAATAACAGTCCATTTGTTCTTGAGATATAGCTATCGCGGAAATAGTGAAAAACAGAGCATAGCAGCGATACATTTTGACTGATACACACCCAAACCTAATAAGGATTTATTTATGTCAAGGTCTAACAGAATATGAAGCTTTGGGAAAATCGATGTACATTACTTATTGAGATAGCTATCCCGGAAATCGTGAAAAACAGAGCATATCAGCGACACATTTTGACTGATACACACTCAAACCTAATAAGGATCTATTTATGTCAAGGTCTAACTGAATATGAAGCTTTGGGAAATTCGATGTATATTACTTATTGAGATAGCTATCCCGGAAATCGTGAAAAACAGAGCATAGCAGCGACACATTTTGAGTGATACACACCCAAACCTAATAAGGATCTATTTATGTCAAGGTCTAACAGAATATGAAGCTTTGGAAAATTCGATGTATATTACTTATTGAGATAGCTATCCCGAAAATCATGAGAAACAGAGCATAGCAGCGACACATTTTGAGTGATACACACCCAAACCTAATAAGGATATATTTATGTAAAGGTCTAACAGAATATGAAGCTTTGGGAAACTCGATGTATATTACTTATTGAGATAGCTATCGCGAAAATCGTGAAAAACAGAGCATAGCCGCGACACATTTTGAGTTATACACACCCAAACCTAATAAGGATCTATTTATGTCAAGTAGAGTTGCAAAAATCCGGTTTATTCCTGGGTTTATTTCCAATAGACCCGGTTTATTCCCAGGTTTATTCCCAAAAAACCAAGTTTATTCCCAAAAAACCAAGTTTATTCCCAAAAAACCAAGTTTATTCCCAAAAACCCGGTTTATTCCCAGGTTTAAACCGGGTTTTTTTCTAGCCTTTGCAACTCTAAAGTCAAGGTCTAACAGAATGTGAAGTTTTGGGAAATTCGATGTATATTACTTATTGAGATAGCTATCGCGAAAATCGTGAAAAACAGAGCATAGCAGCGACACATTTTGAGTGATACACACCCAAACCTAATAAGGATCTATTTATGTCAAGGTCTAACAGAATATGAAGCTTTGTGAAATTCGATGTATATTACTTATTGATATAGCTATTATAAAGAAAAATGCAGCATAGCAGTGTCACCTGTTTGACAATTTACACAATAACCTAATCATTCTCTATTTATGTCAAATTCTAACAGAAATGAAGTTTTGTAAAATTCCGTGCATTAGATATTGAGATATAGCTATCGCGGAAATCGTGAAAAATACAGCACACCAGCGGCACCTATAGGGCGATTTAGACCAAAAGCTAATCAGCGCCAATATATGTCAAGTTCTTACAAAATCTAAAGTTTAATTAATCCCGTACATTAGGTTTTGATATAGGTCGCCCAAAATATTTGTGTCACATACAGACAGACAGACTCTTTCTAAAGACAGACGAATCGTGTTCAGGACCTACTAAAACGTATAAATCCGTCGAAAACTGGAATTCGAAAATTTTCACGAATACAATACATTTTTCTTGTAAAGATGGAAGAAATTAAAAATCATGCACATTCCAAATACACTAATCTTCCTCTCCTTTTAATAGTTTTTAATTGACGTTATTTGATTTATTAAGAATATTTAAGCAGCAACTTACGAAAAGAAAAACAAATAGACGTATCTAATTCTAAATTCTTTTCAACAGATAGTTTAAAATCAGTCTATTTTTTTTATTTTCAGTATAAAATGGATTCAAATTATTATATTATTTTGAAGATTAATAAAATGCATCTGTAAATGATACACTCTACAGATTATCAAATTAACGTATTTTATGTACTGGACTTCTAGAATTCGGCAGAGAAAACCTGTTGCATTTATTTATGCTAATTGCTTATTTCATACAGCATCCCTAAATCATAATGGTATTCGAACAATACCAAGCATATTAAGTAATTTTGCAGTAAGTTAAAGAATATCATTGTAAATCTACAATGAATATTGAATTTAACGTTGAAAACAAACACTGATTAAACGTTAAAAAACACACTGTTCACATAACAGTTTTAAATCTAAAAAAATTCTGAATACACGATAATTCAGCTACTTATTTAATACGACAGAAATCGTTTCCGATTCTAAATAAAAATAATCTAAAAATTTTACTAAGAATGAAGTATTTATATGAGATTAAGCAAGGCAAATTTAAATAATTCATAAATGAAAAGCAAAATGAACATGAATTTGTATTACTTGAAATCTAATTATCTTAAAATATCTTCCCTTTCTTACACTGACATTACGATGTAGATAGTTTTAATGTCGACGCATCGTTAATATTGTGAAGCAATTGTAAACATCTCAATGTAACTTCTGTAATTAGAGCATCGGGTATATTAGTCAGACATTCTAGGCTCGAATTCGCGTTAGATCTATGGTTAGGATTCCACTTTAAGGCGGTATTAAACAAAATATTTTTCCACTCTCAACAACTCAAAATTTTGAGACACATTTTCAGACTCATTTTTAAAAGTAAAAACATGAAACTCGGCGGCGTGATTTATGAAGAGATTTATAAGGGTCCTATGTTTTTATTTTTCTTTCAATTAATTAGAAATTGATTTAAAAACAGTTATTTTCACAGTACGATATATATATATATATATATATATATATATATATATATATATATATTTGTTTCAAGCGCTATCGGCTTCGGGAAATTCGGTTCAAAATGTCCACTTTGACAGCATTTTTTGAAATATATTCTGCCTTTATCAAACAATCGAGATAATACGAATATTATAAAGTTTCAGAATAAGGGAACCTGTCAATTGGATGCATTTTAGAGTAAAAATGAATTTAAAAATGTGTCTCAAAATAAGCAGTTTGGATTTGAATACACCCTTAAGCGAAGGTTTCTGTCTGTTTAGGCCACATTTCAAAAATATGTCAGTAGCGCTCAAAGCCAACCGTGTCTGTAAAATTTGACAATAATTGGTTTATTAAAGTTTCCTCAAATTGTGAGTGACATAAAGCATGAATTAAAATTTAAAAATGTCAAAACACAATCATTGCTTGTATTATTTATTGAGTCATTTTAAAGTAATTGCAATATAATATTGTAAGAAATAATAATGACAAAATAGATGTCATCTATGTACTATAATAAACTATTTTGCGATATTTCTTGACCGTAGATCTTTAAAATATAAATTTCAAAACACTCTGGTATGCACCTACTTTCTGGTAACAGTGCTTTATGAAAATAAGTTGAAAATAACTTCCTTGAAATACTGAATCGTGAAATCATAATCAGGATCGTAACATGAAAGGAATCATCTATCGTAGTTATTTACACTAATTAAATAATTACATAATACACCATCATTAATTCCCAGTGCTATTCAGACAAAGTTAAAAATAATAAGCAATTCTGAAATATATTAAAGAATATTGCGGTAAATGTACAGTTATTATGAAAATTAAACGTAATGAAATTAATATTCATAAAGCAATTTTAAATCCCTAAAATTTTGGAATAGATGAGAATTCAACCACTACTGCATCTTGATAAGAGCCTTTTCAATCCTCAATCAAAGAATCTAAGAATTCCACGAAGAATGAAGAGCTTAAATGAGATTAAGCCGTACAAATTTAAATAATTAATAAACGAAAAGCGAAATGAAAATGAATTCTGATTATCTAAGACCAGAATATTCATAGAGAAATGTGCGTTTTCTGTTTATGTGAATTCAGTTCTAGAAAAATCCATATAGCTTTGTCAATGTATGCATTAATATTTTAATTTTAACGATATCATATTTAAGAGATAAATGTTAAGACGCATGATTTTAATTAACAAAAGGGGCTTGAGATTATTTTTAGATCAGCATGAAAATGCAGTATTCAAAATATTGCATTTTACTTCGACTAAAATAATTAAAAAAAAACAATCCGATTATTTTGTTTAACGACTGAAATTAATTTTTAAACTAATCGAATGCGCCAATCCGAAAACTTTCTTCTATATCGTACAAGTTTCACATATACCAAAAACGAATCAGCACCAATTTATATCAAGGTGTAACTGAATCTAAAGTTTTATTAAATTCCGTGCATTACTTCTTGAGATATGACTATCGCTAAATTCATGTAAATCCTAAAAAATGAAGCATAGCAACGCCATCTCATTGGAAATTTACCCCAAAACCTAATCAACAACAAGTTACGTCAACGTCTAAGTGAATCTGAAGTTTCATGAAATTCTGTGCATTAGTTCTTGAGATATAGCTATCATGAAAATCATGAAAAGTAATATAGCAACGCCATCTGTTAGGCTATTTACACCAAAACATAATCACCGTCTATTTATGTCATGGTGTAACAGAATCTGAAGTTTGATGAAATTCTGTGCATTAGTTCTTGAGATATAGCTATATCATGATAATCGTGAAAAATGCAGCATAGCAGCGCCACCTGTTGGGCGATTTACACTAAAAACTAATCAGAACCAATTTATATGAGGGACTAACTGAATCTAAGGTTTTAATAAATTCCGTGTATTAGTTCTTAAGAAAGGGCGTCCAAAATGTTTTTGTCACATATAGACAGACAGACAGACTCACAGACTCAGAGACAGACATTTTCTAAAAACAGTCAAATCGGGTTCAGAATCCTCTAAAATGTATAATTCCGCCAAAAACCATAAGTCGATTTTTTTCACGATTCTAATCCCTTTTTCTTTTAAAGAAAGAAAAAAGTAAAAAAAAAAATGAGTCTCATGAAAATTAAATGTTAAAATACTGAACTATGTAATGATAGTATTGGCGTGTTTTATTGATTAAATTTCTGGAAATTGGTTTAGGTATACCATCGTACCCTAAATAAGTACTTATGCGCTAAATTACTTATCGAATGCAGCATCACTTATCCACAAAGTTATAAAGACCACAAATAAGAAAAAGCAAGAAATATTGTAAATATGTAGGTGAATATCTGGAGAAATCTACACCCAGAAAATTTTTTTTTTGAATCAACAAAAATTTGGTTGACCCAACAAAACTTTTTGTTTAAATATAGGTTTATATAACATGCTATATAGGTTTATATAACTAGGTAATATAACTGCTCCAGTTATTACAATCTCCCGTGTTATGTTAAAAAAATATAATAAAAGGTGACATTTGTTGAGTACGTATTTAATATCCACAACGCCTCATCTTTATTCACGCTAATTAAATACTTACGAAATATAACAACCCAACTCTCAAAACTATTCGAACAACAACAAAAAAATATATATATTCAGTAATTGTGAGGTGTATTAAAGGATATGATTGAAAATCCACAGTGAATATCAAAATTTAACGTAATGGATATTCTTATTCACATATTAAATTTAAATCCCTAAAATTCTGGAATTGATGAAAATTCAGCCACGTATTTAATGAAGCAGAAAGCTTTACCAATCCTCAAAAAAAGAATCTAAGAATTCCATGAAGAATAGAGGACTTAAATGAGATTAAGCCGAACAAATTTAAATAATTAATAAATGAAAAGAGAAACGAAAATGAATTCTGAATATCTGAGAGTGGAAGGTTTACTGATAAAAATGATTTTTCTGTTTGGCTGAGCTTAGTATTAGAAAAATCCATGTACATATTCGCTATTCTGTACATTTATATTTTTATAATATTTAACAGGCAAGAGTTCGAAAAGTTGACTTGATGTAGATTTTAATTAATGTAGGATTAAAAAAAATTTCAAAACATGTTTCTGTACTAAAAGGGAGAATTCAAAGTATTATATGCAATTTCGTAAGATATTTGAAAATAACGAAAATCGATTTATGTGTGAATTCACGATAACCATTATCCATCCCACGAAGTACACTGCAAAAAAAAGTGTTGATTTTACAGTATAATACTGGCACCCCAGCTGCCAGTATTATACCGTTAAATTAACAGTAATAAGCAGTAAAATAATCAGTAATACGCTGCCGCTTAAGAACGGTAGCGTATTATTTTATTGTTTATTATTGTTGATTTTACGGTATAATACTGGCAGTTGGGATGCCAGTATTATACTGTAAAATCAACACTTTTTTTGCAGTATATTACCTCATTTATTTATTATGTTATCATCTATATTATTTCTGTTGTCAACATCCCTTTTCTAAGAAAATACAAAACACAGAACGATAAATGAGATACTATATGAAATGATTTTAATCAGGCTTCTAACATAGTACACTCACATTTCGTTAAAACATGTTTTTTGATTAAAAATCGCTGTTAATTAAAAATTAATGCATTGTATTCACAAATGAAATGAAAAATTTTCCTCAAATTAGTGTTATCAAGAAAAAAATTAAAATATCGCAATATGTGATGTTCAACAATGATTATTAAACAATAAATAGTACAACCGTGGCATACGTAAAAAGAGTACATTATTTACGTAATACATAATGCGTAGAATACGTAATAAGTACAGCAAGTTTAGAGTGTGAAGCTATCGCACGGATTTATTTATTTATTTTTTTTTTTTAAGAAAAATTAAAATGTTTATAAAAAAAAAAAACAGCATTGATTGATCGAAGTAAAATTGCAGTTAATTAAAATTTAAATCAGCATTGTTTTCATAAAATAAATTAAAGGTTTTTCTCAGTTTTCTCGAAGCGAGTGACGTCATCCTCTAATGCAATTAAAATATGATTGTTAATTATTTTCTCACGCGTGTCTTTTGCTAACTTTGATTAGTATTTATTATAACTTTGATGGAAAAAATGAGATGATATTCTTGCTTCACTAATGTTGTTTGAAGATATTGTTAACCCTAACTTTTCTTTAAAAGTTTAAACCTGCATCTCAGAAATATTAAAAATTGCTAAAAAATATTAGACTACATTGCGAAATCCTCGCTCGGGTCCACTGGTTAAGAATTAATATCGTATTTTCGGCATTGAAAATGAGGTGTGTAGCACTTACAGTTAGTTTAGAGGGACACACAAGTATTTTGTTGCATTGTCGTATATGGAGAAAAATCATTTGCGGGAAATTTTATTGATGTTAACGATGTTTCAAACATAATGGTATTGATATGTATTATGAAAATAAGAGCGATACCCATTGCAAATGTTAATGCTTGTTATTTTTAGTAAAATTAGTATCATATCATCATTGAATTATCATATATTGCAAGTTTTGAGGATGTTTGAAATGTTAATAAGAAAATCAGCTATTGGACTTGTGAAATGTTTTCGAATAATGAAACAAAGAATATCTCGAAAACAATCCAAAAATTTAAAGCGTAAAACATATTTAAAATATTATCATATACAATTATTTGAGATTATTACAGGAGTTCAATCTCCTGTTTTTATGACGGATAAAACTAACATTCAAAAATGCAATTTTAACAATTGAAAATTAAAAAGATTTCATATATGAAAGTATGTGAAAATTCCTTTGAAATGTTTACTGAATATCTATTGTACAATGCAAACAACGAATATTCTTTTGCGTCTTTAAAGTAAAAATAAATGGGAAGCAGCATTCATTGTTGTTTGTTTGTAAAAGTTTTGTTTTCTATTTACTTTTTTCAATTACGTTGCTTGGAGATAAGCAACATTTTCCACATTCTCATTTGATGAGTATTTATAAATTATTTAAAGTATAGTTTACTTTTAGTACATGGAACACGAAAAGATTTCCCACAAAGAGTAGTAAAAACTAAATATTCTGACTATAAATGAAAATGGTGTAATTCTTTCTTCTATTGCAATACGTTGTTGTATTTATTACGAAACTTATTATGGTTACTGCTTAATGCAAACACTGTTAAGGCTAATGTTATAAATTAAAAATTGCACGATATCTATACAATAAACTTACAAAATTATAAAGCATTTCTTTTCTAAAATAATATCGCTAATTTTATTTGAGATTATTATAAAATACAATAAAATTCAGAACGGAATTTTTTTAAGGATAAAGCTAGTATTAAAAAATTAAGGTCTCAGCGATTGGAAACTGAAAAGATTTTGTATAGAATAACTGTAAAAAATCCCTTCAAACTGTTTACAGAATATGTGTAATACAATGCAAGCAAAAAATATATTTTTGCACAACTGATTTCATATATTCGAATACGAGCAAATCTTGTATGTGTGTGTGAGTGTGTGGTTATATATATATATATATATATATATATATGAAAATTTTATTTTATAAACGGCTCTAACGATTTTGACGAAATTTTGCATCCTACCGTTTTGGGGCACTAGAAAACCATTGGGCTAGGTCCCATGTTCGAGAAAATTCGATTAGTGGGTCATTTTGGGTCACCATGGGTGAGGGTCAAGCTAATTGTATCTAAAAAATGGTTCAAATGATTTAGACTAAATTTTGTAGCCTATCATTTTCGGGCACGAGGAGACTATTGGGTTGGGTCGCATGTTCGAGAACTTTCGATTAGTGTTTCATTTTGGGGTCAACGCGGGTCAAGTCAATTTTATCTAAAAAACGGCTCAAACGATTTTTATTAAATTTTGTATCTTAGGAGTTTCGGGCACGAGAAAATCATTGGGCTAGGTCACATGTCTGAGAAAATTCGATTAGTGGGTCATTTTTGGGTCACTGTGGGTCAAGTTAATTTTATCTGAAAAAGACTCAGACTATTTAGACTAAATTTTGCATCCTATTGTTTTCAGGCCCGAGAAGACTGTTGGGCTAAGTCACATGTTCGAGAAAATTCGATTATTGGGACATTTTGGTCATGGGTTATTATGGGTCAAGCTATTTTTATCTTTAAAACGGCTCAGAGGATTTGAACTAAATTTAGTATCATACAATTTTAAGGAACGCGAAAGCTACTGGGCTAGGTCACATGTTCGAGAAATTTCGATTAGTGGGTCATTTTGGTCATGGGTCACTACTAGTCAAGCTATTTAAAAAAAAAGACTCAGACGATTTGAACTAAATTTTGTATCCTACGGTTTTCGGGCACGAGCAAATTATTGGGTTAGGTCACATGCTCGAGAAAATCCGATTAGTGGGTCATTTTTGGGTCACTGTGGGTCAAGCTAATTTATCTAAAAACGGCTCAGAGTATTTTGACTAAACTTTATATCCTACGGGTTTCGGGAATGAGAAGACAATTGGGATTGGTCACATGTTTGAGAAATGTGATTAGTGGGTCATTTTGGTCATGGGTCATGATATTTGGGCTCAAAACTAATTTTGACCGAGCATAGCTCGGTCTTTTCTTCTCGTAGATAGAAAATGGGGAACGGCATTTAATGTTGATTGGGTACTTACATATTAACGCCACCGCAGCAGAAGTTGTGCTAATGCGCCAATAAAGAGCAATCTTGTTGTTCGCACGCGCACGCAGTTATCTTTTGGATTCCTTGTCGCCTTGTTGTTTGCTGATTTTTGACGTCATTTTTTAGTGCTACGAAAGACTGGTGACACTTAAAAACCGCCAAATCTGTAGCTGCGGTGGCGTTATTACGTAAGTACCGTTGTTTGTTTGTAAAGTTTTTGTTCTTTATTTACTTTTTTCAGTTAATTTGTAGGAGCTTGTGGCGCCTTTAGAGATAAAAACCAACATTTTCCACATTTTCATTTGTTGGGTCTTTATAAATTATTTAAAGTACAGTTTGCTTTTGCACCTGAAACACGATAAGATTTCTCCCAAAGAACAGTAAAAACTAAACATATAGAGTGTAAGTGAAAAGGAGATAACCCTTTTTTGTATCGCAATAAGTTATATAATTTATTACGTAACTTATGCTGGTTACTAGCTTGTACAAGCAGTGTTAAAGCTAAAGTTTAGTGATAAAAATGGCACGGCTTCTCGATGGTAACAGATTCACAATAAGCGATATTAATTATTGCTTTTTCTACCAGAATTTCTAAACAATAATCTTCGTTGTATCTGAAGATTCGTTGTTCTAAGAATTTTCAGATTATATACATTGAGCATATGTGTGCAATATAAAGAACAAAAGAATACAACACATGTTGACAAGAAAAACAACGGCAGGTACACACAAACCGAGACAGACAGACAGGGAGAAAATAATCTTAATTTTTTTGCAGCATATGCTTTTAGATTTCAAGTTCAATCTGTGTTATTGATAATACTCACATAGTTACCAACTTTTATGCTCATTTCTTACCATTAATATATAATAGTAATTTTTTCTTTATTTAATTGCCAAAATCTGCGATTAAATAAGCCGAAAATTTCTATGAATTTTTAGCAGTAACAAAAAACACCGTAAAAGTTATATATATACATATATGTATTATTGTCATTTTAAAGTAACCTGAATAATAAATTTTTTTGTATGTGTAAATGTAGATAGAAAGAATAACAGACTTATTCAGTGGTATTTGGTACATCTGTATTTAGATAAATTATATACCATTTATATTATATCTAATTTTGTTTCTTCCATTTCAGGTAAGTGATCATTCTTTTGACTTGCCTAATTATACTGACATCTGAAATGTAAAAAGGTAAGATCGTATATTAAACACTTTTGTCTTTATTACTGAAAAGGAAAAAGGATAAAGGAAATCATGTATTTTATGAATGTTTATTACCTTAAGAGAAGAAAAATTTGAAATTATTTTCATTGTTGTACTTGTTACTGTGCACTGTAAAAAAAAAAAAAAAAAAAAAAAAAAAAAAAAAAAAAAAAAAAAAAAAATTAAATGTTTCTTAACCCTTTCCGGCACAGACACATTCTGTTCGTAAGATGCGAAATTACTGTCTGACACCGGAATTTACAAATGACTTTTTTAGAAAATAAGAGCTCCTTATTTTAAGCTTTCATTGTAGAAGCAAAATTTTATTAAAATATTCTTGGTGCCGAATGCAAATTTGAAATTAAAATTAAGTGTACCCGGAGTGGGACCACTGTGCCGGAAAGGGTTAACCGCTTAACTGTTTTGCCCGAATGCCGCTCTGGCAAGAAGTGTTTGCTTGCTTTGTTTCCAAAAGCTTTCAATACCAGTAACTTTTAGCAGTAATATTTTATTTATAATTGAGAATCATTTTTCGATTATAACATTTTAAACATTCTAGTACGGAAAAAAGTGATGTATTGTCCGTAGTTTATTGTGTCAAGGTGTGTGAGAGCTGCAGAAAAATTGAACCCGTCACATTTTCATTTGGTATTTTGCTACACAATCTGTTAGTGAGTGCTTTTGAAAAAGTATGCAATATTGAAAATGTTTTACTCGTTGGTACAGCGGATATTTCTTGTTTTGGAGTATCACCTCTATTTTGCAGCGCCACCTTTTGACGAAAATGTTACAAAATTTGCAAATTGGCGGGATAAATTTCCATGGTTACCCAAACAGAAGACCGCATACGATACACTTCTATCGCGTTCCGCTTTTTTATTGCCTTTCAAACTACATCAGTTATTTTGGGACTATGAACCTGCACTGTTTCCACTAACAGTTAACCTTGAACTGTCAGCCTCAAGTCAACCGCAACACGCGTCAGCATTATTGTCCAGTTTCATGACTACCTGCATCTCTGCAATTAGCCCCTTGTGCATTAATCACATTAATCTGTTTTGTGGAGTAGTATTCTGCCCAAATCTAAATGATTAATTTATAGTGCAATCGTGCAAAGCATTTTACTGTACGGTTCGGAGACAAGGACTTTAAAGGTCTCCCTAAAAAAGAAACTCTTGCCTATGAAAATGGACTTCTTGCGAAGATCGCCACGAACATCAACGCTGGGAAAATTTAAAATTCAAGAATGCGTGAAATCATGCAAGTTATACAGACGATGGAACATAATAACCTTAGATGGTATGGGCATGTTCGCAGAATGAATGATCGCATTTCAAAAATAGAAGCCTTCAGAATAGAAGCCGAAAGAGAGACGAAAGAGGGGCATACCATGAATGACTTGAAAAAATTCTATCGAAGAATCAGTGAAGGCTTTTATGGTAAGCGATTTTTTTGCACTGGACAAAGGGAAATGGAAAATAACTCTCAAAAATAATTTTATTGGTCGAGGAAACCCTCTGCTTAGTGGAAATTCACAAGGATGATAATGGTGCATTAATCACGACTGTGGCTCGTCTAAAGTAAACCAAGGTTCGTCGTGCTCCAAAACATTTCTCATCTTGCTACCGCTATTTTAACGCGATATCTTTACCTTAGAATTCTATTTTTATTTAGAAATAGTGGTAGGAAATGTAGAAAAATTTAGGAACGCTGCGAACCCTTAGCCAATTTTGTATTGTGAATCAATCACGAGTGTGACTCGTGGTAAGTAAAATATACCTTGCAAATCAATCACGAGCGTGACTCGTTATTAATGCACTAGGTATGGAGTTAACTAATCATTCAAAGTACATACTAATTTAAATAAAAAAACCAGAAGGAATTAAGAAAAATAATTTAAAATATATTTTAACTATATTATGTTAAAAAGGAATGTTTATTAAATTATATATATGATAAATTTTATACATACCTGAATTTTTTGCCTCATATGTTCCATAATAGACTGTGACATAGTAATATATGTTTTCATGTATACAGAAATAATTTTCATAAAAATATTTAATAATTTATGATAAAAGTACTTTATTATCAATTTATTTTTATGCATAGTTTATATATTAAGTAAGCTTTACAAATTTCCCTGATCCCCCCACATTTTAATTATAAATCATGTTTTAAAATAGCATTACTGATTAAATTTTATATATAATTATTTGACTACTCGAGAGGAACTGCTGAGACTAATAACCCAGTTTGTAGAACATAGATCTCCCTCCCGGCCCCCTTTATGGAGATCTAGTATACTAAAAAAATTACAAGATTCACCTGAAACTGAGTACGTCAGTAAGCGCGACAGAAGGCGGGGTGAAAAACAATAGATAAATGAGTATATGAATATAACGAAAACAATATTTGTGAAAAAGACCACAGTACAAAATAATATAACTTCCGGAGAAAGCAAGGCTCCGATCCGACAATAGGCGATGAATAATAGGGGAACCCGAGTGCCTGGCTCAGTGGTGGATTAAGATAGAAAGGTCACGAAGAACGTTAAAGATGCTTTTAAGCTTTGACAGCAAAGCCGGACGCGATACAATATTAGCCAGCTTTCGTCTGGAAGAACAGGAGGATGGCGAATATGCCAGAAAACTGTTAAAGGATAATTATAGAAGTAATGGAAGGCAAGAGAAACACCAACGCACTCACAAAGAGGAGAAAAGGCTCTAATGAACTTAAAGACTTAGACTCCAAAGGGACTATGACTGGTAAGGAAAAATGTAATGGTGGTGGTGGTGGGGGGGGGGGGGGTGAGCAGGAGAAGATCCAATGATACCACTGGGATCATATCATGGGTATATCTATCCTTATCCGAGTAGTCCCAGTGATCCTGCCATTGCTTCATAAAATGAGCGCGAAGATGTATTTTGATGTGTGAGTGCGGTTCTGGAAGTGAAAAATCAACTGATTATCTAGAAGTTACCTCCTTTGCGAACATATCCGAAATTTCATTACACTAGGATATCTTATAGGCTGAAAGTGGCCTAAATAGGTTTTACAGAGAAGATTTTTGAGAAGTGATTTAATTTCAATAATTTGACGATTTGTTGGTCTAAATGCATAGATTGCCTGCAGGCTGAAAATACCATCGCTAAAAATTGGGATTAAAAAAATTACGTTTTGTTGAGAGATCCACTCTAACGCTTTGAAGATGACAAAGAGTTCTGCTTGAATAGAATTATTACCTTCAAGCCTGCAGGCCCACCGTTAAGTTACTTCACTCTCTTCCGTAGCACAGAAAGCTGCGCCTACCCTGGTGTTAGTGCGTGAGCCATCGGTGAAAACTATAATAATATATAATTCCTTATAGTTTGCTCTTATAACCGACTGTTAAGAAATATATGTTAAATAGGTGCTAAGTTTGAGAAATTTGCTAACATTATTACTTTTGATGAATAAACATAGTATTTCTTTCCAACATATAAAAGAGTTTTAGTACTCTGTACGTATATAATATTGCCTTTTGTAAATATCTGAAGAGTTGTAAGATTTTCAATTAAGAGCTTTCTGCTTTATGTCAGAAATAATTATGTACTTCCACATACGATTTTTTTTAAGCTTATACTTAAATGCATGTTTTCTATTGTCAGATATATTTAAACGCATGTTAAAAATCTTTTAACAAAAGTTATTGATTACGAAAAATAAATTTATTTCGTCATTGTTCTAAAATTTATGAAAATAATTATTAATAAATACAAATAAAGACAATATAATTAAAACATTTCAAAATGTTTCAAAATTTGAGCTTGTGATGTTCTACGTAGTGCAATAAATAATTTCAGACTGAACGATTTGATGCCAAACTTTAATACTCTCTGAGATTTATGTATAGTCAAGGGAATTGCATATGTCCAACACATCACACATTGTGATGTTTTTGAATTATGTTATAGGGATCATCTTGCTATTATATTAAAAAAATTAATTTAGAGACTATACTTAGTTATACAATTTATTTAATATCCAAATTTTCTTAAATTGCATTTTTGTTATGATGAAATAGTTAACAAATATAATCAGTGGATAAGAACAATGTAAGCGATTTTAATTAGAACAAAATTGATGTTAAATTACGGATAAAAGCTTGTGTTACTAAAAGGGAAATATTAATTTTTGGAAAATTAGTAAGAAGTTTTCAAGGTATTCTAAAAAATAAAGAAAAAAATAACCCCATCGAGAACGCAAAATTTTCACATAATACATTTACACATGAAATAATCAAACCAGGTACAATTATGGAAGTTATTTCGAATCGAACAGTTTTATTTCTTTTTCGATAAATGAATACACATTTGTTTACAAATGATTATTTTATCATGACGACCCCTATGGAGCTCTCGCGTTCGGAAATAGGGTTCCAAATGCCACATTTGAAAGTATCTTCTAAAAGATCCTATGCTTTATCAAAAATGAAAAAAAAAACTATTCGATTACGTAGTTTCTGAATAAAAACAACTGTGAATTCCCCGTGTGTGCAAATAACAATGAATTCAGAAATATGTCAGAAAGTAGTCAGCTTGGATTTGAGAAGTGACTGAAGACTTATTGTGGTACATAACAAAGTTTAAATTCTACATCGACGATTGTAGATTTTCTGAAATTTCTATAGTTTATATTGCACGCATTGTTAGATCAAACGATTTGAAAGTGAAATATTTCTACCAACCACTATAGCTGGTAGGATGCATATTTTTTTCCAGGCATTGGCAAGAACGTACAGAAGACCCATTGTAAAGATTATAAAATACTCATAACACAGTAGAGAAAAGGGTAAAATTTGAGGACACTTTTGGTGACAGTGATGCATATAATCGTCACTAATTTAGTGTGTGTTTTTTATTACAAAACATCTACTAAACATTTTAAGTAGTTTTCTTTTCTTTATCTATTCACGGAATGCCTGTTATTAAATGAAGTGAAAATTGTGTTAAAAAATTCTGGTAGATAGATATTAAGGACATAAAAACCACGCTAAATTAGTAACACTACCATTCATCAATGTGTTAACGTATTTAAATTTTACTTTATTCTCGCCTACGGAAAGTATGGTATTCAATTGTCTCATTTAGTTGTCGTAATGCAATTAATTTCGGTATTTAATTGTGCCATAAGACATTTTATTTGTTTAGCTTTTTAATGGCGCAAAATGTTTGAACTTTTATTATAGATCTTATAAAGTTCTTTTATAACTTCTTCAAATGTCCTAAGTATGATATTTTGTGGCAAGCAACAAAAAAATTCAAGTCTAATCTGGGACAGAAAGCAGTGTGTAATTTCTTTAATGTCGTTATATTTTTATTTTTTTGGAAAGCGCCATTTATTCTTGCCATGTTTACCAAATCTCAATTATAATAGGAACCTGCTAATTCCAACTACTTACGTCTGTAATAACAATAATGGTGATTAAAAGTATTTCTTTCTGTATGAGATTAATAATAGTAAAACAATAAAAGCTATTTCCCCCTATTTTATGTATGGCTATAACTTGTGAAAATAATTTCGACACTGCGCATCGGTTAAGACATCATTCGTCGTTGTTGTGAGTTACACAAAATTGTACAGTCAATAAAACATTTTAACTCGTAGTTTATAGAGTGGTGATATACATTCGCAAGGGTTTGTTAAAGTCAATTAAAGGTTGTCCTTTTTAAATAACCTGTTTGATAGTTGAATCCTATATTTGAAGAATCACTCTTGTCCCTTATCTATTTCAAAGGAAGAAAGAGTCAAAATGAACAAAAATGGCTTAACAAAAATTTTACTGCAAATAAAATATTTTAACTCAGTTTATAGAGTGGTGACATACCTTCGTAAATGTTTGTTTAAGTCAATTAAATAATGCCTTATTTAAGTAACCTGTTTGATAGTTGAACCCTGTATTTGAAGAATCACCCTTATCCCTGATCTGCTTCAAAGGAAGAAGGAGTCAAAATGAACCATTATTCGATCCTAGGCTTAGCAAAAATTGTACTGGAAATAAAATATTTTAACTCAGTTTATAGAGTGGTGACATACATTTGCAAAGATTTGTTAAAGTCAATTAAAGAATGCCTTATTTAAATAACCTGTTTGATAGTTGAACCCTGGATTTGAAGAATCACTCTTATCCCTTATCTGCTTCAAAGGAATAAGGAGTCAAAATAAATCATTCTTCTATCCTAGGATTATGAATTATTTCGTATAATACGCCCAATTGCAAATTCTAAGAACAATATTCTTGCTTTTCAAAACTTTTTAAAATTTTGTGTGTTATTTCTTAAGTTTAAACACATAAAAACAGATTTATAAACAGAGTTTGGTTGTACTACAGTGTGGGATAAAACAATATTCACAAACATATTAACAACAGTTTTAATATTTAGCAACAGTTTTAATAATAATAGTTTTCATTACGCATTTAAGAAAAAAAAAAAACAGGGCTTCAGAAATTGACAAATGTTTTAAAATACAGAAACATCAAATTAAACAATTATCAATAACAATGAATATTGGTATTTTTAATTCATCCCATTAAATGAATGAATTTAATTTTTAAAACTTTCCTAAGTTTACCTTAAATTTACATTACCAACATCCTAAACTTTATCAAAAATATTTCATTTCTATCACGAATTATATTGCTCCGTTTAATTTTCACAAGCATTAATAGGAAAAGCAAACAAACTAACAAATTCACTGGATCATAAACCATAAACATTAAGATAATTTTTTACACAAATAAATAAAATAAGTAATCTAATACTTCAATCGGATTAATTATACCAGAATAATGTTATGAAATGAAATTCGCAATTTTCTTTTTTAATTCCTATTTTCAGATTAAACTGTCGATATTTTGCTTTCACTATTGTGCAAAAGCAACATTACTAAAAGCTGAAAAAGAAAAAAAAACAAAGAAAAAACAAACAGTAGTGAATTAATTCAATCAGGAAATAAAAGCAGCCCCCTATGTTTATTATAAACTTTTTTCCCCCTCTTGCTATAAAAATTAAACGAAAAATCAACTTCTGAAAGTATTAAATTGAACCACTGATTAAGGAAATAGTAGCACTTTGCTTTTTGAAGCATAAGCGGATTTAACGTCAAAAAACTTTCTTCCGTTGAGCTGTAACAATTAATTATAAGAGTAATGAGATTAAGTTTGAGAAAAAATAAATAAAAAAGACGCCAAGTTTAAATAAAACGCACAAAAAATAAAACTAAAAATGGACGATTTTATCACATTTTGGATAACGGGTTGCAAATGAGTTTTTAACTGCCTGTTTTTCAAAAGAGCGTAAAAGAGAAAAAAAATGCTGTCTTGATAATTTTCCTCTTTCATAAGTTGATAAAAAAAAGCGTTTTTTGGTTTTAAGAAAAATTGCTTGAAATGCATTTTTTAAAGAACACTTTGTTCTAGAATGGAATTTTTTAATCCCTATAATTTGTTCTCCGATAATTTCTCTCTTTCATTTCTTTTTTATTATTTGTTTGTTTGTTTTTGTTTGTTGCATTTTGAATTATTTTAAGCTAAAAGTTATTTAAATGAATTAAAATGAATATATTTTTAAATAAAGAAAAGAGAAAATTGCTGAAATAAATTATCGTTATATGCAATCAGAGAAAGTTAGAAAATAACAAAAGTAATATAAAACTGGTAATAATTTTTTATTTTATTTTCTTTGAAAGATGAACATTAAGGATATATTTAAATTTTCGTATACGATAGAAATGGATATAGGCTTGGGAAATACATATTTATAAAATATAAAAAGCTGATTAGCGCATTTTACAATTTATTACATTAAATCCAGCTTAATTTAGGGAATAAATAAATTTTAAATAAACGGTACTTTTATGTGTGTGTGTGTACGTGCACGTGAATACGTGTGCAATGCACACTGTGCACGATTCAGTTTTATTCTGTTTTAAATATGCAAATGTTTTCAGAGAAAAAGCTCTAGTATAGCTCTCAATATGCGAAAGTGTAGAAAAACACCTTTACAATAGATTAAGTCCGTTTAAATTTTTGTGATAAACCCATGATATTTTTGAAAATTTAGATGCTAAAAATTGAGTGTAGGGTTCAACTTGTGCATTGTATAAGTTTTAGATTTTTGTATATATATATAAAATACTAATCGTGAATTTCTATATTGAAAAAATCGCAATAAAAGTGAATTTGTTTACCATTTCCACCTAATGAATATAAAAATTTAGATTAAAATATTCCATTTTTAATAATTTCAATACGCATATATTTTATAAAAGATTGGTAATGAAAAAAGAATTCTTCTTGTCTATCATCTTCTGTAAACTGGCACTTATCCAAAAATGCACTTTCTTACCCCTATCTCAGACCTCTTGTCCCCTTATATCTTCCGCATCTGCAATCTTCCGATAATAATGTAACATTTGTATCTTATGCACTTTTAAAATCACTCTACAAGACATCTTTCATTTTGCATTGGAACTTGCTGAAAAGGTCAATCACGCTGAAAAAATTATGCCACTGGTATCTAGAAAATAAATCGTGGCTATAGAAAAAAATAGTTCCATGTCATCCTTATAAATTCTAGTTCCCTTTGCTAGAGAGGTCTAGTCTCCCCTATTCAAATTCAAGAGCGTTTTCCTATATTATCGTGGTCAAACTTATTTACAGTTTGATTTTTTACAGTTATTTAGAAATCTCTGCAAATAAATGTGAACACCAAGAGGTCAGTTTTAGTAACTATAATTCTATCTAGTTTATTAATTTCTTCCAGAAATCAAGTGATAATTTCTCGCAATTCAAAAGATTCATAGTATAATGTATCGTTTCATCACCTAGAAAACTATAGACTAGAAATTCTCGATCATTTCGTCTATTCAGTTTATTTGTTTGCCTGATTTGCATAACTCGGAAATCTATTTCTAGAAGAGGGATTTAGAAAATGACTGCTTGTTCGTTCTAGATGAAGGCGGTATAAGTTTTCTTTCAATGCAATATCATTGTTTTATAATAACAATAATAATAATAATAATAAAATTCGTAATAGGTACTACCATTTTTAATCTTTAAATAATACAAAAATGTTATGAACCATATCTTATTGCTAACAATGTCATCATCTGTTCTTGTAACAGCTTTAAAAAACAGGAATACTTTTGGTCTATCTTCTACTGAAAAGCGCTCACTCATCAACTCGGATGTCTTCCAAAAATAATTCTCCTAACCGCTAGATCCCCATCTCCCTTATGCTCTCGCTTCTTTCCACATTCTCAATCTCCCAGTAATAATTCAACATTTCTTGCACATTTTAAATCACTCTGCAATACGTCTTACATTTCGCCTTCCATCTTAATAGGCAGAGCTATCCAATATCATTTTATTGGTTTATCTTTAAAGAAAAATTTGAAAATCTGTGCACAGTTAATATCGTTATAATCGGAATATCGTTAAATTATTTAATATAATCGTGATCGTTAAAAGAGCACCATTTTTACATATTACGTCTAAAGAAAAAGTTTTTATAATTAAAGGAAATAAAATTCCATTGTTATTAATATTTTAGAAAAGTGTTAGAATTATTAAATTATTTACTTATTATAAAGGATTAATTGCCTTATTATGGATTAATTACCTTAAATTATTATAAAGCATGCCATTTTGAATCTTTAAATAATACAAAAAATTACATAACATATCCTATTGCTATAAATGTCATCAAATGTTATTATGTGACTGTTAAAGAAAGAATAATGCTTCTTGTCTATCATTTTTTGAAAATTCTACACTGATAAAATTGGATGTCTTTCAAAAATCACTCTTCTAACAACACCGTCTCTTTTGGGTTTTTGTTTCTTTCCACGTCCACAATATTCCAATAATAATTCACATTCATGATATATAATAATTGTGCACGTTTTAAATCACTCTGAAAGACATATTGCATTTCTCCTTATATTTTAATAAGCAGAGCCATCCAATGTAATTATTGGTTTATCTTTAAAGAAAAATTTAGATAATTTCAGCATCGTCAATATCGTTACAATACCAATATCGTTAATAAAAATAATCGTACAATTATTTTACCATTAAAAGAATGCGGTTTTTATGCTTTCAGCTAAAGGAAAATATTTTGTCATTATAATGAAATAATACTCTATTGATAAAATATTTTAGAATAGTTTAATAATAAGAATTTATTAATTTCTATCAATTTTATATAGCATTGCCTTTTATAATCTGTAAAGAATAGAAAACGATTATGTTGTTGCATCCTATCCTTAACAATATCATCATCTGTTCTTATAAGATCTTAAAAAAAGAATGCCTCTTGCCCATCATCTTCTGAAAAAAATTCAATCATCAACTTCCATGTCTTCGAAAAATTACTCTCCTATCAGCTAGGCTCCCGCACTCTGAAAGACATATATTGCATTTCTCCTTATATTTTAATAAGCAGAGCCATCCAATATAACTTTATTGGTTTACCTTTAAAGAAAAATTTAGATAATTTCATCATCGTCAATATCGTTACAATACCAATATCGTTAATAAAAAGAATCGTACAATTATTTTACCATTAAAAGAATGCGGTTTCTATGCTTTCAGCTAAGGGAAAATATTTTGTCATTATAATGAAAAAATACTCTATTGATAAAATATTTTAGAATAGTTTTATTATAAGAATTTATTAATTTCTATCAATTTTATATAGCATTGCCATTTATAATCTGTAAAAAATAGAAAATGGTTATGTAGTTGTATCCTATCTTTAACAATATCTGTAATGTGTAATATAATCTGTTCGTATAAGATCTTAAAAAGAATGCTTCTTGCCCATCATCTTCTGAAAAATTTTCAATAATCAACTTCCATGTCTTCGAAAAATTACTCTTCTATCCGCTACGCTCCCGTATCCCTTATACCCCTCCTTCATTCCACATATCCTCAGTATCCTCAATAATAATACGACATTCCTTCATTATGCATATTTAAATTACTCTGCAAGAAATTTTGCATTTCGCATTCGACCTTGATCAACAGAGATCTCAAATATCGTTTTATTTGTTTAACTTTAAAGGCTTTATTTTATTTATTTTAAACGTTAGTTTAGTTATAATCACGTTATCGTTAAAGAAAAATAAAGAAAAACATTTATATCGTTATCGTTGTTACTATCACAATATAGTTAAAGAAAAATATCGTTAAATTATTTTACCTTTAAAGTAATGCCATTTTTTTATTATTATTTGAGTGTAAAAGAAAAGATGTTATGTTTAAATAAAGTAAAAATCTATGTTACCAACATTTTTAAAACAAAAATATTAATCCTACTTCTTATAATACACTGCCATTTTTAATCTTTAACGACTACAAATAGATCACGTAACATATCCTATTGATAACATACCATCATCTGTTCTTATAACAGTTTGGGAAAAAAAAAAAAAAAAGAATGCCTTTTGTCTATCATCTTCTGAAAGACATTCACATATCCAACTTGATGTCTTCCAAAAATCACTCTACTATCAGCTATATTCCCATCTCGCATCTTTCCACATCCTTAATCTCCCGATAATAAAGCGATATTCCTTCGCTATGTACGTTTAAATTCATCTGCCAGACATCTTGAATTTCACCTTCCATCTTGATAAGCAGAGTTATCCAATACCCTTTTATTGGTTTATCTTTAAAGGAAAATTGAGAAAAGTTCTGCATCGTTAGTGTCGTTATAATAGCAGTATTCTTAAAGGAAAGAAGCGTCAAATTATTTTACCGTTAAACGAATACGGATCTTATATTTTCAGCTAAGAGAAAAAAAAATAATTGTTATCACTAATTATCATTGATCGATTGTTTCCGATATTTTAATAATAAAGTGTTATAACAAAAATATTAAATTATAATCTAATAGAGACCTTTATATTATAATGCACAATCGTATTACATCTTTAAAGAATACAGAAAGACCAGTGGACCCGTGCGAGGATTTCGCACTGCAGTCTAATACTTTTTAGCAATATCTAATATTTTTTTTAATTGACGTTTAAACTTCTAAAGAAAATTTTAGGTTAAAAATATCTGCAGACATTAGGAAAGCCAGAATATCATCTCATTGATTCCATCAAAGCCAGAGTAAAAACTGATTGAAGATAGCAAAAGGCCCGCGCGAGAAAAGAAAAAATAATAATGACCGTGTTTTAACTGCATTAAAAGATGACGTCATCTGCTTTGTGAAAAACACGAAACACAGAAAAATAAATTGAATGCATTTAAATATGATTTAATCTAATATAACAAAACATACATTTATTTTACTCGGGAAATACCACTATTTCGATCAATGGATGGAGTCGTTTTCTTCTTTTCTTCTGAACATTTCAATTTCAGTTTGCTTTGAAACCATAAATATAAAATAAACCCTTGCGGAGAAATTATAATTTATCTTTTCTGTACTATTTATTTTTAAATTCCTACAATTAGCTCACACTCTCTCTATATATATCTTGTTCAAATTTTCAATCGTTAATAAAATATTTTCTATTCATCCACTCAAGTTCAAATATTTTTTTTTAAACTTGTAGTGGATGACACTAAAATATAAACATTGTGATTCCGCTTCTTTCTACATCTACACTATCCCGATAATAATGCCACATTCCTTCCCTCCGCACATTCAAGTCATAATCTGAAACACATTTTGCATTTCACTTTCTATCTTGATAACTAAAGCTATTCAGCGTACTTTTATTGGTTTATTTTTATAGAAAAAAATAGATATACTTTGCATCACTATTATCGTTATAATCACAATATTGCTGAAAATGCGTAAAGTTTTTTTTTTACAATTTTTTTTTTTTTTTTTTTTTTTTTACCGCCATTACCAATACTTTAGAAGAGTGATAAAATATAAACATTGTGATTCCGCTTCTTTCTACATCTACACTATCCCGATAATAATGCGACATTCCTTCCCTCCGCACATTAAAGTCATAATCTGAAAGACATTTTGCATTTCACTTTCTATCTTGATAACTAAAGCTATTCAGCATACTTTTATTGGTTTATTTTTATAGAAAAAAATAGATATACTTTGCATCACTATTATCGTTATAATCACAATATTGCTGAAAAAGTGTAAAGTTTTTTTACAATTTTTTTTTTTTTTTGTTTACCGCCATTACCAATACTTTAGAAGAGTGATAAAATATAAACATTGTGATTCCGCTTCTTTCTACATCTACACTATCCCGATAATAATGCGACATTCCTTCCCTCCGCACATTAAAATCATAATCTGAAAGACATTTTGCATTTCACTTTCTATCTTGATAACTAAAGCTATTCAGCGTACTTTTATTGGTTTATTTTTATAGAAAAAAATAGATATACTTTGCATCACTATTATCGTTATAATCACAATATTGCTGAAAATGCGTAAAGTTTTTTTTTTACAATTTTTTTTTTTTTTTTTTTTTTTTTTTTTTACCGCCATTACCAATACTTTAGAAGAGTGATAAAATATAAACATTGTGATTCCGCTTCTTTCTACATCTACACTATCCCGATAATAATGCGACAGTCCTTCCCTCCGCACATTAAAGTCATAATCTGAAAGACATTTTGCATTTCACTTTCTATCTTGATAACTAAAGCTATTCAGCATACTTTTATTGGTTTATTTTTATAGAAAAAAATAGATATACTTTGCATCACTATTATCGTTATAATCACAATATTGCTGAAAAAGTGTAAAGTTTTTTTACAATTTTTTTTTTTTTTTGTTTACCGCCATTACCAATACTTTAGAAGAGTGATAAAATATAAACATTGTGATTCCGCTTCTTTCTACATCTACACTATCCCGATAATAATGCGACATTCCTTCCCTCCGCACATTAAAATCATAATCTGAAAGACATTTTGCATTTCACTTTCTATCTTGATAACTAAAGCTATTCAGCATACTTTTATTGGTTTATTTTTATAGAAAAAAACTAGATATACTTTGCATCACTTTTATAGTTATAATTGCAATATTGCTGAAAAAGCGTAAAGTTTTTTTACATTTTTTTTTACCGCCATTACCAATACTTTAGAAGAGTGATAAAATATAAACATTGTGATTCCGCTTCTTTCTATATCTTCACTATCCCGATATTAATGCGACATTCCTTCCCTCCGCACATTAAAATCATAATCTGAAAGACATCTTGCATTTTACTTACTATCTTGATAACTAAAGCTATTTAGCATACTTTTATTGGTTTACTTTTTATAGAAAAAAATAGAAATACTTTTCATTACTATTATCGTTATAATCACAATATCGCTGAAGAAGCGTAAAGTTTTTTTAGAATTATTATTATTATTATTATTATTATTTTACCGCCATTATGAATACTTTAGAAGAGTGATAAAATATAAACAATAAATTATTATCTGTTAAATAACGTACTGTCTTTCTCATATTGAAAGGATAGAAAAACACTATACAACATATCCTACTGTTAACAATGTCATCATCTGTTCTTATATGATCTTAAAAGAATTCATGCCTATCACCTTCTAAAAAAGTGTTCACTCATCAACTTGGATATCTTCCAAGAATCACTCTACTAACAGCTAGATCTCCGTTTCCTATATGTGCTCCTGCTTCTTTCCACATCTTCAATCTCCCGATAATAATGCGACATTCCTTCCCTATGCACGTTTAAATCACTCTGCAAGACATCTTGCATTTCGCCTTTCCATCCTGATAAGCAGAGCTATCCAATATCGTTTTATTCCGAAGACCAGACGCAAACCCATCTCACACTTATAGGGAAAATATGAGATCTGTCAGACGAAGGAATCCGAATACTTTTCCTTGAGTTTTCGAAGCTGTATGGGATTACTGTGCATTTCGACTTAAGCGTAAATAAATATATCGCTTGTTTTCATGCTGTGCAAATGCATTAGAGAGAATAACCGGGAACTCTATATGTTTATTACTAGATTTTCAAGGGGAAAAATGAAGATTTCTTAAAGATTAAAATAAAAATATGTAATTCGAATTGATAATATCTATTAAAAGATATTTAATGAAACAAATGGAGATTTTTAATATACTTGACTATAATATATATATATATATATATACACGAGGGAAAGTCATTAAGTAAATCACAAAAGATAATTAAATAATAACTTACAATGATATTAACTTCAAAACTATTTTTATTTCTCAACATATTCTCCATCAATATGCACTTATATCACATTTTTTAACAGTGCCCCAACACCAGCTGCATAACATTCTTTGGGTTGCTGTCTCAGCCACATTAGGACTTCAAGTTGAAGCTTTTCATCATCTGTGAACATCATCTTGCTTCCAAGATGGTTTTTTAGTGGACTAAACAGATGAAAATCGCTTGGGGCTAAGTTGAAGCTGTATGGTGGATGTTGATGAAGTTGCAAGATGATATTCACGGATGATGAAAAGGTTCAACTTGAAGTCCTAATGTGGCTGAGACAGCAACCCAAACAATGTTATGCAGCTGGTGTTGGAGAACTCATAAAACGGTGATATAAGTGCATAAATATTGGTGGAGAATATGTTGAGAAAAAAAAATAGTTTTGAAGTGAACATTACTGTAAGTCATTATTTAATTATCTTTTGTAACTTACTTAATGACTTGCCCTCATATATATACATAATTTAAGATATCCAGAAAAGTTCATTAAATTATTTATTAAAGGTCTGAAATTATTTGTTTTATTAGGTAGATACATATGAATATGAATTTAGTTGTAGCCAATGGTATGTAATATACATATGTGTAAAGAATTCATAAGGTAGAAGCTGTGGATTTGGGAACTCGTTGTAGACCAAAGTACTATATTTAGCAATTTAATGATACAGCCATAGTTTGCGGGAATTCTATCAAATTGGGAGGAGACCCAGAGAGCTGTAAATAATATTTAAAATCAAGCCAGGGGTTCTGGGGAAGGGTGAGAATCTCCAATTCTGCGTTCTTAGACAGTGATCTTCATTTTTTGATAGAGAACTTGTATTTTTGCGAAATGAGTCGACCTATTTAAATAATACAACATTTTAGAATGTGTGGATTTAGATCAGACACACATTTTTTTTTTATTAAATTAAAATAATTATGTCTAGGATCAAATAATTTTATTCAAATAATTAATGCATTTTCGAGAGGGCTTAAGTCTCAGTACCCCCTATTCATCAGAAAGTCATGCGAACTGGGGAGTGTACTAAGAAGGTGATGGTAATTTTTTGTAGAGCAAATACAATTCCAGAAATCACCAATAAAGAGCGTATAGTATATTTATACAGAATGTATAACATTGACTACACAATTTGGCGTCTTATGATGACAAAACATGTTCAATATTATGGTTACCATTCCCTCCTACCATCTGGAATCGAAACAAAGCATGATCCATGGCAATGTGTGCGTCAGAATGCTGTGTATTTTGCGTGATATATTGCCTTTAACCTCTTCGAAAAGAGCAACTTTTACAGAATTTCTAATATTTTACGACCTGTATTTCGAAAAGAAAATTTTGCCTAATTTAATTGCAGAAGATCTATGATTAGAGAATACTAAATTTATTTACAAAATTACTTGTAGGATTAATCAATGATTCTGAGTGCCCTACACGTCACGTATATAGGTTAAGATAGGACATAGATCTTATGCGATCACGGTAGTTCAAGTCTCAGAGACATGACCAGAGTCAACGACCGCATATATTCAAATATGTTAATCTTAAAACCTAAGCCGTAGAAAAATGGTTTCTGTTGATTCTGTCACAGAAAAATGGCACTGCAATTAACAATTGAAATGCTATGTTACGATTCCTAATTGTAGCACAAAATAATGTCCATCATATTAAACATGTTTTTTTCTCATTTTATGGATAAATAGTATTTTTCTTCGTAAAGATATCATACGCACTCTATTGTTGATTTATGGAACTAACTTCTTTTATTCTAAACATAATTCCCATTATCTACTTAATACGCTCTAAAATTCGGAGAACTTTCTCATGGACAGTTTTCGCGTTAGACCTCTCGGAAATGTGTGCCTTAAATTTAGACGTAGTATTAATAATAATAAAATTAATTACCGTACTATTTCATTTCATACATCACAGTAAATATATTAAATCTTTAATGTTGAGTTAAATTTGGAATATAAAATAATTTGTATAATCATATATTGCAATGTGTTTAACATTTAATTCGAAATATCTCAAGAAATTTTAAATATATTTCTATCGTTTAACTTTACACTCGTGTTCTGCTTAAAGCTCTTTTATGCTATGAGATCTTTTTAACTGTTGCTGCGGACAAAATTATTTCTTTCATTTATGAAAATCAAATGAATTGCATATATTAAATAAAATGATATTCAGTAAAATATGAAATAATACAATTAGGTAGATAGCTAAAATATTTTGTGCATAGCTTCATAAGTTCCAGCTTCATAAAATGAATTATAATTTTTAAAACGAATTATAAAACACGATATGTTATCAATTTAAAAGTTTTATTATTATTATTATTATTTATTTTAACGTGGAAGATCTTTAAATTGACCAACAAATTGAATTTCTAACCGCAAATTACATATTTAATTAATTTATAATATCGGACGCAAATGCAAATGCAAATGCAAATTCAGAAAAATAAATAAATAATTCTAACTATTACCATAAACAGGATCAACTGCATTTCTTCATGCCATCGAAAAATCAAAATGAAAGAATATATGTATAGTAATTCCGGATGAAATGTCGCATATTTTTTTTTTTATTTATGTATAAAATTCCATGGTGAACTAAAAAAAAATCATGCTGTGCTATTTAAAGTTAAATATACAACATGTGTACTGCGACAATATATATATATATATATATATATATATATATATATATTAATATATAATTATATATATTAATACTTTTTAACAATTTTTCCTAAAAATTAGACTGCGGCGCATCACCCGTACATTCAGGGTGAGACGCCGCACTTGTGTGGGAGTTTTGCCGTGCTTGTCATAAGAACAGAATGAAATTATAAATAAAAAATATTCAAACAAATATTCATATCTGAACTATCATTAACTATGTAAGAACAACAAGGAACTTAATGAGTACAATGAAACGTACTAGTAGGCTCAAATCAATATAAGTCTGCCTACTTTGTTCACTATTAAAATTATCTACTTATTTTATAAAGATTGGACTTTAATTGTCATTTCAGCAACGATGTAACATCAGTGTATTAGAAAGGGAAAATAAAAAAGTAAAGTGTTTGTTTACATTGTTTTAGTTGTTAATAGACCTGTTTTTTCGGCCGCAATCTACTGAAACAGTGTCAACAGTAGTACAATCTCCATGTAACCACATTTTGAGACATGCTGAAATGAAGCCAATCACACTTCCTCCTAGTTTTGGAATAGTTTTATACACATTTCGTGCAAAGAACGTCTGCGTCACATGCATGATCCAACTTTTCATTATTATCATCTTGACTTGCATCTTTCTGCGCCCTATTTTTTTCCCCTTTTTTCTCCATAAGTGTAGTAAAATTCATACAGTTTGAATATTCATCAATGTCTGATGAACTGAATTTTATTATTCGCGGCAATCCGTACGAAAGAAACTGCGGCATGTATACCAGATTGCTGTGCGGCATGTATACCAGATTGCAGCGCGGCATGTACCCCATTTTGTACGATACAAACGTCGCACATTACAGTTGCCTGCCCGTGCAAAGAAAAATGGCGTAACCATACACACAGTACTCTACACAGACGCTACACTTAGTTTTGACTTCGAAATCATGCATGTATCTAGTAATTAGTGTATAAAAAGTATTTAAGCATAATTCATTTAAAAGTTTGGATAGTGAAATCATATGCTTATATCAAAATAATGATTGTAGACCTACAAATAAACATCGAAATGGAATTCACGCTATATACTGGTTAAAGTAATCTCATTGCGTACCTATACTGTGCGTCTGACTCTCATCTATGGATAATTACAAGACATACAAGGGATGCGGCATCTATCCCAGATGCGGCGACACTCCCGGAGTTACTCTACAAATGTTTTATATGAATATATTTCACTTTTATGCAGCGCAGTAAAATATTAATACCTTAATGTTGAATTAAATATTTAATCGAAAATAATTTATATGGTCATATATTGTGATGATTTTAACATTCAATTTGAAATCTCCGAAGAAATTTCAAATCTCTTTGGATAGTTACTTGGAACTATTTTACGTTATGTGAGCTTTCTAACTATTACTTAATCCATTTATTACTATATGAGCGAAATTATTTCTTACGTTTATGGAAATCAGATGAATTGCGTATATATTCAATTACGCTATTTTGTGTAAATATGAAATTAGAAAGAGAAGCGAAAGCATTTTGTGCATATGCAAACAGTGAAATGCAAAGTTTTTGATGTTTCAGATTTATCTATCTACAAAAGTATTTTGAATATAAATTCGATGTAATTATGATGTAACAGTTTATTTTTTGCATAACAGAAAAATGCTTTATAACTTATTGGAATGTACTAATTTATTTCTATTAATAGTTTTCTAACAATGTATTCAACTTAAGTATATTTATGCATTTTTCTGAACAACATATTTAAGAATATCCATCAATCATGCATCCGTTACATATTTCTCTTATATATTTATTTATTTATTTATTTATTATATATACATATTGATACAAATGATGTATGATATACAAATGATATATATATATATATATATATATATACATATTGATGCAAATGATGGATGATATACAAATGATATATATATATATATATATATATATATATATCAAATATTTTCATTAAAACTTTGAATGATATAACATTGGTTATTTAGCTTTGGTTAAGTAAATAAACTTAAGTAGCGCACAGTTTCATTAAAGTAAATTTTTTTTTAAACTGACTCATAAAAGAATTGATCAAACAAAAATGTTTTTCCACGAACTCCTTGGGTTAAAAAAGAATCGGAATAAATCAAACATAAGAAAATTCGAACGTATTTAGAAAAATCTATGGCCAGAAAAATTTTATTAGCCATGTACGGAATTAATTTCAATCATGTGAATTTAAAACACATAGAGTAATAATTCAGATCACGAGGCGGAATTAAAAAAAAATCAAATGAATGTACTTATTTCTCAATGTTTAACTAGAAAACCGCGAATTTATTTAGTTTCTCAACATGAAAAGTTAATTAGAACATAAAGAAAATGTAATGAGTAAAGTAAGAATTTGGAAACGGCTTCAGCGTAATTAACTGAAAGAAGTAGAAAAAAATTGTAACTCTGTAGATTAATCAGACTAATTTGCAAAATGGGGTAAAAAAAAAAGAATTCAATGGAATATAAAAGTATCAAATGCAAAAGAATTTTTAATTAGTGAAATTAAAGCGAAGTTTACTTACTTGCTCTTGCATTAACAATTTAACTAAGTGGAAATTTGTGAAATAAAAATTGAATATTTATATTAATATTTTCTTTAATATGTAGAAATGTTATTTTTACTAATAAAGATTTTTCTTTTTTTAGAATTATATTCAATCTATATTTTATTCAAAGGTCATATGTGTTTTATGTGAGGATTGATTTCAGTGTTTAATATTAAAGAATAAATGAAATAAAATAAAGAATTAGATAAAGTAAAACTGCCAATTTTACTGATTTTTGAGCACCATTATTTTCGAATAGCAATTTTTGTCTTATTAAATCGAAAATTTTTGTCATTAAATAAAGCTGAATATTTATATTCTTAAATAGTGTTATTCAAAAATAGGAAGATTTGGCAGTTACATTTAAAGGCTGAAAAGATGAGTGAGAAATATTTATAAATATATAAAAGTTTTATGAAACATATGAATTGAAAACAACTGCTGATCCTACAAAATATGCAAGTTTATGTATGTGTTTTTTAAATGATTGTAATTATATTTCTTAGATTATATTTTAGGTATCATATTCGATAATTTAGAGAATATAAAAAAAATATAATAAAAGCAACAATATCATTTATTTAAATTTGAAAATGCTAGATTTTTCACATTTATAAACGTCATGATAAAATTGTAAATTTGTGATAATACAGTTAAATTCATTTAATTAGTATTGTGTAGTCCAACTTTTACGCTCATTGTAATCTGGTAACAATTTTTAGCTCCTATTTCAGTATTAGGGAAGGTTTTACTCTTTAGTGAAGAACTAACTCTTATGGTCATTAATGTCTTGTAAGCAGTATTGGATTTTCAAGTATGTTAAATAGGCACTTGTCTATAGGATTTGCAACTTTCTTGCTCAGGACATGCATCAGAAAAAAAGGTACTGCTCTATTATCCCGTCGACCACTTTTCATAACAAAAAACTATCGCCAAACTGTAAGATTAAACGCCAAAAATGCAGTCCCATTTACTTGATGTCAGAAGCATTATATGTGTTTGTTATGTCATCAAGTGGTTTTTAATTCGCTATTTTCGTGTATTTTTCATTATGTTTTACTGATTTATTAATTATTTCATTAGTTAAAATAACATTTGTGTCCTTAAATTCTTATATTTTATTTATTTATTTATTTTGATATTCCAATAGCAACGTTCTCCCGTTTATTTGGCGTCACAGATTGGCGATAATTTTTTGTTATGAAAAGTGGTCGACGGGATAATAGAGTAGCACAAAAAAAAACATATCATACCAGCGAAGTATTGTTTTAGGTAAAAAATAAATTAATATAATGTTCATCAAACTACTTTATTCTGATTATATTTTGTCCTATATGAGTTACTTGTGAGTTAAACACGTGAAAATTAAAATCATTTCAAGTGAAATTTTGTTTAAAAAAATTGGCAATGTTAAAAAGGGCCTCGAATCTTGAATTTCTTAAGGGCATTTGGATGGTTTATTCCGGTACTGGTCTTAGGAATAAGCTTATATTTATACAAAAAAACAAAATACCAACTTATAGGGTTGATCATTTCTTAAGCCCACACAGACATTTATTTTCTAAAATTTCTGGTTAATATTCAAAACTAATTATTTTAATAATTATGAGTTTTCATGGTAAAGACCGCATGCAATGTTTTCCTAAATGTATTTAAACAGCAATTATAAAACATTATGCTACAATACATTCTTCGTACTTCCGATGTTAATAGTCCTCACGTAAGATACATTATTAATTTATTACCATAATTTTGAATTAGGAGTTCGCACATGGAAATTTCCCTATAAAGCCGGCTAAAAGAAAAAAAAATTCTCTTTCAATCATTAAAATGCTTTCTGCGCATAACATTTGATATTTGCTGATTATTTTTTTTAAATATATTCAACAGTTAGCCTTTTATCTATCATCACGTAAAAATATTATAAATTAATTTCTATAGTTGTAATTTATTTTTTGTAATGATCGCACATCAACAGAGTTTCACAAATACTTGTTAAAATCCAAAGATTTCAAGATTTTTCCCACGTAAGCACTTTCTGAGCACAATAGTGCATAATTGTTGGAAAGAGGCGAAAGATGTGTTATGTAAATTTGTCAATAATTACGAATTATCATTGTACGAAGCAAAAATACAAAGACTTAATAAATAAATAAAAAAATAAATAAATAATCTTAATCTCAGGACATCGCAAATTAAATTAAATCTTTTTTTAAACAAAATATTTTATAATTATTGATTGATGCCTTCACAATGTATTCAGTTTACCTTCAATTAAAAAAAGATCATGTAAGAAACTTTTTTTACATCAAATATTAGAAAGTAAAAGGAGCATAAGAATTTAAAGAATAAGAATATTAAATATCATAAGCATAAGAATATTAACAATACTGAAATTGTGCGTAAAACGTGACAAATGAGGTGCTTTCGTACTATAACTAGGTCTATAAGTTTTCAGATCTTGGTGCAATAGCTATTGCACTCTTAAGAAAAAATACATGAATACAAAATTTATTTTATGTGCAAATTTTCCTCTAATAGATATTAATTTTATTTTATGAAATGAAGTTCCAATACCCTTTTACAAACAATCAATTACAATTAAAAGTAAACTATGCGCAAATATCCAATACAAGACAATGTAAAAAAAAAAATCATCGTTATTACTTCAATGAAATGAATTACATCGTCTGTTATTATTATATGATTAATTTCCGTAATAAAATAAATACATTTTAAGTTGGCAACATTTTATCTCTTTTTGACATCTTCTGAAAATTCCAATGGGAAACTTAAGCCTAGCGTTGAAAATTTCAGAACTTGAAATCCATATTGAGACTTTTTTCCATTTAATATATATTTCTGTGGAAACATCTGTCCAAAACACTGTCGATAGATTATATAATTGCTACAATTAAACAATTTTAGTATACAGATTCGGTTTTTAAATTCAGTAATACGGAAATAATATGACTCCATCTTAAATATTACGTAATCACCATGGCAACCTAGAATCATTACCTACCGTGGTACACCATTGAATTAATTACGTATGATAGGATTTAATAGAATGAAGAAAACGTTTATTAATATGGTTTTAAGTTTTGACTCTATTTTCATAAAATTTTGAAGTAACTCGACAAGATTCTGCAGCGATTATATATATTAAATTCCAAACTATTCGGTTGGGTAGTTTTTGCGCTGTTATATGCGGACAGACGGACAAACCAGACGACTACTATAGGTGCTACGTATTTATATAATTACGAACGCACCTAAAAATGATCAGATCATGTAATAAACTTTTCTTTACATCATGTATTACGTAGTAAAACGAGCATAAGAAATTTAAGAATAAGAATATTAAAAATCATAAGCATAAAAAATATTAAAAATCAGTATTAAATGACGTTGTTTTATGACACATTAGAACAAATAAAAATTTAATGTATTTATCAAACATAAACAGCTAGAACCAAAACATTTCTAGTGACTTTAAAATTTAACATCTGTTAAACTATTACTGTCATTTTTAAACGCCATACCTGGAAATTATGAGCAAAGTGAATTAAAAAAATAGTGTAACCAGGAATAAAATAATGAAATATTAGAAGCATTTTCTGGCGTTTTAATAAATGCGTTAAATATGCTTTCTTTCCAATTAAGCTTAACAAAGAAAAAAAAATTCATAAAGAAATATGCAGGGTATATTTTGTTTTTATCATTTAAAACTAGATAGTATTTTACAATTGACCCGAACTGAACACTTCTAAACAGTTTTCGTAATTTCAAGTTTGAATTTTATAACTAATGATGAAACCTGGCAACTTTCCATAATTCTAACTCGATTTTTCTTTATTCGTGTGCAACCATGATTAATGTAAGTAAGTACTTCATTTACAAAAGTTTATAACAAAATGGTTTATTTTTTTATTCATTATAAAGTGTGGTGTTCAGAAGCGATAAAAAAATAAATAAATACGTAAAAAGAAAATGAATAAAATTGGTCTTGCTTTCAGGCAAAGCATAGTTTTCCAAATTTATTTTCTAAGAAAATGAAATTTTTGAATAACATAAATCTGAATCAGTATATGGTTTTGAAGCAAAGATGAATGAATTTATGTTCTTTATGTTTAGTCTGAAAGCTCATGTTTTAGAAGCATTAATACAGCATATTTAGCGCTACACTGTCTCTCATTATTCACGCTACAAAACGTTTAAATTATATCCGTATTGTGTATAATATTTGTTTCTATTTGTAAATATGTCTTTTGTCTTTAGCGTACATTGGTATATACGAGAAGTTAGTGTCATATATAGTCAGTTTTCTGACAGCTTTTTAATCAAAACGTTACTCAAATTTATTGAGTAAACATTTTATGCGTACAACTGTTACAACAGTTACAACTATTACATTTCTAAATGTGTAGAGTATCATTGTTACCGGTGCAAACATGCATATATTAAAAAAAATAGTGACTAAAACAATAAAATTGAAAAATTTGTAAATTCACATTCTGAACATAACAATGGATAACTGCTAATTAATGAATTTCCAATTTTTAGGTGCATTCGTAATTATATAAATACATAGCAACTATAGTCGTCGTCTGGTCCGTCTGTCTGTCCGTCTGTCCGCATATAACAGCGCAAAAATTACCCAGCTGAATGGTTTGAAATTTAATATATATAATCGTCGCAGAATTTTGTCGAAAATCGAATCAAAACTTAAAACGATATTAATAAAAGCTCATTCTATTAAATGCTATTATACGTAATTAATTCAATGATATCCCATGATAGGTAATGATTCTAGGTTGCCATGGTGATTACGTCATATTTAAGATAGGGTCATATTATTTCCGTATTTCGGTATTATTCTTGACTATGGCCAGCAGGTCCTTCTTTATTTTGAGATATTCCGCCGGAAGGAAGCGCTGTAATAGCAATTTTTGTGCCATTTTCATTATAGGTATAGCAGCATCGAAAATATTTTAAAGTTATGCACAAAATTGAACCAAATTGCATGTGTATGTTTTTTATTATTGCCTAATGTAGGTCCCTGTTGAAATTTGTGTTATACCGACAGAAGGTTGCGCCGCGATAGCGATGTTTGTGCGATTTTTTGAACTTTTCGTAGTTATGTTGTAAAGCGGCTGCTCGTGCAGCGAAGGCAACTCGGCGCTTCGCAAGCAGCTGACGTACAACAGAATATCAAAAATATTGATTTTTTTGGCGCTGTGATAGCGAATTTTGAAACATTAACATGTATGGGATAGACGGAAGTATTGGGATTGGCACATACGACTAGATTTATTTTTGTGTGCGACGATAATTGATGTAAATTCATTTCATCATTCCTTCATTTACAAAAGTTTATAACAAAATGGTCTCTTTTTTATTGATTATAAAAGTGTAGCTTTCAAATAAGTTAACACCTTCGTGACGAGCGTATTTTAGAAAATTTTTAATCTTTTACCACCGGTTTTTCAAAGCAAAAATTTTCGCCTAATTGAATCGCAGAAATGCTATCATTAAATAAGGCAAAGCTTACACTAAAAAATAACTGGTGGGAATAATCGAGGATTCTGAGCATATTATGCGTCAAGTATACGTGTCGCTCGTCCTCAAGGGGTTAAAGAAGAATCAGATATGAATTATCGGTTAGTAAAACTAGTTGTATTTAGAGACAAAGTGCAGTTTACAATTTTTATTATAAGAAAATGAAATTTCTAAGTAACACAGATCTGTAATTTTTAAGTAACACAGATCTGTAATTTTTAAGTAACACAGATCTATATCAGTATATGTTTCAAAAGTAAAAATGAATGAATTTTATTTTTATGCTTTTTATTAAACTGGAAGTTTATGTTCAAGAAGCATTAGTACAGCATATTCATTACTAAGATTATCTCATTATCTGTGCATCAATGTTGTAACATTATATGTATAACGTGCTTTGTTTATGTAAAAATGGCTTTATAATTGTAAATATGGGCTTATATATAAAATGGCATGCGAAATGTTAGCATAAAATAGACATCAAAGTTTGTTTTTGTGACATCGTCAGTAAATTTTCCAAAACGCGTTACATAAATTTAATGCTTAAGCATTTTATAATTAAAACTTTTACAAGACTTGTTATTATTGCATACCTAAATTTGTGAATTACCATTGTATTTCTCTAAAAACTAACTGAAACAACGAAATTCAAAAATCCCTCACGTTGGCAAAAATACATTTTGAACACAGCATTGTATTACTACTGTTTACCATTTTTCCGATTTATTCAACTTACTTGCGATGCTAAGTATCAACACGTAACAATTTAGCTTACACATCCGTTAATTTCAGGTAAAATGAGTGAAATGTTAGTACAGTGGCATTTAAAACCAACACAAAGCATCATTATATTATAACACTTTGAAACCAACAAAATTTTACAGCATTTCTTAAAAGTAAATATCTGTGTACCAAACCTATTGTTTTTCCAAGTGGCATGTTACATTTAACATCTTTTAAATTAATGCTGTATTCTATAATGCCTCACTTGGAGCTAATGAGGGTTACGAATTATTTAAGAAAACCTAAACCGGCCATGAAAGAATGAAATATTGGAAGCATTTTCTAGAGTTATAATGAATGCTTCTAAATATGCGCTTGCTTTACATTTACGTTAAAAGTAAAAAAGAAACACAGTATATTTCATAAAGAAATATGGAAGTTCCGTTTCCTTGTTTTTATCATTTGAGTTTCTGTTCTAGAGGGCGTGTTAGAATTGATCAAACAGAATACTTCTAAACCGTTTCCGTAATTTTAGGTTTCAACTGTATAACTAATGATCAGATCTGGCTTTTTTCCATATTTTTTATTTGATTTTTTTTTATTCGCATGTGGCCATGATTGGTGCAAGTAATCGCTTCATTTGCAAAGGTTGAAAAAAAATAGTAACTTTTCTTTATGCATTATAAAATGTACAGTATTCAGAAAAGATAAAAAAAGCTTTTGTACATATCTATTATTGAAAAGTGAGGTAAAAGAAAAAGAAATGAATAAAATTGGTCTTGCTTAGAATCAATGTGTAGTTTTCAATTTTGTTTCCTACTTCTCAGAAAATGAAATTTTGGAATAATATAGATATGTATCCGTATTTTTTTTAAGTAAAAGTGAAATAAATGCTTTTTTTTAACAGGAAGTTTCATGTTTAAAGATAATTAATACAGCATACTTAATGCTAAACATTCTTTCATCATTCACAAGTCAAAGCTGTTACATTACATGCATACTTGCTTTGCTTGTGTACAAAACTCTTTACACTCGTGTAAGTAAACATGTTTTTAGGTATACATTGGTACATACGAAATGTAATCATTAAATAAAAATCACTGTGAGTATTAAATAAAGTTTTTTTTGTATACGTTTGCTTGTAAATTATCTTAGAAAACCGTTATATAAATTTATCCCTTAAAACTTTTACATTTACAACTACTGCAAGACTTGCAATTATTTTATTCCAAAAATTGTGGATTGCCATTGTGAGGAGTGCACATGCGCATATTTTCTCTAAAAACTGACTGGAACATCAAAATTAAAAAATATCTTCCTTTCCTCAAAACACATTCTGAACACAACATTGCATAACTGCTGATTAAACTTTGCGTAATTATACAACTTATCAGCAATACTAATGATCACCATGTAACAAATTAGTTTCCACATCTGATAATTTCAGATGAAATAAGTAAACGTTTAGTACAGTGGAAATGACAACTAACACAAAGAATCATTATTTGAAGACACTTTAGAAGCAACAAAATTTCAAAGCATTTCGTAAAAGTAAATTTCTTCGTACCAAACCTATATATTTTTTTCAAGTGACATGTTAAATTTAATAACATCTTCTAAATTAACCCTCTAGCACATATGTGTTGCCATAGGAGTCGCGAGTTGGTGTTATTTTCCATTTAGATGATTTGATTGCCACCACTTTTTTGTAACAGTAATATTCACCCTATTTAATCTGTCATGATACATAGGGAGTACATTACTAACTTAAAACAATTGGTAGCAATCAAGCAATCTGAACAAAAACAGAAAAAAAATCCCGCCAAATTGGCACACTTCTAGTAGCATATATGCTATCAAGGGCATTAGAGGGTTAATGCTTTCATCTATAATGCCTCATTTCTAAATTATGAGGATTATGAATTATTTTAAAAAGCGTAAACGGCCAAGAAAGAATGAAATATTGGAAGCATTTTCCGGAGTTTTAATGAACGTACTTAATGCGCTTTCTTTGCATTTAGGCGAAAAGTAAAAAAAGAAAAACCGTATCTTTCATAAAGAAATATGGAAGTTCCGTTTCTTTGTTTTTATGTTTTGTTTAAGATTTTTATCTAGAGGGCGTGTTAGAATTGATCAAAGTGAGCACTTCTAAACCGTTTCCGAAATTTGAGGTTTCAACTGCAAAACTAATGATGAGATCTGGCATTTTTCCACATTTTTAAAGTGATTTTCTTTGTTCATGTGCGACCATGGATTGATGCAAGTAAGCACTTAATTTAGCAAAATTTATAGCAAAATAGTCACCTTTCTTTTTAATTCATTATAGAATATATTTTTGAGAAAAGATAAAAAAAAAAAAAAAGTATATTTTTTATGCAAAGGTGAGATAAAACTAAAGGAAATTAATAAAATTGAACTTGATAGAGTTAAAACGTAGTTTTTAATTTTGTTTTTAACTTCTCAGAATTTTTTTTCGAATAATACATATCTGTATCAGTATATGTTTTTTTTTCTTTTTTCTTTTAGTAAAAGTGAAAGAATTGCATTTTTGTGCCCTTTTTTGTTTTACCTAAAGTACAGCTCCTAGAATACATAGTATGGAAAACGGCTACAAAATAGTACTAAAAAATTGAATCCGATAAATGTAGAACTTTGCTGAAATGATAACGGGTTTATCCAACGCCCCCTAGATAAGAAAGCCTTGACACTCGTCATGAAAATGTCATACCAAGCAGGCAAAACAAAGACAAAAATTCGAACAACTTGCATGTTTCGATTTCATTGGCTCATAGAATTAATAATTATAGTTTACGACTAATAGTTAATAATTCCACGAGCCATAGAAATCGAAACATGCGAGTTGTTCGAATTTTTTTCTTTGTTTTGCCTGCTTGCAGCGGCGTAGCCAGGAAGAGGGGGTCCAAATGCTCTGAATACCAGTAATAATATAAAGTTTTCTTTGTATTGATTATCGCAGAAAGTTCTCCAGTTAGGTAAGTCAAAGAAAACTTTACAAAATTAGTGGTATCCAAAGCATCTGTGGACCCCCACCCTGGATACGCCACTACCTGCTTGGTATGACGTTTTCGTGATGATTGTCAAGGCTTTCTTATCTAGGAGGCGTTGGTTTATCGCAGCGACATCTTTTAGCAGTGGCGTAGACAGGGTGGAGGTCCAGATGGTTTGGATACCACTAATTTTATAAAAATATTTTTGCCTTTTCTAATCGGAGAATTTTCTGTGATACTGAAGCCGAAGAAAACTTTATAATATTACTGGTTTCCAGAGCATTTGGACCCCCCCCCCCCACCCTCTCTGGCTACGCCACTGTCTGCTAGCTCTTTTCATCGCAAACATTGTATAAGAATCGAACTGAGAAAACGTTTCAGCTCGTGGTATTTTAAATAATTAAATTATACCCTATTTTCTTTGACTTGGATAGTGATTTTCATAAGCTTTGAAAATATGAATGATATTGATCATGGCCAAAAAACGTGATACGCATTCTTTTGTGCCTGGTTGCAGTGCTCGATACAAGACAGAAAACTAGAAACTATCCCTATTTAGCATACCAAAGGATGAATTTCTGTTAGAAGAGTGGAAAAAATTAATTCCCTAATATGATAAAAGACTAACTTCAAAATCAGTTACATATGAAATATACAATTACAAGAAGATTTTATTAACATAAATTATGTTCATGTTGTCAATAGTGAAACGGTTACTTTTGCTAGATGTAAATCTATTTTTAAAGCAGATGTCGCTGTGATCGCCCTATTACTGTACTGCATCGTTGCATGTTTATCGGCTACAATTTTTTAACACTTTTTAAAGCATTACCAGTTTGGCTTTTTTTTTTTATTTCGAAATTTCACATTCATACCAGAAATTCTTTATAATGTTCTTTTGGTTACTTAATGACAGATATTCCGTGACTTCTTAAAGTAAAAATTCTTGTTTCAGAATTTCCGGTTTGAATTTGAAATTTTGAATTAAAAATTGGTAAAACCGTTTTCCACATTATGTATTATAGGCTTTGTACCTAAAGTTCATGTTTCGAAATAGGCGAGCGTGCCTTTGTTTTTATGTTTCGTTTAAGATTGCAATCTAGAGAGCCTGTTAGAAATTATCAAAGTGAATACTTATAACTGTAAAACCAATTATGAGATCTGACATTTTTTCATACTTTTAACGTGATTTTCTTTATTCATGTGCGATCATGGATTGATGTAATTTACGAAGATTTATAGCAAAATAGACACATTTCTTTTTAATTCTTTATAAAATATAGTATTTAAAAAGAATTTTTTTTAAGTATGTATTTTATGAAAAGGTGAGATTAAACAAAAGGAAATGAATAAAATTTAACTTGTTTTGCATTGAAAACGTAGTTTTCTCTTTTGTTTTGTACTTCTTAGTAAAAGAAATTTTTGAATAATATATATCTGTATCAGTATATTTGTATATTTTAGTAAAAATGAAAGAATTACATTTTAAAGTTCTTTTTGTTTTACCTAAAATTCTTGTTTCAGAAGAATTAATATAGCCTATTTAGCTTAAATACTCTCATTAATCACACATCAAAACTTATATTACATGCATACTTACTTGCATATAAAATATGTTTAAATGTGTAAATATATTTTTATGTATATATTTGTACATACAAAATGCTAGCGTTAAATAAAAATGGAAATTTGTTCTTCTGAAAATTGTTTATAAGGAAAGAAAATCGAAGAATGCTTTACTTAAATCTACTGCTTAAACATTTTCTGCTTACAACTATTTCAAGACTTACAATTATTGCATTAGAAAATGGTGTATTGTCTTTTCTAGAAGCGAAAATAATTAAAGTTTCTTAAGGAGGTGACTAATGACTCACAATCCAAAATTATCTCTCTTCCTTCAAAACAAAATTCTCAACATAAGATTACATAACTGGTAATAATGTCTTTTCAATTTATTCAATTTACTTTCGATACTAAGTGTCTTCATCAAAAATTTAATGCCACTGCGGTTAATTGGGTAAGTATAGTAATATTAAATTCTAACATAAACAGCCAGTTTTTTATAAAATAAAAATTTCAAACTGTCAAAATTTTAATATATTACTTACCCATCATACGTAGTATAGGGTAAGTCTTGTAATCGTTTTGAAAATCAAATTTTTTTTTGACGGATTTACACGTTTCAGACACTGAAGATTCCGAAAAACATATGTTTTGAAAAACAAAATTTTGCCGTCCGTCTGTGTGTCTGTATGTCTGTGTGTCTGTAAACAATAAAAAAAACAAATTTTGCATAAAGCATGAAGTCGATTGGATAATTAGTTACCAAGATATTTGTAATCCTATTTGCCACACTCTTCGATTTTTCATGACCCTGTATTTCATCCAAATTTCAATTCAAAGATATATTTTAATTGGAAATGAGACGCTTAATCAGATGCAATAAACCGCTATTTAATAGGATTATTGTTTTTGGAGTTATAAGGATGTTTCTTTTAAGCAATTTAGTAATCGAGCCTTTAAAGTTTATGACGTCATCAAGCCACAATTTTTTTCGAAATGCAATGCATTTTATAAGTAGTTTACACATTTTTTATTTTATTATTTTATGTTATGCATATCCATGATGGGTAAGTGATACGGTGGCCCCCAACGACTAGTTTTTAAAAAAATAAGTACCTTTTAACCAAACATGATTTTTTTAAAAAGTGACTTGTTGAATATAACATCTCTTAAATAGTCGATGTCACCTCTAAACGACATACTTTCAAATTATGAGCATCATGGATTATAAAGAGAGACTAACCTGCAATGAAATTACAACATTAGAAGCATTTTCTCGAATTTTAATGAATGATCCTAAACAGGGCTTTAAAAATTTGATAAAATCTAGTAGCCAGAAAAAAATTATAGTAGCCGGTAAAAAATATTTTTACCACCCCCTCCTTCTTAATCATTAATTTTCAAAAAGCACAAAAGTTTTTATGAATTAATTGAGGAAAAATAATAACAGGCATTGTTTAGAATTATTAGTTACATAGTTTGGAAAGATGATATGAACTAAGTTTTCTAATGAAACTTATCAAAAAAAAATATTTAAAAAAAAATAAATAAATAAATAAAAAATACTGTAAAGAGTTAATTAACTGGCATGTTCGGAAAATGATGATTGCCATATGTTTCAAATGTCGGGATAGGTGAATGCTACAAAATTTATATCTGCTGAGGAGCGCATCGACGAAATAGTGAAGCAGGAAAACAAGTTTTCGCCTATTTTTCTGTCGAAGTCTTAAATAATTCTGATTTGATTATTTTAAAATTTACATTTGATTTAAATTTATTTTTGCCAAATTAAACACAAAAGTTAAAAATATTTTTTTTGTGTGAATATAGTTTTAAAGTTTATTTTTTAATATTGGGAAAGGGGGGAGGGATGGCATTTGTGCTCATTTCAAGAAAGCTTAGTCAATTTTTGTACAAAAAAGAATCAACAAAGACCCCATTAGATTAAATAATTCGGTCGCCAGTGGCGAAATGGCGACCGTATTTGTCAAGCCCTGGTCCTGAATATCCGCTATCTTTGAATTTAAGCATTAGAAAAAAAAAACACATATTTCATCAAGAAATAAGCAAGTTCTGTTTCTTTATTTTTACCATTTAAGATTATATTCTAGAAGTCGTGTTACGATGGATCACACGGAACACTTCTAAACCGTTTCCGTAATTTGAAGTTTCAAGTGTTTAACTAATAATAAGATATGGCAGCTTTCTATGTTTTTAACTTGCTTTTTTATTTTCGTGTGTGACCATGATTGATGTAAGTAAGCGCTTCATTTACAGACGTTTATAAAAAATAGTCTCTTTTTTTATTTATTATAAAGTGTAATATTTAGATAAGTTGAAAAACATGTAATATATATGTATTATGAGAATAAACGAGTTTTAAAAAAGAAAATATAGAAAAGTGGTCTTTTTTAGAAAAAAAAGTCTTGAACTTCATACTTGTAAATTATAACCATCGTGACTTACAAAGAAAGCGTAACCTGCAATGACAGAATAAAAAATTGGAAGCATTTTCTAGAGTTTTAATGGATGATCTACGCTTGCGCAATCTTTGCATTTAAGCTTTAACACATCTTATCTCTTATAAATAAATAAATAAAAATTCTTTACTTTGTTCTTATCAATTAAGATTCTATTCTAGTTACGACTGATAAAACTGAACACATCTAAAATATTTCCGTGATTCGAGTTTTCAATTGTGTAACTAATCATAATATATGGCAGCTTTCCATATTTTTAACTTTTTTTTTTTTTTTTTCGTGCGCGACCATGATTGATGCAAGTGAACGTTTCATTTAAAAGGTTTATAACAAAATGGTCTCTTTTCTTTATTTATTATACAGTGTAGTATTCAGATAAGTTAAAAAGTAATAGATATGTATTATGAGAATAAATGAGATAAAATAAAAGGAAATGTATAAATGTGGTCTTTCTTTACGTGAAAAATCTTAAACGCCGTACTCGCACATCATGAGCATTGTGAATTTTAAAGAGAGCGTAACCTGCAATCAAAGAATAAAAAATTGGAAGCATTTTCTCAAGTTTTAATGGATGCTCCTACGTTTGCGCAAAGATTTAACAAAACTTTTTAGTCTTTTTACTCTTTTAGTCTTTAACAAAACTTATCTCTTATAAATAAATATAAAAGTTTATTTTCTTTGTTCTTATCATTTAAGATTCTATTCTAGAGGGCGTGTTACGACTGATAAAACTTAACACAACTAAATTTTTTCCGTAATTCGAGTTTTCAATTGTATAACTAATCATAAGATATGGCAGCTTTCCATATTTTTAACGTTTTTTTTTTTTCCATGTGCGGCCATGATTGATACAAGTAAACGTTTCATTTAAAAGGTTTATAACAAAATGGTCTCTTTTTTTATTTATTATACAGTGTAGTATTCAGAAAAGTTAAAAAGTAATAGATATGTATTATGAGAATAAATGAAATAAAAGAAAAGGAAATGTATAAATGTGAAAAATCTTGAACGCCATACTCACACATTATGAGTATTGTCAATTTTAAAGAGAGCGTAACCTGCAATGAAAGAAAAAAAAATTGGAAACATTTTCTCAAGTTTTAATGGATGCTCCTATGTTTGCGCAATCTTTGCATTTAAGCTTTAACAAAACTTATCTCTTATAAATAAATATAAATGTTCCGTTTCTTTGTTCTTATAATTGAAGATTCTATACTAGAGGGCGTGTTACGTCTGATAAAACTAAACATATCTAAAACGTTTCCGTAATTTGAGTTTTCAATTGTATAACTAATCAGAAGTTATGGCAGCTTTCTATGTTTGTAAATTTTTTTTTTTTTTTTTTTTTTTTTTTTGGTGTGTGACCATGATTGGTGTAAGTAAGCGCTTCATTTTAAAACCTTTATAACAAAATGGTCTCCTCTTTTTGTTATAAATTGTAGTATTAAGATAAGATTAAAGCAAATATATAAGTATTTTAGTAATAAATAAGATAAAAGAAAAGGTGATGTATAAAGGTGTCATTTCTTAGAGATAAAGAATTAAACGCCATAATTGCAAACGCCATACTTGCTAAAGCCATACTTACATACTATGATCATCGTGAATTATAAAGCGATCATAAAATGCAAAGAAAGAATAAAATATCATAAGCATTTTCTCGAATTTAATGAATATTCATAGTACGCTATCTTTGCATTTCTACTTAAGTAATAATAATAATAATAAAAATAAACGTATATTTCATAAAAAATAAATAAACAAATAAAGCAAGTTGCGTTCCTTGCTTTTTATCATTTGAGGTTCTATTCTAGAGTGTGAATTACAATTGATCAAACTGAACGCTTCTAAACCGTTTTCGTAATTTGAGGTTTCAAGTGTATAACTAATCATGAAATATGGCAGTTTTCCATATTTCTAACTGTTTTTTTTTCTCTTTTCGTGTGCGAGCATGATTGATGTAAGTAAGTACTTCATTTACAAAGGTTTATAACAAAATGGTCTCTTTTTTTTATTTATTATAAAGTGTAGTTTTCAGGTAAGATAAAAATTAGCAGATATGTATGACGAGAAAAAATGAGATGAAAGAAATGGAAGTCTATAAAAGTGACCCTTTTTAGAGAACAAAATCTTTAACTCCATTCTTGCAAATTATGACCATTGTGAATTATAAAGAGAGCAACAATGAAATAATAAAATTTTGGAAGCATTTTCTCCAATTTTAATGGATGCTCCTACGTTTGCGTTATTTTTATATTTAAGCTTTAAATAACGTATTATTTATAAATATAATATTCAAGCTCCGTTTCATAGTTTTTATCATTTAAGATTCTATTCCAGAAGGCGTGTTACGATTGATCAAGCTGAAAACTTCTAAACCGAGTACGTAATTTAATTTTTCAAGTGTATAACTAATCATAAGATATGGCAGCTTTCCATATTTTTAACTTTTTTTTTTTTTTTTTTTTTTTTTTTTTTTTTTTTTTTTTTTGCGTGTCGGACCATGATTGATGTAAGTAAGCGTTTCATTTAAAGGTAAGATAAAAAAAAAAATTAATACGTATGTATTATCAGATTAAATGGGATAAAAGAAAGGAAAATGTATAAAAGTGGTATTTTTTAGATAAAAATCTTGAACGCCATACTTGCAAATTATGAGCATCCTGAATTATACAGCTTAAACCTGCAATGAAAGAATAAAAAATTAGAGACATTTTCTCAAGTTTAAATTAATGCTCCTACGTTTGCGCTATCTTCGCATTTAAGCTTTAAATAACGTATCTTTTAGAAATAAAGAGGTTCCGCTGCTTTGTTTTTATCATTTAAGATTCTATTTCAGAGGGCGTGTTATGATTGATCAAACTGAACACTTCTAAACGAGTACGTAATTTGAGGTTTCAAGTGTATAACTAATCAGTACAAAAACCCTTAACGGGTTAAAAGTTGTGACGCAGCACTTTCTTTTGGCTTTATGAATTTTAAATATGGGTCTTAAAAGCAATGATATCAAATTTAAGTGACGCTATGTTAATAATTATTTTTTTAAATCATAATTTTCTTTTTAGTTTTATTTATATTCACAGGTGCAATTATTATCTTAATATGAAAAAATATATAAAATTTATTCGCTGATGCTTTTTCATTCACATCTCTCATGAATTCAAAATATGGGTTTTAAAAGAAATGATATCAAAATTTGAGTGACACCTTGGCGTTAATTTAATAGAACTCTTTTAAAATTCAATTTAAATTATTTTTGGTTTGTCTTCTAAAGTATATTTACACATACAAACAATACTTTTAATTTTTCAATACACTTTTAAATATATTACTTTCACTGAGCCTATATTATGTATTGAAATGTATTTATTTCAATAAATTGATTTATCTTCTGTGCCACGCTATCCAAAATCATAAGTAAAATTTATGTAAATGATTATTTTGCGTCATATTATCCACTTGAATACATTTTCCTTTGTTTGGATACTATGACGCAAAATAATCATTTACATAAATTTTACTTATGATTTTGGATAGCGTGGCACAGAAGATAAATCAATTTATTGAAATAAATACATTTCAATACATAATATAGGCTCAGTGAAAGTAATATATTTAAAAGTGTATTGAAAAATTAAAAGTATTGTTTGTATGTGTAAATATACTTTAGAAGACAAACCAAAAATAATTTAAATTGAATTTTAAAAGAGTTCTATTAAATTAACGCCAAGGTGTCACTCAAATTTTGATATCATTTCTTTTAAAACCCATATTTTGAATTCATGAGAGATGTGAATGAAAAAGCATCAGCGAATAAATTTTATATATTTTTTCATATTAAGATAATAATTGCACCTGTGAATATAAATAAAACTAAAAAGAAAATTATGATTTAAAAAAATAATTATTAACATAGCGTCACTTAAATTTGATATCATTGCTTTTAAGACCCATATTTAAAATTCATAAAGCCAAAAGAAAGTGCTGCGTCACAACTTTTAACCCGTTAAGGGTTTTTGTACTGATATCATTACTTTTTTAAGGTTATTGATGAGAATGTCAATTAGTCGAAATTAAGCATAGGGTATAAATTAATCATTAAAATAAAATTTTAAAGAAATGCTAAAAAAGACCCCTTGGACCCCAATAAAATATGAGGGTGGTGGCGCAGGGAGAGGAATCCAAGACTCAACTTTTAAATTATACAGCGAGAGAGTAACACAATTAGAAGGATGAAAATGCATGGCAAAACCCGTTTGTTCCATCTTCCTCCGCCAAAGGACGCAACCTTTTCTATACAAACATAGCTGAAAATTTTTGGGCCGTCGATTCCGAGTCAAATGAGCCATACGTCGTCGTGATCGGTCCCATAGAACCCGATAGGAAAGTGCCCCCTGGTGGTGAAACTTGGAACTAAAATCGATATATCCTGTCGATGTCGAGTCGAATGAATCACACTGCATTGTGATGGGACCCATAGAACTCGAGATAGCTGTAAAATCCGTTAGTTCCATCTTCCACCACCAGGGGGCGGACTCTGTTCCATACAAACATAGCTGAAATCTTTGAGGCTGTCGATTTCGAGTCGAATGAGCCATACCTCGTCGTGATGGGGCACATAGAACACAAGATAGGAAAGCACACTCTGGTGGTGAAACTTGTAACTAAAATCGATATATCCTGCCGATGTCGAGTCGAACGAATCAAACTGCATTGTGATGGGACCCATAGAACTCGAGTTAGATGCAAAATCCGTTAGTTCCATATTCCACCACCAGGGAGCGCACTCTGTTCCATACAAACATGGCTGAAATCTTTGAGGCTGTCGATTTCGAGTCGAATGAGCCATACCTCACCGTAATCGGGCCCATAGAACACGAGATAGGATAGCGCCCCTGGTGGTGAAACTTGGAACTAAAATCGATGTATCCTATCGATGTCGAGCCAAATGAATCAAACTGCATTGTGATGGGACCCATAGAACTCGAGTTAGCTGCAAAATCCATTAGTTCCATCTTCCACCACCAGGGGACGCACTCTGTTCTATACAAACATAGCTGAAATCTTTCAGGCTGTCGATTTCGAATCGAATGAGCCATACCTCACCGTAATCGGGCCCATAGAACACGAGATAGGATAGCGCCCCTGGTGGTGAAACTTGGAACTAAAATCAATGTATCCTATCGATGTCGAGCCAAATGAATCAAACTACATTGTGATGGGACCCATAGAACTCAAGTTAGCTGCAAAATCTGTTAGTTCCATGTTCCACCACCAGGGGGCGCACTCTGTTCTATACAAACAGCTGAAATTTTTGAGGCTGTCGATTTCGAGTTGAGTGAGCCATACCTTGTCATGATCGGGGCCATAGAACCTAAGATGGGAATGCGCCCCCTGGTGGTCAAACTTGAAACAAGTTGAATGAATCAAACCATGTTGTGATGGGACCCATAGAACTTGAGTTAGCTCCAAAATCCATTAATTTCCCCTTCCACTGCCAGGGGCGCTCTCTGTTCTATATGAACATAACTGCCCCTGGTGGTGAAACTAAAATCAGTAAGTTCTATCGATGTCGAGTCGAATGAGCCAAACTGCATCATGATTAGGAATGCACAACCTGTGGCCCGTGATGGATAACTGGTGGCCCGCAGAGACCATACATGCCAACCTATCCAAAAATTTCGAATTTCCTTAATAATTCGTGAGAAAAATTTGCAAATTTTGTCCATAAATCGTAGGAAAATATGAATTTCATCGATCAGGCGCATAAAATCATGAATTGCATCGACTGGATGCGAATTTTGTCAAATGGGCATGGAAAAATCACAAATTTCGCCATTTTGTCGCTAGAAAAAAAAACGCAAATTTCAATAATCGGTCAACAGAAACCAGAGATGCCAAAATCAGTAATTCCGGAGTTGCAAATTTCGTCAATCACTCAAAAAAAAAAAAAAATCTTGAATTTTGTAAATCAATTGAAAAAACCTGCGAATTTTGTCGATAAGGCACTTAAAATCGTGAATTTCATGGATCGAGCAGCGAATTTCCTCGAATGGCGTGGAAAGATCGAGAATTTCAACGAACAGTTGCAGGAAAAATTTGCAAATTGTCCATAGATCATAGGAAAACATTATGAATTTTGTCTATCGGTTCTGCAAAATTATGAATTTTGTCGATAGGCATGGAAAATCGCAAATTTCGACAACTGGGCTTGGAAAAATCAAGAATTCCATCGAATGTTTGTGAAAAAATTGTAAATTTCAACGAACGGTAAAAAAAAAATAATAATTTGCGAATTTCGCCATTGTCTAGAGAAGAAAAATTGTGAATTTCATTAATTGGCCGATGGAAAGCATATCAGTTGAAAATCATGAATTTTGTCAATCAGGCACAGTAAAAACATGAATTTTGTGGATCGGGAGAAGGGAAATCATAAATTTTGTTGAACACATGCATAAAAATCATGAATTTTGTTTATCAGGCATGTAAAAATCATTAATTTCGTCAAACGGATGCATAAAAATCAAGAAAGTCATCAATTGGGTGCGTAAAAATCTTGAATTTCATCGATCAGGCGTGTAAAAAATCATGAATTTCATCGATAAAGTGCATAAAAATATAGGACAAAATTGCCATTCGCCAATCGGCGAGTAATACTGAAAATTTGCCGACTGACTTTACTGCCACCACTGGTCAAACTTAATAGTTCCAATTGCGATGATTCAATGGAAAAAGATTTTTTCCCCACTGTCGCTCGACAAATTTCAAAACCATTTGGCGAATTTCACGATTTCTTCAAAGAAATTATTTGACGGATTGTGATTTTTTTTCTTCTCGAAGCCATTCGACGATATTCGAAATTTTTTCCCCCTGAAACCAGTTGATAAATTTTGTGATTTTTCCACTATCAATGAATTTTGTGATTTTTCTGCTATCGATTGATGAATTTCGTGATTTATCGACTATCGATTAATGAATTTCACGACTTTTTCCATAAACGAACAAATTGTGCACTTTTTTTCCACTGCCATTCGACGAATTTTGCAATTCTGTTCCGCGATTGTTAGACAAATTTCACTATTTTTCTCCCGAGATCATTTGACGAATTTTGTGATTTTTAATTTTACTGACTGATTGATTTATATTTAATAATAAAAGTTAAAATGTTTTGATTTAAAAACAAGATGGCTAACTGAGGGTGAATCCCAAAACTTAGCCGCATCATCAATGAGTTAGCTAATCAAGCATTTAGCTCTTACATTTTGTTTAAAAGGTGCACACAAAAGCAAAAAATATGAATTTTTTTTAATCCTTACCATCACTGTTGAAATCCTGAACCAATTAGAATCTAATTGTGACAGTGTATTTATCTTGCAAATATCATTGAGGAGTTTTTTATACAGGGACACGCAAAATCAAAACATCACATGATAACATTCAAATTACTAAGCCAATTCAAACCTAATTATGCCAAAGTATCAATCGATGAATTCATTAATCAAATATGTTGGGCAAAATCCTAGAACAAGCAAAACATCCGATTTGGCTATTTTTTTTATGCACGTCAACCAAAAAAACGGCAACTTCCAAATTCTACCCAATCAGAACGCATGCTTTTTAAGCTTAAGCAAGCAGATACTTACACACTGCTTACGGCAAGCTTTTTCACAAAATAAACAAATTTTATTTCGTTTTACAATTATTTACAAAGTTTCAGCAAGTTTTTCTTCACGATTTTTCTATTTTTACAAACTTTTAGCAATATTTCGTCTGGATATTTCAATTTTTACATACAAGCATATAGCAATTTTTTCCTCCAGATTTTTCTATTTTTAATAATTTTTAGCTATTTTTTCCTCCTTGCTAAAACTTTGTAAATTGTCATAAAACGGAATAAAATCAATGTTTACTTCGTGAAAAAATTTTCATAGAAACTGTGTAAGTAGTGAATTCTCTGCTACAAAGAACACAGGTTATGATTGGGGAGAATCTAGAGAATTCTGATTTTTCAAATGCACGAAACTCATTCAAGCACCAGTTAGTAACATGTATATGTACTCTTTGCGTACATTAACAGAAAAAAAAATCCTGGATGCATGAAACTCCCTGTGCAGCAATCTCTAGAATGCATGAAATTCATCCAAACAGCGGTTAATAATTGATATATATATATATATATATATATATATATATATATGTGTGTGTGTGAGTACGCTTCGCGTACATTAACTGAAAAAAAAAAAATCCTGGATGCACAAAACTTGCATTTCTCTGACTTCGGTTTTTCGAAATAGATAAAATGCTTCAGGGATTCAATCCAGCATCGCTGAAATGTTACATAATCACAGAAGATCACTAATTATAATTAAAATATAGATAAAATGCTGAAGTGATTACAAATTAATCACTGAAGCATTTTATCTATACTTCAAAACATATTTGTTTTGTTTCTCATTTCCAAAATAATTTTCATTCATATTTACTTATTATAAGCATGTTATTTAATTTTACTGACTGATTGATTTATATTTAATAATAAAAGTTAAAATGTTTTGATTTAAAAACAAGATGGCTAACTGAGGGTGAATCCCTAAACTTAGCCGCATCATCAATGAGTTAGCTAATCAAGCATTTAGCTCTTACAGTTTGTTTAAAAGGTACACACAAAAGCAAAAAATATGAATTTTTTTTTAATCCTTACCATCACTGTTGAAATGCTGAACCAATTTGAATCTAATTGTGACAGTGTATTTATCTTGCAAATATCATTGAGGAGTTTTTTATACAGGGACATGCAAAATCAAAACGTCATCATGATAAGATTCAAATTACTAAGCCAATTCAAACCTAATTAAGCCAAAGTATCAATCGATGAATTCATTAATCAAATATATTGGGCAAAATCCTAGAACAAGCAAAACATCCGATTTGGCTATTTTTTTTACGCACGTCAACCAAAAAATCGGCAACCTCCAAATTCTACCCAATCAGAACGAATGCTTTTTAAGCTTAAGCAAGCAGATACTTACACACTGCTTACGACAAGCTTTATTATACAATTTTAACATAAATTTTATTTCGTTTTACAATTATTTACAAAGTTTCAGCAAGTTTTTCTTCACGATTTTCTATTTTTACAAACTTTTAGCAATATTTCGTCTGGATATTTCAATTTTTACATACAAACATTTAGCAATTTTTTCCTCCAGATTTTTCTATTTTTAATAATTTTTAGCTATTTTTTCCTCCTTGCTAAAACTTTGTAAATTGTCACAAAACGGAATAAAATCAATGTTTACTTCGTGAAAAAATTTTCATAGAAACTGTGTAAGTAGTGAATTCTCTGCTACAAAGAACACAGGTTACGATTGGGGAGAATCTAGAGATTTCTGATTTTTCAAAAGCACGAAACTCATTCAAGCACCAGTTAGTAACATATATATGTACACTTTGCGTACATAACAGAAAAAAGAAATCCTGGATGCATGAAACTCCCTGTGCAGCAATCTCTAGAATGCATGAAATTCATTCAAACGGAAGTTAATAATTTATATATATATATGTATATATGTGTATGCTTCGCGTACATTAACTGAAAAAAAAAAATCCTGGATGCACAAAAATTGCTATATTCCGCACTCCCTAGAATGCATGAAATCCATTCAAGCTGCGGTCAGTAATGTTCGCACAAAAATCGGTTTACAGCAATCTCTAAAGTGCTTAAAATACATCTTATCATATAAAATCAACAAAAATGCACTTACCGTTATTTCTCATCCTTCGTTTTTTTTTAATATTTCACAGGATTTATCCTTTATGACATAAAACACATTTCATAAACATAATTCAACAAATCTGACACACAACAAACCAACCCACAGACAATAGAACTCTAATATAGAATATTCTAATCTGTCAACCAACCAATCAAATCTAATTCCCTCAAAAACCAGCTCAATTTTCAGAACCATGCATTCTGCTCATGCTAGAACCAAGCACAGAAGGCGGGGAAAAAACGTAAGAAATAAACCGGTAACAAGAAAACTCATTTATCGCTTCACTAAATTCGATGACGCCAAGCGTCTCGCTTGTTCTAGGATTTAACCTATTTTTCTTAATTATCTGTCTTAGTTTGTGAATAAATTTTTGTAATGTCAGTTGAAACTGATCTCTCGTACATAACGATGCATCACATTTTTTTAATGTTTTTTTTTTCTACACCATGATGTTGCTATTTAACAACATTATTTTAATTTTAAAAAGAAAACAAACAACTAATAAATCAGTATCCTGAAACCCCCCCCCCCCCAAAAAAAAAAAAAAAAAAAAAAAAAAATATATATATATATATATATATAGTTTTAATTTCAGGGTAACTGAAGAAAAAAAAAATCCTTCTATAGCGTTTCTATTTTTCCATGCGCTGTGAAGATTTTTTAACGGGTTCAAAAACAAATTTCACAAATACTTCTAACTTAATTAACAAATATTTCAAAAATATATTTTTAATTCCATGTTGTTTATGTATGAAGAAAGAAACAAAAGTTTGGTAAACTTCTATCTCTGTTTAAATAGTCTATTTCAAGAATAAAAACATTCGGTAGAATGCATAGCTTTGACAATACATAAACAAAAATGAAGAATACAGTACCTGTTTTTTTTTTTTTTCAATTTCTTATATTTGGTGCAAGATACTACTGAATACTTTGCTACAAGATTTGTTTAAAGATATTACCCTCTCTCATGATTTTTAGGTTTCCAATGCTACGTCTACCATTGCCCCGAGAACTGACGACTGATTTCGTGATTTATTAAGTAAAATCTATATTTAACATTTGAAAATAAACTTTCACTAGAAAAAAAAAAAAAAAAAAAAAAAAAAAAAAAAACAATGGTAGAACTTTCATTTCTCTGACTTAGGAAAATAAATATTAGAAGATAAATACATATTTCTTTATTATCTGTTTTTAAAATGCAAATTTAAGAAATGAAATTGAAAAAAAAAAGGTACTGTATTCTTCATTTGTTTATATAGCTGATCAAATATACGCATTTCACTGAATGTTTGGATTCTTATACTATGAAACAGAAGCTTACAAACGTGTTTTTTATCGTACATAAACAACATGGAATTAAAAATATATTCATGAAGTATTTGTTAATAGAAGTTAGAAGTATTTGTGAAATTTGATTTTCAACACTTCAAAAAATGTTCATAGCAGCGAATCGCATCGCACACGAAGAAAACAAACTGATGATTGATTCATTTTGAATGATTCCTTGTTACGCAAATTAATTGATAAAAAAAAATCTTAATCTTTTTTTTCCTTTAAAAAATCACAAATTAAATATAAATAACAATTAAATTGTATATGTATAATTATAAAATATTTCAATATTTTAATCAAGGAATCTAAATATTTTTCGACTTAATGAAGATTTTGATATAAGAAATTCTTTATTATAACAAAAAAGAAAAATATACAAACAATAATTTAATTTAATACATATATATTACATATTAAAAATTGCATTAAAAACTGTTTTCGTATTAAAAAAAAAAAAAATCTAAATAGTTCTTCAGCCAGATATGATTGCGAAATCGCCTTTAACTATAACCGTGATACCCATGAATATCCTGACCGCGCAGGAATAAAAAAGGGTGAAAAGGCCGAAAATCTTTAATGTTAGTCTACCAGAAAAAGCATAAGAAAAGAGTCCGATTTTGAAGCTGGATTATATAAAAAACAAGAGTTTTCCTACGTTAGCTCAAAATCTTACTCTCTTCATCTAAAAGCGATTAATATAATATATTAATTTAAAAAAAATCGTTCGATCCATTTTCGAGATAACACCTCTGTGCCCATTACACCATTACATTTTCCATTTTCGCTTAAAAATTGGTTTCCAGATCTCAAAATCTACTGCATGTAGAAATCTATAAATTTCAGGATAGAGTTAGGCCATAGATATAAGACTAATGTGAAAAAATCGAAACGGTATGCCTCATATTTACTGAGATATTAAATGTCGGCGTTTCGATTTTCCTTTGATGTCCTGCTAGCTGTATATATGAGAGTGACGGAATCTTCGGTTTTGGGCTTACGGTTTTCGGTTTTTCGCTGCGTCACTCAAGAGACTACCGTCTCTTATGATCATGAGATGTGGCAGCTTTCTATATTTTTAAGTTATTTTTTAATGTTTTCCGCGACCATGTTTTATGAAAAAGCGCTTCTTTTACAAATGTTTATAGCAAAAGTGTCTCTTTTGTATTTATTATAAAGTGTAGTATTCGGATAAGACATAAACAAAAGTAATAGATATCTATTATGGGAATAAATACGACAAAGCAAAAGGAGATGTATAAAAGTGATATTTCTTAGAGACAAATCGTTCAACGCCATACATGCAAACGCCAGATACTTGCAAATTATGATTATCGTGAATTATTAAGACATCTTAACCGGCAAAAAAGGAGTAAAATATTCGAATCTTTTTCTCGAGATTTAATGAATGTTCCTAAATATCGCTTTCTTTAATAAAATACAATCGTATATTTCATAAAGAAATATAGAAGTTCCATTTCTTTGTCTTTATCATTTAAAATTGTATCCTAAAGGGCGTGTTACGATAGATCAAACTGAACACTTTTAAACCGTTTTCAGAATTTGAGGTTTCAAGTGTATAACTAATCATAAGATATAGCGTCTTTAAATATATTGTTTTCTTTTTTAATATTTTTTTTGTGAGACTATGATTTATGTAAATAAGCGCTTGGTTTACACATGTTTGTATGGAAATGGTTTCTTATAATGTGTAGTATCCACATAAGACAAAAAAGTAACATATATATGTATCATGAGAATAAATGCGATAAAGAAAAAGAATAAAAGTGGTATTGCTTAGTGACAAAGTGTTCTTTTTAATGTATTTTTCTAATTCATAGAAAAAGTAATGTATTTCTACATAAATTAGATCTTTATCAATATATTTTGAAATAAAAGTAAGTTAATTGCTTTTAGGTATCTTTCATTACAAAAAGCCACCTATTGCAGCCGTTTGGAGGAAAGGAATTACAAATAATGTTGGTATATTTTCATCGATTATGACCCCCAGGTCCCCAAACCACCCTCCTTTCAAATGTTTATATATATATATATATATATATATATATATATAACATTTGTCATGCTGTAACTCTCTTATTTATGAACCGATATGGATGTGACGGAGTATTTGTATAGGACATACTAAGGTTTCGACCGAGTTCGTTGGCCAGCTTCATCCGCCGTTTTTTTTTTTTTTTTTTCAAAATAGCGGCAAGTTAATTTTTTTAATTCAAAAATAAGTACAAAAAATTATAAATTGAATACATTGTTTCCGTTAAATATTAGATTGTGATACAAGGATTCCGGAAATTTTTTTGTTTTGGCTTTATCTTTAAAAATGGCTGAGATATGGCAGTTTGAAATTCTAGGTTAGCTGCCATTTTGAAACAATCGGATTTTTGTTATGCTGTAACTCTCATGCTGAAATTCGCATTCAAATTCAGTATTAACGAAAACCGGGATTGAATCGTCTATAATCGGGTTCCAAGCATTTTAGCTTCGGGTGTTTGAGTAAAATGAGTTGATTTTTTTAAAAACATGGACTATGAAAGCCACCTTTTCCTCCCAGTATAAGCCGGAAGGACTTATTTTTGTGTTCGTTTAGTTTTACTGAAAGAGCAGGTTAAAAAGCATTACAGCCACACATTACTAGTTACACATTAACCATGTGTCAAAGATGTTGCATTGTAACATTCTTGCAATCTTAAATATTCTTACAATGACTTACTTGTCTAGATAGACATTAATACTATTGTTATTTCGTACTCCACGGATTTCGGACATAGAATCGGGAAATAAAATTTATGGATAGGAAAGTTAATTCCAATTGTAGGAAAATATTGCTTCAGAAATAGCAGCATGTTTTGAAGAAATTGAATCGGCCAAGGCGGTCCCGGGACGAGTTTATAGATTTCATAACGGGTTGGTCCGGGACGAGATTGTGTGCATTTTTCACCTTTTATACCGGGCAGTGCAAACCAAATTGTTTTTATACTGCAGCGTCTCCTGGCCGAATTTTTAGATTTCATAACTGGCCAAAAAAAATGCTTTTGTAGAGGATGCACCAGTCCCGGGGAGGTAATTTTTGGCCGATGAGGGCCTCTAAATCAGGCTTCAACACCGCTTCTTCGACATTAAAAACTTTGTACGTAAGAGCTTGCCTTATACCTTTCATACTAAATACTGAAATTTGTTTACATATGTTTTCCTTACAATTGTCTGTAAATTTTCATAATAAAGTGTCACCAAAATTTGTTCCGAAACATAAAAATATAGATAGTTAGATGTATTTTTCACATTTAGAAAGCAACTCATTCAGGTTCTTTCATTTAAAAGAATGTTTAATCTTCTACATAAAAAATATTTGAAAAAAGTATGTTACGCAAACAAATTACGAAAAGAATGGACATAATAATTTGTTATTTTATCACGTTCAGTGAGATTAATTATGCAAAATTTGTATTTGTCGGAAATAGTTCGTATTAACAGTAAAAATAGTCAACTTGAAAGTACAATTATTTCTATACAAAGAATCTGTGAAAGGTAAATGTGAAAATAACTTTCGTAATTTAAAGCTTTTCCTTGCTTCCAAATTCTTCTTTGGTTGTTCGTATAATATTTTCTTTACTTGTATTTTTATAACAGTCATAAGAATATCATCATTATTATATCGTATTTACATATCGTATTATATTGTATATTTTATCGTATTTTGACAGTTAAATTTACAATTTCCTTAAAAAAATGGTTTTGTTACTTTATATTTTATAATTTTTATTTTTTAAATTGAATCACATTAAAAAATCTATAACCTTTCTTTTTTACTACACTCTAAAGGCCTGTAAAACTGCGTGCTATTTTCAAACTAAAAAATATAAAGTAAAAAAATGACATTGATGGATTTTTTTTTTTTTTTTTTTATTTGGCAAAAATATAAAAAAAGACTTTTTCACAATTTGAAATAAATGACTATTGATATACTAAAATTTTGAACAAAAAAAAAATAATTATAATAAAACCTCCAACAAATAGACAAAAAAAAAAAAAAAAAAAAAAAACAAGAACGAAAAATTATGCATCCAGCAAAGATTATGAAACACTTTCCAACACAGTCAGAAAACTGTAAGGAAACTTCACCGTTAAGTAAGGTAAAAGAAGATATGTAACCAGTGTAGAACCATTATGTAAACAGTTTAGAAAATATATACCACATTTAAAAATACAGTTTCCGAAATTACCTTGCAGTGTCAAAAAAGTAGTCGAATTATTTTGTGCAGCCCTGTATATGATCAATAAATGTGGATATATAGCATGAAAAAAATTTAGTTCAGTTAGAATATTCACATTTAGCAATTTCCCCGATCGATGGAAATGCACTCGAACGGAATACTTTTGAGTGTCCCTGTAAAAAAAAACTTTAAGTGCTACACACTTCAGTTGAAATAGGGAACATGCTATAGTAAACGACATGCTACAGTAAAAATTTCAGGATCATCCGAGCATTTTTACGCGAGTTAGAGCACGGCCAGACAAACCGAAGTCATAAACACTTTTCAACTAGGTTGGAAAGTGTTAAAAATGATTGGACACTACACACCGCAATCTAGTCCTGTATATGCTTGCAAAATATGGCTAAATTGCTATGCATATTTTTTTTATCCTATAAAACTTATTTAACTGAACTACTTTGACCAATTTTAACCTTCATTAACAAATAATTCTTCGATTTTAAAACTGTCTACTTCAAGGTTTTTATCACGTATTTTTCTATAAAAGTACTACTTTTCATATTGTTATATTCTCTCTCTCTCTCTCTCTATATATATATATATAATGATCTGAGAAGGTCAAAAGATGTCAATATATTCAATGGCGTCAGCAGCGGTGACATCAGAGTTAGTTATGTTTTTCTTTTTTTTACATTAGAAAGAAACACTTATTTCTGTTTCTTAAGCTTCTTTAGCTCCCTATGTTGTTTTTTATTGCAATTTAAGGGATTGGGGCCATTCGCGTGAGCATGTTTCTAGCCAATTAAACGCGCAAAAATTCAAAAAGAGAGAGAGAGAGCGGAAAGAAGAAAGAACGGTGAGCTAAAAATAAAATTAAACCAAATCAATAACTACCGTTCTTTTTCTTCTTGTATTTTATTAAATAATATGCTATTATTGACAAACGGATCAATGCAGGATACATGTTATTGGGTTGAACAACGTGGGTACATGTAATTGCATTACAAAACTAGTCGTTGGGGAGGGGGGGGAGGCACCGTAATACTTACCCTTCATGGATATGCAGAATATAAAATATGAAAATAAAACATGTGTAAACTATTTTTATAAAATGCATTGCAATTCGAATAAAATCGTGGCTTGATGACGTCATAAACTTTAAATGCTCTATTACTGAATTGCGTAAAAGAAACATCCTTATAACTCCAAAATTAATAATCATATTAAATAACGGTTTACTGCATTGGATTAAGCGTCTCATTTCCAATTAAAATATATCTTTGAATTGAAATTTGAAGGAAATAAGGGTCATGAAAAATCGAAGCTACACATCTCGGATTACAAATCTCGGCAACTCATGGTCGGATCGACTTAATTCTTTATGCAACATTTATGTTTTTTTATTGTCTTTCATATTCACTCCTTAAAATAAACAATTTTGAAAATTTTTGTATGCCTTTTATCAGAAAAAATATTTCGAGAGTCCGAAAAAAATAGTTCCGGATAATCGAGGTTTACTGAAATTCAATAAGCTTCTTCCCATTATTACATACTAAGTACTTACCAAATTTCAAATCTCTATCTCAATTTGTTCGGGAGATAGAGCGTTTACAGACACACACACAGACATACAGACACACAGACAGACGGACGGCAAAATTTGTTTTCTAAAAATATGTTTTACTGAATCTCTAGTGTCTGAAACGTTTAAATCTGTCATTTTTTTTTTCAATTTTCAAAATGATTACAAAACTTTCCCTAAACTACGTATGATAGGTAAGTAATAATAATAAAAATATATATAATAAGGTATATATCGAAAGACTGAAATAAAGCTCAAATTTGCATCGAGATAAACAAATGTGAAAATAAATAATAAAGAAAATTCTCGAGACAGGCGTTGCGAGGGTTTATTTTGTATAACACTTAAAAAATATATATATTAAAACAAATACTTTTAATGTAGTCATTCATAAAATCTAAGAATTAAAGGGATTTTTTTTTTAGAGTAACTAATGAAATTGCTTGTTTGTATATATATATATAAAATCTGCTTTTGGAATTTTTTTTTTCATTATCTCTAACGTTGTGAGAGAATATATAAAGCTACTTTTTTAAAAATTATTATTCTCATAAAGATCAAAATTTATTTCGTTTATCCGATAATACACAAAAATATTAAATGAAATAAACAATCTGAGGTGTCATTGGGATATAATTAGAGGTACGAAAATTTTTTCATCATCAGAATAAATAAACAGCAACAAAAAATAGCAATTTTGGTGCAAACAAAATAATAATTGAATTATTAGATAATGTATTTTTTACGCATTTTCGAAAATAAGTTTTAGTTCTATTATAAATTTTTTTAATCATAAAAACCTAATTTTTTCTCTCATACTTCTTTAGTTTACTGTATTGTATTTGTATTATGAAGTAAAAAAAAAAAAAAAAAAAAAAAAAAAAAGAGGGCATTTGCGGTAGCATACGTTTTTATTCAATTGAACGCGCAAAAAATCAAAGATAGAGAGAGAAAAGCGGAGAGAAAGATGAGATAAAAATAAAATTAAACCAATCAATAACTATCATTCCTCTTTTTTATTTTTCCTTTCTCTTTAATAATACGTTATTATTGAGAAAAGGATCGATACTGGTTTCATATTATTGGGTAGAAATATCTGCATAAAAAAAAAACAAGGATGAAATCATAAGGTATCTATCGAAATAGTGTAATAATGCCCATGTTTGTATCGAAAGAAACAAATTTGAAACTAGATAAAATAGAACACTCTTGACACAGGAAGCTGCAGAAGTTTATTTTGTTATTCAATATTTAAAAAATTACCTAAGCGAACATTTTTTAATGAAGTCATCCATAAAATCTACGGATCAAAATCTAAATTGTTTATTATTTTCTTAGAATAATTACATAAAATGTTTGAGTATATAATGTTCGTCTGAATTTTTGTTTCACATTATATCCATTACTGTACGAGATTATTTAAAAATACTCTTTAAATATTCTTTTAATAAAGGTCAAAACGCATTGGATCACCCAGAAAGTTCTGCGGTTTTTATAAACCGTAGCACGGAAGTCTAGTTATTTTGTTATTACTGATAAGGATTGATCTTGAATGACCCAGATGTGTAAATTCGGTCTTTTTTGCTTGCATTGCGTTATTCTTGTTTGGATTGTGGCATACTTTTTGTTTCAGTGCAATGCTAAGAATGGAGAACCAAAAAGTTCACTTTCCTAAATTTGGATATTTAATTTCAAAAAAGGTAAAAATGCTAAATCAAACTGCTCCTAAAAATTGTGCTGTGTATGGACAGAGTGTTGTTTCAGATGACACAGTTTGAGAAGTTTAAGCGCGGAAATTTCAGTCTCAAATATGATGCCGCTGTGGACTACTATCAACTGTAAAGGAGGGTTCCATAAAAGAAGATATCGTTGAAAATTCTCATTACACAGTTCAGAAGCTATAACATACACTAAAAATTCTAGAAAATAAAGTGCATGGTCGTTTGATAGCTTCTTTTAATAGGTGTTCCTTTACAGATGACACAGTTTGAGAAGTTTAAGCGCGGAAATTTCAGTCTCAAATATGATGCCGCTGTGGACTACTATCAACTGTAAAGGAGGGTTCCATAAAAGAAGATATCGTTGAAAATTCTCATTACACAGTTCAGAAGCTATAACATACACTAAAAATTCTAGAAAATAAAGTGCATGGTCGTTTGATAGCTTCTTTTAATAGGTGCTCCTTTACAGATGATGATGGTCTGAAGACTGAAATTTCCGTGCTTAAACTTCTAAAACCACCTTCGAAGTATGTAATCTGAAAGAGCACTTTGTCCATATACAGTGCAAATTTTACGAGTAGTCTGACTAGCATTTTTACCTTTCTTGAAATAAAAGAGCATAATTGACGAAATGAATTTTTTGGTTCTCCATTCTTAGCACTGAGCTGAAACAAAAATTATGCCTCAACGCAAGCAAGAATTATACAACGCAAGCAGGAAATACCGAATTTGAATATCTGGGTCATTCAAGATCACTCTTTATCAGCAGTAGCAGAATATAAGCAGACGAAATGGCGCTTCATTTTGAAATAGCGCAGAACTGTCCGTATGACTCAATATTTTGTATATCCAAAATAAAAACAAAATTTATACGAAAAAGATAACTGTCATGATATCGCAGTGTAATTAGAGGACGAAATTGTTCATTATCAGATAAAATAAATAGGCAACAAAAGCAGAGAATTTTGGTTGAAAAAAATATACAATTTACTGACAAAGTATTTTTTACTTATTCTCAAATATATATTTAAATTTATTTCTATTGCATTTCTTTTTTAATCAACGATACTTATTTCTTCTATTTCACCTTCTTTTGTTTAGTACATTTTTTTTTTTTTTTTTTTTTTTTTTTTTTTTTTTTACTTTGATGTGGAATATTTGGATTATTTACGATAAGTTATGTTTTATTCAATTAAACGCCCAAAATTTCTAAAAGATGGAGACAACAAATAAAATTAAACCAATCAATAACTACGGTTCTCCTTTTAAATTTTTGCTCTTTGTTAAATAATAGGATATTATTGACAAATGGATCAATGCAGGTTTGATGTTATTGGATAGAAGTCATTTCAGCAGGGAAAAAAAAAAAACAGAATTATAAGTTGTTCGTTGACATAGTGTAATAAAGACCAGATATGCATCGAGATAAATAAATATATAAGCTAGATCACAAAGAAAATTCTTAGCACAGGAAGCTGAAGCGGTTTATTTTGTAATTTAACACTCAAAAAATTATTTAAACGAATATTTTTAATGAAGTCATCCATACGCTCTTGTAATTGAATGCTGAAATATTTATTCTTTTACTAAAGTAATTACTGAAATTGTTCGCTTGTATAAAAATATGTCTTTTGTAAATTTGCTTTTGAAATTGATTTTTTTTAACGACATTATACATTGCTTTTTTTTATTTTGTTATTCATTTATATTGCTTAAAAGGTTCTTTTCACAAAGATAAAAAATGCCTTATGAACAGGATTATGCACAAATATTTGAAAAATTAAAATTACACTCAGTCTGATATTATCAGGGTATAAATAGAACTAATAGAGTCGCTTATATATTCGCAATAGTGTCGCTTAATAATTTTATTTTCCGGAAAAACGCCGTGTAATTTATGATAAAAAGTACGCCAATCATGTAGAGAAGCTATTTCTGCACTATTGTTGTATTGTGAAGGATAATGTATTACTTATTCATTATTATATTACAATAATCTTAATTTAAAAAATATTGGTTTTTGCCACGGTTTAATACGTTTTTCATGTTGTAGTTGACCCAGCATTATGAAACATTCGTCATTAGTCTCTATCACTTAAATTGTTGAAGAAAATAGTGCAGTTACATCTACTCTATATATCTAAATTTAATTTTATTTTTTTTGTGAATTCCTTAAGACATTTTAGTTTTATTAAAATAGTTTTAACAATTATATGCATATGATTTTTGTTATTTTTAACATTCTGCTGTAATTTTTAGTCATATAACTTTTATTGTTCGTCATTTCTTATATTGCTGTTTCTCTGCGACTGCATCTTTAAAAGCATATCCCAGTTGGGATCTTAAAGCAGAAAACTGCATTAATTCATCCTGCAGTCATTCGATGTAAAAAAGTAGTTCTGTGCTATATCATGCTTATAGATACATTATTAACCATTTCTGAAGTAAACATATTATTTCAGAAAAAGTACCTTTATGTATATAATGTATGTATATTATGTATATAATTATCAATATATACTTTTTAACGTTATTTCATTTGGTTCAAAATGTGGACGATTCTTTGCTTTTAATAGTAAATTATGCTTTATTTAGATTCAGGACATTTCAAATGTATATACAAGATGTCCATATATTATTTTCGGTGTTTACTTACCTCATAACTTTTGATTTACGAACATGGTGAAAAACATTATTATCTATTCGTAAAGTACAGCTCAAAAACTTTTTTTTAATAACACAAACAAATTACATATGCATACAGTTGCAACTCAAAATCTCATTAAATTAATAACGACTATATAATCAAATAATAACTAATATTAAATTTTATCAAATTTATCATAAATTTATTAAAAATTTTTGAACACAAGGTTAGAACCGAAATAAGCACATTGAATCACAATACGCACCGCACATTGAGTTTTATTGTGCATTCGACATTTTGAATTATCACGTCTTAGTGTTTCACAATGCGACGTCTCTAGGGTTGCCGCATAAATTGGTGGAGAGTTCATTACTTTGTATACGGTTAAAGAAAAAAAAAACTTTTTGAGCTGTACGTTACAAGTATTTAATAATATATTTCATTATATTCTGAAATCAAAAGTTATGAAGTAAGAAAAACCCGATTATAATTTAATCACACACCATGTCGCAAATGTGACACCCTTCGTTAGTGAAACAATGTGAATAACCTCAGTTGTGAATAAATCACTGATGAAGTGAGTGTTGTATTAGTGTAAGCTTTGAAACAAAAACTGAAATTATAATGTACGGATGGTGCATTTATTTGAAGCAGCGATTGTAATATTATCATGTAGATGATGGAATAAAATATTTCATACGTTTTAATATGGATAATTATTTAGACTTAGACATCACTTTAAATTAAAAATCGTGGTACCCGGGAAGAACTTAGAAGGAAGCCACGTTTCTACACACTGTATTTTTGCGTGTTAAGATATTTGTTCGACGAAAGATTGAAAATGGGCATATAGTTCGAAATATCTATAAATATTTATAATGGTAAAAACGAAAGTTTAAACAACAAAGTAAAATGTTTTACTTCAAAGTAATTTATACATTAATTTTAAATATAGAACTACAATTTTTACATTTTTTTTAACGTCTTTAAAACAGTTTATATATTTATTATGTATAATGTGCTTCATTATATTAAATTCCTACTATTCTTCCTACTATACTTCCTAAGCTCACACTCTCTCTATATATATCTTGTTGGAATTTTCAATCGCTAATAATATATTTTCCATTCATCCATTTAAGTTCAAATAAATTTTTTTAAACTTGTACTGGATGACAATTGATATTAATACAGTTTTTTTCAAATATTAATTCATTAATTAAATTAAATTAATTAATTTTAATTTTATATTTCATTTCTGTTCAAAAGTATAGACTCACTCCATATTTATTGTCCCACCTTCACACATAAAAAGATAATGGGGCTGTTCACGGACGAAGATCAGGCGGCTCGCGGGCGAATGAGACTATAAATGTGGAGTGAGTCTATACTTTTGAACAGAAATGAAGCATAAAACTAAAATTAAATAATAAAATTTAATTACTTAATTAATATTTGAAAAAACTGTATTATCGCTAACTGTGATATCGCTATGGCACTTTATTGTGAAGTTTAGTAGTTTTTGAAATTCAATATTTGAAGAACGGCATAATCATTAGATGTTAAATTTATATCAATAAAAAAAATTTTTTTTAACTTTCTAACGCAGTTTGTCTAACAATTTTGTGAGAAATACTTTTCGAGCTATTAATTTTTGGTATTTTAGTTATTTATTTTTTATTTAATTTTTAATACATTTCAAAAATTTCTCTTATGTAAGATATTTAGCAGGATATAAATTTAGGAATAAATACCATCAGTGGCGAAGCGTGTAGATCGCTGGAAAAAAATTTCTATTTGACCTAAGTAGGAATTGACTTAAAAAGAAAGTTTTTATATTACTTGTTTACTATCTCTTTCTGCATTTTTTGTGTCATATCATGCTTAATGGTCTGTATTTTTTTATATTGTAGTTTCTGTGTGATTATATATATAAGTTTTATGCAGTTTTTTCTTGTTTCTAATACATCTTTAAGATATACAATCTAAATCATTCTCTCTATGCAATATCATATATATAGATAGATAAACAAGTGACTCTTTCTGAAATAATCGTAATTTTTCCGAAAGCATTTTAACATTAATCTAATGAATAAAACAGTTAATATATTTTAACTTTATTCCAATTTGCTTAAAATAAAGTTGCAGTGCTTAAATTATAGTAATATATTCTTTCCTTGCTGCATTATTTAATATTCTTTTATCATACACGTATGAATATACATCAACATTACAAAATGAATATAGAAAATCATAAATTCACTTCTTACAAAAATAGCCTACCGATCCAAATTAATAGTATAAACCTTCAGTATGCATTTGACAGAACAGAAGCATTTAGTCATGGTTTGTCTATTTTTGTAAGTATAATCCGTAGATCGGTAGTTTAATCCTTTTATATATTAGAGTTATTATAATGTTTTGCTTCAAATAACTACAAACGATACGGACCGTTAACTCTCTGCTTTTAACAGTAAATTACGCTTTGTTTAGATTCAGAAAATTTCAAATAAATATATTTTTAAGTGCTCAGATAGTTGTGTGCCGGCAGATTAAAAATATGTATCTGGATTTGAAATACCTAATAATAATTATGAAGGAAATGTGAAAGTTTAAAACTCTGTAGCAAATAAAATAACATAAAACATATTCCAGTTATATTTGCTTGACGTTCGTTTTCGTTGGGAAAAATAGTTTATTCGAATAAATAATTTTTTTCCTTATTGAAATATATTTTTTTGTTTCTAAATGTAATTAAAATGGGGAAAGATCTGCATTTATTTTTCAACATTTATTTTATTTGAAATATGTAAAATAACATTTTTCAATAACTGTTAATTTTTCTTAATTGATTTTTGTAATTTTACATCTATTTTTTGAGATCTTAATTTGTTAGAACTTAACTTATACGTTTATAAATGTATAAACTTAGTCCTCGATAATAACTCTTTTTTAACTCGAAAGTTTTTGAAATACATTGCAATAAATTCAAAATTATCTAAGCAGAATACATACTGTTTAAAATTATCATAAATGATGAAGATTATCTCATACAGTCAATTTTCTTGAAAGATCCATACCCGTATCCCTATCATAACAGAATCGTCACCCGATAACGATCAGTAGATTCTGTGAGTGATACAAGTGCAAAAAAATTGCTGATATTTGGCCAACCACTATAATATATATTTTTTCTTTTGAAAATCATCCATTTTACTTTGTTGTTTGAACACATCTCGAATTGCTATATATGATGCATTTAGCAGTAAAAATATCTACCAAGTATGCAAGTTTCGCTATCCAATCATTGACTACAGTTCCAGAAATTTTAGATTAATTTGCCGCTTAAAAAGAAATGATTTTTTTCGTGTAAAAAGAACAGCCAGGATAGTATTTTTTTCACCCATCGACAACCAATTCACTTCACTGTGTGAAGAAAAAGGTGAGTGTACTGGAAATCTATCTCATTACAAAGTGTCTCAATTATTCGAGAATTAGGTATCGAGAATGATTGCCTCGAATATTTGAGAATTTTTAAGTTGTCCTTTGAACTTTTAAAATTAAAATTTATCTGATTTGGCTAATGAATAACAATAACATCCACTATCATCAGTATCAATGTCTACTTAATTAATATTTTCAAAGCAAAAAAATTCAAATTTCATAAATATTATAATTTTATTGAATAATATTATATATATAGTCATATCATTATTAAAACATAAAAAATACAAATAATGTTAAGATTTTTCAAGGAACCACCAAAATTTTCTCGCTGTACTGATGATTCACGGATCACCTCTCTCGACGACTTCTATCATAGACCATGTTTCCAGTGTTACGCCATCATTTAAGCAATTTTGGTTTATTGCTATCTTTTTGCAATATATTTCCGAATTTTAAACATCCTAATCTAGGTCTAAGCCTTATACTAATATTTAAATTGTATTCTGCTAATAGTCATTTCTTACAGGATTTGATGAATATTTATTCAAAAATTCCTCACAATATGCGCATTTGCTATATGTTATACAGAACTAAGCAAAAAGCACCAGCTGTTATAAAACTGCCTCACTTCCACCCCCCCCCCCACCCCCAAACTCTTGTCACCATTGTCTTCTCATCAGTTTAAGTTTACGTTATTTCATAGGTTTCACATTAAAAACATCAAATTTGTATGCACACGCCGAGTAAGCTGCTATTAGAAAGATTTTATTCTCTTAAGAAATACTTAGAAATATATTTGTCTGTTGGAATAAATCAACTGAAACAAATTAACAAAATTTGTAATAGAATTTGGTATTAAATTATTAATAGTTACTTGGTTTCAATTTTTCTCATGAAATCTAAGTTACTTTTTATCTTGAAAATTGTTACAGCATTTGAACCCAAATACGTTAATTTATTAAATTCAGATCTTAACAATTTTCGTGATGAGCAAAAATGATTATTTTTAACATTATAACTATCATATTTACAAAATCATCCTCAGCGTAGTCTAACTCAAAAAGTAACACATATTTTGAAAAAGTTTTTACACGGAAATAATTTAAACTTTTAGCTGTAGTCTATGAACACTGATTTTTAAAAAGTTTAAACTTTATCGGGACACTTTACACTGCGCTACTCCACTGTAATGCCATTAACTTTAATTAATTTTTGTACAGTTTATTAGTGAGATCTAAAATCTAAAGTTTATAATAAAGGTTCACCGTTGTTAACATTTAAACATTACAGTTTAATTAAATTAGCAACATTTAAAGAAAAATATTTTATCTGTGTGATGCTGGAGAGAAATATTAATTATTAGATTTTTAATTAGAAATATTTATTAGATTTTTAATTAGAAATATTTATTAGTCTTCATCAGCATATTTTCACTCAAAAAGTTACATATATTTTTATAATATATTCGCGTGGATATAAAATAAAATTTATTTTTTGCCAAGCGCAAGTTAAAATATTGACAAAAATATTTTATTTATACATATGGGCAAACATTAAATTACTGCATTATCGCTTTTACGGTTAAAAATTTTATTTTTCCAGCTGAAAATTAAAATTTTAAATTAAGAATAAAAGTTAAGTGTTACTGAAAATAGAATATTGCCATTAATTATAAAATAGAAACATTTACACAAGCATATTTTTCTCTGTAAGTTTTCGAAATTTATATACAGGGCGAGCTAAAAGTCCATGACATGTTTTAATATCCAATAAAAAATCAAGTAATTAGCGTACGAGACGGCGGTTTGGTCGAAAATGCTGATCATGATTTAAAATTTTGGTTAAACAAATACAAATATTAGTTGAGTTATTAAAATTAATACCAAAAATTAATCTCAATTAGTCCATAGCCGTATGCCATATATGTATAGCGCTGCATACACAAAGCTACCTCAAATGGCATCAAAATTTTAATCAAGTATTTGAGCCTGAGCCCTGACACAAAAATGGCGGCTGACGTAAGCGGATTGTTTTAAGTGTTTCTACAGCCCCCTGAATTTACACACCAGTAATTTCTAAAAGTTTTTTTGATTTATTTTATTTCGGAAAAATAAGGCGAAGAGAACTTTTAAAAATTTTTGGAGTTCAAATTTGAGGGACCGTACAAATGGCGAAAAAAAATCCGTCTACGGTGGCCGCATTCTTGTGTCTGCGCGCAAGTTTACTATTCATGTGACGGGGAGTTGATCACAGATTAGATGGACTTTTAGAGTAAAATTTAAATACAAAAACCGTAATTTAAATTAATGCAGGGGTTGTGGAATCACGCAAAAATAAATCAAAATAGAAGCGAAAATTAATTTTTACTAAAAATATATTTTAAAAGTATTTAAAAGATTAACTGACAATGGCGAAAGACGTAGAATGCGCTTGCGCAATTTTTGCCCAAACTATGGCAACCCACATTCCAGAACTTAACAATACTCGCCCTCCTGAGTTCGATTAAACGAGTGAGGATAGTTAGACAAGTACAACTTCTGCAATGTGGATTGCCATAGTTTGGACAAAAACTGTGCATACGCATCGTTATGTATAAACGCATTCTACCTATTCGATAACTTCCCAGAAGCAGAGCCATCTATTAGAAAATTTTGGAACTAATTTTTTATTTGCTGACACAAAATTTCAGATCATAAGAAGCATTTTCGTCCAAACCGTATTCTCGTACCTAAATTCCTTTATATTTTATTGAATTTTAAAACGTGTCAAGGACTTTTAGGACACCTTGTATATCTCTGAAAAAAAAGAAAGAAAAAGAAATACTGTCAAAGCTGAATTAATCTGGATGTTCGGAAAATACTTATTGTCGATTTCTTCAAATGACTGGAGAGTTGAGTGATACAAAATCTATATCTGTTAAGGTGGATGTAGATGAAATAGTCGAGCAGGAAAACAATTAGCCCTTTAAATTTGTTTCTTCTATTATAAGTACGATATACGAGGAAATTCACTTCTTGATGAGAGGGAGGAGAGAAAAAAAGCCATTTTGTCTCATTTCTTAAGTCAATTTTTGTATAAAAAAATCCGCCAAATTAAATAACTTTGATCGCCATCAGCGACCTGGCGACAGCACTTGTCAATACCTGGCTCTAACCATAAAGTATATATAGCGATTTATCACCTCCACTCGGCTAATTGAAACATGTCTTAAAATAATCGAAAACACACATGAATTTATAATTTTTATAATTCTAGCAGTGAAAAATCTATTACAAAAATCTATTTTTACTTAAATGAAACAAATAAAGTTAAATAAAATTGCATAAAAAGTATGCAATACAAAAAAAAAATATATATATATATATATCAGAATATTATTGAAAATTATAATTGATATTAATATTAATAATAACTGAAAATATAAATTCAAGGGGATAGTAATATAAACAATAGTTTATACCTTAATTATTAAAAATGATTTTAATAGAAAAATTTTCACAAAAGAAATATGCAAATAACAGTATACTATTGTTTTTCCATGTATAAGAAAGAAGCAGTATTTGAACAATTTGTTATTTATTTTCCTCTACACGAGTTTAATTTTTTTCCATTTCGATAATATATTTCTACAAATCCAAACCTCTGACATTCTAAGTAATGTACATTTCAACTTTGCTTGTTTTAAACAAAGAATATAAATGGAATAAGCATTCTTTTAATTGGAAAACTTTTGTTTACACTTGCTGTCTTTGAGGAAGAAATGCGTCTTTGTTAATAAAAGTTTAAGCATTCTTTCCCGCCTACATTAAACATAATAATCTTATATATCTCTTTTACATGTAAGACGTGATGCGGCAAATGTTTCTTTTTCTTGTTACTTCTTGTCATTTAGGAATACTATTTCGGTTAGAACAAGTTTATTAGAAGATTTATTTATGTGTATCTCACAAAACCTTAAATCAGTTTTCTTATAATAATATAAAACTAGGAATATTCTGTCAAATATGTTCTGAGATGTATTTGTACTATACACGTGAAGAATATATTTATTATGCTCAGCAAGTATTAAATAAAGGATATTTCTTAATCATGTATGTGTCAGATTAAAAACTATATCTGAATGAAAAATACTTTTGTTTTTAATTGAAGAAATAAGATATTTTAACACATTAGTTAAACACATTAAATAATAAATGCAAGGTGAAAGAAATGCTTGCATAAACGTTAAATAAAATGATTAATAAAGAATAAAATGTTGTTATCGGAATGAGGTTTGCAACATAAGACTTATCAATGAGTCAAATTTTTTATGACAAAAGTAAAAAAAAAAAATAGTTCAAATTTTCACTGATACTTGGAGCCAGTAGCGTTTAAATCCAAAGATATCGAGATTATACAGCAAGCATTTATTTGCACTTAAGAATGCTGTAATATTTTCTAAATTGCAAGAAAATGCATGTTTCATTCGCATCTTAGTATTTAATAAGCGCCACCTATTCGTGAAAATTTTAACATTATTTTTTTCCCTTAAAAAAAAAGAATCTCACTCTTTACTCAAATTCTTAATCAATTTCAACACCGTAAATGCTACGATACACGATCAAAATTCAACATAAACATGAAAAAATAATATTTCTTTTAAACGTAACACTTACCGATATTAAGTACATTATTTATACGTTAAAACAGCATTGATGTTTTCTTGAAATATATATTTAAAAAGCGAGTTTTGAGATATATAAAATTTAAATTTAACATTTTTTTTAAAGTAAAGATCTTTACATCATATATAATTCCAAAACCGAAAGTACCTACGATAATTCTATAATAGAAAAATACAAACTTTTCTAGAAAAAAAAAAGATGTTTACTTTAAATTCAACATTCACTGGCGCAACGCATTTTATTTTCGCAAGTAAAGCTTTTAGTTTTTCTAGAAAAACATAGACGTAGATTTGCCAATTTTATTTGAAAAGTTCAAATGCTTACATGATAATCAATTCCAACACCGAATCGCAACTGAATAGTTCCACGAAAGTTTAAATTAAAACGAAGTTAGCTTTCTTTGCTCCTCCTTTCGTATTTGCTTATTCTGGACGAGCGCAAGAATTCGGGAAATTCAATTTCCTTCTTTTCAAATTTAAATTTGATCCAGAGGGTCTTGCGCGTCTTTTCAAATTCTAACAATAGCGCCTCTGAGAGCCCCAATTCCTAATTTTAAAAGAACCTGTATGGAGTTTTGCATGAATTGCCATGCCTGGCATTAAATTCTTTTTAAAAAACCCCAGAGAATCCGCAAAAAACAAGACTTGTTTTTACTGTGTATGAGTGTAATTTATATTCAACCAAATTCACCATTTCAAATATTTCTATTTAATCTAAAAAAACTAATTTAATGAGTTTATAATAAACTACAATATCATATTTTTTATATACATAAAAATACAAATTTATATACATAAAATAATAAGAAGAATAAAGTTTACTTTTAACGAGAAAAAAATAGATATACATATGTGACTTTTTATACCTATATCAAATCAATTCCTTAATTTTCCTGTCTCCCGCTCTATGTTTGTGTATATATATATATATATATATATATATATTTCGGTTGTCAAATTTATTATTTTCTTACCATTATTTTTTAAAGGAAATCTTTGCCTTATTTATTTGCAGAAAGTTCTGCCATTAAACTAAAAAAAAAAAGATTTCTTTAAAAGAATAATGGTAAACACATTTTTCCACCATGCATTTACTGCCCCCAAAAGAGCCAGTCATGATCAGCCACTGTATATATATATATATAAAACTTTTCTAAATAATATATACATAGATATATAGATAAAGAAATTGATAGTTATATATACAATATCGAAAGTCCGTTAAGTTAACCTGATAATGATGACCTGAATTTTTGACTCTTTTGTAATTTTTTTGTATTGAAACCAGAACTGTTTGCAACTCTAATTGCTATGAAATTATATATTTATACTTCCTATACTGCGCTTTGGTACTATTAATACTTTGAGTGACCTATTTGCATACCGTTACCTGAAATTTATTTTTAACATGGTCTCAGGCATTATCAGATGTTTGAATAATTTTCTATTAGGTCTAAAAATCTGAAAGGTTATTTAGGAGTTTGGGGCAATGAACTCGTGGCAGCATTGCAAAAGCTACAATGTGGGACACGTTGACATTACTTTTTACTTTTATCACTATGATTTGCAAAAAAGAATACCGGCATACATATATACAACCTGTATTTACTGTGGCGACGTATGAAAGATTCGGATATAGCAGGAGGATATATGCATCAAATTTTTCTTAGCAGAAATAGGAATTTATTTTTCGTAAATATAATATACCACGATAACCTTCTGTCTTATTATGCTATTTGTAAATATGCTTTACGAATCATGAGCCTTTTCAGTCCCACTTTTAATACATTAATAAGTTTAATAAAATAAGGTTAACTATGTTTATAATAAATATGTAAATTCAATTCTCAGTATATTTGTGTGAATGTTAAGTAGAAGTTGTCATATTTCAGCTATTTAGAATCATGCCATCCTTACATTTTTTTTTTAATAATATACTATAATTATTACTTTTCTAGACTTATTCTACCTCTTCTTCTATTTACGCTTGTTTATTTCAATTCATGTCTGTTAAATTTGTGTTTTATTTATACAATTTCATATATTGCTTAATGAAGTTATTAATTTCGTTATGTAATATTAGCTGGAAACAAATACTGAACTTTTTATATTGTTTTAAGTGAAAACAGATTCATATTTTGTAATCGTCTGCAAACGATAAAGATAGATAAAAAAAAGTCATGATTGAAATTTATTTTAAAAGCCATAATATATCAGTCAATTAAGACACAGTTTTCAAAGAAATTTCATTTGAAAGTACATTTCCCTCCCTATACAACGGTGCAAAAATTGAAAATGTGTGATGTTTAGAAGTTAAAAAAATTATAGTAGCAAAAATTGCAAAACCGAAATTTTATCGTCAAGTGTTGCCATTCGCAAAATGACGTCAGCGTTACGCACGGACACGTTTCTCCTTTATAACATAGATAGATAGATCAGTAAATTGCAAAATATTTAAATTGTTTTTGTAGTAATGTTGCTAGAATAAAATATATACATTTCTCAAGTCTTTATAAATTCATTGGTTTCTCACTTGACCTGTGGATTGTGTCTGATCGGTAGTCGATAGCTGATTGCCCTATCAAGTGCACAGATCACTCCGTATTTGTCCATTCAGGTACCTTACAGTATTTCTCGTACGTTTTGTTTTATTTGGAGGCATTTATTACTGAGAAAAATGTTCCTTTAAGCCAATAGTAATTTTATATTTTAAATCTTGGCCAATTGTATAGAATGGGCGTAACTAAAAAATAAATCTCCGTGGCCGAGTGATTAAGACACCATTCCGCTAATCGCTTGAGAGCGTAGGAGTTAGGTCGGCGGGTTCGACTCCCGCCAGCTCCATTGCACACACTTTGTGGAGCTAATTGGATGTAACTCTCTGGTGTTGTAAATTTCCGTGTGGCTATCTCGTCCTTGTATATTGACGATGACTTATAAGCGGGTACTTGATGTCGAGCACACAAGTCAGATGTATGTTCTCAATAAACAAATAATCAAACAAACAAACAAAATTGTATAGAACACAGTAAAATTAATATTACTTTTAACTTCCAAAACGGAAAAGTAAGTGTAATATATATTTTCATTGTTATCAAGAAATCTTTTCTTATGTTTGTGTGAATTAATATTTTTCGATTTAGATGGAGAAATTATGAGAACTTTCTGACCAAAATAATCTATCATTTTAAAATTAATTATTTGTATATATATAGAAAATTAATTAATTGTCCAGTAAATATTCAAAATAAGGGAACTAGAAGAAACAAATAAACACAAAATCAATTTCATATTTTGTTTGCATACTTTCATTAAATTAATTAATCTCAAGAGAAGGCATATCAGCTCTTAAATTTTAGAAGAATATATATCGCTATCATTTTACAATTTGCTAAACAAGCTATTTCACCTCGCATTTTACCTGTTTTTTAATATTACTTTTGTTAAATCTTCCGAAGAAAGCTATAATTCTAATATATAAATTTAATAGAATTCAGCTAAACTGGTTAAGTTACGTTCATTAAGTTATGCATTTCGCTAACATAATTAGGAAACATTTCTTAATTTATGTATAACAAAGTATCACGAATCTTTGTTTTTATACGATGCCTACAAAATCGAACACTATCAGCATCTTTTGCTTCTTTTTAAAAAGAGAATCTTATAAAGTATTTACAGACATTTTCCAGAAGAAATGTTGCTAATGAGAAAACAAATCTCTTTCAATGAAATTTCTTTCTTTTTTTTGTTCGATTCATTGTTGCTTTTTAAAATAATTAAAATAAAATAAACAGTCAAATTCACTCGTCTATGTTCATTAGGGATTTTCCCTAATTCTTTACTTTTTTCATTGAAATGCAAATAAAATTTGATCACATTGTTAGGTAAAGTTTCTTTCTACATTTAAACACATTCTAAAATCCATGAAATAAAAAAGGGTAAATATAATATTAAAAAAATTAATTAAAGTAATTCCGTTGTCTTTGAACAAATTTTAAGCCAATTTCTTTAGAAACTTAAGAAATTTAATTACACATTTTTTAAATCCCATTCACAAACAAGAATGTCGGAAGAAACTGAAATTTCGTAGCAGTTATATAATCTACTTTATCGTTTATTTGTTAAAGAATGTAAAAAGGTTTCTCTAAAAATTATACAGTGTTAAATATTTTATAATTTGTTTATGAAATTTAAGATTTTTCATGAATAATGTATGTATGTCTTTTTATATGAAATATTTTAATTCTATTACATGTTTGTTAAATGAAAAGAAAAAGGAAAATGAAATTTAATTTTGCGTTACTTAAAACCCTGATGACTGAAGTAAGTTTATTAAAATATGAATACTATTTTAGTGTTTATCAAATTTATACAATGGCGTGCAAAACTTAAGCAACAAAAACACACAATGATAATTTACGAAAGTGTGAGCACGCAAAAGAAAAATCTATAAAACACAGACAGGTAATATCCTAACAGCACAGCCAGATGATGTGACGTCTGCTTGTGGTCACAAGTAGTCACAAATGTCACAGCAACTACAATGAACTAAAATGAGATATATTTCCTTCGTCTCTTTCTTACTGTTGTTTGGTAATGTCACTGAGACTCACAATGACTGCTGCTTTTTAACGAGCACAAGGCGACTTTACAATGCAGCCACCTGATGGCTCTCATGTGACCGTTATTCTGAGACTACATTGTAAAGTCACCATGATAGTTGTTTTGTGGCGAGTCCACAAGTGACAGCAAAATGAAATGACATGATGACTGTTCACAAAAGAGCGCAATGATAACTTCCTAATAAAGTGTATGTTATCTGAGAGTATCCATGGGACATCATTATGACGTTATTTGGGGACTCATCATAATGCAACGCTCACAATGACTTCAAAATTGAGTCTATAAATGACGGTCACACGAGAATCACAAAGTGACTTCATTGTAATGTCACCTGACGACTTTCACAAAACAACAGTCACAGTGACTTCTCAGGGGAGTCACTAAATGACGATCATTTGAGAGTAACAATGAAACGAATGAAATATACCACATTTCAGCGTAAGTGACTGTGACACTAATGACCATTAGTGAAGTGAAAGAGGTGAAACACTGATTATCTGTGCTATAGGGATAGTACTTAATTCCTACACCTGATGATTATGTTATTTTCTTTTGAGTACTCACGGGTTCGAAAATTAGCATATGTTGGTTACTGTAGTTTTACACACCAGGGGGTGTATAATGTTTTAATGATTCAATAAATATTTTTTTCTTATTTGTAATTGTACAGAAATATAATATTGAATTGTCGTTTCTTTCCAAAACATATTAAGTTTTGTGAATATACCCTTTTTTCGAATGATATAAACAAAGTCGCAAGATTATCAAATTTCTTGTAATTAACAACACTTTAAAAAATTTGGCCTTTTTTGGGGGGAGGGGGAGAATAATAAAGTTCTATGCTTTGACATTTTCTAAATAGAAAGTTATGTGCTTCTAACAAACACTCAAGAAAGATGCTATTTCAGTAGCCTTAACATAAAAAATACTTTAATTAAACATAATATGAATGTTTCAAACACTGTGAGGAATTTAATAATGCAAATAACGTGTTTATTAAAATGATTGCATTAAAGTTCTTGTTAAAGTTAAAATATTTCTGGTTGAAGCTGAAGGATTGCTAGGAATGCAGCAATTATATATGAATATGAGCCAGCTGAAAAATTAATTTTCAGTCTCAGATATCTAAATTTTAATGAGAAGCAAACAATTAATTTACTTTCGTGGTGCCTTAGGTGTATTTTAATTAACAGAAAGATCTTCAGATACTAGATACATTGCTCATCTAAATTGTTTATTTTATTGATTTTCATGAAAAAATTATCAAGATAAATATTTTAAATTTCATGATTGGGAAATTATTCGGTAGGGAAAATTGAAATCTTATTTCCATTATTGACAAAGTCTTTTTCGCCACTCAAAGAACAAAATAAAACAAAAAAAAAATTACGAAGAATACAGATACAATAACCTTCTATTTTAAACCACAGAGAATACATGACAAATCATGTAGGCTTACTAATTAAAAGAATTGAAAAATTAACAAGAATTAACAAGTATTTCGTAAAAAATTTGAAAAGTATAATTCATAATCTTATATATATTCATTGTTTACAATAATTTAATTATTAAGAAAAATCTTTTTTTTTTCTTTTTTTTTGAACAAATTACTTGAAGATTTGTTTTATTATTATTTACGAGACGTGATTCTTCCATTGTTAAGTAAAGGAGTGCAGTAAAATAATTTCCCCACATTTCATAAATCACACCATTTGGACGATGTGAGTATATAAAAAACCCGCTAACTTCAAAGATAGGCATGCGCAATAACGTATGTGATGTATGTTTTTATATGTTTCTTCAAATGATATTGTCATCACCTCGTGTTAAATATACTAAACATATCTTCTATGTTTCTAGGAAAAAATACTTACATCAAAGATGTGGGTATACAAATATAATTTTTTGAGATAGCTTTATATCGCTCGCCTTCAAGAAAAGTGGCACAACTCAGAAACACTACATTTTACAGGAGAGGCAAAATAAGATTGTGCATTTATTATTATTGTTTAATGTAGCATAAAACTATAGCGTGTAGCTGTAAAATCGTAAATTCCTTAAGACCTAGAAGTTATGTGGAGTTTTGAGTAAATTTATCCCTCCACGCAATTTGACCTCCTTCTGTGGTTGCAAAGTCACATATAGCTTAATCTAGCGGTTGTAAGGATAACTACACTTGTGGCATTTTCCTGTAGCAATACGCATTTAAGTCAAACAAATTACTGTATAAATACACAAAATGGATATTTTGGATTTGTGTCACTTTTCTTGCGGATAATCGATATCTTTCTTAACTAATTCGACATATATAGATATATATTACACTTTTTTGCCAAAAAAGACTACGTGATTCTAATGCGTTAAATGTTTTTCTATTTTACTTTTTGTTACTCGTTTCGGTTATTATATCTTGAATTCCATAGATATACACTAGTAATATTGAGTTTTATTTTATATTGGGTAATATTTATATAGTGTTTTTTATTAATTAGTAGCTATTACATTATTTTTTTCAAAAAAGTGTTGTTATAAAAGCTTATGACAAACTCAGATTTATGAAGTTTTCTTAATTTAAATACTTCTCAATTCATATTTAATAAATTTCAGTAGCATTATAGATGTTTAACATGAAAATACATCATTTGAAACAGAGTAGTAGCTGTTACTTTTATTCATTGAAAACCCATTGTTGTAAGCATTCTTTGTATGTTATACGTATATATTATACATGGGATATCAAGAATGGAGGTAATTTCAAAAGGAAAAGGTATTTACTAGATCAATACTTATCAATAAAGAATGATATGTATTTTTAAATTTAATAACATGCCTTCACGAATCGTGCAAATTTTTATGGTCATTTTCAATGATAACAGCAGAGACAGTGTTATATAATACTGATGTATAAAAGCAGTAACCGGAGCTCAAGTTTCCAATTTCTTTGAATTTGTTTGTCTCCCATCCTGAAGGGCGTTGGTCAGTGAGATATTAAATTCCCCTCGCTAATATTAAACCTATGTGCGTGTAATACATTCGTAGTTTTAAAATAGCCCATCAGGAAATTAATAATTGTAACTTCTTTTTTACGGTGTTCTCTTCTTAAAGGATGGATCTTTTTTTTCAGTTGATAAAATATTTTTAACATCTGGGCCTAATTTAATTTTTTATATATTAAAATCTGATAAGCTGTGCGTAATAATTTAACACTTCAAATAAAATATAAGTATATATTGGGTTGTTCGGAAAGTTTCTTCTGTTTGGGAAAACCAATTCGTACCAGAAAATTCAACTCGTCAATTATTAGACATTTTCTGAACAGTTGATGTAGGTTAAGGGGCTTCCGAGTTGCAGACAACTTTAGGCCCAGTCTATTTGGAAGTAGAATGTCTTGTTATTAGATATCGGAATTAATGTCTAATAATTAAATACAGAGACCTTTCACTTATACGACTCTCAGTTATACGACTCTCTCGGTTATACGCCGAATTCTCTTGGTCCCGTCCACGCTTTATGAGAAATAATGCTAAACTTCTCTCAGTTATACGACTGCTTCTCTCACTTATACGACGCATTAAACGGTTCAGGCGATTTTACAATTCTCAATCAAGAATTCATTTTTATAATCATTAAAGTACAAATCATTAACTTTTTTTTACCTTTATCCTTTTGGCTATTGTTAAAGTGTTTATCAATAATGAATAACATTTCTTATCTACATTGGTGTGTTATTTATGATGAAATCTATGGTGAGAAGGTGGTTGTATGGAATTTTCTTGTGCCTGCCATTTAACGAAACTGATTAAGAAAAGCCAAATGACCCCCTGCAGATCACGTCTCTGCATAGTGCTAAGTGAGAAATCAGGGTTATTGCAAAATGCACTTTCCTAGATCAATGTCCATCACATCCAGTTATAAAAGATCTACCATTTCTGCAACAAATTAAAGTTCGATTTTTGCCAGCAAACAGATTAAAGCTATTAGATTTAGCGATTATAAAGAATTTCAAGTAAACTACAGAAGGAGTTTGATTTGCCGTTTTATTTTTGATCGGGAAAACAAAAAGGAAGCTGAAGCAATTTCCATTTTAGATCTTACAACATCTGCATGAAAAAATGTGACATCGCAGACAGTTAAGAATTGTTTTAGGAAATGGGTTTTTTTTACAAGACCAAACTGCTAGGTCAACGGATGAACCCGATTTTGAGAGCATATGGGAATCGTTAAATTAGAAATCTTTGAGGATATCGATAATGAAGACGTGAGCTAGGAGGATGACGAAGATGAGAGCAATGTTCCTGCTGTTGTAATTTTTTCAGAAGCAAGTGCCTCGTTAAATGTATCAAAGAATTATGTCCACCAAAATGATTATTCCCAAAATAGCTTAAAAGCTTTAATAGACTTAGAAAAATACATTTTCTATTTTCGTGGACGACAGAGACAAACTAATATCACTTCATTTCTTGAGAAAATCTGATGTGTTAATCTTCAAAATAAACATAGTGGTGAACAGACTATTTTGTGAACTTTTTAAAATATATATTGTTTTATTTTTTAATATTATTTTACAAATTTTGCTAAAATCTGTGCTTAGTACTCAAAACTTATCGTTTTTAATATATGTAAAATAATTAATGCATATGAAATTTTAAACTTGTATAATAAGACCTGCCCTCACTTCTACGATTCTCCAAGTTATATGACTTTTTTCTACGGTCCCCTGAAAGTCTTATAAGTGAGAGGTGAAAGTAATAGAATTTTCCGGTACGAACCAACTTTCCCAAATGGAAAGAACTTTCCGAACAACCCAATATTTTAGAAATATTTTGAGAACTAAAAAAGAATGTGACATTCTTTAAGAAAAATAAAAAGAAAAAAATATTTCCTTATTCGATATTTAAAAAAACAATAATGCATTCCATGTCCATATGTTTAACATTAGCAAGAGGAATTCGAGACCAGACTAACTAGTATAGAATCTCTAGACTGACCCACACTCTTAACATCACGAACCATCTTCTACATGTGCCATATGAAACAACAGACTCTCCCTAAACCTCTTGTAGCATTTGATAAACTTCGGCTGACGATTTCGTAAGGTAAAAACAAAATTTCAACGTGTTGCCTCCATCGATCTCGTAGAGGATACGGAACATATTTGAACTTTTAGAGCTGCCACTAACAGGTAAAAAAATTAATGCAAAAATTATTACATATTTATTACACATCAAGTTAATAATGCAGCATAAAGTTAAATTTCTGTGCAATAAATTATGCGAATAAAAATATGATTATTTATTGTTCAACCCTTGTATCTTAGACAGTCTGCCTAGTTACTAGTAAGCTACTAGTAAGGCAGGATTTTTTTTTAAGTTACAGTGTGCCTCAAAATTATTACCGTGATTTACCGCTTTCGTAGTAACTTGTGCAGTTTGCTCTTTGGTAGCTGGAGCTGAAGTTGATCTTGTCGTAGTGATTTCGATGGTGAAACATGGAATGTTTTTAACAGTCTCTGCAGATATCGGTGGTCGCTCAGCACTTCGACCCTTTTCAATTGTCCCTGTTACTGAAAACATTTTGCATAAATATTTTATCAATTTCGCATCCGATGTTTTTCATAGCAAGTTTAAGATGTCCGTTGCACCGTTTTTGGCGATTTGGTCTCAGCCAGCTACACTGTTAAAAATAAATCCGTTAATTCACGGTAAAACTACTGGCAGCAAATTTGCCGGGTATTTTCCGTTCCGTTAGTAGATTTTCCGTTTTGAAAGATAACAGAAGGGAGAACTCAGTTTGAAGAAACGGTAACTTTCCATTTTGAATGACCTCGGTTTTAAAAAAATACCTTTCTGTTTGTGCTGCCATCTGTTGACTACACCGGGAGTATTTAATAATTTGATTTACTTCAAGAATATTTTCGGCTGACCTTTGGGGTTCGAACCAGATATGATAGCGTCTCGAGCCAAGTGTTTTACCGCAAGACCAGTGCCTTGCTAGAATAAGAAATTGAAACGATCATACGAGATTTCTTCAAATCGCGGCTTGGAACTTAAACAATCTGGGGTTTAGAAACCTGGAAATTTTGAAATTAATTGGGGGATATTTTGTTATAAGTTTATGACCGAAAACTTTATTATTAATAGAGGATTAAAACATGAATTATATATATTCTTAATTTGATTGTTAGATGCAAAATATGAATTTTATATTTTGAATTAAATTCGATAAAGTATGTTTGCTTTTTTGAGAAAATCGATTTTTTTCAACTATTATAGATTTTTTAAATGTGTTCGGTTAGAATATATTTTTAGTGGGAGTGTTTTTTATAATTTCAAAAAACAAATTGCGAATAATTTCAAAGGAATGAGAAAATTATTTGTTATTTTTTTAAATTCGAAAGCATTATTTTTGTTTGTTGCTTTTTTGAGTAAAATCGATTTTTTTTTCACTTAACTATATATATATATATATTAAGCAGCTATTTGTTTAGAATATATTTTAACTGTGAATATTTTTTTATAACTTTAAAAAAATAAATTGCTAATAATTTTAAAACATGGGAAAATTAATTGTTGCTTTTTTAAATTTGAAATAATAATAATAATAATTTAAATTTTTGTTCTTTTAAATAAACTAGAAATTTTAGTTTTTCTGTGCTGCAACATGTCAGTTTTTTAAACATTGAAAATAAATATGCAGCAGATAACGGAATATCTCCGTTGGCTACTTTCTTCTCCGTCTGTTCCGTTATTTTCAGGAAATATGAGGAAATTTTCTGTTTTTAACGGAAAATGCCCGTTGTCGTGAAAAGGGACTTTTTCTGTGAAATTCAGAAAAAAAATACCCTTGAATTTCAGATTATTTTTAACAGTGTACACAATACACTGTGCCTATTTTTGTGTACAATCCATTTTTCAGCTTAAGCAGCAGCAGGGCCCCTAGTGACGAACATGTATATTAATATCGCACATCCAGAAGAACTTAACTATTGGTCAAACGCATCTGCATAAGAAAAAACAAAATCAGTGCAATCATTAAAAAGTAACATTATGAAATCAGGATAAACATTTTGGGACACACTATACATTTTCTTACATTTCTTCTGGCGTTATACCAATCCGTTTATACATCGTGAGCAAAATATGACCATAGTGTTTCATCATCAAATAACTAATTCATTAAAGTTTAAAAATACCGAAACGATAGCCCTATTAAATGGATTAAAAACTGATGAAATAACAAAGCAAATAAACAGGCGAGGCCTTGGATCGAATATATATATTGAGTTACGAAAGAACATTACACAATGACAAAAACATAGTAACTGAACAGAAAATTGAACATCACTTATATTTATAAATTCGTCTGGGATGCTGCAGTCATGTTTCCCGGACGTGCAAGAAAGCTTACACAAAAATATCATCCAATAAAATTTAAGATGTAATGCTACGATTACAATTACGATACGATATACTAACACCCGCCCATAATCTAGCATTACATTAGAAAACACAGAGTAAAAAATTACAATAGACAAACATTAAAAGTATGACAGAGTTAAAACATTACTTATACAAACAGCAAAGAACCAACAATTCATAAAATTTAACTTTAGGCAATGCCTTTGTAAACATATCAGCAATTTGCATATTTGTAAGAACATATTCAATTTTGACATTATTTTCTTTTACAACATTACGAAAAAATTTTAGTTTTGTATCTATATGTTTCATTCTACCATAACTACTTTCATTACTGATACATTTTATTCAAGACTGATTATCCTCTAAAATAACTAAATCCTTAATACTTACAATTTCACAAGCAATATTTTTGAACCACAACAGGTCTTGCAAACTTTTAGTTAAGGCAATGACTTCAGCTTCAGTTGAAGATAATGCAACTGATTTTTGTTTATTACAACACCAGAGAACAGGCATGTTACAAAACATTAAAATGTAACCTGATACTGATTTTCTATCATTTGTGTTTGCACCCCAATCAGAATCAACATACATAGATAATTTAGGATCAGATTTTTGCTTTTTATACACAAGTTTTAAGGACAAAGTTCCTTTCAAATATCTTAAGATTTTCTTTAGTGCAATCCATGCAACTTCAGTAGAATTTTCCTGCATTTGACTCAAACAATTAACACTATATAAAATATCAGGTCGTGAAATATATGCTAAATACAATAAACAACCTACAAGTTCACGGTATGGACCATTAAATGGTTTTCCATTTTTGAAATCAGATGGAGTGGATTTAGGAGAAATAGGAATATCACTAGGTTTACATTCTAGCATATTAAATTTACTTAACAATTTAATTATATAAGACTCTTGATCCATTATTAAACTATCAGATTTAAATTTCATTTGAATACCCAGAAATTCTGAAACACATTCTGATTTTGACATATGAAACTCTTCAGAGAGTAAAGAAATAACTACATTAGTTTCATTTAAATCTGAACCTGCTATAAGCATATCATCAACATACAGAGCAATAATTATTTTATAACCATTACTATAACAAATAAAAATACAAGGTTCATTAGCAAGAGATTTAAATTTTAATTTTGAAACAAATTCAAGGAACCTTTCAAACCATTGTCGTGGGGCCTGTTTCAGGCCATATAAACTCCGTTTGAGTTTACATTTTAACCCACTTTCGTCATCATAGCCTTGCGGCTGATCCATAAAAACAAGTTCATTTAACTTACTATTCAGGAAAGCTGTTTTTACATCCAAAACAAATGCATGTAAGTCATCATTTAAAATGACAAAAAGCACTAAACGTAAAGCAGGCATACTTATTACAGGGGCGAAAGTTTCACTATAGTCTAGTCCTTCTTTTTGCATAAATCCACGGGCTACAAGTCAAACCTTATAACGTTCATCTCTTTTGATGGTATACACCCATTTGCAGGAAATAGCTCGTTTGTCAGGTGGTAATTTTTCGAGATCCCAGACGTTGTTGATTTTCATGCTTTCTATCTCTGCATCCATAGCTTCCTTCCATAAACGTTGTTCATCAACAGAGAGAAATTTGATCTCATCAAAAGATAAAGTTTCTTGTTGGCAAAGTAATGCTTCATACACCTCAGGAGCTGGATACCGAATAGGTTGTTTTCTTGATCTCTCGGATTTTCTCATTTTATCTTCTTTCTCTTCAGAATCCTCTGATTCTTCACTAGTTCTTTCTTGAGCATCTGGGTTAATTTCACAATCAGTCAATTCTGAATTTTCCACTATGTGTTGCTTTGAGTTTATGGCATGCTTCTTCTCTTCATCAAATTTGACATTTCTTGAAACAGTTATGCGTTTCGTCTCAGGATCTAGCAATCGATATCCCATTTAAGAATAACCTACGAAGATCATATGTTTAGACCTATCATCAAGCTTCTTACGATGAACGGAAGGAACTAGCATGTAGGCACTGCATCCAAAAACACGTATGTGCTTCAAATCGGGATCTTCTCCAAATTTTAAGAAATACGGCGTTAAGTTCTCAGTGGAGCTGCTTGGCATTGGATTTTTCAAGTAAGCTGCTGTAAGAATAGCTTGACCCCAAAAAGTCTTAGGTAAATGTGATTCAGCAATTAAAGCCCTTCCTATACCCAGGAGCGATCTATTGCACCTTACAGCAACTCCATTCAAAGCTGGAGTGTATGGAGGAGCGGGATCAATCACTATAACTAGATCTCGAGTAAAATTCACTAAATCATTACTTAAATATTCATTTCCGTTATCGCATCTGATTTTCTTTACGGATTAGTTTTTAAGAAAACTTTCAATTCCTCTGAAGCTTCACTTTTATTCTTCAATAATCGAACTTCAGTAAATCGTGAAAAATCATCTATGATAGTCATAAAATAGCATTCACCAGAAAAAGTTTTCAGAACAATAGGGCCACATATGTCAGAATGAATAGCAGTCATTGGGGTACTTTCTCTTTTCCTAGGTCCTCTTCCCATTGGTGTTGCACTCTGTTTTGCTCGAACACAAACATCACAAAAAGAAAGGGGTATCGGAAGTTTCATTTCCTTCAACACTTTGTTGCTTGGATGCCCCATTCTGCGATGCCAAATTTCGGAATCACTTTCTTTTGATGTAAGAACAGTTTCATAATTTGGGACAAAATAACCAACATATTGTCCATTTGAATCACGTTCACCAAAACAAAAACGGTTTCTTCCTTTTTCTATGAACACCTTTTCATCTTGAAAATAACTGCATAATTTGCGTTTTCGATTTTTCTAACGGAAATCAACTGTCCATTTAAATCTGGTACGTAAAGAACATTATTTAGTGTAATTTCCATTCCGTTTGATAATTTTCCAATAATATTTCCAACACCTTTAATTTCAAGATTCGTTGTTTTCGACGCACACTTAATAGTTCCTGAAGATGGCTGTAAAGACGTGAAATATTTCTCATTAGAGCACATAGGGGAAGTCGCTCCAGAATCCACTATAAATTCATTCTTTTTAACGTTCCCCGCAACAAAGGATACTGCTGAAGAAGCAAATTTTTCCTCATTTGAATTTTTATCAGTTTTACAGTTTCGTTTAAAATGGCCAGGAAGTCCACATTTGAAACAAGTAAGTTTCTTTCTACAGTATTTAGCTATGTGCCCCTTTGAATTACATTTTTTGCACACATATTCTTTGCGAGTTGATACAAACGCGGTATTATCATGAGCAGTTTTGGACTGCACTTTTTCTTTCTTAGAGTCGAGCAGAAGTGCTTCAGCATCTTACAGCCGTTGTGTGACAAAATCTAGAGTCAAAACAGTATTCGGTTGATTTTCTAACGCAGTTTTAACATTTTCAAATTCTTGAGGCAACGACATTAGAATATAAACAATAGTATCGGTTTCACTTCAGCACCGGAAATTTTAAGTTCCGAAATTAATTTATTTATTTCATCAATGTGACGTCTCATCGACACAACACGATCCTTTTTAATAGTTGCTAACCTCTTTCTAATTAAAATTTGATTAACTGCACGCTTGGTATCATATGTTCGTTCTAATTTATTCCATATCTTATGCGCAGTATTTTCTTCTTGCAATGACGCAAGAACCCCATCGCTTAAAAGCGATAATAATAAAGCATAAGCCTTTTTCGATTTTACAACTTCCGCAGTTTCAGTTGTCGCTTCATTGTCTAAAAACTTATCCAAATCTTTCGCCGCAAATATGGCTTTGACACGCCTTTTCCAAACAGAAAAATTTGTACCGTCCCCGTCAAAAAGAGCAACTCCGTATAATTAGTTTTCACTTTCCATCGCTGGGTAAAAAAAAACAGAAACAAAAGAAAAATAAATTTTCTCTCTCAAAACCACAGCAGTAAATATGAAAAGGGACTAGCGTCACTCTGGCTGCGAATTAAACCAAGCTCTGCTGATGAAATAACAAAGCAAATAAACAGGCGAGGCCTTGGTTCGAATATATATATTGAGTTACGAAAGAACATTACACAATGACAAAAACATAGTATCTGAACAGAAAATTGAACATCACTTATATTTATAAATTCGTCTGGGATGCTGCAGTCATGTTTACCGGACGTGCAAGAAAGCTTACACAAAAATATCATCCAATAAAATTTAAGATGTAATGCTACGATTACAATTACGATACGATATACTAACAAAAACCATTTATAATCATATACCAATCAATTACATAACAATGAATTTGTTTAATATGTGTTTCTTTGTAAACGTAAAACTGTTATCATAAAAATATTTTCCAAAGACTACCAGAAATATGTTTCTATTTAAATGAAGTAAATTATTGTATAATGAACATACAAAAAAATAAGTGGAGGTAAAAGTATGCAGCGTTTAATTATTTATACTGAAATACAATTTTTACAGACTTTAAACTGTCGCTTACTGATAGAACTGATAAAAAGTTTTGTAACCCTCTCATAAATTCTGCCATTTCAACCACGAAAAATACTCGCCCTGAAAATGCTGCCATGTCACCTTTTCACACCCCATTAAGTTATGAATTGCCAAAAGTTTTAAAGCATTTCTATTTTAACGTGATTTTCAAACACATTAATAAAATTCAGTTTCCCGTAACTAAATCATCTGTGTCGTATTCCCTAAAAAGACGACGCCAGTAAAATGCTTCGAGAAGAATGCAATTTATTTTCCGCCGGTCAGACTGAGTTATTTAGAAAAGCGTGTTAATAAAAATGTAATTTATATCAAATTTGTAGCAGATTTCTATATTCGATACTGCCAAGCATTCGTGAAAATGCAAAGAAATCTTTAATTTAACAAAGCATGGCATTAACTCTAATTCACTTTGTGTTGTGTAGTAAAGTTTGTTCAGCAAATTATTCGCTTTATTTTAATTAATTAAATGTATGTTTATTTTTTTTATTTGTTCAGCAAATTATTCCCTTTATTTTAATTATCTATAAAGTGTAAATTTATTTTTTTAAGTTTGTTCAACATGTTTTTACCTTTGTTTTAATTAATTATGAAAAATAAAATTATTTTGTTTTATTCCTCTTCTTAGCACTTTGGATATCGTAGAGCAGGGGTCGCCAGCTATGCACCCACAGACCATATTTCTGCACCTACGAATCATATAGTGACATATTCTGCATTTATGATAACGCTTGTATTTAATACGTGGTTGTTTCTATTGAAAAAAACCTTCATCCGTATAATGTTTTGGTAGGATATTTATCATGAACAAAATATTGAAAAAATCACTGACATTACACATTTAAAAAAGATTATTAGACATTGTATCATTATTTTGTATAGTTGGTAGTATTAAGAAGCTTGTCCCCTTTTACACTTGACCTTTATACACATCAATATCAATTTGTATGTGAGATTCAATATTTTTTCCTAAATGTGCACCCAGCAGTTGCACATATAAATAAATATGTGAATTAGGGTATTCTCATCATAATACTGTCTAAAATATTCGAATGTGCCCATGATAGTATAAATTTTGAGTACCTCTGGTGTACAGACTTTAACTCTGAGAAATTCAGTACGGTGTTCATAAGCTCGAAAATGCGAGGTGCACATTATCGAATGTAGGAGGCTTTTGATTTTTACCTTTCAACTGAAATAAGCTTTGAACCACTTTATGTAGGGAAGTCCTCCCTGATATTTTGTCTCCTAAAGAGAAACAGCCAAAAATGTTCGCTGCCTAGTACTACCATGCATTTATTTCTCATTCTTTTATAAGTGAAAAGTATTTGATATTATAGTAATTTTTCCTTTAAAATATATGTGTTGAAACAATATATTTTGCATAATTAATTTGTTTAGTCATTATAAATCGATAAAGTATTTAATTTAAAATATGACCACGTAGACTGATTACTATAAGATATGAATGCATTAAAACATCGTTATGTTTTACATTAACCAAAACCGACAACTAACTTTTCATTTAAATGACCGTAATTATGCATCCTGCCTTGACATATACTTACTAAACATAACAACATATAATTTATGTAAAAGTAACATAATGATTGTATACAGAATGTCGCAAAAAGATTGTAATGCGTGTTAATTGTTTACTTGTTGGAGATAAGCTTCAGTAATATGCATGGACATAAAATACTTTAACCAAACAGATGAATTCTTTTTGGTTTTCTTTTAAAAAACAGCATATAATTTATATAAAAACAACATAATGATTGTATACAGGGTGTCCCAGAAAGATTGAAAATCGCTTTATTTTTTTACCTGTTACAGATGCTTACTATGTTTTATATATTACAAAACTTAAAAATACAAAATATCAGTGAATCGAAACATTAAAAATGTATTGATATTTACCAGCAGCATTTAAGAGATATTTCATTACAAAGATCGATTAGTTAAGCATTTTAAGGAAATAATAAAATAATCTTCAAGCATTATTTTTCACAAAAGGTCATAGGTTAAAAAAAGTGTGAAAATTTCCATTGTGAAGAAAAGTCCCTTTGAAAAGAAAATTCCTATTCTCATTAAAACTTCACATTTAAGCCGTTTATGACAGTTAAAAGTACAGAAATGATAGATGATAAAATACATATGAATGCTTTTAATGTTTTCTTTTAACCTACGGTTGCAATGAAACGGAAATAAACAGGATTAATGTGTTTTGTTACTTCACTGTTACGCATATATTTTACGTAAAATGTATGCATGTTAGAATATATTAAATATTTTTTTTTCATAAAAAAAGTATAAATATAAAGGTTATTGTATTTGTTTAATCAAACATATCATTTTTTTGGCCTCTTACATAGATGGAGGTGTTTCTTTAAAATAAAAGTAAAAGACAATTTTACAGTTATACTGGGTTTTTATGCGAAATATTAATTTATATTCAATTCAATTATATTCACTTTATCAATAAAATATATGGAAATAAACGGGATTAATGTGTTTTGTTACTTAACTGTTACGTATATATTTTACATAAAATGTATACGTGTTAAAATATATTAAATATATATTTTTTTTCATTAAAAAAAAAGTATAAATATAAAGGTTATTGTATTTGTTTAATCAAATATATCATTTTTTAGCCTCTTACATAGATGGAGGTTTTTCTTTTAAATAAGAGTAAAAGGCAATTTTACAGTTATACTGGGGTTTTATGCGAAATATTAATTTATATTCAATTATATTCATTTTATCAATAAAATGTATGGAACTAAATTACATTAACCAAACAAAATGTTTTTTGTTTTGCTTTAAACAACATATAATTTATACAAAAACAACATGATGATTGTATACAGGGAGTCACAAATCGATTGAAACGCGTTTTAATTTTTTACCTGTTGGTGATGCATAAGTAATGAAAATTGCAAAAGTGTTCAAAATAAGGTAGGGATAAGGATGTGGATAAAATAGTTCTGAAATTAATTTTCAAAGAGGTTCACTTTTTTAAATTATTATATGGTCCCTGGGTACTATAAGTTATATTTAAAACAACGTCCATGATCTGACATGTAAGACAGTAAAAATTCTATTTTTCTTCGACCGAAACTCACTAAGTTATGATTATTTGAAATTAAAAATAATTCGGAGATTTCCAGCAATCAAAAATCATCTGTCCATTTTTAGTTATGAAAATTTTTTGAAAATTTTTGAAGTTTACATTCCCCACGCATCTCCAAAAGTTAAAGAATTAAAATGGGAATGATTTTTTCAATATTTTGTTCATGATACCATGTCCTACCGAAACGTTATACGGATGAAGATTTTTTTTTCAATAAAAGCAACCACGTATTAAATACAAGCGTTATCATAAATGCAAAATATGTCACTATATGCTTCGTAGATGCAGAAATATGGTCTGTGGGTGCATGGCTGGCGACCCCTACTCTACGATATCAAAAGTGCTCAGAAGAGGAATAAAACAAAATAATTTTATTTTTCATAATTAATTAAAACAAAGGAAAAACATGTTGAACAAACTTAAAAAAAATAAATTTACATTTTATAGATAATTAAAATAAAGGGAATAATTTGCTGAACAAATTAAAAAAAAATAAACATACATTTTATAATTAATCAAAATAAAGTGATTAAGTTGCTGAACAAACTTTACTACACAACACAAAGTGCATTAGTGTTAATATCATGCTTTGTTAAATTAAAGATTTCTTTTTGGGACAATCTGTATAGGAGTGTATTTCAGAGATATGTTCTGTGAAATAATGTAGTTATATTAATGTCAATTAAAGTGGATGCAGAAGATTTGAATCGTAGAAACAGTAAAAAACACATGATACTTCTATTATAACTTTATATTATTTTAATACAGATAAAACATAAGCTATATGATTTCACATCGAAGTAGATGTTGAAGATGAAATAATAGACAAAGCACAAATTATACCACTTTAGTAATAAATTTATTAACTTTTGTGTATACTACATGTTCAGTTGATTAAAAGTACAGAAAGCAATTAAAAAAAATCTATTTAAAATTGATGTGGAATCTAAATATATTATTATGTGTTTTTACAGCCCCAGAATTATATTATCTGTGAAGATGGAAAAATATATAAAGCACAAATTATACCATTTTAGTAATAAATTTAATTAACTTTTGTGTATACTTCATGTTCAGTTGGTTAAAACTACAGAAAGTAAAGTTATAAAAAAATCTATTTAAAATTCGTGTGGAATCTAAATATATTATTATGAGTTTATACAGCCCCAGAAATTTATTATCTGTGAAGTAACAGACTATATGATTATATTGAGAACAAATCAGAATGTTATACACGGTGAAAGGACACAAAATACAAAATGAACCAATCTAGCATATTAAAAATAAATGTACAACGTGAAATAGCACAAATTAAAAATATATAGATTGACAAACAGCTATTTCTGAGCCAATAAAGCTCCATCATCAATGCCAATTCAAAAAATTAAAACCGATTTAAAGTTTAAGCCATGTAAAATATGCCTGCGTCTTTCGGTCTTGGCGCGTGCGAAAAACACAGGCATATTTTGCATGGCTTAAACTTTTAAATCGGTTTTAATCTTTTGAATTGGTACTTATGATGGAGCTTTAGTTGCTCCGAAACAGCTGTTTGCCAATTTATATATTTTTAATCTGTGCTATTTCACGTTGTACATTTATTTTTAATATAACGGCACAAAGTTTAATCCACCTTTTTAAACGATCTAGCATAGTTGTTAGACTAAGTAAATAAAAGCAAATTTCTTAAGAATGTGTATAAATTTGTTTCAGAATCATTGTATAAAATTAGGTGTTTATATGGGTCCAAAAATATGGGTCCACTATATGGCCAACAGTCATCGATAGTTTTATTTTCGATGTTTAGTCACATATCTACTGAACTACTTGATGAATGCTTCTGCTTCTGGAACTTTGAGAATGTAAACAACATGTTTGACGTCAGCAAAATTGTGATCACGGGGACAATTAAGGTACCATCAAGAAAGTGAATAAAAATAATATTAGGCGAACACCCTGTAAAATAAAATGCTCGAAACGAGCTGTAGGTTTAACCCAGGAATATGTGGATCCTGTACAGCATTTGTTTTCACTTGTGTAAGAATAGTACATACATGAATATAGGTATAATTTTTTTTTTAAATTTCAATAAATGTTGCATAATTTTTGTCTATAACATACACTGGTTAGAACTAAATTTAACGCCACTTTCAGGAAACTTGACAAAGTGCAGTAGAAACAACATACTACATTTATAATATAAGTATTTTCAATATATGATGAAATATGAACAAAATATTTTTTTCACTGCGCATGCGCCGAAATTTATATATACATATATAGCATAATTTAGTAGACAACAATATAGGGCAAATCATATAAAAAGGCCATCTGAATATCGTGAAATTGAAGATATCGACAATATAATGATCTGAATTTCAGTTGTTTTCTAAAAGTAGGGATTTTTCACAAATTGCCATTTTTTTTTTTTTTGTTTGTATTTAACGTAAATTCATGCGTAGCTTGTGAACGGATACTTCGATTTTAACGATTTCCTCTTTTTTTAGGTTCGGCTTTTCCTGATTATTCTTTCAGGGAGAACTGAAATATCAAAGCATCAATAAAAAATGAAAAATGACAATATCATTCCGGTATTTTTAGAAAGCGAATGAAATTCAACCTACTATATCACTGATATATTTCTGTACATTTTGAAAATATTCGACTGGCTTTTTTATATGAGTTGAGCATAAATAGCTGAAAGATAAATTATACAAATAAAGTTTTGTTATCTTTAGTGCAGTTAAAATTTCATTCATACAAATGTTCATATTTCATTAAATATTTATTATATTTTAATTGTAGCATGTTTTGTTTCCACTGTCTTTTATCAAATTTCCTAACAGTGGCGTTAAATTTGGTTGGAAACCCTGCATGCAAAAAACAAAATGTGTTTTATTAATTATTTTTTTTATTAATTTAATTTACAATAAGAAGTTTATTATTATTTTTTTAATAAACCTTCATATTTCCATGAATATACAAGCTATTCGTAGACAAATGTTACATAAGATCAATATAGTTATGTGTTACAGGTACAGAACATCTCGAGTATTTTATTTTGTGGGCTGGCCGAATTTTTTTATTATTATTATTGAATTTCTTGTTGGTCCCCTAATTGCTCTAGGGAGTAAACCTTCGTTGAAAAATATGCGGCCAAACATGTTCTTTGTATTCCTGAAGTTCCAGAAGAAATGTTTAAAATTACCAAAAATATAGAATTTACAAAAATGTTATAACAGGCAATTTTTAAAGTATAAAATAAATATGTACACTGTAAGCAAATTTTTCAGAGATTACTAAAGTTTTTTTAGTACATTTGTATTCCACAGAATTTTTTAGTAACCGGCATTATAAACCGGAATCGTTGCTAGATGTTTTCTAGTAATTCTTACAGATTTTCTTGTAACTGAGTAAGAATACAATAAAATCTTTAGTAATTGCAAGGATGAATGAGAAAAACTAAATTATTTTCAGTAGATCGACCCATTTTTTTTTACAGTGTAGTTTATCGATTATTCTTTGGTAAATTTAGTAAAATAAACGTAATAACTTGTAATTAAACAATGGCGTATTTATCCCCATCCTTACTTATTCTGAGTACTAATTGTTCTACGAAATATAACGTAGAAATATATTTCAGGGCGCAGTTAAAAGGGCGCATGTATTACTTCACTGTTACGTAAAAATTACTGCTTCAGTAAAAAATATGAATTCTAATGTAAGAAATAAAACGAATTAATTGCGTTAGCATAAGATTGAATATGTATAGCATGACATTTTGCGTTTCTAACTAAATCTTTTGTCTAACAATGAATACTATCCAATTAATTTCTGTATTCTTCTCTAAATGCATTTATCAATTTTTTATTCATAAAAAAACAAATATTGAGAGATTTTACTTGTTAATGATCGCGGATCGCTCCTATATACCAGGATAATGAAATTTTTCTAATCTTCAATAAAAGATTTTTTGTATAAAAGAACTAAACGAAACAACAACAAAGTTAAGTTAGAATGAATACTTCAAAAGATTCTTTTTGAAATAAACACAAATATACTCTTAACTAGATAATTAATACAGCATGCTTCAGAACCAAGAGAAGAATTTCCTGTATACAGATAATGAAATTTAAGGTCTGGATCTTTTATGCATTATTTTTCTAAATGAAGTGTTTGTTACTTTCTTTATAACAATTTAAAAATTACTTCAATTAATGGAATTTGCACTGAATTTTGCACTGAATTAAAAGAATTAATTCTTTTCAATATTTCTTTACGTACATTTTGTAACTTTTTGAATAAATGTACGTTATGTAAAGATCATTGCAAAGAGTATTATGGAATTTTTCTGAAATAAACATACTCGTGTATGTTATTTGACAATAATATTGTGTCGTCCTTTCTTTTCAACTAAACGCTAATATTTGATATGACAAATGTCAGATTTGTATTTAAACAAGAACTAAAAATCGAATAACAGAATTTTTACAGAAATGTTAACAGAAATTTATACATTATCATTTGATAAATTTTGTACGATACATTTAACCCATGAACTCTGCACTAGTGCGATTTCGCACGGGCCAAAATTTCAAAACTAAGCATCCTTTGAAAACATAGTAAAACTATAGTTAATTTCTTTTTTTTTATTTACACAATGAAATTTTCGATAAAAATAAATATTACAGTTTGATTTACCGTTCCATTTTGTGCAGGAATCATGTGTTATATTTCATTATAAATATATTGCCAATAAAGTTATACGAAGTTGAAGTTATGGAATTCCCAAATCGCACAGGTGTTCAACCAAAAAGAGTATTCAACGGGATAATAAATCCTAATAAAATATGGAGTCTTTTTCTGCATCTTTATTTATTCTGAATAAAAATTTTGCTGCATTATATAAGACAGAAATTTCATTAAAGGAATCGTGCGAATTGGCACGCGCCAAAATTTCAGACACGGCATTTTATTTTAAACATTATTTTGCTTTTAATTTCATTTTTTATTTACAAAATTAAATGTTTGATAAAAATAAATAGTACAGTTCGATTCCTCATTAAACTTCGTATCGGAATGATGTACTATATTTTATTATCAATTCATTGCGAACAAAGTTATACGCAGTTAGTTGAAATTACGAAATCCCTAAATCGCAGTAGTGTGAAGTGCGCGAGTGTTGAACCGAAAAGTGCCACGGGCTAATAAATTCTAATAAAATATAGAGTATTTTTCTCCATCTTTATTTATTCTGAATAAAAATTTTACTGCATAATATGAGACAGAAATTTCATTATAGGAATCGTGTGAATTTGCACGCACCAAAATTTCAGGCACGGCATTTTTTTTTTAAAAACATGCTTTTAATTTTATTTCTTAGTAACAAACTAAAATGAACTGTTATTTGAACAAAAACATGGTAAAACTGTTAAAATTCTTATAATTGGTTCTGCGTCAATTCGTCGCGCACAATTCATCGCGGCACAATTCATCGCAGCACAATTCATCGCGCACAATTCATCGCAGCGTCAATTCGTCGCAGCCTCAATTCGTCGCGGCGACATTCATCGCAGCGTCAATTTGTCAGGGCGTCAATTCGTCGTGGTATCATTTCGTCACGACGTCAATTCGTCGCAACGAAAATATATTTGATAGTTATGATGTCAAAGTAAAGAAAATTTAGTAAAATCATTTAATGATGTAAATTGTTAGTTATAATTCTCTATATCTAAAAAGCAAATTATCATTAAATAATTTTACTTCATTATCTTTAAATTTATCATCATAGCCTTCAAAAACATTTTCGTTGCGACGAATTGACGTCGCGACGAATTGACACCTCGACGAATTGACGCTGCGACGAGTTGACGCTGCGAAGAATTTTCGCCGCGATGAATTGTGCGCGATGAATTGTTCTGCGATGAATTGTGCGCGACGAATTGACGCGACACCCTTCGATCCTCTCAAAATATTTTTGTTTACTAAAATATTTAACCTTTAGTAGGTGCACTAGAGAAGCAATTTTTTGCGATAAGTTTATTTGCTTTTCATGTAGCATTTTTCAAGTTTTTGAAAATGTTCTTCAAATTTCGATATATATATATAATTTTAAAGGTAAATTATTCATTTTGTTAAAACTAAATAAAAAAATGTGAATAGAATGTTTTTCTTTGCAAAGTTTTTCGAGAAAAAGTGCTTCGAAAGTAGGAACGCCTCGAACTTTAAGTAAACATTGAGAATTTTCTAAGAAATAAAACTTGAAATATTTACGCCAACATAAGATTGAATATGTACGCAACGATGTCTTGCAATTTATAAGAAAAGCTTTTGTTGAACAAAGAAGGCTATCTAATTAATTTCTGTATTTTTCCCAAAATACATTTCTTTTTTAGTCGTAAAAAACAAATATTGAAAGACCGTTTTGCCCGTTAAGGATCACGAATCACTCTTATTTATCTTGATAATGAAATTTACTCAATCTTCAATGAAAGATTTTTTTACGTAAAAGAACTAAACGAAACAACAACAAAATTAAGTTAGAATGAATACTCCTAAAGATTTTCTTTGAAATGAATACAAAGATACTCTTATGTAGATAATTAATCCAGCATGTTCCTGAAACAAGCGGAGAATTTCTTGCTTACCGATAATGAAATTTCAGATATGAAGCTATCGTGTATTATTTTAATAAATGAAGTGTTTCTTACTATCTTTATAGTAATTAAAAAGTTACTTCATTTTCTAGTTCTTTTCAAGATTTCTTTAGATATTTTTTTGTAAAGCTGCGAATAAAGACACGAATAAGGATTATACAAAGAAAAGCACGAAGCTGCTCTAAAATTTATATATTTGCAAATATAATTTAACAGTAATTTTGTACTGTCCTTTCTTTTCAGGTAAAAGTTGGTATTTGATACGAAAAACGTAACACTTATATTAAATATGAAACATATGATGCAGCATTGGACAGTATGGACATTATTTAATGTCTTAGAAAACAGCAAAAAGTCTTTATAAGACATTTGCTATTTAATTTTTGTATGTTTGAGTAAAAATTGTGAATTCTAAGAAATAAAACCTAAAAATATTTATTGTAGCTTGTAGCATAAGAAAACATTTTGTTAACAAAAAGATCATCCAATTATGTGCCGTATTTTCTCAAAATAAATTTATATGTTTTTTTTATTCGAAAAAAATATATATAAACAGTTTTGTTGTATTTTATAAAGAAAACTTAAGAGTTATATTTAAATCAGAAACATGTGATGAACCATTGGCCATGAGAGAAACGAAATATAAAGATGAAATGTATTTATATAACACATGTTTTTAATTTTGGCATGCTTAGGAAAATTAAGAATTACTAAGAAACAAAACTTTAGAATGTTTACAGCAGAATAAGAAAACCTTCTGTTGAACAAAGAAGACCATCAAATTAAAATGCGTATTTTCACAAAATACTTTTATCGTTTTTTTTTTTTAAATAAATATTTAGTAATATATTAGTAATAAATATTTAAAAAACGTTTTGCTGGTATTTGATAAGGAAACTTAATACTTATATTTAAATTAGAAACATGTGATGAAGCATTGAACATTAGGGACACGAAATATAAAGTAGAAATGAATTTCTATAACACATGTATTTAACTTTGTCATACTTAAATAAAAATTATGAAATACTAAGAAATAAAATACTGTAGCATAAAAAAAACCCTATTATTCAACAAAGAAGACCATCCAATTAAAATCTGTATTTTCTCTAAATATATTTATCTGTTTTTCTATACGTAAAAAACAAATATTTAAAAATAGTTAAGTATCACGAATCACGATTATTTACCATGCTAATGAAGATTATTCAATCTTTAATAAAGGATTTTTATGCAAGAAAAAAAAAAAAGTTAGAATAAATCCTCCAAAAGATTTTACTTAGAATGAACGCAACGATACTCGTATTTGGATAATTAATTCATCATGTTTAAGAAATAAAATGAGTATGTCTGCACATACTGAAAATGAAATTTCAGATGTAAAGATTTCATGTATTATTTTCCTATATGAAATGTTTGTTACTTTCTTTGTAGTTAATAAATTATTGCACTTAATTGAATCTGATTGATGTTTCCCAATTTCTTTGACTTAATTTTGTAATACGCCAGATGATAACGTAATGTAAGAGAATAATAAGAAAATATAAAGGCAAATTAAACGCTTCAAAATATATGCACGTTCTTACAATAATTATCTGGCATCTTCCTTCTTTAACAATTAGTTTACATAATATTAAAAGATACTTACCTATAATTAATAATCTATGGATACTTACGTTGAATAAGTATTCTTAGATTTCATACTTGGTTTTTTTTAAATAAAACAATTACATAATTTTTTAACATTTTAACAATGTATACATTTTTGGAACATCGTATGCACGAATACAATTTTTATTTGTATTAATCTTTGCTCTTATATGTAGATGCTTTAGAATGTTCGACATTTGGAATGAAACAGAAAAAAGTGCTTCATCGACTGTGTATCTGTAATGTTATATTCACTTATATCCACAAATTTAGCTACTAAATTTGTAAATACAAAATGAAAAAAGTTAAAAAATAAAAATTCGTTGACGTTTCAGAGAAATTCATTTTTCGCTGTCTTGCATTAGAGTGTTCATTAACTAACTCTCATACTCTCATACTCTTTGGAAAGGAAGAAGAAGAAAAAAAAAATCTCAAAGTTTGAGAAAGCAGAAGCTTCGTTTATGTGTAGATATGCATATATATATATATATATATATATATATATATATATATATATATATATATATATATATATATATATATATATATATATACAAATATATAATTATATATATATATATATATATATATATATATATATATATACAAATATATAATTATATATATATATATATATATATATGTATATATATATATATATATAATTCTATAATTCAAACCTGGGCAAGAAATAATCGAAATCGAACTTTTAAATAAATTAAATATATATATATATATATATATATGAAAACATTCATGAAAATGATTCATTAAAATTTTACTAAAATAGGTGTTTTATAAAAATATATATACAAAAGGTTTTAAAAACCTATAAAACCCGAGATGTTAACGGAACAAAACTGTCTCCGAGCGCTTTCGGCTACAATCCAAGCTCGAAAGCTCTCAGAGAGAGTTTTGTACTCTTAACATCTAGGGTTTTAAATATTTTTAAATTTTTTGTATACATATTTTTATCAAAAACCTGTTTCACTAAAATCTTAATGAATCATTTTATGAATGTTTTCCTATTTTAAGTAAACAAAGGTGAATCTATCGTTTTAATTATACTTTATAACATTAAAGTTATTTCATTGTTGAAAAAATTAAAGGCATTTTTAAGCGGACCCAAGCAATAGGTGAATAACACTTTAAAATCTATACTCTAAAAAAAGTTTCGTCAAATTTCAGTAGAAGAACCGTAAATTAACGGTACTTGTACCGTTTTCACTCTTTACGCCGGTATGAGTACCGTACTTCTAAGTTATATTATGTGTAAAAAAAACGTATGTGTGCCATTTCGATTATAAACGGTATTTATACCGTAAAATGATTGTTTTTCAGTAAAAAATCGTTATTTATACCCTAAAATAATTATTTTACAGTAAGTAAAAAGCTGCTAGCCCCGCCTCGGTGTACTGCAATCTCTGAAATGATGCTCTTGCTCTTGTTACGTAATGCGTGCTGGCCTGAGGAGAGGGGGGAGTGCAGCCGGTACATATACTTTAAATATTTTACGGTACATATACCGTCCAATTAAAATACGGTATATATACTGGTCACAAAGTTACCAGCATATGTACCGTAATTGTTCACCAACATTTTTTACAGTGTATAATCTTCAAAAAATTTGATTAAATACTATACGATTCCTAGCAATAGATTAATAAATATGTTGGAATAGCTTTTCGTTAAACACGGATTACAAAATCAAGCGTTCAGTATTTTTTGACAATTCGAAAGTAAAAATCTACATTTACAGTTTTACAAAAAGCTATAGAAATCAGAAATATTAAAATTTTCTAAACTAATATAAAAGTAAAAGTTCAAATCTTAACGCTATACATATCTTTGGGGCATCAAATAAGTAATAATCTTGCTTTTTATTTAATATTGGTTTCATATTTTGTTGCAATTCCAATCTTGAAGAAACTGTGTCAGAAAGAACAGTACATTGTACATATGTTGTGGTGTTATATTCAAGTAAATCTTCAAACTTTACTCATCTATCGAATACATGATGAAAAAATAGATGCAAAATAAATATTCGTTGACATCAAGGGGAAATACATTCTTCGCTGCCTTGCGCTAGATCCATTAGTGGCGTATTCTTTTTCTCTTTCTCATCGGAATATAAGAGAAAAAATAATGTCAAAGTACTCGAGTTTGAGAAGGCAAAGATATGTTTATGCATATATATATTTATAAGTAATATAATATAAAACCATCCAAGAAAGCAAATTATTGAACAAGAAATAATCCAATTCGTGTCTTCATAAAATTGGTGAGATTTTCTAACGCGAACACTTACAGTAAAACTGTAAGACTTTTAAAACCCATAAAGTGAAAAAATAATCTGTTGAGGTACGATTCTTAACTGCCGAAGAATAAATGAGTTGGACTACCGCATCATTAAAGCAGAATCTCAAAATCACCTTTCCATCCGGAATCATCCCCAAATTTACTTTCCCATTTTTTGATGTGAGAAATATTGAAATTTAAGTAATATAAACGTTTACAAACTTAACTTCATCTTAAATATATTCTTTTTAAATATATATAGATATATCTATAACTCTTTTTTTTTTCTTTTAATATTTGCCTTTACATTCTCAAAAACTGGGAAAAATATATGACAAAAAGAAAAAAATAAGTATGTTCAATATCTGCGGTGTCATATTCACTTATATCTTCAAACTTAACTACTGATCTGTCAAACGCAAGAAGGAAAAAGCTGAAATATAAACATTCGTTGACATGAAAGAGAATTTCATGTTATGCTTTCTTGCGTTAGATCCATTACTGGCGTATACCTCTATCTCTCACTCTCTCATCGGAACATAAGATAGAAAAGAAATCTCCTATATATATATATAGAACTATTCAAGGAGTCAAATCATTGAACAAGAAATAATCCGTATATTATCTTCAAAATGTCCAAATATTATATCCAAATAATACCTTAAAATTAAAGCTTGATTGGAATGTTAACATATGCACAGGCAGAAAGTTTGTAAGACTTTGAAAATCTATAGAAATTCAGGAAACTGATCTAAGTATTATATGGTACCTAACGATCGAAAGATAAATCTATTGCACTATCTCCTTAAACAGTAATATGGAAATCAAGATTTCACACCATTCGCATCCGCTCAAAATAAAAAGTCTGTATCCTAATCCTGTACTTACCAAAATAAGAAATGATTATTTTTTTAAAATAGTGTAAAGTTATATATTTTTAAAATCTCAACTCTTTGAACATTTTTTGAAACACGATATTTATAATTTTTTGTAATATCAGATTTCATATTTCGCTGTATTACAAAAGCTTTGAAAATAAATAGGTTGGAAAGAAGAGATTGTTGTATATATGCGACGTTATAGCTACTTATATCTTCGAATTTAACTACCCATCTGTCAAACGCAAGATGAGAAAAATATGAAAAATAAACATTCGTTGACGTGAAAGAGAAATTCATTTTTCGCTGCCTTGCGCCAGTTCCATTAGTGACATATTTCTCTGTCTCTCTCTCTGCCAATGGAACAGAACAGGGAAGAAAAGCGTCAAAGAATTCGAAGTTTAAGAAAGTCAGAGCTTCGTTTATATACACATAAATATAGATAAAAAATAAAAATCCCCCAAACTTCTGGAGAAGAAATGATCCAAACAGTGTCCTTAAATTATATTTTTACACACTCAAATAAATAACAAGTCTGTATGGCTTTGAAAATCTACATGTTTCAGGAAATCTCATGATGTAATAACAATCGAAGAAAAAATTTGCTTGAGTATTTCATCATTAAACAGGAATCCAAGAGTCAAATTTTCACCCAATTTCAACGAAGCGAAATTGAAAATCTAAATCCCAAGTTTAATAAGTACATTGAGAAATTAGATATGTGAAACTATATATAATTTAAATAATATATACGTATATTTAAATAATATAAACGTAAGTAGGTTTCAATTATTAATTTCTGAAAAGTTTTTTGACGTCATATATATATTAAAAATATAATAATTTTATCTTTTCTCTTTGTCTTTAAATTTTGCAACGTTACAAACATTTGAAATATAAATGTGAAAAAAAAAACAGCACGTTGTATATCTATGGGGTTATATTCATTTATACCTTGAAACTTAACTACTCACGTTGTCAAACGCAAAATGAAAAAAAAGTTGAAAAATAAACAATCGTTGACGTGGAAGATAAATTCATTTTTCGCTGTCTTACTCTAAATCCATTAGTGGCACATCTAGTCTCTATCATTGGATCAGACGAGTGTGTAAAAGGTGTCAAAGAATTCGCCGTTTGAGAAATCCGGAAGTTCGTTTATACACTCATAAATATAAATATAAAATAAAATCATCCAAGAAGGCAATTTTATAGAGAAGACATTGTCCACAATCAATGTCTTTAAATTAGAAATTGTTGTCATTTTTACACATTCAATTAAATAAAATCTACATATTTCAGGAAATCTCATGGTTTACTAATCGATTCCTAAAAATCAAAGAAAAAATCCGTTGGAGTATTTCCTCGTTAAACAGAAATTCCAAAATCGAATCTTAATCTCAATTTTATCTAAGCTAAATTGAAAATCTACATCCCAAGTTTAATAAGTACATAGAAAAATTAGAAATGTGAAACTTATTTAACCCTTTCGTCACTAACAGGAATTAAAAGTACCGGTCAATTTAAATTGATTTTCTTTTGTCTTAACAATTATTTTTATTGTTATTTGGATGTAGTGATGATAGTATGTCTATTCGTTATTTATTGTCACTTCCTTCATGTTTCAGCATTTAGTAATAAAACAAAATAAAAACGTTTCCTTAAAACACTTTGCAGCGTTTGCGATTATTTTATTTTAAACATACGTTTCATTCTTTAAATTTAAAATAGATGCTACTTTTCAAACCAACAAAATATGATAAAAAAAATATAAAACACTGAAAATTTGTTAGGTCTATGTAAAATTGACGTAATTTTCCAAACGTCTTCAAATATTCTTCCTTAGCCTATTGTCATAGTAATAGAACGCAAGACATTTATATTAGTTAAATTTCATTAAATGACATATCGTTAAATTTCATTAAATGACCTACCATTAAATTTCGGCAAACCTTAACGTTTGCAATTTGGATAGCTACTTTTAAATTTTGAAATCTAAAAATAATTTTTCCACAAAAAAAAAAAATAAAATAAAATAAAATAAATAAATAAAATGAAAAAATAAATAAATAAATAAAATGAAAAAGAAATAAATAAATAAAATGAAAAAAAAAAAATAAATAAAATGATTCTGAAAGTGTTAAATACTATAAATGTACTGACTTCTAAAATCTTAATTTCTACAGAGTTTTTGGACGTCACATATATATAAATATTAATGAATTTTTATCTTTTTTTTTTTTTTTTTTTTTTTTTAATTTTGTTTTTTTACCAAAAAAAAAAAAAAAAAAAAAAGCATGTTGTTTATCTGTGGGGTTATATTCACTTATATCTTCAATCTTTACTACTCATGTTGTAAAAAAAATATATAAAAATAAACATTCGTTGACGTAAAAGATAAATCCATTTTTCGCCGTCTTGCACTAGATCCATTATTGGCGTTTTCCCCTTTCTCACTCTCTCGTTTTCGGATAGAAGATGGAAAAAATGTGTCAAAATACTCGAAGTTTGAGAAAGCGAAGGCTTCGTTTATATATAGATATATATAGATTTAAAATAAAACCATCCAAGAAAGCAAACCCCTGCACAAGAAATAATCCAAATCATATCTTTAAATTAACACACTATTATTTTTACACGCACAATTAAACAACAAGTCTGTAAGTCTTTGAATATACACAAGAAATACCATGGTGTACTAAGCTATTACTAACAATCAAAGAATAAATATATTGCATTATTTCTTGGTCAAACAAAAGTCCTAAAATAAAATTTTCACACTAAATTTAACGAAGCAAAACTGAGAATGTACATTCCAAGGTTGATAAGTACATATAGAAATCAGAAATACAAAACTTATATAAATACTAAAAACGTAAGGAGATTTTAAATCTTAATTTCTGCAGATTTTCTGAATGCCATTTATATAAAAAAAAAATAATTATTTTAGTTCTTTCGTTTTAATTCATTTTCAGCATTTAGAATTATTTTTTCGTTCTTTTTTTTTGTCTGTAAATTTCACCGTGTTACAATAATAATAATAATAATAATAAAATGTGGAAAAGTTTAGCATGTTGTATATATGTGGAGTTATATTGACTTATATCTTCAAACTTAACTACTCATGTTGTCAAACACAACATGAAAAAAAAAAAAAAAAAAAAAAAAAGACGAAAAAAAAAAAAAACAAATTTGTTGACGTGAAAGAGAAATTAGTTTTTTGGCTGCCTTGCGCCACATCCATTAATGGTTATTCCTCTATCACTCTCTCTCATTCGAACAGAAGATGGGAAAAAAGTGTTAAAATACTCAAAAGTTCCAGAAAGCAAGGGCTATGTTTATATATATATATATATATATATATATAGAGAGAGAGAGAGAGAGAGAGAGAGATAACATAAAACCACCCAAGAAGGCAAACCTATGGATTAGTCCACACTGTAAAAAAAATTTATCAAAAATTACGGTGCATATACTGGCAACTTTGTGACCAGTATATATACCATAATTTAACTGGACGGTATATGTACCGTAAAATATTTAAAGTATATGTACTGGCTGCATCCCCCCCCCTCTCCTCAGGCCTGCACGCATTACGTAACAAGAGCAAGAGCATCACATCAGGGTTGCCGTACGCCAAGGCTGTTTTACCAGCTTTTTTCTTGCTGAAAAATAATTATTTTACGGTATAAACAGCAATTTTTTCTGACAAACAATCATTTTACGGTATAAATACCGTTTATAACTGAAATGGCGCATATACTGTTTTTTACGCTTAATATGCCTTAGAAGTACGGTACTCATACCGTAAAGAGTGAAAACAGTACAAGTACCTTAAAATTTACGGTACATCTACTGACATTTTACGAAATTTTTTTACAGGGCAAATAGTATCTTTAAATTAAAAAAAGTGTTGGCATTTTTATACGCTCAATTAAATAACAAGTCAGCAAGGCTTTGGAAATCTACATATTTCAGGAAATCCCAAGGTGTGCTATGCGATTCCTAACAATGAAACAAAATTTTTTGTCGAAGTATTTTATCATGAAATATAAATTCAAGGATCAAATATTCACCTCCAATTTAACGGAGCAGAATTGAAAATCTACATTTCAAGTTTAATAAGTACATATAGAAGTCAGAAATGCGAAACTTTTTTTAAATAATACAACAGAAGTTTTTTAATTTCTGCAATTTTTTAGGATCTTTAGGATTTTTTTTTTTTTTTTTTTTTTTTTTTTTTTATAAAAATATAATTATTTTTTTCTCTTTCTTTTTGTTTTGAAATTTCCCTGTGTTGCGAAAGTTTAAAAAAGGAATGTAAAAAAGTTTAGCACGTTGTGTATCTGTGGGGTTATATTCACTTATATCTTCAAACTTAACTACTCCTGTTGTCAAACACAAGATGAAAAATAAACATTCGTTGACGTGAAAGAGAAATTCATTTTTCGCTGCCTTGCGCTAGATCCATTAGTGACGTATCCCCTTCTCTCTCTCTCTCTCTCTCATTCGAACAGAAGAAAAAAAGTGTCAAAGTACTCGAAGTTTCAGAAAGCTAGGACTTCGTTTATATATAGATATAAAATAAAACCATCCAAGAAGGCAAACCACTGGACAAGAAATAATCCAAATCGTATCTTCTTCAAAAAATAAAATAAAAGTTTTCTTTGCAGTGTTTTTCTTTTCCGTTGGATGTAAGTTTTTCTTTCTAAGACGTTTTCCTGGGTGTCTTACTAATGTCACTAAACCGATGGAAAAAAATCCTTGGAAATAGATGGTTAATTCCTTGGGGGAAAGCAATACAATTTTCTGCAAACTATAGAGCAATTCCAAACACGTGTTTCTAGAGTTGGGTCCAGCTGTTATCCCAAGATTGTCCCCTGTGTTTGAAGATTTGGGAACTGGAGGATTCACAGCGGATGGGGAAATCTATAAGTTGATTCTACGGAGCCGAATCGTCGTGGAGAAAAGAAATTTTAAATTACTGAATAAATAAAGGGTCATAGGAGAGTTTTGATAGATATGTAACATGATTAGTATTTTATTAACTTCGTATTATAAGCATTTTATGTTGAGGTAATACGAGCAAATTGTTGTTTTTACTTTGGCTCTTTAATATTAAATCCCAATAAAAAGGAGAATCCCAATAAATCATCCGATCTTCAATAAAGCTAAAGTTAAAACTTAGCTTCAAACATTTGTGTTTAAAAAAAAATATTTTTATAAAATTGAGTTTTTTAAATGAAATAAAAATGTTATTTATGTAGGAGTTATTCGTTTCTATTGTAAAGTTAAGAGAAGTTAGTTAAAATATAGGAAATGTATTAAAAGCATATTACTCTTTCATGTTTCTTCTTCTATTGATTAAAATCCATAATCATAATATTTTCTTTTCTTACGAAGCTGGAATTTATCTACGAATGTGTTTTATCTTTCTCGTATACAACAAAACATATAAAAAAAGCCATAAAAACAAAAACTAGTCGTTGGGGGCCCACCAGAATACTTACCCATCATGGGTATGCATAATGTAAAACATTAAAATAAAAAAACGTGTAAACTACTTATAAAATGCATTGCAATTCGAATAAAATCGTGGCTTGATGACGTCATAAACTTTAAAGGGTCGATTACTGAATTGCTTAAAAAAAAACATCCTTATAACTCCAAAAACAATAATCCTATTAACTAGCGGTTTATTGCATCTGATTAAGCGTCTCATTTCCAATTAAAATATATCTTTGAAGTGAAATTTGGATGAAATACAGTGTCATGAAAAATCGAAGACTGTGGAAAATAGGATTCCAAATATCTCGGCAACTAATTATCTGATCAACTCCATGCTTTATGCAAAATTTATGTTTTTTTATTGTATTTTATATTCACTCCTTAAAATAAACTATTTCGAAAATTTTTATATACCTTTTATCAGAACGAATATTTCGAGAGTCCGAAAAAAAATAGTTCCGGTTAATCGAGGTTACTGAAATTCAAAAGGCTTCTTCCAATTATTACATACTACGTACATACCAAATTTCAAGTCTCTATCTCAATTTTTTCGGGAGATAGAGCGATTAAAGACACACAGACGGACGGCAATTTATTTATTTTTTTTAAATATGTTTTTCGGAATCTCCAATGTTTGAAACGTGTAAATCCGTCAATTTTTTTTTTTTTTTTCAAAACGATTACAAGACTTACCTTATACTACGTATGATGGGTAAGTAAAAAGGCAACAAAAAAAAAAAAAAAAAAAAAAAAAAAAAAAAAAAAAAACATGCATATAAAAAGTATCTGGTTTCAAGGAATAAAACTTCCTTTTTAAGTACAAAATACGCAAAATGATATCATGATGATAGCGGGTTACGAGCAAGAATAGTTATCTAAGAATACAGTAAAATTACTTGATTTTGTTCGTAGCTTTGCGTATTTTTTAATCTATAAAAGTATTGAAATACAACAATTTTTTTAATAAGGTATTGAAAAAATTGGTTTGATACTTTAAGGTAAAAAAGCAATCAAAACTTGCACACGCTGACATATACAACATACCTGGGCGTTCACATTGACTTATCCCATGTGGCACTTCAGTTAGAGAATTAGGAATTTAAATTATCAGAAATATCAAGGTGCTGAAAGAGATTAGTTTCAATTATCTCGACTTAAATAGGAAGAAGTCAGAATGTTTTTATTTTATTGTTACATTATTAAAAAATATATTGTATATCAATACGGATTATCATTTGATTTTTCTTAACAATTGGAGTATATTAAAACATAGTTTATGAAAAAAATAGTGTGTAAAAAAAATCCGTAAAGGCAAAATAATGATATTAAAAAGTATTAATTTGGTATATTCCAATATAGTAATTTAAATTTTCTTATTAATGCTATTTTCACATATATATTGTATCACAAATATATTTTAACTTTAGTATTCATTTCTAAACTTTAAAGAAATCCATGAATTATAATAGTATTATTAACGTATTTCAAAAAAGACTTTGTTCGCAAGTATCAACGCATCATTTAATTTTAATATGACTTCGAAATGTTTTCCGTATATTATATATTTATTCTTCTACATATTCTTCCATACTTATTTCACACTGATAAATATTAATATTTTAATTTCAATGGAGTAATGCTTTTTATTATTATTACGATAATTTTATTGAAATCAGACATAAAATCATATTTATTATTTACTATTTTGAAAGAGATACTTTAAAAAATAATCAAGCATCTTTTATTATGCACAATTCTTCCAAAAATGTTAAAAATTGAAGATAAAATATTAATTTATATAATACGTAAAAGAATTTTAAATTATTTTACTTCAATCAGCATTTATCAAGCATTTATCTTTCTTGAAAATCATTTTTTTAAACTCCAGGAGAATAAATACTAAATTACTTTATCATTAACTTATTTCAACACACGTCTGAGGGCACAACATCTATTTCTTTAGAGTGATAAATTGATAATTGAATGGCTTACAAATGAATCTAGAACATTGGAAATTTTCATTATACCCCAAACTTGGGGTAATTGCGGTCAATATGTAAACTTGTTCGAAAATAAATACTAACAAAAAATAATACTCATAAAAATAACATTTTTTGTTCTTTTCATTAAATTTATTCGAATACTAGAACTATGGGATTTCTGCATTATAACAAATTAACCTGAATAAATATATACAGAAAAATAGGTCATTTAAAACAATATTGTTAAAACAAGTTCGGAATGATTAAATTCATCTTTGTCAAATTAAAATGAAAGTACACACAAAAACATGTGATTCCATTACCTAAAAGATGACTAAAACTTTAGATTTTGAAACATAAAAATAAACCAGATCACGTGATCTGGACGTTTGTTTTAACACCTGTTTTAATTACAAATCCTGATGAAGGCTGGGTTCACAGCCGAAGATGCTCGATTTATTTTAATGTTTTAAAATCTAAATAAAGTTTTAGTCATCTTTTAGGTAATGGGATTACATTTTTTTTTTGTGTGTACTTTTATTTTAACTATATTGTTTTCGAAAAAAAAAAACTGGTTTTCACCTTTAAATGAACACACATATTGCACTTATAGTTTTATATGGATTTTGTACATTCTTTTTTTTTAGCTTAACATGCGTAATTTATGGATTTTATATTAAAATACGCAAAAAGATAACTTCTCCGAACAACGACCATATGGGCAGGGCCAAGATGCCCATTGATCACACTGTGGTCTCTTTTAGCGCATTGAAGTGATCGAATCTGCCTCAGAGCAGATGCGAGATATCCTGGCGACTACAATAACCGCTGACCGCCATTACTCCATCTTCCCCTGTATCCATGTTAAACCTGAAAAATGAAAATTCCACTTATTGGGATTTGCTATTTGGGAAAATATTTCTGACAATTCATGCATTTATCAAATTTTTGAAGTTCTTACACTGTTTTGAAACTGTAATATAATTTTATATAATATTAATGTGGTTTTTGTAAAGACACGCGGTGTTTGTTGTTATTCTTCATTATCGAACATTTAAAATCTTATTCTCTGGGACTATTAAAATTTTACAAATTCGCAAAATCAGAAATTTATACACAGATCAATACATGGGTGAGAAAACCTGTATCCATGTTAAACCTGAAAAATGAAAATTCCACTTATTGGGATTTGTTATTTGGGAAAATATTTCTGACAATTCATGCATTTATCAAATTTTTGAATTTCTTACACTGTTTTGAAACTGTAATATAATTTTATATAATATTAATGTGGTTTTTGTAAAGACACGCGGTGTTTGTTGTTATTCTTCATTATCGAACATTTAAAATCTTATTCTCTGGGACTATTAAAATTTTACAAATTCGCAAAATCAGAAATTTATGCACAGATCAATATATGGGTGAGAAAACCTGTATCCATGTTAAACCTGAAAAATGAAAATTCCACTTATTGGGATTTGTTATTTGGGAAAATATTTCTGACAATTCATGCATTTATCAAATTTTTGAAGTGCTTACACTGTTTTGAAACTGTAATATAATTTTATATAATATTAATGTGGTTTTTCTAAAGACACGCGGTGTTTGTTGTTATTCTTCATTATCGAACACTTAAAATCTTATTCTCTGGGACTATTAAAATTTTACAAATTCGCAAAATCAGAAATTTATGCACAGATCAATACATGGGTGAGAAAACCTGTATCCATGTTAAACCTGAAAAATGAAAATTCCACTTATTGGGATTTGCTATTTGGGAAAATATTTCTGATAATTCATGCATTTATCAAATTTTTGAAGTGTTTACACTGTTTTGAAATTGTAATATAATTTTATATAATATTAATATGGTTTTTGTAAAGACACGCGGTGTTTGTTGTTATTCTTCATTATCGAACATTTAAAATCTTATTCTCTGGGACTATTAAAATTTTACAAATTCGCAAAATCAGAAATTTACTCACAGATCAGTACATGGGTGAGAAACTATCCAATGTAAAAGCTAGATACAGTGGAACTCCAGTTATACGTTTTGCCCGGGACCGAACAACGAAACGTATAACTCAGTAAAACGTACAACTCAACTAATGATCTATCGGAACCATTTTTTAAATATATTGCAAAAACTTTGTTCCGCTGATGAGTTTGTTATCTTTTATATTGAAACTGGAAGTTTCTTAAGTATTACTGCATCCATCACATAAAATTTCAGAAATGGAACAGAGTAGAAAAAAGGTACATAAGAAAAAGTACACATGAAATTATTTTACCATAAAAGCTTTGTCAAAAGAAAATTTAATGCACATAAAGTACTTAAAATAAATCATTGGAATCGCCTTGGCATGTAAAACATTTATCAAAAGTCATTTCAGTAGTTTACTGAATCTTGTTGAAATAATCACAAATATTCGACTGTTTCTTGTCTACAGAGCGACATTGAACAGCAAACTTTGAATTTCTGTTTTAATGATGCAGCCGCCTTATCGTTACTTCTCTTACTACTGACGAACCGATTTACTACGTCTAAAGCCCTCAGAGCAACTCCGAAGTTTGAGTGGGATCTGTCAAATCAGACTCATCCGACGCGTCGTCAGTTTTTCATTTTACAAAATGTATAAATGAGACAAAATTTCGTCCGGGGACGCAACGTATAACTGAGAGAAATGTATAACTCAGCTAATTTTTAATGGCAAGCAACCGGGACCGCTGAGTTGAAACGTATAACTGAGAGAAACGTACAACTCAGTTAACGCATATCTGGAGTTCCTCTGTAAATGGAAGCTGACAGCTGTCAATGAGGAAACCTTAACAAAGACATTTTTACTTGACGGATTTTATTTCTCCAATATTCTTACAAACTGTTCTTTCCAAAAATTAATTCTGCCTTTTCTATTTGAAGCACTGTTTAGTTCTGGTAGTGATAGCAGACGTCTTAGAAAGGCATAATCAGGAAAATTTATCTTCCGTAAAACAATTTTTGCGGGCATCATTATGATACATTATTGGAAGTTTTTATTCATAAAACACAAACTATGTTTACACCAGTTATTGCAACATGTTCTGCTGTAATTGGATTTACATTTCTATGTAAACGGATAATTTAATTTTAATGTTTCTTAAGAATATGTATTCCTAATACTTAAGTAATATCTGTCTATCTTTCTTTTTAGTACTTTTTTATCGGCTGAATACTTTACAAAATATCACCGCTGCAGAATATTTAAAAGATTCACCTTCTCAATATTAAATATTTACATTTTAAAATAAATTTTTCAAAACACTTGACAAATTTAACTGCAATAAAAATTAATTTAGTTTCATTTAAACTAATTTTTTAAAGTTACAGGCTTTGGTGACTTATAACGATAATTTAAAAATGTTTCGGTAAACAAACTAGGTCAACTAACATCAACGCATTAATTAATTTAAATGTGACCTAGAAAATATTCATATTTCTACAGAGCAATATTTTTGCAGTTATAAATATTAATGATTTCATTTTGATAGAGAAGTTAACTGTATTGTTATTTAGATATTTCTGTCGAAATCAGAAAAAAAAAAGGATATTTATTTTTTGACAGAAGAGATTTTGAATTATAATTAACTTTCATTCATTATGCATGATTTTGCTTGAAAATGATAATAAATGCGATTAAAATATTAAATTGGAAAAGGTAATAGAGCTGTAAATTATTTTACTTTAACAAAATAAACACGTTGTGCATATATTTTTGCCTTTTAGAATTTACTTACTTTTTTAAAATTAATAATAATATATTTAATTAGGGAAAGGCTGGATAAGACTGCTCTAAGAAAAATACATTTATCCGCTGAATAAAAGAAACTTTCTAACATATTCACGGACTCATTTTTAAATGTAAAGCATGAAATTGGCAGACACGATAATTGAAGTGATTTGGAATAATTTTTTTTTTTTTTTTTTATGAAAAATTATTCGCATCATGATTTAAAAGCGATTGTTGTTTCATGACGACCGAAACTGCTTATTCAGAATATCTGCTTAGTCAAAATATCTTCTTAATCCGAATTTCCTACTTAATCAGTATATCTTCTTAATCCGAATTTCCTGCTTAATCAGAATATCTGTATATAGGTAAAGGCTCAATTTATGACTGCTCTAAAAAAAGAAAAAAAAATCTACGCTCAATAGCGTGAAACTTTCTTTAACATTCCCGGAATCATTTTTAAATATAAAACACTAAGTTAGCGGACATGATAACTGGAGTGATTATGAATCAAATAGTGTTTTTCATTTTATGGAAATTTACTTACACTTTGAGTTAAAAACGATTGCTGTCTTATGACGACCTTTTGACTGCTGCCGCATACAAAAATTCTATTGAAAATGCCAATTTCGATAGTTTTTTTCCCTGTATGAGATCCCTTTTACCTTTATCTAAAAATTAAAACACTACTCGATTTCAAAGTTTCTGACTAAGAACGCCTACCATTTTTATGTATTTTTGAAAAGACACTCATTTAGGAATGTGTTAAAAGTAGTCAGTTTGAATATGAATACAGTATTAATTAATACAGGAGTTGCTTTATTACTTACCCATCATACGTAGTATAGGGTAAGTCTTGTAATCGTTTTGAAAATCGAAAAATTTTTTTTGACGGATTTACACGTTTCAGACACTGGAGATTCCGAAAAACATATTTTTAGAAAAAAAATTTTGCCGTCCGTCTGTGTGTCTGTGTGTCTGTGTGTGTGTGTGTCTGTAAACGCTCTATCTCCCGAAAAAATTGAGATAGAGACTTGCAATTTGGTATGTACTTAGTATGTAATAATGGGAAGAAGCCTATTTCATTTCATTAACCTCGATTAACCGGAACTATTTTATTCGGACCCTCGAAATATTCGTTCTGATAAAAGGTATATAAAAATTTTCGAAATTGTTTATTTTAAGAAATGAATATAAAAGACAATAAAAAAACATAAATTTTACATCAAGCATGAAGTCGATCGGATAATTAGTTGCCGAGATATTTGTAATCCTATTTTCCACACTCTTCGATTTTTCATGACCCTGTATTTCATCCAAATTTCACTTCAAAGATATATTTTAATTGGAAATTTGACGCTTAATCAGATGCAATAAACCGCTAGTTAATAGGATTATTATTTTTGGAGTTATAAGGAAAAACCTCTTTCAAGCAATTCAGTAATCGAGCCTTTAAAGTTTGTGACGTCATCAAGCCACGATTTTATTTGAATTGCAATGCATTTTATAAGTAGTTTACACATTTTTATTTTAATATTTTACATTATGCATATCCATGATGGGTAAGTATTACGGTGGCTCCCAACGACTAGTCATGCGTATGCGATCGTAATTATATACTGTCGAACTCGATTAATACAAGCACGACTGAAACAAGAACAATGTTAAAACGATCAATTTAATCATTTAAAACTATATAAAAATTTTCACGCTTTTACTTACCCATCATACGTAGTATAGGGTAAGTCTTGTAATCGTTTTGAAAATCGAAAAAAATTTTTTGACGGATTTACGCGTTTCAGACACTGGAGATTCCGAAAAACATATTTTTAGAAAAAAATTTTTGCCGTCCGTCTGTGTGTCTGTGTGTCTGTAAACGCTCTATCTCCCGAAAAAATTGAGATAGAGACTTGCAATTTGGTATGTACTTAGTATGTAATAATGGGAAGAAGCCTATTTCATTTCAATAACCTCGATTAACCGGAACAATTTTTTTCGGACTCTCGAAATAATCGTTCTGATGAAAGGTATATAAAACTTTTCGAAATTGTTTATTTTAAGAAATGAATATAAAAGACAATAAAAAAACATAAATTTTGAATAAAGCATGAAGTCGATCGGATAATGAGTTGCCGAGATATTTGTAATCCTATTTTCCACACTCTTCGATTTTTCATGACCCTGTATTTCATCCAAATTTCACTTCAAAGATATATTTTAATTGGAAATTTGACGCTTAATCAGATGCAATAAACCGCTAGTTAATAGGATTATTATTTTTGGAGTTATAAGGAAAAACCTCTTTCAAGCAATTCAGTAATCGAGCCTTTAAAGTTTGTGACGTCATCAAGCCACGATTTTATTTGAATTGCAATGAATTTTATAAGTAGTTTACACATTTTTATTTTAATATTTTATATTATGCATATCCATGATGGGTAAGTATTACGGTGGCCCCCAACGACTAGTTTACTAGTTGCAAAAGCAAAATCACGGTTAACACGAACAAAACATCTGCTCATTTTATTGGGATTTTCGGCCAAGAGTATTGTAGAATTAAGAAAAAAAATCCTTTCTTGATGATCACTTATTATTATAACTAACTTTCAAAATGTAATAATTTATCAATTTTACCAAACAGAATTTCAATCTTCAAGGAGACCCCCCCTCCCAAGTGAAGTTCTAATGTCTAGAAAGAATGATAGAATGAAAGGAGTGATAAGGACGTTCCAAATACTGCCTTTTTGAAAGAGATACAACTGAGCCATGGAAATGAAAGAGTATCTAAGAAAAAAAATTCTTGCTTCTTTTCTATAAATCCGGACACTGGCCCATATTAGCCAGCCTTTTAATGGCTTTTGTCTTAAAAAAAAATAATAGTAGAAATCAATAGCTCGAAAATTGCAGTGACTATTAGGTTTTTCGGCGAAAAGTACGGTAGAATTAGGAAAAAATTCTTCTTTTATCAAACAATGATTTCTCTCAGCGATAATATTTCTACAACTATTTGTCAAAAGGAGATAATTTATCAGCTTTACCAGACAGAATTTCAGTCTTCAAGGAGACCGCTCCACACCTAAGTGAAAAGGCAGTTCTAACGTCTTGAAAGAATTATAGAATGAAGGCCGTGATAAGGCCGTTCCAAATACTGCCTTATTGAAAGAGACTCAACTGAGCCATGGGAAATGAAGGAGCATAGAAGAAAACCTTTACTTGTTTCTTCTTTACAAATCCGGACACTGGTCTATATTAGCCATCCTTTTAATGGCTCTTATTGCAATGTTAAAAGAAAAGAATATTAGAAATCAATAGCTCGAAAATTGCAGCGACTATTGCAATGTTAGCCAAGATTTTATTGGAAAAAGGGAAGGGAAACGTTGCATTACTGTACTTTGTTCATGTCCCTTGTAATTACTAAATTTTTAGAGATTTAGACTTCAGTACTGTAATTTTGACTAAAGAAAATGATACGCACTCAGGTGAGTATTTTATGTTAACTTTATGATATTAAGTCATTTTTGCATTGAGATTATTAGAATAATTAATACTAATAAGTAGTTTAACTATGTGTGTGTTTTTAAGAAATTTATTAATTTAACGGGTATTACGAGTTAATACGATGACTTTTAAATTTTTCTTGCTTCTCGTATTAACCAAATTCTATACTATATTTAGAGTGATGAACTTATAGTTATGGACCTGAGAATGAATATGGACTGTTTAAACACTGCTAAGCTACTTGTATGCCATGTAAATGCACGTTAAATCTGTGGCGTAAAAATTTCTCTTCACTGGGTTGTTTCTAGTTGAAAAAAAAACAGAGTATCTTGATACTACATATTTCTAGTATTGATTCAATTCATTGCGTGCGTCTAGGTTCTTTTAAAACTTATATGTTTACAAAAACATTATGGAAATTAATATTATTGTTATTAAGCACGCCCATTTGACGATATTCTTTTTCATTATTTCGAATTCAATTGAATTTTTTTTGTCTAGAAATAGTAGAAAATGTACTAGTCAAGCATAGCATTTTGGATTTAGCAAACTTCATACGAATCGTAACTGAGATAACATATCCTTGCGGTAATAATTGCAAGACGGCTGACTAACTATGTTCCTGTAATTAAGTTGAATCGAAAGATATAAATGGATTTCCTCTAATTTGATCCGTTAGAAGTTGGCGGCTCAACTGATTGATTTAATTTAGGAAGTTTACACGCAAATTTGGAATGTCTTATAGTTTGGAAATAATATCATATAATCAGAACTGTGAAACCAGTATTGATCCAATTCGAGTAGTATTTTGTATAATTTTAAAATTGAACATATATATGTTATATAAAAATGTTATTTCGCAATATTCCTTTAAATTATTCTAAATTATGACCTATTCATTATTTCCCTATATTTCTTAATAATATTTATTCCTATTTAAAGTCCTTTTAAAATTAATAACACGTATATGAATAATTATCTTATTCCAAATCTTAATCTAAAACTTTAAGTCCATTCGTAACTTTTATCAACTATCCAATCTATCATATTCTGAGAGACGCTAGCTTGTCATTTCAAATGTTTTTAAAATATATATATTTTTAATTCCACGGGCTCACTTTCCCGCGCTAGGTTTTTTACTGCAAAATCAATGCGCCGCTGGGTACGGGATTTCTTTCTCATTAAAACTTCTCCATAGCGCGTCCTTCGCTGAGCTTAATTTCGTCTCTCACTGATTGGCTCGTGCACGCGTTACGTCACTTCTGTAACTTTCCGCGCATTTAACAAAAACTGATTGCAAGCGTTCGGAGAGCAAATTTTTGTCGTGTTTTGAAGTGCTGACCAAATTGTTATATAGTGTTCACATGACTTAGAATTCCTCAACAGCCAATTAAGATCCATTCAATGATGCATTGAATTATAGTCTATATTAAGCTTGTATCTGTATCCTGTAGGAATTGTTCTAGAATCTCTCTTGGTCCTGAATAAACTATTTATCGGATGACTGGCTGAGTTTTTGTGGAGAAACTTCGAATTGTGTTCCTTTTTGCCTTCATTCCGAGCCATGATTTTCGATCTACTGACTGCAATCGTTCACAACCAGCTGCCAGTTTCTTGTGAAAAATTAAATCCTATAATAATATATATATATATATATATATATATATATATATATATCTTTGGAGATTTAATTTGTTACAAGAACTTGATATGTTTTTTGAAATTCAAAGATATTATAATTATATATATATAATTGTCTTTTGGAAATCAGTATAATGTTTATAAATACACCCACTCAGTATAATTATATGTTATTATAGTACATTTAACTTTAATTTTATCCGGGACTAGTTAAACATAGGGATTTCGCTATTCACGGAAATTTTCCACAATATGTACTAATACAGAACATGCAAGAAGAGTGACAAACTATTCCTGGAACTTAGTTAGATCTAAAGATATAAATTGATTTCCGCTAATTTGTTCCGTAAGAAGTTGACAGCTCGACTGATTTTGTTTGTTTCGGAAGTTTACATGAAAATTTGGAATGCCTTATAGATTGGAAATAATAAATAATTGTTAGCGACAGTACTTTAACGTAACAAAACGTTATTAATATTACATCTATAACTTTCTTTTTTTTTTCATTAAACAAATTACTATTGCAAAATAATATATTGATGGTAATTTTATTACAAAAACGTCATTTATTTTTTATGTGCTTAATGAAATATTGCAAAAGTATAATTCATCTACACTGTTAAAAAATCTAAAACGTAAACATTTCATTTCTGAAACGCTCAGAATAAAGATATTGTAAAAAAAAATTATTCTTCACATTCTTATGCTATATTAAGAAGAAATTTAATTAAATATACAGAATGCTCTGAAACGCAAAAACTATTTTTTTAATTCAATAAACAATAAATCGCAAAAGACTACTGAAGTTATTTTTGCAGGATATTAATATGTGATGACGGGAATTTCTTTATTCAGATTTCTTGTTAAAGTTCCAAATTTTACCGATAGATAATTCTGAACTGCTTCGAACTTGTTAGAACGCTCAAAGTAACATACAAAAATGGACAAATTTCACATAGTTTTTATCCTTCATTATGTTGAGCTCAAGAAATGACAAAAAAAAAAAGGTTTGCGTTTTGAAATTGCACAGTTATTTGGAGCATTTTATTGCTTGAGATAGTGTAGAACGTTCTATTGCTAATATTTTGAACTAAAACATGCATAATAAAACAATTCTTGATACCACATATCACTCTCTAGCAAAAATGACTTCAATAGCTGCCACCGTTTACTTTTTACTGAATTTTAAAGACAATCAGTACTAGGTACCATCTGTATGTACGTCAGCATTTATCATAATAAAAAAGAAAAGTGCACAGTTAAACCGATGGCATTGAGCTCACAGACTATTCACACTAATTGTATATTATACACACACGATTATATAATTCTGCATGAAATACCCATTTAGCTAAATTAAGGGACGATTATTACACCCCACGTTTCCCATCTTTATACTTAAACAATAAACCTCCAATTAGGAAAGCGCCTTATCAGAATAAACCGGTATACCAAATTTGAATCAAATCAGATAATTCTGCATAAAAAACGCATTTATTTAAATTAAAGGGAGCGATTAGTCCCCCCCCCCCGTAGTCCCTCCCTGTATACTTAACTAATGAACCCTCAAAACTACTCAGAAAGCGCTTTATCACAATGGATCTATATACAAAATTTGAAGCAAATCGGATGCTTCTGCCGGAAAAAACAATTTATCTAAATTAAGATGTATTAGCAACCGTTCCCCCCTTTATACTCAACCAATGAACCCCCAAATCTAATCAGGTAAGCGCTTTATCACAATGAACCTATATACAAAATTTGAAACAAATCGGATAATGTTGCATGATAAACTAAATTTATCTAAATTAAGGGTGTATTAGCCACCGTTCCTCCCCTTTATACTGAGCAAATGAGCCCCCAAAACTAATCAGGGAAGTGACTTTTCACAATGAACCTATATACAAAATTTGAAGCAAATCGGATAATTCTGCAGGAAAAAACCCATTTATCTAAATTAAGGAGAGCGATTAGCCCCACCGGTCCCGCCCTTTATACTTAACTAATGAATCCCCAAAACAAATCAGAAAATGTACATGGAGCAAAAGAATATAATTATATCTTAATACTCAATACAGTACGCTTTTCCCGATACTACAGTATTCCATAATTTTTTACCACCGTGTTTCCCGATTTTGAACAAGTGTACACAAAATATTTCAGCAGTTATAGAATAAGTGGAAGTTATTTATCAAGCAATTTATTTTAAATAAATATTTTGAAATTAATAATTATGCGGTTTGGTAATGAAATGCGTAAGTTTTTATTATTTCTAAAAAATATTATATGTACCGGAAATGAAAGTAATAATGCGTAGTTCTGTTTTTAACCCCTTCGGGACCGGCGGCTTTTACACAAATTTTATTCGATTGGCACAACTTTTTAAAAAAAAGCTACCTTCAGTTAAACTATCACAAAAATGCTCTAATTAGAGAAAGCAAATATTACTTTTATTTTTTACTGGTGCCTAAAACAAATTCTGTATGCTCTTTTTGAGGGTGCATATATGCCCCCATAGTCCCGAAAGGGTTAAATGTTAAATTGATTATAGTAGATAAACAAGTTTTAGTCTTATCAGAAGAAATAAGATAATTCTTTCCTAGAATGAAGAAAAGCAATTCAGAGTTTCATGAATTAATGTTTCTGGCTTTTTTCTCAATTTTATCAACGAACTTGTGCTCCTACTATAAAATTGAAAATTGAAAATTATCCAATGGTGTTTGTTTGTGTAAAGGTATGTTTATGTTTCTAAAACTCTTTAATTACAACTAGAAAATGATTTAAGTGTTATTACTTTTCTCTTGGCATGAAACTTCGACATATTTCACATTCTGATAAGGAATGGGGAAAACATAATTATCTCTTAAACAGTATCGTTACAGTACGCTTTTCCTGATATCATATTCCATCATTTTTCATGACCTTGTTTCCGGATTTCGAATAGCTAGAAACGAAATACTTTATCAGCTTTAGAACAAGTCGTAGCTAATTACCAAGAAATTCGTATAACGTATTACATTTTCCAGATTAATCACAATTAATTTACGAATCATCCATCATGAAATTGAATTTTTTGAAATTATTCTATGATATTTCTTCAACTAAAAATAAAATTCTTGTTGGAAAATATTCTTTAACACGTTCGCTGCCAAGCTAAAAATGCCGGAATTTTCATTTTATTTAGAAAGTTCAAATTCATACCAGCAAATACTAATAGCAATATTTACTTTGTTTTATTACAGACATTTCGTGATTACATAAAATAAAAATTCTTCTTTTGAAATTTCCGGTGCGGATAACTAATTTTAGATTGAAGAAACGTAGGTTGCACTACGAGTATACTCGTAGTTGGCAGCGAACGTGTTAAGTACATCTACAGAATGTTTCTGTCGATATTACTGGTTTTATTGAATTGAAAAATTCGTATACTACGAATTCTGATATGGAGCTAAAAGGAGAGATATATTTATCCCCTTAATATTAAATACATCACGCTTTTATCGATAATATCTTCCCTCATTTTTCACGACCATGTTTTTGGATTTTGAAAAGTTGGAAATGAAATACTTTAGCAGCTTTACAATAACTGCAAGATATTTAGCAAACAATTTGTTTTGTTGTAACTATTTTCTAAATAATAATTTTACGTCCTAATAATGAAATGCCTAGTTTTTTAATATTTTTAAAAAAATATTGTATGTATGAGAAATAGAAGTTATCGTACGTAGTCATTTTACATAATAAATTGATTTCCGTATAGTTATAAGTATAGATTTTATTCGAATGAGTAAACGTTGTTTGTAGTAAAATGCAAAGTATATTTTCTGGAATTATCCTAATTATCTCAATTAATTTATTCATCCACTATAAAATTCAAATTTTGAAATTATCCAATGGTGTTTATTTGTGTAAAGAAATATTTGTTTTTGTAAAACTCTTTAATTACATCTAGCAAATGATTAAAGCGTTATCACTTTTCTCTTGACCTAAAACATGGTTGTACTCGGCATATTTCAAATTCTGATGAGGAATGGGGAAAGATATTTATCTCTTAATATTTGATACATCACGCTTTTCCTGATACCATAGTCCATCATTTTTCACGACCATGTTTCCGGATTTGGAATAACTGGAAACGAAATACTTTATCAGCTTTAGAACAAGTCGTAGCTAATTAGCAAGAACTTCGTTTAACGTATTAAATTTTCCTGATTAATCTCAATTAATTTACGAATCATCCATCCTGAAATTGAATTTTTGAAATCATACTATGATATTTGTTCAAATAATAATAATAATAATAATAAAGTTAGGTACATTTACAAAATGTTTCTGACGATATTACTGGTTTAATTGAATTAAAAAAATTAGTGTACTACGAATTCTGATATGGAGCTAGAAGAAGAGATATATTTATCCCTTAAAATTAAATACAGCACGCTTTTCCCTATATAATATTCCATCATTTTTCACGACCATGTTTCCGGATTTTGAAAAGCTGGAAATGAAATACTTTAGCAGTTTTAGAATAACTGGAAGTTAATTACCAAGCAATTTGTTTTATGTAAATATTTTATAAATAATAATTATATGCACTAATAATGAAATAATTAGTTTTTATTAGTTTTTTTTTTTTTTTTCAATACTGTATGTATGAGAAATGGAAGTAATCGTATGTAGTGAAAATTTTAAATAATAAATAGATTTTCGTAGAACAATAAGTATTGATCTTATTCGAATGTGCAAAAGTTTGTAGTTACATGTAAAGTATTAATTTTTCTGCTATTATTTCAATTATTTCACATTAATTTATGCATCTTACTGTAAAATTCAAACTTTGAAATTATCTAATGCTGTTTGTGTAAAGGAAAGTGTATGTTTGTAAATCTCTGTAATTACATATAGAGAATACTTTAAGTGTTATTATTTTTCTCTTGCCCTGAAACTTTGATATATTTAAAATTCTGATAAGGAGCTGAAGGGGAGAAGGTAATTATCTCTTAATATTGGATAGGGCACGCTTTTTCCGATAATTTTTCACGATCATGTTTCCGGATTTTGAAAAGCTGGAACGAAATACTTTAGCAGCTTTAGAATAAGTGGAAGCTAATTACGAAATAAATTGTTTTATATAAATATTTTCTAAATTTTAATTTTGTGCCTTGTTAATGAATTTATTTCTGAAGTTCTCTGATGAAGAATCATACACAAGGGAAAGTAGAAAATTATTATGGAATTTAATGTTCATGATTAATCTTTATATGTCAAATTAACTTCAGCAAAAGTGATATATTAATATCACTAGAATAAGAAAAACTTATTTTTTTAAATTAAAAGTACTGATATGAAGTTTTGTATTAAGTATTATTTTCTCATTAATCTAAATTAACATAAAAATTAATACTCATTGTAAAATAAAAATTTAGATATTTACCAAACATGTTTATTTTTTAAACAAAAACCATCGGTATACAAATGATTTTCATAATTGCTTAACTTTCCGATTTTTGACTGTTATTATTTCCGAATACAAATATTCGCGTTATTTAATGTAAAAATGCCACGATTAAGTAAGACAAATTATACTATTCTGATATAGTGGCACTCAAAAGTGGAAAGGTTTTGGCAACCACAGATTTTTTAATCACTTTTTAGTTGGAAAGCTACAAGAATATATCCTGATCGTACAGAAAAATATTCTTATATCTTTATAAGTATTTAACAAAACTATGCTGTATAGTTTTGGAAGAAAAAATTTTGTCTTAAAATAAACGTAACAAATATTTACTTTCACTTAAAGTATTAAATATTCTGGATTATTTTCAATTAGTATGCAAAGCCTATTTTTCGGAAACTGCGGTACTCAAAAGTGGGAAGGTTTGACAAGTACAGATTTTATAGCACGTTTTTGTTCAAATGCAACAAGAACATATCCTAATCGTACAGAAAAATATTCATATATCCTTATAAATATTTAACAAAATTATGCTTCGTAGTTTTGGAAGAAAATTTTTCGTCTTAAAATAAACGTAACAAATATTTACTTTCACTTAAAGAATTAAATTTTCTGGATTCATCTCATTTAGTATGCAAAGCTTACTTTTCGAAAACCACAGTACTCAAAAGTGGAAAGGTTTGGCACAGATTTTATATAACATTTTAGCTCAAATGCTACAAGAATATATTGTGATCGTACAGAAAAAATATTCTTATATCTGTATACGTATTTAACAAAACTTACTATGCTTTGTCGTTTTCGAAGAACAATGTTTGTCTTAAAATAAGCTTAGAGAATATTTAGGCACCTCTCCATTATCCCGTCGACCACTTTCCATAAAAAAAAAATAACTATCGCCAAGCTATTTACCCAACTGTACCGCCCAATAAACAAATCAAAGAATGTTGCCACTGGAATCTCAAAATAATAATATTAATATTAATATTAATAATAATTCGGAAAAGCTTTATTCACTAAAGTTTCAACTATCTGTAACTTTAAACAACAAAATTTACAATATATTAGTGAAAACAGAAAAAAATAATTTTCGATATTTATTTATTTACATTATTTTTCTTAATTATACTGGTAGATAAATGTTTGCGACTCTACATCAAACTCATCTATTGTACATAACTATGTATCGCAAAATTTTTTCAATACCTTTTCTCTTGTAATATTATGACGTCGCAGTTTAAAGACATAAATGTTACTTTAATTCACGAAATAACTAATAAATCAGTAAAACATCAGTAAATATGTATGTAAACGTCAAATTAATAATCACTTGATGACTTAATAAACACGTGTAATGCATCTATGTCAAGTGAATGTGACGTCACGATCATGTATTTTTGGCGTTAAACCCTATAGTTTGGCTAATTATATATATATATATATATATATATATATTTATATATATATGTATATATATGTATATATATATATATATATATATATATATATATATATATATATATATATATATATATATATATATATATATATATATATAAACGGTTAACTTAACCTTTTCCGTTAGATACAATTTTTTGACCACGTGCTTGTGAAATTATGCCTAGGAATATGGGTAAATAATTAATATAAGTAATATATAACTTTTTTTTATCTTCCTTTTTATTTATTTATCCCCCCCCCCTCTTATTCAAATTGTTAGTATGATTTATAATATTCCATTTTCAAAGGTCTCCTTGTTTTTCCATCTTGTTTCAATGATTGTTCGGGCAGCGATATGACATAATTTTTGGCATTAAGCTGGTGTCATATACAGAAAACAATCATTCTTTGCTTATAAATGTAGTTTCCCTGCCCTTGAAAAAGTGAATTACATTATAAGCTTCCATATGTGTTTATACTCTTGTTTCCTTTTTTACTTTCTTCTATCTATAATAGAAGAAAGTATTGTAATCGAAATTTTTTTCGACTTCCGGTTTTCGACGGATTTACACGTTTTAGGGCTCACAGATTCCGAAAAACACGTTTTTACAAAATGTCTGTCTGTCCGTCTGTCCGTCCGTCCGTCTGTCCGTCTGTCCGTCTGTCCGTCTGTCCGTCTGTGTGTCTTCATTGTATCATCGAAAAGTGTATGAAGTTATGCTTCAAATTGAACCAAATTTTTTTTCTATGTTTTTGGCTATGGTAAGCAGATTCTATCAAAATTTGGGGATATTTCGACGAAAGGGGGCGCTGTGATCGATATTTTTGTTCCATTTTCACTATTGTACCCTCTAAAAGTGTATGAAGTTATGCTTCAAATTGAACCAAATTTTTTTCTATGTTTTTGGCTATGGTAAGCAGATTCTATCAGAATTTAGGGATATTTCGACGAAAGGGGGCGCTGTGATCGATATTTTTGCTCCTTTTGCACTATTGTACCATCTAAAAGTGTATGAAGTTATGCTTCAAATTGAACCTAATTTTTTTTTTATGTTTTTGGCTATGACAAGCAGATTCTATCAGAATTTGGAGATATTGCGACGAAAGGGGGCGCTGTGATCGATATTTTTGTTCCATTTTCACTATTGTACCATCGAAAAGTGTATGAAGTTATGCTTCAAACTAAACCTAATTTTTTTTCTATATTTTTGGCTATGGCAAGCAGATTCTATCAGAATTTGGGGATATTTCGACGAAAGGGGGCGCTGTGATCGATATTTTTGTTCCATTTTCACTATTGTATCATCGAAAAGTGTATGAAGTTATGCAGATAATTGAACCAATTTTTTTTCTATGTTTTTGACCATAGCCTGCAGGTCCAGGTTGAATTCGGGGATATTTCAACGAAAGGGGGCGCTGCCATCGCGATTTTTGTTCGATTTTCACTATTGTATCATCGAAAAGTGTATGATGTTATGCAGATAATTAAACCAAAAATTTTTAACATGTTTTTGGCTGTAGCCAGCAGGTCCTACTAGAATGTGGGGATATTCCGCCGGAAGGGGGCGCTGTGATAGCCATTTAAAGATTTCAAATTCAAAAAGATGTATAAAAAAATTAGAAATCCTAAAAGTATTTTCCGTTAAATGTTCGGCCTTGATCCGGAGAATCCGAAGCAGTTTTTGTTTTGTTTCTATATTAAAAATTGGCGGAGATATAGCGGTTTGAAATTTTAGGGTGGTTGACATTTTCAAACAAGGCAGCAGAATTCATCCATAAACGGGTTTAATTTATGAGTTTTAGTTAACAGGGTTTCAGCAAATTTTCTTTCATTGTTGTAACCATTGTTCCTATTCTTAAGTGCTTAACACTATATATTTATATTCGCCAACGTCAAATTCTCGCCAAGCTTGGCGGCAATTGACGAAGTATCGCCAAATTTGGCGACAAAAATAGGTTGCCACAAATGAAGCCAACTTGGCTGTAGAAAACTAATTTGGCGATATTCTCATTCAAATTCAATGTTGACGAGAACTGGGAATGAATCTTCTTTAATTGGATTCCACGCATTTTACCTTCGTGTTTTCCAGTAAAATTAGCTAAATTCGTAAAACCAAGGAATAGGGAGGCTATCACTTAAAATATTAAATTTTCTTGATTCTGGATTCATCTCAATTAGTATGCAAATATTAGTTTTCGGGAACCGTGGTACTGAAAAGTTGAAAGGTTTGGCAAGTACATATTTTATATAATGTTTTAGTTTGAATGCTACAAGAATACATTAACAAAACTATGTTTTGCAGTTTTGGAAAATAAATTTTCATCTTAAAATAAATTTAGCAAATATTTACTTTTAATTAAAATATTAAATTTTCTGGATTTATCTCTCTTAGTATGCGACGATTGCTTTACGGAAATCGCTGTACTAAATTGTAGAAAGTTATGGCAAGTATAGATTTTACTTTACCTTTTAATTATACTGCTACAAGAATATATCCTGATCGTACAGAAAATTATTCTTACATCTTTTTAAGTATTTAAAAAAAATATGCCTTGCAGTTTTGGGAGATAAATTTTCGTCTTAAAATAAATTTAATAAATATTTACTTTCAGGTAAAGTATTAAATTTTCTGTATTCATCTCAATTAGTATGGGAAACTTTCATAAAATTCAGACTTTGAAATTATCCAGTGGTGTTTGTTTAAGTAAAGGAATGTGAGAGCTGAGAAAACCTTTCATTAAATCCACAATGTATTTCGGACATGATTGCTTTTTCTCTTGGACAGATATTTCAGCGTGTTTCAAACTCATCAGCAGAGATGAAGGGAGAAATATTTGAGTATATACCCCCTAACATCGAATACAGACCAATACTGCTTATAGTATCTTCTACCATTATTCACGACCATGTTATCGGATTTGTAAATGTTAAAAGAGAAATACGTAAAGCTGCGTTAGAATACGTTAAAGATAATTCCAAAGCAATTTATTTTAGAAAAATAATTCTTTCTAATTAAGGATTTTAAGCATTATTAATGAATATAGTTTTTAAAAATATTTTTGAAGAATGTCATACGCAAGAGAATTTTCTGTATTCATCTCAATTAGTATGGGAAACTTTAATAAAATTCCGTCTTTGAAATTATCAAATGGTATTTGTTTGAGTAAAAAAATGTGAGATTTGGGAAAACCTTTCATTAAATCTACAAAGTATTTTAGACATGATTGCTTTTTCTCATGGATTGATACTTCAGTATGTTTCAAACTCATCAGCAGAGATGAAGGGCGAAATATATATACCTCCTAACATCGAATACAGCTCAATACTGCTGATAATATCTTACAACATTATTCACTATCATGTTACCGGATTTTTAAAAGCTAAAAGCGAAATACTTAAGCTGCTTTAGAATACGTGGACGATAATTACAAAACAATTTGTTTTAGAAAAATACTTTCTAATTAAGAATTTTAAGCCTTATTAATGAATATAGTTTTTAAAAATATTTTTGACGAATGTCATACGTAGGAGAATTTTCTGTATTCATCTTAATTAGTATGGGAAACTTTAATAAAATTTCATCTTTGAAATTATCTAATGGTGTTTGTTTGAGTAAAAGAATGTGAGAGCTGAGAAAACCTTTCATTAAATCTACAAAGTATTTCGGACGTGATTGCTTTTTCTCATGGATTGATACTTTATTGGATTGATTAAGTATGTTTCAAACTCATCAGCAGAGATGAAGGGAGAAATATATATACCGCCTAACATCGAATACAGCCCAATACTGCTGTTAATACTTTCCAATATTATTCACTATCATGTTACCGGATTTTTAAAAGCTAAAAGCGAAATACTTAAGCTGCTTTAGAATACGTAAACGATAATTACAAACCAATTTGTTTTAGAAAAATACTTTCTAATTAAGAATTTTAAGCCTTATTAATGAATATAGTTTTTAAAAATATTTTTGACGAATGTCATACGCAGGAGAATTTTCTGTATTCATCTTAATTAGTATGGGAAACTTTAATAAAATTCCATCTTTGAAATTATCCAATGGTGTTTGTTTGAGTAAAAGAATGTGAGAGCTGGGAAAACCTCTCATTAAATCTACAAAGTATTTTGGTCATGATTGCTTTTTCTCATGGATTGACACTTCAGTATGTTTCAAAGTCATCAGCAGAGATTAAGGGAGAAATATATATACCTCCTAACATCGAATACAGCCCAATACTGTTGATAATACTTTCCAACATTATTCACTACCATGTTACTGGATTTTTAAAAGCTAAAAGCTTTAAGCTTTAAGCTGCTTTAGAATAAGTGGAAAATAATTACAATTTGTTTTAGAAAAATACTTTGTAATTAAGAATTTTAAGCCTTATTAATGAATATAGTTTAAAAAAATAATTTTGACGAAATGTCATACGCAAGAGAAATCGGAGTATTAATAAGCAGTTTAGTGTTAATGATTAATCACCATATCGCTCACCAGCAATAAGAGTGACCCAACTCAAAAATATTACATTACACAGGAGAGGCAAAAATAAATTTGCACATTTCACTGTAACATAAAATTATGTCACTTAGCTGTGCATGCAGCTGTAAAAACGTATATAAAAGCGTAAAACCTGTAAAAATCAAGACGTAAAAGATAGAAGGAATATTGAGTACATTTTTATCTGTTGTGGAAAAGTGACATATAGCCGTAATCTACGGATTTCCGGGTAACTGTACTTATAACATTTCTCCTGTAGCAAGACGCACCTAAGTCAGATCTATTATCTATCTATATTATAAAGAACAAACGTGTACGTGCGTAACGCTGACGTCATTTTTACGAATGGCAACACTTCACGATGAAATTTCGGTTTTGCGGTTTTGCTGCTGCAATTTTTTTAAATTCTAAACTTCGCACATTTTTAATTTTTACACCCTTATATAGGGGAAAAAATCTACTTTCAAATGCAGTTTGTTTGAAAACTGTATCGCAATTTACTCATTTATTATAACGTTTAAATTAAATTTCATGCATGATTTTTAGGGTTTCGTTCATCTCACGAAACCTTATTACTCCCGCTCCGTTGTCTGTCCGTCACAGAGCCATTCTCAAAAACTACATAACTTACAGAGTTGAAACTTTGTGTATATAGCTGAATAGCAGCTATAAAGAGTTCAAAATATTAAAATTTGAAAAATTCGTATTATTTTAATAGATAGAGATAAAAAACCAAAATTCTAACAGCCTTTTCCTATTAAATTTAAACATTTTTCGTTATAGTAGATGCCAAAAATTAAAAATCCACGATGAAATTCTTTCTACAATAATTAATTTTCTAGCAGCCGATTTCCACGTGAAAAATGAAAATGAAATAAAAAGTTTCACCAATTGAAAAAAAGATTAATATGAAATAAAATTGATTGACGTCATAGTGGTAATAAAACGGAAAGATTTCTCAGTAATACAAGGGGTATGAGTATGTGTATGTACAGAAAGCAGATTAATATCACGCCATTAGAGAATTAAAAAGAAAATCTAACGTCATATCGGAAGTTTAACGGATTTTTCAAATGTTTCAGAATAATACAAAGCGAGTATCAATATGAGTAATAGAGAATAGTAAATATATGAGTTTGAGGAACGTATTGAATCATGATAAAAACCCGATTATGGAAATATTCGCATAGTTTAACATTTTGAAGGTGTACAACATGTTTAATTTTGAATTTTTGTTTTTTTTAATATCGCATTTAATCTACATGACAGATATTATTATGACAGAATATAATAGCAGGCTTCGCCCGCTATTGGGCTGGTTTAGATATTCGAAAACACGAGAAAAATCGACCGGTAAATTTTTACTTTATAAAAAACATGACTTTTTTTTTTTTTTGGTTGCTAATTGAAATTTATTTGGATTTATTAAAGAAAGGATAAAGTGTTTTGAAAGGACTATGAAACGAAACTCTTTGAGCTATCTTCGATCACACTTACCCACTTGTTTAAAAAATCTATCTCTATCAATTGCAGACGATTACAAAATATGAATCCCTTTGCACTTTAAACATTACAAAATGCTCAGCATTTGTTTCCAGCTAATAATCCATAACGAAATTAAAACTTCATTAAGCAATAAATAAAATAGTATAAATAAAACACAAATTTAACAGACATGTAATCGAAATAAGTGCTTAAGATTTGAAATTATCAGAATTAAAAAAAGCTGCTGTAGGTGACAAAATTTTTAACGAGTTCTTCGACTATTAGCTTCTGGCACGAGGCCAACACGAAAATACCGCTGTTAATAGATTTCAAAATTTTATTTGAATATATAATTGACATATTTCATATAAAAATGCTCTTTGGTGTTGTTAGGAGGCAATCTAAAAAAGTATTAAATGTATAAAATCTATTTATAGTTTTCAATAAAGAAAATTAGTGGTTTTCAATATATATTCCCCATCCCGGCAAGCCCGGGTTGGATGCCCTAGTTACAATAAAACGCAAATTGGATTATTTAGAGATGTGTCAATTGTCTTGTGTGTAAACTATATATAAAATTAATTTCAGAAAAATTATGTATTTGTCTTAGTAGAACGTAAAATATAAAATTTATTAGGATAAAACGTATGAGTTACAAATATGATATAAATGTATGAGCTATTTAGTCTTGGCAAAATAGACAAAATGGTCTTGGCGAGGGAAGATAATTTGGGAACATATTTTCTGGCAACTTATTCCCTGTCACATGTACACAAGCAATATTTTCAAAAGTTATACAATTTATTTAATGTAAACAAACCATTTATCTATTTTTATATACAAACAGAAGTAAATTGTACCAATATAAAAACAGTAATATACATATATATATATATATATATATAGATGCAAGAACTTGTTTAATGTATTTTGAAATTCAAAGGTATTACAATTATATATATACAGGAAATTTTGAAAATTTAAATTTTGCATTGGGTAAAGAGTTTTGCATTAGTTTAGATTTATGAAGGAAGTTTAATATATATATATATATATATATTATTTCGGCCCTATATATATATATATACAGCGTGATTCTAAACTCTTGGGCAAAATTTTAAGGGGTGATAATACACATCAAGACAAACAATATTAAATAGGAAACTAAGGGTCCCAAACGTCTTCCGAAGGAGATAGGTGCCATTAAAGTTTAGGCTCCAAAATTTCAAATGATTATAAAAAACGGAAAAATTGGTCGATTCGCTTGCGGTTTTCGCTAAAACTATTCTCTATGTCAGTATTTTCTTAAAAATAAATTTTAAATATAAAGTTTAAAAAATGCCGATAGAGGGCGCTTTAGACTTTGGAGTAACGAAAAACTATTTTTTACCGTTGTTCTTTGTATCTCATTAAATGCTTCCAAAAGCTTAGACTTAAACTTAAATTTTGAGCTCAAAATCTGAATCGTTGGGAGTGATTAAGTAGCGCAAACTGAACTGCGTTCAGGAGTTGAAATTTGAAACACCTCCCCCCACTCCTGAACACAGTTCAGCTATTCCCGATCTTGGTGTCGTAGACCAGGCAGAAACAATATGGGTTGGAATTTTCCAACTGGACGAAAAATGTCCGGACCAGGATTCGAACCTGGGATCTCTTGAAGCTGCCATGCTCTACCAATTGAGATATCCCGGTTGAATCTGGAGGGTATAATTCATCCAGTTCATGCCGGGATAGCTCAGTTGGTAGAGCATGGCAGCTTCAGCCAAGAGATCGCAGGTTCGAATCCTAGCGCGGACATTTTTAGTGCAGTTGGAAAATTACATCTCATATGATTTCTTTACCAATTTGAATAATTGTGTTAAAATTAATCCAGGCAGAAACTACTACCCCCTACACGTAAAATAAACGATAGAGTAATGACAAAATTAAATAGAAAATTTATTCATAACAAACATGAGCAATTTCTCCGCGCAAAATAAAAAGAAACACTTTGATGTATGCATGTAAAGCGCAATATGAATGAAGGTTGACACGTAGAAAATGGTACACGCATGATGTTCGTGAGGAATCACAAAAACTGCTCGAAAGTGTGCCCACCAGCAACGATGAAGGTCTCAGGCCGCCGGCGGAGGGAGTTGCGAACATTAGTGAATACCCCGGGGATCTCCCGGATATCGCCTGCTACGACGGCAATCCTCGCAACCAGGTCCTCGTCGGAGTCGACGGAAAAAAAATTGTTGTTCATTACTCCAAAGTCTAAAGTGCCCTTTATCGGCATTTTTGAACTTTATCTTTAAAATTTATTTTTAAAATAAATTTTTTATTTAATTTTGTCATCTCTCTATCGTTTATTTTACGTGTAGGGGGTAGTAGTTTCTGCCTGGTCTACGACACCAAGATCGGGAATAACTGCGATTGTGTTCAAGGGGGTTCAAATTTCAACTCCTGAACACTGTTTAGTTTGCGCTACTTAACCACTCCCAACGATTCAAATTTTGAGCTCAAAACTTAAGTCTAAGCTTTTGAAAGCATTTAATCACATACAAGAAATAACGGTAAAAAATAGTTGTTCGTTACTCCAAAGTCTAATGCGCCCTCTATCGACATTTTTAAAACTTTTTCTTTAAAATTTATTTTTAAGAAAATATTGACATAAAGAATAGTTTTAGCGAAAACCGCAAACGAATCGACCAATTTTTCGGTTTTTTATAATTATTTGAAATTTTGGACCCTAAACTTTAATGGTGCCTATCTCCTTCGGAAGACGTTTGGGACCCTTAGTTTCCTATTTAATATTATTTGTCTTGATGTGTACTATCACCCCTTAAAGTTTTGCACAAGAGTTTAGATTCACCCTGTATATATATATATATATATATACATTAAACTTACTTCATAAATCTAATATGTATGTGTACATAAATATAATGTATGTGTACATAAATCTAAAATGTAATAGATTACATACTAAGCACGCAGAAATTTTCTATTCCAAACTTTATAATTATAACCCAAGATTTGCTTTAGATATTTGAAAACTATATTTTGCTCATAAAAATAAAATTAAATCAGATTTACTTTCGTTTTAAAGTAACAAATTTTCCGTATTCATGTCAATTAATTTACGCATCCATCATGAAATTCAACTTTTAAAATTATCAAATGATGTCTGTTCAAGTAAAGAAAGGTTCATGTTGGAGAAAACTCTTTAATTACATCTACAGAATATGTTTGACGATATTACTTATTTTATTCGGCTGAAAATTTGGCTGATAATTATAACCTAAGCTATGCATAGATATTTGAAAACTATATTTTGTTCATAAAAATAAACTTAAATCAGATTTACTTTCGTTTAAAGTAACGAATTTTCCGGATTCATCTCAATTCATTTACGCATCCATCATGAAATTCAACTTTTGAAATTATCCAATGATGTCTGTTCAAGTAAAGAAAAGTTCATGTTGGAGTAAACTCTTTAATTGCATCTACAGAATATTTTTGACGGTATTAATTATTTTATTCTGCTGAAAGTCTGGCTGATAATTATAACCTAAGCTATGCATAGATATTTGAAAACTATGTTTTGTTCATAAAAATAAATATAAATCACATTTACTTTCGTCTAAAGTAACAAATTTTCCGGAATAATCTCAATTAATCTACGCATCCATCATGAAATTCAACTTTTGAAATTATCCAATGATGTCTGTTCAAGTAAAGAAAGGTTCATGTAGGAGAAAACTCTTTAATTGCATCTACAGAATATTTTTGACGATATTACTTATTTTATTCGGCTGAAACTTCAGCATGCTACAAATTATGATATGGAGCTAAAGGGAGAAATATAATTATCTCTTAATATTAAATACAGTACGCTTTTCCCGATATTATCTTCCATCATTTTTCACGATCATGTTTCAGGATTTTGAAAAGCTGGAAACGAAATACTTTTGAAGCTTTAGAATAAGTGGAGGCTAATTACCAAGCAATTTGTTTTAAATAAATATTTTCTAATAATTAATTTTATGCCATGGTAATGAAAAGTACAGTATTTTTTTAAAATTATTATTTAAAAATAGTACATGTAATAGAAATATAAGTAATAATAATACTTAGAATAATAATTATGAAAAAATTTTAACACTTTAATTTGATTAGAAAACAAGTACTAATCTTATTAGAATAAGAAAGATAATTTATCCTAGTATGAAAATAAGTAATATGGAGTGCAATTTTTTTCTGGATTTGTATTCATTAATTTGCGCATCCAAAAATTAAATGTTTAAAATTATTCAATGGTGTTTGTGTATTGGAATATGCATGTTTGAAAAAAAACTTTAATTAAAGCTAGAATAAACGTTAGACGTTAATGGTTTTTTCTTAGACTGAAAGTTCGGTATATTTCCAACTCTGATACAGAGCTGGAGAAGAAAAGATAATAATATTTTAACATTGGATACAGCCCACTTTTCCTGGTTCTATATTCCATGATTTTTCTCGACTATGTTTCCGGATTTTGAAAGCTGGAAACGACATACTTTAGCAGCTTTAGAATAAGTAGATGCTAATTACCACGCAATTTGTTTTGAATAAATATTTTCTAATAATTAATTTTATGCCATGGTAATGAAAAGTACAGTATTTTTTTTTATTATTATTTAAAAATAGTACATGTAATAGAAATATAAGTAATAATAATACTTAGAATAATAATTATGAAAAAATTTTCACACATTAATTTGATTAGAAAACAAGTACTAATCTTATTAGAATAAGAAAGATAATTTATCCTAGTATGAAAATAAGTAATATGGAGTACAATTTTTTTCTGGATTTGTATTAATTAATTTGCACATCCAAAAATTAAATGTTTGAAATTATTCAAAGGTGTTTGTGTATTGGAATATGCATGTTTGAAAAAAAAAACTTTAATTAAAGCTAGAATAAACATTAGGCGTTAATGGTTTTTTCTTAGACTGAAAGTTCGGTATATTTCCAACTCTGATACAGAGCTGGAGAAGAAAAGATAATAATATTTTAACATTGGATACAGCCCACTTTTCCTGGTTCTATATTCCATGATTTTTCTCGAGTATGTTTCCGGATTTTGAAAGCTGGAAACGACATACTTTAGCAGCTTTAGAATAAGTAGATGCTAATTACCACGCAATTTGTTTTGAATAAATATTTTTAATTAATAATTATATGTTTTTGAAAAAAGAGTATATGTGTAAGAAATATATGTAGCAATATGTGCTTAATGTGAATGATAAATGTGAATTTAAAATTTTCTTTTCTAGAACTATTTTTTAATTAATCATTTTTATGCCTTACGAATGAAAAATTATTATAATATAAGGGTCGAATTGTTAAAGACTCTGTCCAAAAAATTGGGTATGTAATGTACCTTTAAGACGTCAGACTGCATCAGTATGTGTTTTTAAAGAAAAATAACTAAATATGTTTATAATGATTACTGATAATGTATGTACTTTACTGACAATATAAATAATTTTAAGAGGCAGTAATGTGTTTTTTAAGGATAATAGTGATATGAAAAGACACATCGATGCTACTATTGCTCTCCAAAATCAGTACTAATGCCTCATGTTTGGTATACTAATATGAGATTTAAATATAATATGGCTATTATACAGACAGGATGTTCTGTATTTTAGACTATCTAAAACAATTTATCATGCTACTTATTTATATCCACTGTTAAATTTAATCTTTGCTTTCTGCATAAAATCTAATTAATATATTTGGTGTTGCACTATGAGCTTTCACATTATTTGACAGCGCTGTTTCCCACGGGCAAGTTTTTCCTTCCAGGTAAAAAATAACCAATATTACCAGACAAATACCTTTCGTACTTGCTATCAAGTATTGCCATGCTAGCAGAACTTGAAAGGGGACACAATCACTAAAGACTAATTTAATTGAAAAAAAAAAGAAAGATTTTTTTTTCTTTTTTATATAAAATAAACTAGTTCGGAATGCTAAAATTCATATTTGTAAAACAGTATAAGAATACACAAATAATGTAATCAATTACCTAAAAGATGACTAAAATACTGTAATAGATGTTAAAAATGTATATTAAAATCATCTAGTACTTTCGTCTACGTACCCAGCTTTCATCAGGATTGGAAACGATGGTAACGTCGCTTGTCTGGATCTCACTCCATTTGACTAGTGAGATCCATACAAGCGACGTTAATATCGTTTAGAATCCTGAATCCTGATGAAGGTTAGGTACATAGCCGAAAGTAGTAGATGATTTTAATGTAAATTTTTAACACCTATTATAGTCATATTTTAGGTAATTGATCACATTATTTGTGTATTTTTATACCACTTTTTTTTTTCTTTTTATTTTCGAATTATGACATCTAGCCTGAACCCAGCAATAAGTAAATTTGAAATGCGCCTGGGCTGTTAGGTGTTAAAAAATTTCAATTCTACGAGATCAACATGCAATTAAATTGAACCCTAAGACATAAGTGAAGCATCGTATAACTGTGGGGAACAATGTTGTAAAATATAATAGCTAGGCTGTTGATAACAAAGTCTAAGTGTAAAGATAAAATATTACACTTTCTGAATCTTTTTTCAAATACTTTCCCACAATATTTTGTACATTCTACATTCAGAAACACGACAGGCATATACATTCGCTACGCGCAACTGCGATTATACATACAGCAGAGTATTACTGTGCATGCCAGATCAGCATAAAAAAGTACTTGTCATGTCTACCGTAGTTTTACATAAAAGGTAAAAATACTTATGGCTTGAATTAACTCTCTTACACATGAATTATTTTTAAATAGGTAAAAAATATATTTTGCACTTAACGGTTCACTTCACTTTGCAAAAAATGACGAAATAAATCAATTTTCTGCTTAAAATGTATTCAGACATATCTAGTTCAACCTGGCGAAGTTGCGTAAAAATTCAATGATTATAAATATGTTTGAAAAGATTTTTTATTGTATCCATTGTCGTATCAGAATTCAAATATTTAAATTTATTTTTTTCAGTTCATTTTTTCACATTTTTCCTAATTTTAAAATGTTTAAATTTCAACAGATATGTAAGAAATGACACACAGATTTTTATTTATTTATTTATTTATTTTTTTTTTACATAATCGAAAAAGTATATTCATTCAAATTAGGTATAGTTTTTACACTATAAATAAAGAGTCTTTTGGAATATTTTAAATTTTGGAAACTGTATCAGATAATAATGAGTAAAAACAAATATTTGTGGTTTTCTTTTTGTTTTATATCCAAGAGCAGAAATAATTTGAGAAAATCTTCTCTCGGGCAGAACAGAAACATAAAGATAAAAGGCGAATTTTTAACTGAATATTTGATGTTTTTGTTATGTAACCTGTAGTTTTTAAGACCTAAAAATTTTGATGCCTAAAAATTTAGTAGCTGCGTGAGAAAATTCACTCGCCAGTGGCGAGTTGAATAACGTAATTTCCAACCCAACAACGTTTCAGGATTTCCAAGCCCCTGAAAATCTGCTTAAAATAAGAAATTTGTTATTTATACTCAATCAGTGACAGAAATCTGCAAAAGTCACAATTATTTCAAAATATTGTACAACTATGGGAGGAAGACATGAGTACTGTTTCCCAGTAATTCTGGAAAATTACTTCAAAGAGAAAGTGAGGATATATAAGGGATATGCCAGGGCTTCTTTATATGACTAACACTGATCATGAAAATGCTTCAGAATATTTCTCCTTGTATCCCATCAATAAAAAATCAATTCTCTTTCAAACTGATTTTAAAAGGATTATAAAACATTTAAAAAAAAACTTACACTACATTCTTGAGTGCAAGAGTTAATCACGTGATTATTTTAGATTATTTACGCCGCTGTTTTTTTTTCACTAAGTGGCTCACCCAGTACGCTGTTCGTAATTATAATGGCTAAATACAATTTTTGGAAAAAATAAAAGCTGTTTGTGTAAGAGTACGCTAGCGACTAAAAAAACTTTTTAACATTTGAGAACATTTTCGGCGTTGTTACTTATATTTTTCATTTTTTAAAATTTTAGTATGTTTCAAAACTCTGATGTGGATTTGAAAGAAGAATGTGCGTATTTCTCAATATATTTACAAACGTAAATAATGTTTATAACTATATCGTTAGATCATATATCGTTAAAAATATAAATATTGTCATAAACATGTATAAAGGGTAAAATAAATAATTTATTTTATCAAAAATTTTCCTAAAGAAATTACACAATATTTTGTACATTCCGCTTTGGAAATATGAAATGATATGCATATATATAGGTGCTAAATCTTCGACATATTCAGTGCCGCTATTTTCGAATAATAATATTTGTCTTATTTAATCGAAAAGCTATGTCATTAAATAAAGCGAATACTTCTATTTGAAAATTGTAGTTCCCAAAAATGCATATATCTCTCAAATACATATTCCTTCACGAGGCGCAATTTCGATTTTGCATATAACATATACGAGTTGTAATTTTCCAACTGGACGAAAAATGTCAGGGCCAGGATTCGAACCTGGGATCTCTTGGCTGAAGCTGCCACGCTCTACCAACTGAGCTATCCCGGTCGAATCTGGAGGGCATAATTCATCCAGTTAACCTTATTGATCATAGCATCTGGTCTGATATTTTAATCAGCTCAACAGAATAGATCGCAGGTAATGAAACTCCAGTAAACGCTGGATACGTGATTACACTAGATTATCTTACCAGATGCTATGATCAATAAGGTTAACTGGATGAATTATGCCCTCCAGATTCGACCGGGATAGCTCAGTTGGTAGAGCGTGGCAGCTACAGCCAAGAGATCCCAGTTTCGAATCCTGGCCCGGACATTTTTCGTCCAGTTGGAAAATTACAACTCGTATGATTTCTTTACCAATTTAAATAATTGTGTTAAAATTAATCTAGCATAACATATTATTTCAATTTGAGCTGGATCAGCATACAGTTTTATTAGATCATGTCTACCGTAATTTTACGTAAAGTAGTAGTAATATTTACAGCTTAAAATAACCTTAGTCGAATAACAAATATAGTTAAACATTAAATATTAATATTTGTGTATTAATCTCAGTCAATTTTCTCATGCAACATTAAATCCAATTTTTGAAATTAACCAAAAATATTTGTATAAAAGAGAGCTAACGATTGAAAAACTTTTTAATTACATCTGGAGAACATTTTAGGCGTTATTACTTATTATTATTTTTTTTTTCATTTATCGGAGCTTCAATATGCTTCCAAACTCTCATGTGAAGCTGAAGGGAAAATGTAATTATCTCTTAATATCGAATAGAGCACGCTTCTCCCGATTCTATCTTCCATCATTTTTCAAGACCACGTTTCCGGATTTTGAAAAGATGGAAACGAAATACTTTAACGGTTTTAGAATAAGTGGAAACTAATTACAGAGCGATCCATGTTACGTAAACATTTTCTAATTAAATATTTTATGCCTTATGAATAATATCATTTTTTTAATAATATTGAAAAAATGATTTAGTAATTATTAAATCGTTAATCATTTAATACTCCATGCATCATATTGTTAAGTGAACAGTTTATTTTTATACTGGAAAAAGAAAAAAACTGATTAATGACAAACCATTTTTAAACATTATTAGGTAGCTTTCAATACAAAAAAGTATAAAGCTACCTATTGCAGCCGTTCGGAGGAAAGGAGTTCCGGAAAATTTCGATATATTTTCACCGATCATGACCCCCAGACCCCCAAAACCACCCTCCGTTCAAATGTTGATTTATATATATATATATATATATATATATATATATCTGACCTATGTCATACGATAACGCTCGTATTTATAAATCAATTTTGATGAAACTAATTGTGTGTATTAAGCTCACAAATGTCTCGACCGAGTTCGTTGGCCAGCTTGGTCCGCCATGTTGTGTCAAGATGGCGGCCATTTAAAAATTTAAAACTAAAATAAATATACAAAAAAGTTAAAAATTCAAATTTATTTTTTAATTAAGTGTTAGGCGTTGATATGAGTATTCCAGAGCATTTTTTGGTTTACCTCTATCTTAAAAAATGGCTGAGATAGAGCAGTTTGAAATTCTAGGGTGGCTGACATTTTGAAACAAGACAGCACATTACAAAAATTTTCATTGTTGTAATAATTTTTCCAATCATACGCATAAAACTATATATTCATATCCGTTAGCACCAAATTCTCGCCAAACTTGGCGACATTTTGCGAAATATCGCCAAAGTTGGCGACCAAAATAAGTCTTCATAAATGAAGCCAATTTGGCTATTGCTCAATAATTTGGCGAATTTCTTATTCAAATTCAGTATTAACGAATCGTTTGTAAACGTTTTCTTTGCATTTTAACTGTTTTCGTGTAACATTAGCTAAAATTTTTAAACGAAGATATAGGAAAGCTACCTTTTCCTCCCGGTACAGGCCGGAAGGACTTTTCTTTTTAATCAAATGTATCTTAATAAAAGCTACTAATTAAGACTTTTTGTATGCTGTGACTGCACTGTAGATCACTGAAATCAGACAGACATTTTTCTAATATACCAATAATTTATAGCGCAGCATTTGAAACCAAATGATAATCTGCACAACAAATTTTATTTAATTTGCCGAAATTGTGTTTTTATACGTTTTAATTATTATTTTTTAAATTTTTTTAGACAAATTCGATATAAAACATTTTATTCCATAAATTATTTTTGTTTTCTTTTTTAATATTAGTGGAAGTTTTCAATTTATAAATAAAAAATATATTTGTTGCAAATCAGAAATAGGAGGAGAAATATATTGTTTGGATTTTTGTTTCCTCCAGAAAATTATCTTGCTCAATCTGTCTGAATGTCCTCTTGTGATTATTTGTTTTTGCATAATGTTGTAAATAAGGTTAAAAATAGACAAATCGAAGTTGCATTCAAGTAACTGCAACGTCGCATCCACGTTATGTAGCGTCACTACAAACCATAATGTCCTATTGTGAAAGCGAATTAACGTGGTTCCTATGCCACATTTTTTAATTAATTTTTGTTCACAACTGTGTCAAACTGGCATCTGCTCTTATTAAGGAACTTTGTAATCAAAATACGTTTTCAATTTTTTGGAAAAGGAAGAAAATCATTTAGAAAAAACTGTCAAAGTTGGCGTTTTGAACTGAATCTCCGACACAGCAGCTCGAGAACAGGGAAAAACGCATCGTCACCTGAAGCGAATCGGTTATAACCCAATAAGTAATTTATTTATCAAAAAATGGGGAACTCATTTCAATTCCAAATCCCTTCAATAGCCAGGCCTGTCAATGTTATGCCTTTGCGATTAAAAATGAGTCAGAAAATGTGTCAGAATGTTTCGCGTCGTTGAGCAGGTCATTTAAGAACCACCTTAAATAACTTTTACTCTGTGTGAATATTAATTTTTTTAAATGACAATTTCAAAATTCGCTATCACAGCACTAATAAAATCAATATTTTTCGTTAGTCTCTTCTACGTTAGTTGCTTGCAAAGTGCCGGTTTACCTTGATCCGAGGTACCCTCCGCTGCACGAATAGCTGATGTACAACTAAGAAAAATCAAGAAAATTGCACAAAACTCGTTATCACAGCACCCCCTTCCAGCGAATTAGCCTCAAATGCAACTGGAACCTGCAGCCAATAGTCAAAAACATATACATAAAATTTGGTTCATTTCTATGAATAACTTCATGGACTTTTTGACGATACAATTATGGAAATCGAACAAAAGTCGTTATCACAGCGCCCCCTTCCAGCGAAATATCTCCAAATTCAACTGGGACCTGCTGGCCATAGCCAAAAACGTATAAATGGAATTTTGTTCAATTCTATGCACACCTTTTCGATGATACAATAAGGAAAGATAAACGGACAGAGATACATTTTGTATAAATATGTTTTTCGGGATCCCTGACCCCTAAAACATATAAATCCGTCGAAAACCAGAAGTGGAAAAAAATTTGATTACAATATTTGTCGATTGCAATATCTATAGATAGAAAAAAATATATAAAGTTGACCGCATTCTTTGTTTTAATTAATCCCATTTCGAATTAGTCAAAAATTTTAATTTTTATATAAATTACATTACATTCTCATAACTATCAAAATAATGCATTTTTTGGGGAAATAATTATCTTTTTATTGTAATCTTTATTATATAAAAAAATATCCTTTTCTGTCAAATACTTCAAAAGTTACACCGGAACATTAATAATCTGAAACTACATCCTTTGTTTCCAGTTATACCCTTTTCGAATGCCTTTCTACCTTAGTTCTACTAACATTATTCCTAAGGGCACTTTATTTAGAATACATTTAACATTAACCTCCCACTCATCACATCTCAAATATAAAGTCCAGATACCTAAGCGTTAGGAAATCATTATAACTATGACAGATTAGAGAGTCTGGAAAAGATGGTATCTTAAAATATTAATCCCCAATTCTTTGTAATATACTAAATGTGAAATCTTCCGCCATTTCCTCTCGCTAATCGACCAGTTACGCGACGTGGTTTTGATTATCTAATTTTTGAGGCATCTGGCAACGGATGGGATGGCGATAACGTTCATAACTGCGGAATCGTAATCGTTTCATCCGTAATGACGTAGATTTGGGAAGTCAACATATAAATTTTGATGATGGCGAGCTAAAATGTTCAGCATAATTCATTGACTTAAGTACGTTTTAAAAGGGAAAAGGCTTTCTAAGCTCATTGTGATTCTTTAAGTGGTGTTTTCATTGATTCGTATACCATTTATAAATTTTAATTAGATTTTAATCATGCAGTTTCCCGTTTGAAATATTTTGAAATGCTTTGAAATTCTGTTGAGTTAATTTTGTTATAACAAGAGTTATAAATTTATAAGGGAAAATAGTCCTTTCAAAATATGTCTGTATTTCGGATCATAGAAGTTAATAAAAGAGTCTTAGTTGATAAGGGATTTGAATAAATTGTGTAGATTGCGCATTTTTTTTAAATGAAATGTCAAATAAATTTATTTATAGTTAAAACAAGTTTTGACTCTCTCTAGTTAATTATTATTTTTTAAATATAATTTTTCATTATTTCTTTTAAGCATGTTTTGCGCAATGAACAATGTTTATCTGTTGTGCAGTTTCAACTTAGAAATATTTGAAGGATTTTTGAAATGCAGTCGAGTTACTTTTGTTTAAAAAAAAAGGGTTCGAATTTTTAAATTAAATTAGTCATTTGTAAATGCCATCTGTATTTGTGGACTCTTGAATTTAATAAAAATGCGTTGCTGGTCGATTTGAATAAAGTCTGAACATAACTCTAAATAAAATCCCATGGAATAAGTTTACAAATATTATTAAAGTATTAAGCACGCATAAATAACTGCTCGTAAATATCTTATTTTTTTTTAAATTTAATATTGGTTGTGACATTGTAGTGCACATTCAGAAATTCCTTCGCATTTCACACAAATCAAGATAATGCTTGTGAAAATTCAGTCGACATGTCTTAAAAAGTTAAAAATAAGTATATGTGTTGAAACTAGAGTGAGAAACTCTGTATTTTTGACAGAAGAAATGGATTGCAACCAGGGATGGGCATACGATGATATACGCCGTGCATCCTCGGGATTTTGTAGAAGCTCCGCATAACCTCTGTTTTCTCAAATAAAGCTATAGCCAGGGATGAGAATTCTCCGTCTTTTTGTATACCAGTATAATCTTAGAGAGAATGTTTTTCTATTTAATCGGAACATTCTGCGATTTAAGAGAACAGCATTTTCTCTATGCTAAAAGACGGAGAATTCTCATCCCTGTATAGCATATGCTCTCTAGAGTATAATCTCTTGCTATAGCGTATACCGTCTGGGTTTTTTTTCTTTTTACGATCACAGCACTTATTGCAACCCTGATTTTCTATGCAAAGTTTGTTTGTCGCAATATACTCTCACATTTATTAAAGTTCCCCCAATCTTTTTTTAAAATGCATTTATAAGTACCGTTAATGCATGGAATTTCTGAGAATGTTTATATATATATATATATATATATATATATATATATATATATATATTGAATATATTGAGTTTATATATATATATATATATATATATATATATATATATATTGAATATATTGAGTTTATATATATATATATATATATATATATATATATTGAATATATTGAGTTTATATATATATATAAACGAAGTAACCACAATTGGTCGATTTCTATAGAAATCAACCTCAAACAGAATAAACGCGACTGCTTACTAGAACGGTTAGACTTCTGTAAGTAGCTTGACCATTTTTATATCTAAAGTATGTATATGCAATTTTTCTTTGTCTTCCATATTTTGTTTTTAAGTTTGCACTGATAAAGATAACTGAAATGAACAGTTAGGACAATCATTTAAAAAATTATTTCTATAATTGTATTTGTTTCGCTAAATTGGTATTTTGCAAGTCCTATATTCATCATAGTTATATTTGTTTCTTTTAAGTATTCCAAATGAAGTATCATTTTCTATCATTGAAAAATAACATACTTTCAGTCACCTTTTCATGGTTTATTTTTTTGGATGGCATTCTCCCGCGTAAATTTGTATGTTATGTCTGTATTATTTTGACACGAATATGCATTATTATGAATGTTAACAAAGTTGTTAGGTATATTTTAAATCATTATCTCACAAACTGAGAAACAATTATACAGAAAAATATATAGCAGTGAAGGAAAAGGTTAATGATTCTTATACTCGTTAAATGCGGTAATCATGATGAATTCCAGAAATTCCATAAATTTGTTAGGATTATTACGACGATAAAAATGTCAAGGGAGTATAAAGCAATTGTATGAATATACTGGCCAACACTTTTGCAGTTACTGTCACACGCCCATCATTAATACAACTATTGGCCATGACAATTATTACAAAAACATTAGTCTGCGTTGTGCAACATGCAAATTAGGTTTACTGATGATCATATGGAAGAATTGTGTTGTGTGTTCAAACATTTGTCATGATTAAGTTTCTAATAGTGAACATTTTGATTTGGTTGTTCAGTTTATATAATACTATACATACCAAGAAAATTACTCAAACTTTATAAAAATATTTCACGCCAATTTTTTTTAAATATTTATATTTCAAATTTATCTTATCTCTGTGCAATGTAGATTTTATTTATTTTATAAGGAATTTTTTGGCGTAAATCATAATATTTTCTTTTGGTGCCGGTCAAATGGCCGGTTGTTATTATACTTAGTGTTAATATGTGCATGTCTATTATAAATGTTAATCTCTAAATTCCCCGATTTCGCTCTGTTTTTTTAACTTCTTTAATTTTGCACTGGTGAAATCATTTTACATGAAGACTGTTAATTTGAAAACGTTATTATATAAATGTGCTTTTTCATTACTTTCTTGTTACATTACTTTCATGTCGCGTGTTTAACAAAGTAAATATAGGGTGCTTCATAGGGTATACGAAAAGGAATCTTTGAATAACTTTTGAACGATAAAATATTTTTATTTCAAAATTTCAGGATTTACACATGAGAGAGAATAAAGGAAATTAAAATATGAGGTTTTCAAAATGTTGGCCATCTGAGGAGATAACGAACGAAGTCTCTGTTCGAAATTCGAGATAACCTGCTTGATTTAATATCTTGGAATCGACCTTATCACACTTGTTATCCCTGTTTTCAGCTCTTCTATGGTTTTTGTTCGATCTCTGTTGACTTGATCTTTGACATAGTCCTATAAAAAGAATAGTGATGATAAGTCAGGGCTATAGGGGTCAAAAAATGTCCATAGCCGAAGCCTCTTGCGATGACACGATTGTCATAGTCACTTCTGAGCAAGTCCAGGACGTCTCCTGATGAATGTGGAGGAGCTCCATCCTGCTGAAGCCATGTGTATTGGATCCAGTGTGCGTGGTAGGCATCAGGAATGAAACTTTGTCAAGAAGTCGAGACAGCGTTCAGAATCCATTGTCTGGACAAACAAATACGGACCCAAAATACCATTAGCACACAAAAAACACCAGACAGTGACATTTTGTGTATAAAGAGGCATGACAACCACAAATTCAGGCTTCTTTCTGCACCAAATCCGATAGTTTTGACTATTAACATTACCAGAAGTGTATCACATTGGAAAAAAAAAATATTGTGTCACAGTTGAAGACAGTGTCGATCATTTTGCACATGATGTTGGCGAACTCTAGGCTTTTTAAATAGCATCTGGACCGAGAGGTTGTCCTAACTGAATTTTGTAAGGGTAGATGTCGAAATCTTTGCGGACTATTCTCCATGCTATGACTGTACTGGCGTCAAATTGTTGAGCCAAGTGTTTTTTTTTTGGGGGGGGGGTCTTTTCTGTCTTTTGTTTGGTCTTTATGCCCACTTTGCCATCAGTCACTGAACCTGTTCGTTCAAACGTGGCAATTAATGCTTTAACATGTTTGAAGATGGCTTTAACCTATTTTTAAAGGCACTAGACCACTTCCTGAGTGTTTTGGCAGGTCTCTGTCTAGAAAGATAAAACGTTTTCAATAAAAAAACACGCTCTTCGATTGAATATCGGTACATTTTGGCGAAAAAAAATGGTATTGGACAGTAACCAAAGTCCGTAAATAAGTTTCCTTTGTGTCCCTGCGCACGCGTGCACAATTTCATGTCACTAGCTTCACCTGTGAAAGAATTATTCAAAGAAAGATTTGCTATACCCTGTGAAGCACTTTATATATGTAAAAAAGCATTATAATAAAAAAATAAATAGCAGTTAACGAATAACAAAAGAAAATAAATAAAAGTTATTTCAAATGGGAAATTTACGAATTTCAACTGTGCAAATTTATATCTTAAGCTTGTATTATTCGATACGAGCTTGCATCATTGTGAATGTCAATAAAGTTGTTAGGTATATTTTAAATAATTATCTCACAAACTGAGAAACAATTATACAGAAAAATATATAGCAGTGAAAGAAAAGTTTAATGATTCTTATACTAGTTAAATGCGGTAATCATGATGAATTCGAGAAATTCCATAAATTTGTTAGGATTATTACGACGATAAAAATGTCAAGGGAGAATAAAGCAATTGTATGGATATACTGGCTAACACTTTTGCAGTTACTGTGACACGCCCATCATTAATACAACTATTGGCCATAACAATTATTACAAAAACATTGGTCTGCGTTGTGCAACATGCAAATTAGGTTTACTGATGATCATATGGAAGAATTGTGTTGTGTGTTCAAACATTTGTCATGATTAAGTTTCTAATAGTGAACATTTTGATTTGGTTGTTCAGTTTATATAATACTAAACATACCAAGAAATTTACTCAAACTTGCAAAATAGGTTTACTGATGATCATGCGGAAGAATTGCGTTATGTGTTCAAACATTTGAAATGATTAAGTTTCTAATAGTGAACATTTTGATTTGGTTGTTCAGTTTATATAATACTAAACATACCAAGAAAATTACTCAAACTTTATAAAAATATTTCTTGCCAAATTTTTTTTAAATATTTATATTTCAAATTTATCTTATCTCTGTGCAATGTAGATTTTATTTATTTTATAAGGAATATTTTGGCGTAAATCATAATAATTTCTTTTGGTGCCGGTCAAATGGCCGGTTGTTATTATACTTAGTGTTAATATGTGCATGTCTATTATAAATGTTAATCTCTAAATTCCCCGATTTCGCTCTGTTTTTTTAACTTCTTTAATTTTGCACTGGTGAAGTCATTTTACATGAAGACTGTTATTTGAAAACGTTATTATATAAATGTGCTTTTTCATTACTTTCTTGTTACAGTACTTTCATGTCGCGTATTTAACAAAGTAAATATAGGGTGCTTCATAGGGTATACGAAAAGGAAACTTTGAATAACTTTTGAACGATAAAATATTTTTATTTCAAAATTTCAGGATTTACACATGAGAGAGAATAAAGGAAATTAAAATATGAGGTTTTCAAAATGTTGGCCATCTGAGGAGACAACGAACGAAGTCTCTGTTCGAAATTCGCGATAACCTGCTTGATTTAATATCTTGGAATCGACCTTATCACACTTGTTATCCCTGTTTTCAGCTCTTCTATGGTTTTTGTTCGATCTCTGTTGACTTGATCTTTGACATAGTCCTATAAAAAGAATAGTGATGATAAGTCAGGGCTATAGGGGTCAAAAAATGTCCATAGCCGAAGCCTCTTGCGATGACACGATTGTCATAGTCACTTCTGAGCAAGTCCAGGACGTCTCCTGATGAATGTGGAGGAGCTCCATCCTGCTGAAGCCATGTGTATTGGATCCAGTGTGCGTGGTAGGCATCAGGAATGAAACTTTGTCAAGAAGTCGAGACAGCGTTCAGAATCCATTGTCTGGACAAACAAATGCGGACCCAAAATACCATTAGCACACAAAAAACACCAGACAGTGACATTTTGTTGATAAAGAGGCATGACAACCACAAATTCAGGCTTCTGGCTGCACCAAATCCGTTTTGACTATTAACATTACCAGAAGTGTATCACATTGGAAAAAAAAATTGTGTCACAGTTGAAGACAGTGTCGATCATTTTGCACATGATGTTGGCGAACTCCAGGCTTTTTAAATAGCATCTGGACCGAGAGGTTGTTCTAACTGAATTTTGTAAGGGTAGATGTCGAAATCTTTGCGGATTATTCTCCATGCTGTGACTGTACTGGCGTCAAATTGTTGAGCCAAGTGTTTTTTTTTTGGGGGGGGGGTCTTTTCTGTCTTTTGTTTGGTCTTTATGCCCACTTTGCCATCAGTCACTGAACCTGTTCGTTCAAACGTGGCAATTAATGCTTTGTTTGAAGATGGCTTTAACCTATTTTTAAAGGCACTAGACCACTTCCTGAGTGTTTCGGCAGGTCTCTGTCTAGAAATATAAAACGTTTTCAATAAAAAAACACGCTCTTCGATTGAATATCGGTACATTTTGGCGAAAAAAAAATGTTATTGGACAGTAACCAAAGTCCGTAAATAAGTTTCCTTTGTGTCCTTGCGCACGCGTGCACAATTTCACGTCACTAGCTTCACCTGTTAAAGACTTATTCAAAGAAAGATTTGCTATACCCTGTGAAGCACTTTATATATGTAAAAAAGCATTATAATAAAAAAAATAAATAGCAGTTAACGAATAACAAAAGAAAATAAATAAAAGTTATTTCAAATGGGAAATTTACGAATTTCAACTGTGCAAATTTATATCTTAAGCTTGTATTAATCGATACGAGCTTGCATCATTGTGAATGTTAATAAAGATGTTAAGTATTTTAAACCATTATATCACAAAACGAGAAACTATTATACAGAAAAATATATACTAGCTAAAGAGAAGGATAATGATGTTTTTGCTTGTTAAATGGGATAATCATGATGAATTCGTTAAATTTCATACATTTGTTGAGATTATTACGACGATAAAAATGTCAAGGGAATCTAAAACTTTTCAAGTAAAATACTGACCAACACTTTTGTAGTTATCGTGACACTCCCACTGTTACTATAACTATTGTCCATTATAATTATTGCGGTAACATTAGTTCGTTTTGAAATCTGCGTGGTGTGACATGCAAATGAAATTTTAGTTCTGTAACTTTTTTTTTTTTTTTATGAAGTAAAACAGAATTTTGTTTTGTAATAGTTACAGTTTCACAGGAAATATTTTTCAGCAGTTAAATTTGTTCATCATATTTTGCAATTTATATAATAGGCACACCACGAATACTATTAAAAATGAAAAAAAATGTATTTTAGAAACATAAAAATGTACCGAAAAAGTCAAATATGATGATAAAATTATGTGTTCGCACTGTAACATTTCAGAATTTTGTACAATGTCAGCATAAAGACGAATTCCTAAGCTTATTTTATGAACATAAATGGAAAAAAAAATGTAAACAAATAACTATTTCCGCTTTCTCTGTGACCATTTGGATATTAAAATGTATGGAGATTGCTCTTGTTTTTTTGGCCGATTGTACTCGAACACTTATTATGATCTTTTTCTGTCATTTCAAGAAGAAAAGCAAACGTTTTTTGCTTGCCTCAGTTACATCAACACAATGTGAATGGTGTTAATGCTCTGGTTTTGTCCGTTCAAAAATATTTTTAACAGAAAAGATGTAAACGATTACAAGACATTTACCATTAACAACTATCGTAAATATTAGTACAGTGTTTTCCCCTTATGTGTGGTCAGAGGCCGATTGTTTCCCGCCAATGTGGGTCAAGAAGTTCAAAAGTTAGACACTCCTGATATAAATACTTTTTTAAATACACACTTCTGAAGAATAGATGTGCCAGTAATGGACATCCCCAATGTTTTTGGTTTATTAAAAAATAGCCAATACATTTTTTGCTTTTTTTCATAACTCCCCCTTGCATGTTTTATAATCTGGGTTATTGTTGACGCTCTTAATCAAACCAATCAGGAAGTAAAAAATAATGTTCCACTGTTTTCTGTGAAAATCATCTTAATTAACATGCTATGAGGCTTCACTTAATTAATTTATATCTTCCTTATTTTCTTGCAAAAAATGCATGTTATTGTTTGGATAGTAATATAAACTTTGAATTTCATATACCAATGGCCATTTACAAAATTTCATTTATTGTTAAGATTTTAGGACCGGTGTACATTACTAGAATGCTTAATTAGTCTCTTTCTCATAATGGACACCCCATGTGGCCAATACTAAATGTGTAATTTCAGCAGTGAATAAAATCTTTTTATTTAACTTAAAAGCTAATTAATCAAAATCATTTTTAAATTTTACTAAGTAGCATGTAATAAGTATCTTTTTTTAATAAATAGGGTCATCCCATGCCAAATCAACCAAAAAATTTCAATATTCAACCTGATCGTTTCAGATTTTAATGATACTGTCAGGAATACTGTCGGGGCCACCGTAACACTTACCCATCATGGACATGCGTAATATAAAATATCAAAATAAAAATGTGTAAACTATTTATAAAATGCATTGCAATTCGAATAAAATCGTGGCTTGATGACATCATAAACTTTAAATGCTCTATTACTGAATTGCGTAAAAGAAACATGCTTATAACTCCAAAATTGCTAATCATATTAACTAACAGTTTACTGCGTCGGATTAAGCGTCTCATTTCCAATTAAAATATACCTTTGAATTGAAATTTGAATGAAATACAGGGTCATGAAAAATCAAAGAATGTGAAAAATATAATTACAAATATCTCGGCAACTAATTATCCGATCGACTTCATTCTTTACGCAAAATTTGTTTTTTTATTCTCTTTTATATTCATTCCTTAAAATAAACAATTTCAAAAATTTTTATATACCTTTTATCAGAACAAATATTTCGAGAATCCGAAGAAAAAATAGTTTCGGATAATCGAGGTTACTGAAATTCAATAAGCTTCTTTCCATTATTACATACTAAGTACATACCAATTTTCAAGTTTCTATCTCAATTTGGTCTGGAGATAAAGCATTTAAAGACACACACACAGGCAAACGAACGGCAATTTTTTTTTCCTAAACATATGTTTTTCGGAATCTCCAGTGTCTGAAACGTGTAAATCCGTCAAACAAAAAAAAAAAAAAAAAAAAAAAAAAAAAAGGAAAAATTGGTTTTCAAAACGATTACAAGACTTGTATGATGGGTAAGTAAAAATACTAATTTTTAATGAAATAATTTACATTTAACAGTTCATATTAATCGCATTCTTTATAAATTAAAATAAAGTTTTACTTCATAGTACATATGTATGCTAATATTTTAAGGAAAAATGAGAAAATACTAATACTTAATTAGTATTCAAGGAATACTAATTATAAGGATAGCTAGTATTTAAGGAAACTGTATAAGATAATAATGTAATAATTAATATAAAAAGAAAATATGTAAATTGAAGGGTTTAAAAGCTGATATTTCCTTATATGTATTGTTACAAATACAGAAGTATTTATATTTTGACGAAAGGTAGACAAAAGTAATACAAGTTTATACGACAAAAGAAAAAGTTATTTAATAATTTAGATAAAGTGAATAGAAAATTAGTTATCGAGGATAGATTAATGTTTACATCTTCTTACGATTAAAATAATTGTATTTATTACTCTACAGCATCATGAACTAAATATTTATCTGATTAATTAAAATAACTGTTCACCAAAGAGCATATTTAAATGTTTCAAAATTCAGCTTTATACAAATAAAGTAGATTTAATGTTTTTCTCATACAAAAATTTGTATAATTATTTTTTATATTACATAATTTTTTAGCACATCGGAAAATTGACTCGATAAAAAAATAATGAAGATGTTAATGTAAAGTTCAAATTTAACTTTCTTTTACATATTTAATATATATTTCTAATATAAAAATTATTGAATCTTTTAGCTTTTATATATATATATATATTTGTTTAACAGAATTATAGTTTAACGGACTATAAGTTCAATGGAGCTCAAACTTAAATTCTAATTTACTATGAAAACAGATTTAAAATTCTAAAGAATACATTTACATAAATATGCTACAGATTCACAATATACTACTGAATATGTATTTTACCATATTATTTGAAAATATGATTTAAAATAAAATCTAGACTCATGTTATTCAGAAGGCTGGGTACTGAATAAATTTAAATAATTCTAAAGATTTCATGTTTAAAAATATTATTTAAATTTTTTTTACAATTGTGAAACGAAATTGCAAGTAATTAAATACATTTATGTAACAAATTTTTTTTCTTTTTTTTTTTCAAGTATCATGCTCGAAATATTAAAGTGTAATGTAAATTTTGAAATAAACTCGTCTAGATCAAGTATGTAGCAGTGCAGCAATCGGAGTTACCGCCATCTATTGTCGATAATAGACATTAAAGAATAAGTTCTACTACAAGAAATGTGGCATTTAAAACGATCATTAAATACATATTTTTCCTTTTTTTCTTTGAATGAAATTTTTTCCTAGGGATTTAAAAATTGAGTTCGAAGTTTGATAAACATATTTTCAAAATATAAGGTTAAAACAATTTACTTTTAACGAAATTAATTCTATGTAATTTAAATTATTCCCAATAACTGTCTAGCAATTGTAATGTTGTTTTTGCTTAATTTATTAATATGCTAAAACCATGGTTATTCTAAGATGATAAAAAAAAAATATATATTGAGATGTTTAAAGATAAAACTTGAGTTTACGAACTATAATTAATGTTTTAAAATTTTGTAAAATCTACAAAATTAGTAAATTGAAATAAATCGTGTATTGCAGTGAAAATTGTATCTCAGAACGTGTAAGCTTTCTCTGTAAAATTGTTTATATGTTATAATAAGGCTGTTTTTGTAACTCGATATAATAACTTATTTAACACCCCTTATATTTTCAAAATTTAATAGCTGAATACTTTTATTATCAAAACCCATTGAATTCAAACGCATTCTTTCAGTTAAATATCGAAAATTCGAAGAGTTTAAACTTGTAACAGTTAATTACTTTTTCAAAAACATATGTATAAATTGAAATAGTGCCTATAGATCATTATTAAATGAAAGAATATCCATTAATAAAGTGGCTTAATGCATAACAGTTGAGCATTAATCGTATTTTTTATAAATAAAAATATGGTTTTTGCGTCATCGTACATGCCAATCTTAACACTTTAAGAAAATATTTAAGAATACTGATATTTAAGGAATATCAATATATATAGAAAATCTAATATTTAAGAAAAAATAATACGATAGTAATATAATAAGAAAAATGTGTAAAATGAGAAATTTAAAAGACATTTTTTGGATGTTATGTTAGAAATACATAGAAGTATTTATATTTTGAGTAAATATAAATATATATATATATATATATATATATATATATATATATATTTATTTATTAATCTTAACATAGTATAAAACAAAGTCGCTTTTTCTGTCCCTATATCCCTATGTACGCTTAAATCTTTAAAACTACGCAACGGATTTTGATGCGGTTTTTTTTTAATAGATAGAGTGATTCAAGAGGAAGGTTTATATGTATAATAACATCCATTAAATAGTGGAGAAATACTGTTATTTTTGAGGTTTAAGTCGCTTTTTCTGTCCCTATATCCCTTTGTACGCTTAAATCTTTAAAACTACGCAACGGATTTTGATGCGGTTTTTTTAATAGATAGAGTGATTCAAGAGGAAGGTTTATATGTATAATAACATCCATTAAATATTGGAGAAATACTGTTATTTTTGAGGTTTTTAATATGATGTCGTAAATAATTTCATTTTTTCCGCTTATACATTGCAAACGCAGGCTGAACCCTACAAGATTTATCAAAATAATGTACTAATTATTGTACACATTAAAAAGGTCTACAGAAAACACAAAGAGATGAAGATTTTCAAGGTTAACCCGAATCAAAGCGAGGGAGGGCCGCTAGTAATTTATAAAATCTAACTTAGTTTAAGAAATAAAAAATTAACATTTACTGTGCATTAAGGTTAATTATTTCATAAAGGAAAATAAAAACTTCTAGAAGACAACTTTCAATCTGATACAAACAAATTTTTAAATACAAAAATAATAATCATTCACACTTTTACAAGCAATTACATTTAAGCAGACCATTTGCACCAATCATATATTCTATTATTTATTAAAAAAATAGTCTTATTTTTCTGTTAAAAAATAAAATTGATCTATTTAGTTACATGTATAGTTATAGACATTTATACGTGTAAGTATTTGCGTAAATCCTGGGAAAATATTAAATGAGCTTAAATGTCTTAAAAAATAATATTATTAAAAGCTAAATAAAATATAGAATTGTCTTTTTATTTTATCATAATTTTTATTTTAAAAATATAGCAGCAGCTAATTCATAAATTTATTATTTTTCTTCCCGATAGTTTCCTTGGTATATAATGAAGAAAAATAAAGCGGGATATTGGCGGAACCACAACAGCATGGGGGGAAATACATCAACCACATAGAATTTACTTTAAAAAGTGCCCTATTATTTCACAGTGCTAACGATGAAAGAAAAATATATTAGATAAAGTTTAACTTTATTATTAGCTGATATGTATATTTATATGTTAAACGAAATAAATAAGTATGAATGAAACGTGTATCGATATATCACAAAATTCTAAATAAGATTTTCTTGCATTTGTTCGATCAATATTAAGTATTCCTTTAATTATATAGACATTGTAGAAAAGTACTTCATACGCAACTTTTATAGACGCCCAAATATTGATTTGTCGTTGATATATTGAAGGAAAATAAAGCTAAATATAGACTAAATTAAAGGCAACATTTTAAAATTAAAAGTACTTTTGAATGGTAACTTTTTTATTTTTATATTTGTAAATAATAATAATAATAATAATAATAATAATAATAATAATAATAATAATGATGATGTATTTTGAGAAGGGAGAAGGTCAAACAAACCACATTGAATTTACTTTAATACATAAGATAATATGAGATGTAAGATAATAGTTTTATTGAAATACATTATATTATAACTATATATAACTATATATTCTACTATAAAAGTAGACTATATCAGATAATGTTTGATTTAATTTCCTGATGATTATGCATATTTACAGGTGATGTTAAATATCGAAGTACGAATAAAATGTGTTTTGATATCTCATAAAAGTTAAACCATTGCATTTAATGCATTAATATTAAGTATCCCTTTATTTATATAGATTTACCGAAATGTACGTCATACGTACTTACTTTATCCAACTTCGAATATTATGGTTATTCGTTGATATTCAATATATCGATGAAAGAAAATAAAGTGGGATGTACGCAAAACTAAAGACAACATTTTATAATTAGTAATACTTTTGCACGGTAAGTTTCTATTTTTAAATTTCTAAATAATTATTTTTTATATTGCTTTGATGGTGGGGGAGGGGGGATAAATCAAATACATACAATTTATTTTAAAACATATGAATATCCTTTTACTGAATATAATAAATGATCAAAGAAGAATAAATCAGATAATGTCTTATTTGATTACCTACTGATTATGTATATTTATATGTTACATCAAATAAATAACTACGAATGAATCATGTATCGATATCTCATAAAAGGATAAACCCGAAAATATTGCATTTATTGCAGCAACATTAAGTATCCCTTTATTTATTTAGGCATTACCAAAAGGTACTTCATAAGTACTGGTATCGAAGCCAGAATATTATGAATCAAAGCATAAATTTTGTTCATCCTCTTTCATTATTCGTTTCTATGTGAGGTTACATTGGTGATATCATATAAAGAGAGATTTTATGTCATTTAGGCAGACTGTCTGAAATTAATATGAATATATATATATATATAATAGTAATACCTTTGAATTTCAATATACATTAACAAGTTCTTGCAACAATTCAAACCTAATCACAAATTAAGATAGTTATTCTTAAAAAGTAGGCAGAATACCAAAAAAGTTAATAAAAATTAACAATTGCAAACATAAAATTACCAAAGCTATTTCACTTATGGTACACAGCCAAAATTACAGAAAGTTTTAGAGGAATTATATAAAATAATTATATAATATGCCATAAAAAAAAAAAATTGGAATTTGAATTATAATTGAATTAAAATGGAATTGGAAATAGAAAAAAGACACGTGTACAACTTATTCATTAGTCTAACAGAGCCATACACGTGTCTAAACAATAACGCAATATTTCATAAAATATACTGGCAAATATGCTAAAATCAGTATATTACTGCTAGATATATTGCACGATTACAAGAAAACAAATGGAATTAGAAAATCCTTATAGTATAGATAAAATATACTCACAAACATTATCCAACACATTGCTATCTATGCATCGGCCTAATTGAGCCAAGAAGATAACATAGAAATCCCTAAGTACAATCAGTGGAGTTGAGACTGCATAGATTGAGGAAAAAACCCAAAATATAAACAGACAAAACAAATTGATTTAAAACACACTAATAATATTAAAAAAATTAAAAACATATTTAAAATTCTGAATAAACAAATTTCCTAAATGATTTCCAATATATATATATATATATAAAGTAAAATTTTCTAATTAATCTAACTTTCACAAGTAATATGTCATAGCTAAAACTTTTTTTAAAGAATAAACTTAAAATCATAGTCAACAAATGATTCATCCTGAATGTTTTGTCATCATGTAGTATGCGCTATAAAACATTTTTTTACTTGTATTTTTAATGTTACAATTTTATTGTATAATTGTATAATTAAAAATTGAGTTGAAAAATACATACATTTTAGTTTGTTGAAAATTCAGCTTTCAGGAAACAAACAAAACAAATAAACGTTTTCACTCTCCTCAGGTTTTCAGCATAAACTTCAGATATAAAGTTCTGTTTGATGTTTCAGTGTATGTATCAGTATTGGCATTAAAGTCATTTTTATACTAATATAGATTAAAACGTCAAATGAATTATCTGTCGGAAAGTAAAAGTTCTCGGTTTACATTTTAACACTGTCATGCACGATAACCTCATTTGAGGTTATAGTGACAAACTTTTCACATCCTACTTTTACTTCTATAAAACATAATAAACCTCATATGAAGTTCATTAATCCTTCTGAAATACAGTAATATATGACAGAACCATTTTGTTTATATTTAGCTAGGGCGCTTGAAAAATTTGTTTCTGTTCGCAAGAGAAGATTTTTTCAATGAATTTCTGCTCTTCGATCTAAACAAAAACGGGAGAAAATATGATTTTTGTTTAACATTCTATATTTTGTGGTAGAATATTCAAAGTTTAAATTCTAACAAACTATTTAATAATGATTAAGAATAATTGTTTTATTTCTGTAAACATCATATGAGGTTTGTTTTGTAAGTTTGTAATAAATGTATTTTTTTAGAAAATAAAGAATTTTTTTCCTCCTTAATCTTCTATTTTAAGTCTATTTCAAGTGCAATTTTTTTTAATTCATTTAATAAAATCTATGCATGAAAAAGGTTATATATATATATATATATATTCTGTACTTCATGACATCCCTACAAGTATGATTTCTGACAAGCATCGATTATATTATCAAGTATGTTGTAGTTGTCTGTACTTATTGATCAAAAATTCAAAAATTTGGAATTTTGCTTATAAACCGTTAATTGTTGACAAATTATCATTCTCGTGTATAGTTTAGTTGTCTATACTTGTTGATAAATATTTAGTATTCCGTCTTATATAATTTTCTTATACAAATATGAGTATATATATATATGTATATATCTTATATTTAAAATTATTAAAATATGGAATAGAATTATAAGTTGTTAGGTTTATGTAAATAAAAATTATATTATGTCTTACTCCAATACGCTTTATCTCTGTACACTGTTTGGCTACACATTATTAAAGTATTATTTACTGTAAGTTTCAACTAACTTTATATCACATTTCACCATTTAAAATAATTACCATAATACATACTAGTGGATATTAGACATGATTTCATCTTGATGTTTATTGCAACAGTTGATTGGTGTAGCAATTAAATTAATTCTGTTTTTATTGATTTTCAAAAGATCAATCAAGTCTTACGCGAATACATATTAAGTATTTCTAAACGTAAATGTCATTCAATCACAAAACAAACTGGAGCATAAATACTTGAACATTTTATATTACTTTGTGCAATTAATCACTCCTTTTCAATTATTGAAACCCGCTTCTTTGTTTTAACAGTTCATTTAATAATGTTTTAATACCAGGCTTAAAAAGGATTTTATTTAATGTAAAATATGTCTTCAGCATCACTGCATTAATAATGTTAAGTCACAGAAATAATTTTACAAATCTTCCACGTGACCTCATTTTATTTACAGAGATTAATCAAATCGAAACTTCTACAGCCGCATAACTTTGTAACATGGGATTAATATCAACAAAATCTCGTTTAAACTTAGTTACTTTAATCAATAGCTCTGTTAGGAATGAGTAAAATCTTGTTTCTCCTAAGAATCTCCCAGAAAACCTGGGGAATCAGTTCGTTTAATTATCATTATTCGGAGCTATGCCGAACAGAATTCTCGAGATCGAATAATTAATAATTCCATGGACTCTATAAATTAATTTCCTTTGGTGAGTTTGTGACATTTTCAGATTCTGATGAATTCGAATATGTGGAGATGTGTAAAACTGCTTGAACAGCCTTTTTCTTTCATTCTTTTAACGAATTGATTATTTCTAGAAAGTGCATATGAAAGTTAGAAGAGATTGGTATGTAAATTAATTGGAGAAAGTTTCTATTGTTGCGATGTCATAATAAAATTAATTGAAGTTGATATAATTCGGAAAAAAATGTATAGTGTTAAAGAAAAGTGTTTTTGTAAGGTTTATTTACAAATAATTTCGTCAGAATAAAGATTTAAACAATTAACGTGTTGAATACTTGAATTTATTTTGTAATGAAAAAGAAGAGTTTGCTGTTCATTGAAATTATTACAAGAATAATCTTCTGAATTAAATACACAACGTGTACTCAAAATCTTTTAGTATAACACTTTGGTATAATGTTAAAGAAAGGTGGTTTTATAAAGTTTATTTACAAATAATTTTGTGAGAATAAACATTTTAACAATTAACGTGTTGAATGATTGAATTTATTTTGTAATGAAAAAGAAGAGTTTGTTGTGCATTGAAATTATTTCCAGAATATTCTTCTGGAATAAAAACACAACGTGTACTCAGAACATTTTAGTGTAAAACTTTGGTATAATGTTAAAGAAATGATGGTTTTACAAAATTTATTTACAAGTAATTTCGTCAGAACAAACATTTTAACAATTAATGTGTTGAAGATCTGAATTTATTTTGTAATGAAAAAGAAGAGTTTTCTGTGCATTGAAATTATTACAAGAATAATACTCTGACTTAAAAACACAACGTGTACCAAAATCTTTTGGTATAATATTTTGGTATAATGTTAAAGAAAGGTGGTTTTATAAAGTTTATTTACAAATAATTTTGTGAGAATAAACATTTTAACAATTAACGTGTTGAATAATTGAATTTATTTTGTAATGAAAAAGAAGAGGTTGTGGTGCACTAAAATTATTACAAGAATAATATTCTGACTTAAAAACACAACATGTACTCAGAATATTTTAGTATAATACTTTGGTATAATGTTAAAGAAAGGTGGTTTTGTAAGGTTTATTTACAATAATTTTGTCAGAATAAACATTTTAACAATGAACGTGTTGAATAATTGAATTTATTTTGTAAGGAAAAAGAAGAGGCTGCGGTGCACTAAAACTATTACAAGGATAAATCATCTGACTTAAAAATGCAACATTTACTCAGAATCTTTTAGTATAAAACTTTGGTATAATGTTAAAAAAAGAAGTTTTTATAAGGTTTATTTACAAATAGTTTTGTCAGAATAAACATTTTAACAATTAACGTGTTGAATAATTAAACTTATTTTTCAATAAAAAAAAGAAGGTGCTGTAGTGCACTGAAAGTTTTACAAGTATAATCTTATCCCATAAAGCATAACGTGTACTCATAACCTCCAAAAAATGTTTAATTAATTTATATGTCAGATATTTTAATTGCTACATTCAGATTAATAGGTGTACATTAATTCCTAATCTTAATACGATCTGCAAAAATATAGAATTAAAAAAAAAACTTCCTTTTGCCCTCAACATTTACCGGGGAGATTTTTCAAGTAAAAGAAAGACGAATTTTTGCTCTCATATAAGGAAATTCCTGCACAGCCAAACCGTCTGACCATGTTGGCATCGAATTAAAAAAGTGTTCACTTTCTTGTTAGCATGTTATTCATTGTGGTAAGTGCACAATAATAGAGGTCATCGAACGCGTCTTTATCTAAGAAAACATGATATAACTACGTACGAAAATATACAATAACATCTTTCGAGTTATCCAGAGTGCCTAAAAGTGCTCTTTATCTTTAAAAACTTCAGAAACGAATATATTTTCGCGATTTAAAGGAGCATTTATAAAAACAAAGTTTCTTTTGCAGCCACTGATTTTTGGAAACGTTTCCGAGATATTTTATACTGAATAAATCAGTTTTCTCAAACTTGAATATCGGTTTTTAAGATGCTAACCTATTCTGAATTAAACATTCTTATCTGCGTAAGTAAATTCATATATGTAAGAGTATCAAAAGAATATTAATTTTACTGATAATGTTAATACCGTTAATTTATCATGTTTGTCTGTGAAACATGTTTGTTAAACATGAAAATGTTTACATGATAATTAATATCATCCGTAAGACCTATATGTAAGTTTTAGAAAATTTATTAATCTACTTCTACTATATATATATATATATATATATATATAATGCAAATTGGAATTTTGTTCCGCTTGCTTATAACTTCTTCTAATAATGGGTCTTGATGGACTTGCGCTAATAGTTATATAGTTTTTCAGAGATGGTTTTAGTATATAACATGTCGTTCCACGTTGCTTAGTTATATAATTACGGGAGAAAGTTCCATAATCAGGTGAAACCAATTATGAAACATTATCCTTTTTAAAAGGTTTGGCTGAATGGATTTCGATAGGATTTGCACTGTTAGTTACATAATATTTGAGGAAATCCTTTAATATATAACCTATCTTTCTGCGTCGCTTATGCGTTATTAGTCATAGAATTATAGCGGAAAGTTCTATAATCAGGTGAACCCGATTATGAAAGGTGAGCCGTTTTCAAAAGCTCTATAGGACAGATTTTAACTTTCATTGTTAGATTATGTTTCAAGGATGTTTTTTGTATAATGTATATCGTTCTATCCTTCTTTAACAAGTACTACTGTAAATGATCAACTAAAATAAATGATCAACTTCTTAACGGCCCAATGTTTGTCCGACTCATTAGAAAATGTAATAGCACAATGGCGTTCGTATTGTTTTCAACAATGAGGTAGGTTCGTATTGTTTTCAACAATGAGGTTCTAGGAAAAGTGTCATATTGCTTTAAAACGCAAAGTCAAATTCACTTATATATCATGTTTGCTTGGAGAAATCGACCAGTGTAGCAGGCCAAGCTTACTAGTACTCTATAAAAATTACTCGGAAACGTTTAAGAAAATGAGTGACAGCAAAATAAAAAAAAAATTATAAATACAATCTTTAAATCTCGAAAATATGCCAGTTTCCGAAATTTATAATGATGAAGAACGCTTTTCGGAAAATTAGGTAACTTGCAAGATATTATTTTATTTTGTCGTTTGTGGTTATTTAATATCTTTCTAGACTAGGAAACATTGTTATTTTTGCATTCTAGACATTTCAATACATTTATAAATATAAGATAATTAGCTCCCTTTTCTCAAGAGTATTGTTTATGTGTATTGAGGTACTGCGGCAGTTAGTTGTAGGGTTACTTTACGTGCTGGTTGACGATGATCCTTATACTCACCTCTTCTCTTTATCTTCTTTTTAACCATTGGGAAAAAGGTTGTTGTTTTCGGTCGAGAATTGATCTCTTGGCGTCGTCATTTCATCTTTTTTAAGCGTTTTTAACGAAATTTTGTAACTTTAGAAGAATTTTCCTTTGAATAGGCAATTGAAATGCATTCGGAAATGGTTATATTTTATTTTCGTAATTCTTCTCGGTAGTTCAAAAAACATTTCTATTTTGTACAGTCTCCTGCGGAAGTTTAATTAAACCATAGGTGATTCCATGAATTGCCCTGTACTACAGAAGTCTACGCTTCATACTTAAAATAGTGTTGATTAAACACACAGATTTTTCATTCTTTTGCTCTACTCAAATAACTGAACCACTCGATAACGTTTTCGAAAATTCGAGCAGGAAAGGAAACTTTTGTTTGAGAAATGCTTCTTTATAGCACCGAAACTGATTTTTTTTCTGAGGTTTTTGAATATGAAAGAACGCGATTCGGAATTGTGTGTAATTCGGATGAGGTTATATTTTATTTTCGTAATCCTTCTTGGTAGTTCAAAAGCATTTCTATTTTTTACAGTCTACTGAGGATGTTTAATTAAACTATAGGTGATTCCAAGAAATTGCCCTGTACTACAGAAGTTTACGCTTCATACTTAAAATAGTGTTGATAAAACGTACAGATTTTACATTCTTTTGCTCTACTCAAATAACTGAACCACTCGATAACGTTTTCGAAAATTCGAGCAGGAAAATAAACTATTTTTGGAGAAATGCTTCTTTATAGCACCGAAACCAAATTTTTTTCAGAGGTTTTTGGATATAAAACCACGATTAGGAATTGTGGGTAATTCGGAAGAGGTTATATTTTATTTTCGTAATCCTTCCTGGTAGCTCAAAAAACATTTCTATTTTTTACAGTCTACTGAGGATGTTTAATTAAACCATAGGTGCTTACAAGAATTGGCCTGTACTAAAAAAGTTTACGTTTCCTACTTAAAATAGTGTTGATAAAACGCACTTATTTTTCATTCTTTTGCTCTACTCAAATAACTGAACCACTTGATAACGTTTTCGAAAATTCGGGCAGGAAAGGAAACTCTTTTTTGAGAAATGCTTCTTTATAGCACCGAAACCAATTTTTTTTTTCTGGGGTTTGTAGATATAAAAGAACGCGATTCGGAATTGTGGGAAATTCGAAATAGGTTATATTTTATTTTCGTAATCCTTCTTGGTAGTTCAAAAATATTTCTATTTTTTACAGTCTACTGAGGATGTTTAATTAAACCATAGGTGATATCAAGAATTTCACTGTACTGCAGAAGTTTACGCTTCCTACTTAAAATAGTGTTGATAAAACGCATAGATTTTTCATTATTTTGCTCGACTTAAATAACTGAAATTCAATTAGTGAAGAATCATATTTAATTTTATGTATCATTCAGAAACGTATTGCTTGTATTTTTTTTTTCTTTTTTATTACTCCGAAGGAAGATTGAATATTTGTGCTTTGAGCACAGGAAAAAAAATTACTATTCATATCTTTGTTTCGAAACAGATTTTTCGCAACTTTAAAAAGAAAATTGCAGAACTTTTCCATGATTCTGGGTAGAAGTGTTTGTTTCACAGCATGCAAATCACTACCAGGTACTTTCTCTTTTTACGAGAATGATTCGCTAATGCTTTTTATCACGCACACTTCTCTTTTTCAATCTGCTTATTTAAAAAAAATAGCATATTGTATGCACATATGGATATTGTGTGTAAGAAAAAACTTGTGTTTGTTTGAGAGGGAAAAAAATAAGTAAATTAGTAAAATAGAAAAAAAAACTGTGAATTCCAATTCTGCTTAATATCTTTATTTAATAAATTCATGCTAAAGCATAAGAAACTGTAACCCGATTTTTTTTAAAAGAAAACTGAAAATACTTATTAATAAAAAAGTGTAAGAGTGTTTATGCAAACATGAGTGACCTTGCATATCGCCAGAGTTCGTTTAAAGAATTTTTAAATTACACTGTTGCTAGGTATTATTAATAAAAATACACAAATGTTTTATCAATTTTCTGCTTTAATTTTGTATTTTAATTAGTTAAGCCATGTTTAAGTGTCATTCACTGCTTTTAATTATATTTACTTTGCTGTCAGCTACAAAATATATTTTCTTTAAGACTAATTAAAAATTGAATTTTTTATTTCATTTATTATCGTGAAAATGCACATTAATTTTGTTAGTTATTATCCTTCCACCACGGATGACGTGGAAATTAGAAATTTTGTTGTATTTACATTTTGTAGATTTTCCGGGCACCCAATAATTGTCGCAATACTCGTTTGTCTTAGATTTCGTATATGGCATAAATATGTTGTAGAAATACCAAATTTCAATTAATATCGTAAATACTGACAAACGCGATATTCAACTAATATGCCGTAAATGACGGTAAAATTCCTTTTTTCTTTCAAACCTTTATCCCCAAAATTATGAATCAAGAAATTGCTCCACTATAAAAATGAACTTCTTTAATGTCGGAAGATAAATTGGAAAATTTATATAATAACAATATGAAAATTTAGATAAGGTTTTTCATTCAAACTACCTTAATAAATCGATAGCTATAGCACTGTTTGTAAAATATTTACACAAATATTTAAAGTAATTCACAAAAAATGTTGTTATAGAAATCGGACAGTTGTTATAAAAACAATTTAAATAAATGTATTCTGATCCCATCTGTAAGTGTGCTTTGTGTAGTCGGAACCTTTCATATAACATTTTTCTAAATATGGGACCTACACCTATCTAAACTGTCGATAAAATAACCATTTCTAAAGTATATTTAGGTGGTTCGACTGTCTCGCTATGCCTTCTACATGTGATACAGTAAATTATTCTGTATGAAAAGTAAAATTTACTTGTATTAATAGACGGATTAAATAAATTTTATATTAAAAATTGTCTTTATTTCTTTTTTATTTAAAAATATCATTGGAGCAAAAAGAGTGACATTTACTATTGTTTTTTAAGTACCATATAGTGTCTGACGTTAACAAACACTTTATAATCTTTATATAAGCTTCATACTTTTTATCTCCCACGTAAACCTTCCTTACATAGTTACATACATTATTCTTATAATTTACATTTTACATAATACAATATATAATTCTATTCCTTTTTATATATTCATACATTTTACATAATAAATATATTTCTATTTCTTTCTTCACTGTTAAAAATTTGCAGCAACCTGTCCAGTCATTTGACCGATTTTATAGAAAACGGTTACATAACCTTAATTTAACTCTATTCTGACCATAATATAGGCAATAATATGGTCAGAATAGACTTAAATTACGGTTGTGTAACCGTTTTATACAAAAACGGTCATATGACTGGACAGTTTGCTGCAAATTTTTAACAGTGTTTATATATATTTGCATACAATTTGCAACAAACATATATATTATGATGCATACAACACTAATATAGATTTACCATCCAATACAATACATACAACAACAGCATTTTTTAAATAAATAATCTTCAATAAACTATTTGTTTCTAACGAAGAGTCTTCTATAACTTCTATTCAACTAAAGCTTAATAAATATGCATTTATGTTAAAGAAATTTTCGTAGTCTGAGTGTATAGTAATTTTTGAGAAAATATGTCTATCTTGTATCTAAGAAATAACAAATGTATATAATATATAATTTCTTTTTTTTTTTTTTTTTTGGATAAAAAATATTTCCTTTGTGTGTGATTAAACTGATTCTTATTCTTATAAGTATGGTAACTTGTGTTTACTTGGACCTAAAACAAAAAATATTATTTCAAATGAGTCTTCAGTCTACTGCGTGGGACATATTGACGTTATTCACCAAAGTTTTAACATGTAAAATCATTAGATGGTAACAAATGAGAAACAGGACTGATTTGAAACATTTTATGTTTGAGACAAAGTCGCTCACAACCTGCTTTAAGTAAGCCCAAGTTACGATAATTTAAACCGCTGCGAGACAAAAATTTATAAAATTTATAAAAACTTAATATATATATATATATATATATATATATAATATATATAAATGTATACATATATAAAACCTTTGAAATCAAATTACATCAAACATGTTCTATCATCAAAATCTGACCCAATCTCCAATTAAAGACTTCTTGTATTTTCTGTATGAAGAATAATTTTAAGTTAATAAATAACTAGTCGGATGTACCAATCCCAAAAATTTCTTCTATCTCACACAGGTTTCGCATACACTAAAAAAAAAACAGCAAAAATTTATTTCCAGGTCTAACTGAATATAAAGTTTTATTAAATTCAGTGAATTAGTTCTTGAGATATGACTATTGCTAAAATCGTGTAAATCCTGAAAAATGTAGCATAGCAGCGCCAACTGTTGGGAGATTTAGACCAAAACCTAATCAACAACAACTTATGTTAACGTCTAACTGAATATAAGGTTTGATGAAAATCCGTGCATTAGTTCTTGAGATATTGTTATCGTGATAATAATTAAAAAAAATTAGCATAGCAGTGCCACCTGTTGGGCTATTTACACCAAAACGTAAGCAGTATCTATTTATGTCAAGGTCTAACAGAATCTGAAGTTTGATGAAATTCCGTGCATTAGTTCTTGAAATATAGCTATCGTAAAAATCATGAAAAAGTGGTATAGCAGCGCCACCTGTTGGAATATCTACACTAAAATGTAATCAGCGTCTATGTATGTCAAGGTCTAAATGAATCTGCAGTTTGATGAAAAAAAGTGCATTAGTTCTTGAGATAGAGCTATTGAGGGAATCTCGAAAAATGCAGCATAGCAGCGCCACCTATTGAGCGATTTTCACCAAAAACTAATCAGCATGAATTCATATCAGGGACAAACTGAATATAAAGTTTTATTAAATTTCGTGCCATAGTTCTTGAGATAGGGCACCCACAAAATTTTTGTCACATAGAGACAGACAGACAGAGTCACAGACTCGCAGACAGACATTTTCTAAAATTGGTAAAATCGCTTTCAGGATCTTCTAAAACGTATAAATTCCGTCGAAAACCGGAAGTCGAAAATTTTCATGAATCCTATACTTTCTTCTTGTAAAGTTAGTATAAAGTAATAAATAATATATATATATATATATATATATATATATATATATATATATATATATATATATATATATATATATATAACTTTACAAGAAGAAAGTATAGGATTACTTTCTTCTATACTTTCTATACTTTCTTCTTGTAAAGTTAGTATAAAGTAATAAATAATATATATATATATATATATATATAACTTTACAAGAAGAAAGTATAGGATTCATGAAAATTTTCGACTTCCGGTTTTCGACGGAATTTATACGTTTTAGAAGATCCTGAAAGCGATTTTACCAATTTTAGGAAATGTCTGCCTGCGAGTCTGTGACTCTGTCTGTCTGTCTCTATGTGACAAAAATTTTGTGGGTCCCCTATCTCAAGAACTAATGCACGAAATTTAATAAAACTTTATATTCAGTTTGTCCCTGATATGAATTCGTGCTGATTAGTTTTTAGATATTATTATCATTAGTTATTTAATGTGAAATATTTAACACATACACATATGCTGTGGTGCCATTTAGTCCCAAGGGTCGATGCAGGTTTTTTTTTTCCTTTTTTCTTGGGTCCCATTTTGTGAAAAATAAGTTATTTTTGTGAAATTTATCATATTTTTTTGACAAATAACATTTTGTAACGAAAGATGAAATTTAGCCACTCAAATTCAAACGTAAAGTTTTCCTTTCCGGTGAACTTGTTTTATTTGCAAATTAGACATTTTAAAACATAACAAAATAAAAATAATTAATGAAAAGTATGTTTTCATGGAATGAAATGTTGTGAAGGGGCCTATTTTATTAAGAGGAATTTTGTGAAGGGGCATGTTTTGCTAAAATGAATTTTTTGAAGGGGATTTGTTTTGTTAAATGGATTTTAGCGAAGGGGCCCTAAATAGGCTCCAATTTTTTTCCTGGATCAACTCCTGAGTCCTCAGTATTTTTCTACTCCTGTAATTTTTTCATCAATCAGTAAGATTCAGGTAAAAATAATAAATTGAATAAGTGATGTACTTACCGATTTATTCAACTAACAAATGCAATCATGCAAAAAAAGAAAAAGAAACATTGTTTTTATAAAAATATTATTTTATTAACTTTTATTTTTTAAATAAGTTATTCATATTGCACAGGTATTACAATTATATATAAAGGATGTTACAATGGGTTAATCAATACAATATAATATTAATATGTTAAACATATTTAATTTTAGTAAACATTAAATATTTATTAAATATAGTACACTAATAAACATATCTCTTAGTTTTATATTATTTATTTTATTTTATTATTAGATCATTTAATTTAATTAATATTTATGTTTTTTATATATTTTTTTCATGGTAGATATTATTTAAATAGCTGGATTTAAATTATAATAAGTGCATTACCATATTGAATAATCTATGTTATTTCTAAGTATAATACTAATTTATAAAATGAAAGCATCATATGGATTCTACATTAATGTTTGGGTTAAATTAAGATATATTTTAAATGGGTTAGTTAAAATATAAATTATATTATACTAGTAACTCTTATTCTCTATATATATCATTAATATTAACTAGTAAAATTAATATATTTACACTACATTACAGCTGCATATAAGTAATTATACATACAATATTAAAGTTTTAGTAGAATATCTGTACACCAGATGTCAGCAGCAATGTATTTGATAGTATGCTAAAATAGTCTAATATTTTTACAATAGATAGCAGTAGTATAGCTTATTTAAAATATTAAAACTTGGAAATTTAGTATGGAGGTAATAATATCTATGAAATACTTTCAAATTATCAAGTAATATTATATATTTTAATTTATTAAATTAAAATTAAAATAAAATAATTAATGGTTTTTATTTATATGTATATCATAATTTTTTTTTCTACATTTTTTAAAATGTTGTAATCTATTTAGTTAAATAAAAATAACTGTAACTGTAGGTTACAATTTATGATCTGAAGGATTCTCTATTTAACTGTGAATTTAACTTCTTCTTTTGGATACAACTTTGTACATGTGCTCACAATATACTAAATATCTTGGGATATTATTAATATAAGTAATATATATATTTTTTAATTTTTTTTAATTCTTTTTCACACTCCTTTTCAAATTGTATGTATAATTTATAATATTCCATTGTAAAGGTCTTGTTATTCAATATTGTTTCAGCGATTGTTCGGGCAAGATATGGCACTATATTTAGCAAAAGCTGGTGTCATATACAGAAAACAATCGTTCTTTGCTTATAAATGTGATTTTCTTGCCCTTGAAAAAGTAAATTACTTTATAAGCTTTTATTTGTGTATATACTCGTGTGGTTTATATTTCATTCCTTATTTTCTATTTATTTAATTTTTTTTCTTCTTCTTCTTAATTTGAATTAATAATGTTACTTTTATTAGGACTACAATTTTAATTTGTAAATTGACAGGGCTCTTTGGTATCGGGATTTCAGTGTATGTGGTCAGTTTCTTATGTTTCAATGGTTAAATTTTACTTAAAGTTTTATATATATATATATATATATATATATATATATATATATAATTGTAATATCTTTGAATTTCAAAATACAATTATATATAAATATATGTATATGCATATGTGTATGTGTTAAATATTTCACATTAAATAACTCTCAAAACAAGTCTTTATTTAGAAAATCGTCTTAGAAAATTTGTAATACTACTTTTAAATTATTCTAATAAAAATATTTTATTTTATGAAATGTTGTAAAACCTTTTTTCAAAAGTAACCTAATATAAGCGTCATAGAAGTTAAGGGGGGAAAAGAGCAGAAAAGCATAAAAATAAAGTAATGCTTTTGCAAATTCATTATCGAAATTTTCTCTTTCCTACCCGAGAAATATATTTTTTTGAGTCTTAGAAATTAAACTTCTCGTTTCAGCTTAAAACGGGTCACTTAATTCAAATCAATGCTAAATTTCAGCTAACTTAAACAAAAACAGAATGTTAAGAGAGTGATAAAAGACAAGAATTGGATTGTAGGCATTCAGGAAAGAAAAAGATAAAGAGGTAATTTGTGTGTTGCGAAACTAATGTCTTAAATCAAGGTAAATGAAAGTGCATTGTTTTTAGCATTCTGTAAAACTTCAACTCATGAATTATTTGTACAATAGATATTTATCTCCGCCTTATTTTACACCACTTCACATAAATTGCATTCTCAAAGGATATTAGAATAAGAGGATTAGAGAAGAAATGGAAATAAACTTGTCGTTGATGCAATATCCCATTGAAACTTAGTAAAATTATATTCTAAACAGATAGTTCTATTCTTATTTATTATTTTCTTAATTTTATACAAAATTATTTATGAGCGAAAAATTAAATTATCTTTATTATAAAACTCTTCTTTTGTTTCATTTTGTTATTATCATTATTTGTACAATAGATATTTATCTCCGCCTTATTTTACACCACTTCACATAAATCGCATTCTCAAAGGATATTAGAATAAGAGGATTAGAGAAGAAATGGAAATAAACTTGTCGTTGATGCAATATCCCATTGAAACTTAGTAAAATTATATTCTATACAGATAGTTCTATTTTTATTTATTAATTTCTTCATTTTATACAAAATTATTTATGAGCGAAAAATTAAATTATCTTTATTATAAAACTCTTCTTTTGTTTCATTTTGTTATTATCATTATTTGTACAATAGATATTTATCTCCGCCTTATTTTACACCACTTCAAATAAACCGCATTCTCAAAGGATATTAGAATAAGAGGATTAGAGAAGAAATGGAAATAAACTTGTCGTTGATCCAATATCCCATTGAAACTTAGTAAAATTATATTCTAAACAGATAGTTCTATTTTTATTTATTATTTTCTTAATTTTATACAAAATTATTTATGAGTGAAAAATTAAATTATCTTTATTATAAAACTCTTCTTTTGTTACATTTTATTATTATCATTATTTGTACAATAGATATTTATCTCCGCCTTATTTTACACCACTTCACATAAATCGCATTCTCAAAGGATATTAGAATAAGAGGATTAGAGAAGAAATGGAAATAAACTTGTCGTTGATGCAATATCCCATTGAAACTTAGTAAAATTATATTCTATACAGATAGTTCTATTTTTATTTATTAATTTCTTCATTTTATACAAAATTATTTATGAGCGAAAAGTTAAATTATCTTTATTATAAAACTCTTCTTTTGTTTCATTTTGTTATTATCATTATTTGTACAATAGATATTTATCTCCGCCTTATTTTACACCACTTCAAATAAACCGCATTCTCAAAGGATATTAGAATAAGAGGATTAGAGAAGAAATGGAAATAAACTTGTCGTTGATGCAATATCCCATTGAAACTTAGTAAAATTATATTCTAAACAGATAGTTCTATTCTTATTTATTATTTTCTTAATTTTATACAAAATTACTTATGAGTGAAAAATTAAATTATCTTTATTATAAAACTCTTCTTTTGTTACATTTTATTATTATCATTATTTGTACAATAGATATTTATCTCCGCCTTATTTTACACCACTTCACATAAATCGCATTCTCAAAGGATATTAGAATAAGAGGATTAGAGAAGAAATGGAAATAAACTTGTCGTTGATGCAATATCCCATTGAAACTTAGTAAAAATATATCCTAAACAGCTAGTTCGATGCGTATTTATTATTTTCTTAATTTTATACAAAATTATTTATGAGCAAAAATTTAAATTATCTTTATTATAAAACTCTTCTTATGTTTCATTTTATTATTATCATTATTATTTTAAGAATACGCACCTTTGAACAAGACTTATTATATTGAAATCTTTTTTTAAAATTTACTCTGTCAAAGCTTGGAACACTGAAATATTTTCCCTAATTTAATTACATAGTTTTCGAGTATAATATTTAAAATTAAAAATAACAACTTCTTGACTCTTTATTTTAAAAGAGACTTGCCCATATTAAAAATTGAAGGTAATTCGAAAATTTTTCTTCTTCTTCAATATTAAATGTTTCATTTTTTAAACGAGCAAGAAAGACCGAGCTATGCAGGTCAAAATTAGCTTTGAGTTCAAATATCATGACCCATGACCAAAATGGCCTACTATTAAAATTTTCTTGAACATGTGACCAAGCCCAATTGTCTCCTCGTGCACGAAACCCGTAGGATATAAAATTTAGTCAAAATAGTCTGAGCCGTTTTTTAGATAAAATTAGCTTGACCCACAGTGACACAAAAGTGACCCACTAATCGGATTTTCACGAGCATGTGACCTAGCCCAATGATTTTCCCGGGCCCAAAAACCGTAGGATACAAAATTTAGTTCAAATCGTCTGAGCCGTTTTTAAGATAAAAATAGCTTGACCCATACTGACCCACTAATCGAAATTTCTCGAACATGTGACCTAGCCCAATAGTCTTCCTCGTGCCCGAAAATAGTCTTCTGGTTCCCTAAAACTGTAGGATACTAAATTTATTTCAAATCCTCTGGGCCCTTTTAAAGATAAAAATAGCTTGACTCATAATGACCCATGACCAAAATGACCCACTAATCAAATTTTCTCAAATGTGTGACCTGGCCCAACAGTCTTCTCGCGCCCGAAAATCATAGGATGCAAAATTTACTCTAAATAGTCTGAGCCGTTTTGTAGATAAAATTAACTTGACCCGCGTTGATCCAAAAATGACCCACTAATCGAGAATTCTCGAACCTGTGACCCAGCCCAATAGTCTTCTCGTGTCCGAAAGTGGTAGGATACAAAATTTAGTCAAAATCGTTTGAACCGTTTTTAGAAACAATTAGCTTGACCCTGACCCATGGTGACCCAAAATGACCCACTAATCGAATTTTCTCGAACGTGTGACCTAGCCCAATGGTTTTCTGGTGCCCCAAACGGTAGGATACAAAATTTCGTCGAAATAGTTAGAGCCGTTTTTAAGATAAATTTTGCATATATATATATATATGTCGTGTTTCCAAGTTCAAATCCGGGAAAAAGGCAGTCGTGCTCGTGATAAACAGGGTTAGCTATGTGATTGGTTTCCCTTTTAGCTCGCATCAGGCGGCCGTGTGGTATCATCATCAACAACAAGAAATGTCAGTCCATATTTTTGTCGAAGAACATTTTATTTCCAGTTTAAGACATCTCTTCAGGGAAAATGCTCATTAGCCAACGCTAAACGAAAAAAAAGTACAACGTTCCATTATTTACTAGAATCCGTCCCGATTCTTTTAGCAAACACCAGCGTCAAAAAATTCTCTCCGAATCAGGATGATCGTGTTTTTAAACTAGCTTGCGTAATAATACAGAATACGTCACGTGACCCACTTCTATCGAATCAAAAGGTCTCTTTTGGAACTTTATCAATATTTCCGGCGGATTTATTTTGTTGTAAAATGCAAAAACTTTCTACGCCCTTCCAGAATATTCCATAATCTCGTACCAGATGCCTGTCATATCAACAAACGAGCTTATATGTTTTTGAGGCTGTTGCTAAACTTCGAATTTAATACGTAATAAAAATAATAATAAGAAAAGAAAATGAATCTTTATAAAAGGGAAAAAAAAAAGAAAGAATTAAAGTTTTTCGGAAATATTTTAATAGACATTTGATATTTAATAATAGGATAACTTTATGAAATAAGGTTTTTTGAGCGGAATATTTTAAGAGATACGATATTTTAGCATTTAAATAAAGAAGTTATAGCAATTTGACCACACGGGAATAATACTAATGAATTTTAATAATGGATTAAAATAAAGATGTTCTATTTAAAGAATAAATTAAAAAAGCTATCGCCATTTTTAGAATAACTACATTCGAATAAATATTATTAAGTGGATTAGGAATAATTGGCTTTACATATGGATAGTAAAAGGCTATTTTAAGAATGAGAATTATTTTAATAAGCTGGGTTATATACCGAATATTATTGAATGGACAAATTTTATAGAATAATTGCGGAAAAAAATTAAATTTTTTAATATTATCCCTCCTCCCTAAAGATTTTGGATGAAGTTAATAGTTAAGTAACTATAAATTCAGACAATATAAATTTAATACTTTAGAAATTTGAATTTTGACTAGTATAAATTTAGAGACTGCCAGCAAGGAGATGGGGAATTTCTGAAGAACTGGAAGACAAAAACAAAAACAAAAATAAAATAATAGTAATCAATTAATATTAATAGATAAATAAAAATAAAGCTACGAGCATTTCCCCTGTAAAATAATACAAGAAATGGTTACAATCTCACTTACCATTTGTAAGTGCACAAGAAAAATACAATAACAATAAATAATAAATATTAATAAACAGGAAAAACAGGATAATAATAGTAACAGAATTTTGCTTTTACCAAGTTCACAAGCTTTAGAATAAGTAGTCACTAGCAAATTGTTAAAACAAAGTTTTTAAAAAAAATTCGACTTAATTCAAATTTGAGTTCATTAGATCCAACTGTTTTATTTCAGTCTCTTTCTTGGATCGTGATAAGTCCTCATTTTGTTTTTTTAAAAAAATGGTTACTGCAGTCCCTTTCTTAAAAATACAGTTTTTATGTAAAGGCTGAAAATAAAGACATTACTCCATCAAAATTTTAAAACTGTAGTCATTCTTACCAATACTTTATAATGACCTTATAATGCTAGCACTTGTCACAACATCTTCTCTTAAGTATCACATTAATTTTCTCACATAATAAACAAGTCAAATTATCTCTTGGTCGTTTATTGTACTTGGAATATGTTATCTTTGTTATATTCCTGTGGGATTTGTTATATTTCTGTTGGGATACCACCATCTTTAACTAATATTTGTCAAACATTTTTTCACTAATAAATAATATAACACTTCAATAATATAAATAAATGCTATAATAAAATTCAATTCATAAACATAACAATAATAACTTTCAATATAACTAATACTTCTCAACATATGTAGTAATTCATAATATAATTCAATAGTAGAAATAATAATATAATAACATCAGTATAATTTAAGAAAATATCACAGTTTGTTTATTTATTGTTAGGAAAAATATTGGTTGAGGATAAAATAATTACATAGCAAATAAATAAATTTCTTATTTTTTAATTATATAAGAAAGTATTTTTGCCAGTCGAAAGTATACAAAAAAAAATATATATAATAATTTCAAAATCCAAATAAATTTAAATCTAAATATTTAGAAATTGAACTCTCAACCATTAGTTCCTTACAATAATTTTTTCCTCTGATACCCTTTTACAAAATTATACTGTTAAGTTATAAGTATTCATATCCTAAATGCAGAGAGTTGTTTTTTTTGGCAAACTTAGAATAAATAAAGACAATAAATAACAAATAAAAGATGTTAATTTTAGCTGAGAAATGGAATACAAAGGCAATTAGTTTAGATACTTAATTTTCTATTGTCACACCAAAACAATCACTGTAAAATCACATCATCACTATCCAATTATTTATATGATTATAGAAATACTTATAAACGGTTACTATTTGATTATCTATTGAAGTAAATAACATAATATTAAATTTTTGAAACAATTGGTTTAAGAAAAAGTAAATAAGTAAAAATAGTTTATTTTGATATAGAATTAAAACATTTAATTTTATTTTTCAACATCAATTTGACAATTCCTAAAATCAAAATACACATCTTATGCCTGCATAAGGTGTCTACTCAACCTCAAAAACTCTCAAAAACAAGTAAATATTTTAGTTGATCAGGCTAAAATATAACCACAATGTTGAAATAAAAGCTGTGACATTTATTTTAAATTTTAAAATATTAAACTTTCAAAAATGGGTAATATCTCTGTTGTACACCAAAGACATACCTGATAATGTTGAAACTAGAGTAATAAGAGATATTTAAAGAATTAGAATTTATTCTATTGTTTTTACTTTAGTTTGATTTTGTGATGGTGATTGTGATGTCTGTGGTGATTTTGATTGTTGTTTGGGTTGCTCATGAAACAGTCTGAAGTTATCTGGTGAAAAATATGGTCGTAATTTAGACACATGTACAATAACTGAATTTAATTTAGTTTCATAATTAAATTTGTCTATTTCATAGGTCACATCAGAAAGTTTATTTATTATTTTGTATGGTCCAGAGAAAGTAGGTTCTAATTTTCTAGTGTTAGGATATTTAAATTCTTCACAAATTACATAATCTTGTATTTCTAGTGGAGATTCAACAAATTTTCTATCATAGAGTCTTTTACTTTTAAGGTGGAATTCACAAGTTCGCGCTTTTGCAATTTTGAGTGCTTTATTAACAGGAGGGTAATAATTTTGTTTTAAAGGAGATTCATAATGTAATTGACCATAAAATAAATAGGCAGGTGGGAATTTGGTTATGGAATGTGGTGTGTTATTGTATTCTTGGATGACTTGGTCTAATAATCTAGTCCAAGGTATTTTAGAAGAAATGGAATTAACTTTACATTTAAGTCTAGTAACTATAGTTTGGTTCACTCGTTCTACCTTCCCATTGGTTTGGGTGTGATGTGATGATGTAAAACGTTGTTGAACATGATATTTTCTGAGGAATTTTTTGAATCTTGGAGACCTAAAAGATTTATGTCTATCGCTAAGTATTGTTTTAGGTGCTTGAATATTGAAAATTTGTTTTAAACAGTTAGTATATGTTTCGGTAGTAACACTTTTGGATGGAAAAGCCCAAACAAACCTAGTTGCATGATCTATTATTATGTGTAAGAATTTTTTTGTTGAATTGTAATAATTAAATCCACCCACAGTATCAATAGAAAGACATTCAAAAGGTTGATCTGTGGCTGGCATAGCTTGTAACAAGCCAAATCTTTTTTGTTTTGGTTTTTTATTTCTCTGGCATGTATCACAATGTTTAACAAATTGTGTAATATCTATTGTCATGTTGGGCCAATAATAGTTTGGAGATATTAAGTTAAGCATTTTTTGTATTCCTAAGTGTCCAAAATTATCATGAGCAATATGTAATAATTTTCTCCTGAGTGACATTGGTACTACTATTTTTTTTAATCCTTTTCTCTGAATAATTATAATCCCATTCTCTTTTTTGTATTTTCTGTCACAAACATTATCTTTATCTTGCATCGCTATAATTTCTTTTTTGTCCAATAATAAACTTACATGTTGATTAAGATAAGCAACAGGATTTCGTGACAACATGTCCGCTTCGACATTTGTAGAACCTTTTTGGTACTTGATCTCATAATCGAACATGCTAAGTTTTGAAGACCATCGAAAAAGTCTACCTCTTATATTTTTAACATTCTTTAACCATACCAGAGGTGCATGGTCGGTATGGATTGTGAATTTAGTACCATGAAAATAGTGATAAAACTTATCAAGAGTATCTATGATAGCAAGGCATTCCAATTCAGTTATAAAGTAATTTTGTTCATAACTCTTCAAAATTCTAGAATGGTAAGCAATAGGATGCAAAAAATTATCTTTCCCTGGTTGTTTTAGAACTGCACCTACTGCTACCTGAGAGGCATCTACAAACATGTGGAGGGGTAATTTTGGGTCATAAATTTTTAGAATTGGTTTTGCAATTAGAGTATTTTTTAATTTCTCAAAAGAGTTTTGACATTCTGAGTTCCATTCCCATATTGTGTTTTTCCTAAGTAATTTATTGAGGGGGTATCTAATTTCAGCATATTTATCTATGAATTTGTGATAAACATTAATGGAACCTAAAAATCGTTGTAGTTCTTTAACATTAGAGGGAGGTTTCAATTTTTTAATTGTCTCAATATTGGTATTAGCTGGAGTTAAAGTCCCATTGGTGATCTCATAGCCTAAGAAATTAATTTTATTTTGATTTAGTTTACATTTAGAAAGTTTAAGTTTAAGGTTTTCTAGTTTACAGATTTCAAAGATTTTTGCTAAGTGATTTAAATGTTCTTCTAGAGAGGAGGAGAAAATTATGATATCTTCGAAATAATGGCAAGCAAAATCAATTTTATACTTATTGAGGATTCTTCTAATGGTTCTATTAAATATCGGGGGCCCTGTCTTTATACCAAAGGGGAGCACCAGCCATTCGAAGAGGCCAAAATTGGTGGCAAAAGCTAATTTTTCTGTATCGGATGGATGTATTGGTATGTGCCAGTAGCCAGAGGCTAAGTCCAAAGTGGAAAAATACTGGGCACTACTCAATTTATCTAAAATTTCATACATAAGAGGTAAAGGTTCTGCATCGTTTTTAACTATTGCATTTAATTTCCTATAATCTATACATAGTCGGGTCTTTTTACCTTCCTCTCTTTTCATAGCCAAGGTGACGGGGGCAGAATAAGGACTATTGCTTTCTTTTATGAGACCAGCCGCTAACAAAGATTGAATTTGATTTTTTATTTCTTTTTCCTCTAAGGGGGAAGTTCTGTAGGGCCTCAAAGATATAGGTAGGTCAGATTTTAGTAAAACGCGTTGTGGTTCAATATTTATCTTAACCACATCATATTTATGTTTTGCAAAAATATCCCTATAATTTTGAACTATTTCCCTTAAATCCCCATTTTCAATTAAATTTATTTCCCCAATTAAATCTGAATTATAATTATTAATATCGCGAAAATTTTGAGGAGTCATTGAACTTCTGTAACCAGGCTGCACGTTACAATCATTGTAATTAGCTGCAAAAAAGTCCTGAGTATTCACAAAATTTTCATTAGTATATGGTGATACTTTGTCATCATTATATCCATTTAAACTCTCATTACTATCACCATTTGTTAATAACTCATCTTTACATGAAATAGTATCTTCATTATAAGTTGTTATCAAGTTACCATCATTAAATAAATTCAAATTGTCACAATCAGAAGTTATCAAGTTATCATTACCTTGTTGTAATTTTTTTACAGTTACAGTATTAAAATGAAGTGATCTCTCATCATGTATGGATATACTCCTATTTATAATCTTCCTTCCCTGTTTTACTGTACAATTCTTACAATTTATATTTAAATTAAATTTTGAACATTCTTTTAACCCCAAGATGCAGTAATCCAAATCTGTATCACATACTAAAAAGTTAACATATTTTTGGATTTTACCCACTTTAAGAAGAATACTACACTTTTGATTAATTTGTAAAAATCCCTTTGCCTGACCAATAGTAACTGGAGGAACAATTTCAATTTTAGCATTCAATTTTTTAACAAACTTTAATGGTAAAATTGCGATAGTTGAACCGGTATCGACGACACATGGTAAATTATAATTATTCGTATATGCATACACAATTAATTGTCAAATATTAGGAGTACCAATTGGAAGAGTATAAGAGGGTGTTGAGTTGTTATTAAAAATACACTCTTTTTCCCAGTGAAAAGCATTCATTATACCCTTGTTTACACAAATTCTACATGGCCTAGATGGGTACTGGTTCTGAAAATAATTGTTTTGTACTCCGTTTTGGAAATTTCTAGGTCTTTGAAAATTATAGTTTGGTCGAGGAACCCAGTTTCGAGGAGAATTAAATTGATTATTGTGCCGATTTGACTGAATCCAATGCCTAGGAGTATTAATTTGTTGAAAATTTGGTCTATTAGGCTGCACACTATATCGAGGAATGTCAAAATTAGTTGCATTAGGTTTACTTGGTAATGATGGCCTTGTAACAGCAGGGGTGGAAACTTCCACAAATTGCTTAACAATTCTATACCATTCTGTTGTACTCTCAGGAGGGTTAACAATTAGATAATTTTGATATTCTGGTTTTAAACCATCGGTTAATCCTTGTAATAATATAGTTTCACATAAATGCAATTTCCTACCAATTTCAATTTTCTTTCTAAAATAAGTTTCTAAGTTACTTAAACTATCCAATTTCAAAGCAGAAAATTCAGAAAATTTCGGGATATTTACCCTAATAAAATTCTGAGTTAAGATATCAGCTATCTGTTCGTATTTAGTGCAATTAAGGCAATCATTAATGTAAATCTTAAGAGCTTCTCCCTTTAAATTTTGAGAAATATTTTTAAACTTCCAATCATCATCCTTCTTTTCTTTTTCACAAGCATCATCAAAGTATTTTAACCACGCCTGTATCTCAACTCCTAAATCTGGATCAAATGCTATAAATTTTGGTTCTGCCATAATATTTAATCTAACAAAAGAGTTAACTCGATCTTCTTTTAAATATCCGGATCTTAAAAACATTAAATTTTAAACTTATAACACTATATACCATACAAATAACGAAATAGATAAAATAGTAAATAAATATGTAATTTACGATCTCAGTAACATATTTAAAATAATAGATTTTTTTTTTTTTTTTTTTTTTAAGAATATCTGTTCTTAAAACAGGAAAATATAAATTATACCGCTGTCTATATATTACAATGACGTATCACACGAAATCATCAAATAAATTAATTAACCTTAACAACACTTAAATATTTGCAACAGAAATAAATTTTAAAAACAAAAATTTAATCAGTATAACATAGTATATAAAACCTTTAAATTTCAAAGTAGACTATTAAATAAATAAAACATTTTAAATATAACATAAACTAATAAATATCAACATATAAAGATACCAATAAATAAAAATACCAACTTACAGTTACTCTTGAGCATATTTCACAGGAAAGTTTCACACATCTAAAAATCTTTAATTTCTTGATAACACAAAAGTTCTGCTTTTTCGCAATCCTTTAAAACCAACACCATGAAGACGCTTATGAAGATGAATAGTATATTCTCTAGCAACAACTTCACTTAGGCCAACTTTTCCTCTTCTTTTCTCTTTTAGGCTTGACCATTTTTAATTTATTATAAAACTACAAAATAACAAAACACCAAACGTAAACGTTCTGTAATGGCGTAGACGTCCTCGTAACATATTCTTCTAATCGGCAAATTTCACGTTTAACTACACAAACTTTCTGTTGATCACCAGCATCCTGTTCGACTTAGTATATTAATGTCGTGTTTCCAAGTTCAAATCCGGGAAAAAGGCAGTCGTGCTCGTGATAAACAGGGTTAGCTATGTGATTGGTTTCCCTTTTAGCTCGCATCAGGCGGCCGTGTGGTATCATCATCAACAACAAGAAATGTCAGTCCATATTTTTGTCGAAGAACATTTTATTTCCAGTTTAAGACATCTCTTCAGGGAAAATGCTCATTAGCCAACGCTAAACGAAAAAAAAGTACAACGTTCCATTATTTACTAGAATCCGTCCCGATTCTTTTAGCAAACACCAGCGTCAAAAAATCCTCTCCGAATCAGGATGATCGTGTTTTTAAACTAGCTTGCGTAATAATACAGAATACGTCACGTGACCCACTTCTATCGAATCAAAAGGTCTCTTTTGGAACTTTATCAATATTTCCGGCGGATTTATTTTGTTGTAAAATGCAAAAACTTTCTACGCCCTTCCAGAATATTCCATAATCTCGTATCAGATGCCTGTCATATCAACAAACGAGCTTATCTGTTTTTGAGGCTGTAGCTAAACTTCGAATTTAATACGTAATAAAAATAATAAGAAGAAAAGAAAATGAATCTTTATAAAAGGGAAAAAAAAGAAAGAATTAAAGTTTTTCGGAAATATTTTAATAGACATTTGATATTTAATAATAGGATAACTTTATGAAATAAGGTTTTTTGAGCGGAATATTTTAAGAGATACGATATTTTAGCATTTAAATAAAGAAGTTATAGCAATTTGACCACACGGGAATAATACTAATGAATTTTAATAATGGATTAAAATAAAGATGTTCTATTTAAAGAATAAATTAAAAAAGCTATCGCCATTTTTAGAATAACTACATTCGAATAAATATTATTAAGTGGATTAGGAATAATTGGCTTTACATATGGATAGTAAAAGGCTATTTTAAGAATGAGAATTATTTTAATAAGCTGGGTTATATACCGAATATTATTGAATGGACAAATTTTATAGAATAATTGCGGAAAAAATTTAAATTTTGTAATATATATATATATATATATATATATATATATATATAACCACACACAAGATTTGCTCGTATTTGAATGTATGATACAATAAAATAACTCATTTATGGTAATTTATAATAAGATGTATATTAAAAATTTTACTTAAGATATATATATATATATATATATATACTAGGGGGCTACCCCCTGCGAGCTACGCTCGCCAACCCCCGCTCAGACTTCGAGGCCTCTAAAAACATGACAGCGTGCTTTATTTAAAAAATATTGGTAAATCTGTAATTGGGTTTCCATGTTTTTAACGTTTTAATGGGGCATTTGTTGATCATCATGGCCTCATACACAGCTGTTGCGACGACTGTTTTCGGGATTGAAAAGTAAAATCAATTACAACTTGAAAACCAGCTTGTATAAAATGGTTAGGTTTAAATTGTGGCTACCTCTCGGACTTTTATAACAACGATCTGTATTCTATTCTTCCTTTGCGTTTAAGGATGAGAAAAATTCCATCTGCTTGTGAATAACATTAAGAACCACGGTATTGAAAAGTACTATGTTATAGACATTTTCAGTAACAGGTTTTAATTTTCTCTCTATTTTAGTGCACCATCCTGCATATTTTCATGTTATTTTAAATATGTAAATTATTTATTTTAATTAATATGTATATACGAATTTTCTAATAATTATTTATCATACAAAATTAATTAAATATTTTGTGCATGCATGCCTGCATTTATTCGGCATCAATTGATGAGATATTTAAACAAATTTGCTATCCGCGATAATTGTGCACCATGTTATGTCACTTGAATATTGTCCATAAGAAAATCGGGTACTTTGACAGTATAGGATCCTTTGCTTTTAGGTTTGGCGTAATTCGAGCTTCAGAAAGGCATAGATTCGTTAATATACATAGATTTGTTGCCAAAAGTTATGAAAAGAAACCCAATGAACTTTTGGTGCTTTTCTATTATAGGGGTCTTGACGCTTTTTTAAAAAACTTGGCGGAAAAAACCAAGCAGGATAGAAAACCAAACAGGATATTTTATTCTCCTTCCGTTCAGTTGGGCAATTATTATTTTATATATTCGTTTCAAATATCCGAATTTGTGATTTTATAAATTCGTTTCATTAAATTTTAGAAAAAGATAACAAAATGATATCAATAAATAATAATTACTATTAATTCCTTCCCCCCCTTTATTTTGCGTTTACGTAAATGACGTCATTTGGACGAATTTATTCAAAATATTTTCAGTTTATAAATTAAATTAAATGCTGACAGACGATTGAATCCTGACGATAGAGATGTGCTTTTTTTTTTCAAATTTTCCTGAAAAACATAATTTAATCACAATCTTGTCTTCATTATTGATTGAAATAAAAGATAAATTCAATTTCAATTTGAAAATGACGAATAAAAAGAAATCAATAATCCCTATCGGGATCCTTTTCAATATTTTACCTTTTTTGTCACAAAAAAACTGAGTAATTAGTTGCCATCATTACAGAAATGTCACTAAAATTAGAAAAAAATTAATATCTCGAAAACTAATTCCAATTTCAAAATTCTATGACCAGTTATGACATCCGCGGATTTTTATGGACAATTGGTATTAATTTCACCATCAAGCGTTTAATATTTTATTAAAAATAGCCCTAAAACATAATCAGTCGTTTAATCAGTCGTTTCATAAAATCGTTTCATAAATTCGTTTCATAAAATCGTTTCACAAATTCGTTTCATTAGGATTTTATGTATATAGGGTGGATTTGTATATTTAAAATAGTAATATCAATTTAAACAGCTGTAAAAAGCAAGGCTTTATATGAGAAATTGTTTAAAAAATTTACAATACTGCATTTAATATTTTTTATGGAATTGTTTTATTTTATTAAACGCAGTGGGCTTTTTAAATAAAGCTATTTTAGACGTTATAAAAGCAAATAAAGCAAAAGCAATAAATAAATAAATAAATAAATAAAATAAAATAAAATAAAATAAATAATCCTTTTCCAAATTCATTAACTAAAAGTTTCTCTTTATAATAGAATCACTTTAGCAAATTAGTAAGAAAATTGTTTCCTAATACATACTGAGAAAACAATTTTTGAGTCTTAGGAATTTAATTTCCCGTTTTGCCCAAAACGGGTCACTTAATTTAAATCAATGCTAAATTTCTTCTAATTTAAGCAAAAACAGAATGTTAAGAGCGTGATAAAAGACATAAATTTGATTCTATTATAGGCAATAGAGGCAATCACGGAGGAAGAAGAAAAAAAGCTAATTTGCATGTTATGAAACTAATATTTTAAATCAAGTTAAAAGGAACTGTATTGTTTTTAGCAATCTCTAAAATTGCATTGTGATAGGAACTATGGTAATAGGATTAAAGGGGAAATGAAAATTACTGTTTTGTTGAAACAAATCTCCATTGCAAAATGATACAAGAAAAGCATTAATTTCAACTAAGTTTCAGCTCAATTTCAGGTAACTTAAGCTAAAACAGGATGTTAACAACGTGATAAAAGATATAAATTTGATTCTAGGCAGTCAGTGAGGGAGAAGAAAAGAGCTAATTTGCTTGTTATGGAACTAATATCTTAAATCAAGGTAAAAGGAACTGACTTGTTTTTAGCATTCTCTAAAATTCTAACTCATGAATTATTTGTACAATAGATGTTTATTTTGTTCTTATTTTAAACCACTTTACATAAATTACGTTCTAAAAGGAATTATAATAAGAGGATTAGACAGGAAATGGAAATAACTGTTTTGCGGAAACAAATCGCCATTGCAAAATAATACAATATAAGAATAGTCCTTTTTGGCTCTTTTCATTAAATATTGCAAAATAATTTTTGAAGGAACTATTAATTTACTTAAAACTACTTCTCTTACTTATATTGTTTGAGAAATAGTATTTCGTAAAAAAATATATATAATATATATTTAGATCAATTTTTATTATTTATTTATTTATTTATTTTTTAACTACCTTGAAATTTACGATTTTTTTCTCATTTGATTAGTATAGTTCACATGCATAACATTAAAAATAAACAATATGCTTGTCTGTTTATGTTATTTGAGAATCATCCGTCTTCTCTACAAGTTGATTTTTGTTTGTTTGTTTGTTTGTTTTTTACAATAGAAAGAAAATCATTTCTGCTACTTTATCAAAAATTGTTTGAATAACCTAATCTAACTATCATTCAAACATATTTTTTAAAGATATTTTTTAAAATAATAGTAAAATGTAATTAGCTTTTAACAATTAGCTTCACATAAAACATTGGTTTCGAACCTTGCAATGCTACTTTTAAATTATTTTAATAATTATTTGCTTTATCAAAACATGGTAACAGCGTTTAAAAAATAAAGCAATATCAAGCGTCATAGAAGATAAATAAGAAAAAACAGAAAACAAAAATAAAAGAATCCTTTTGTAAATTAATTTGCTAAAAAATTGGCTTTATAAAATAAACACATTAGCAAAGTCAGAGGTCAATACATTTTTTTTTCTTGGGGCCCATTTTGTGAAAAGTAAAAGTTACTTTTGTAATTTAATATATTTTTGTGAAAAATAAAATTTTGATGAAAGATGAAATTCAATTACTCAAACTCGAACCAAGCATTTACATATAACTTCTTTAAATCATTCTGCAAAATTTTCCTTTCTGGTGAACTTGTTTTGTTTGTAAATTACACATTTGAAAACATAACAACATAAAAATAATTAATGAAGAGTACGTTTTTATGAAATAGAATTTTGTGAAGTTTTTTTTTTTTTTTTTTTTTTTTTTTTAAAGGAATTCTGTGAAGGGCTGTCCTAATTACGCCTTAAATTTTGATTGGATCGACCGCTGAAAGTAATACGAAAATCATTTCATAATCCTTCCTGAAAAAGCCATTTTTTATTCCAAGAAATTAAACTTCTCGTTTCGGCTTGAAATGTGTCACTTAATTCGAATCAATACTAATTTTCATCTAACTTAAGCAAAAATAGAATGTTAAGAGCGTGATAAAGGACATTAATTTGATTCAAGGCACTCAGGAAGGGGAAAAGAAAAAGAGGTAATTTGCATGTTACGAAATTAATATCTTAAATCAAGTTAAACAGAAGTGTATCGTTTTTGATATACTGTAAAACTTCAGCTAATGATTTATTTCAAAAATAGATATTTACCTTCACCTTATTTTAGACCTCATCACATAGATTGCTTCCTGAAAGAGTATTAGAATAAGTAGAATAGATATAAAATTAACATATAATTTTGTAAAAGCAATATGACATTGAAGAAAAGTTAGATATATCTGTTTTAACTGTCTAAGTATATTGAAAAGAAAAAAATAAATTATCTTTATTAGAATGTTCTTATTTAATCGTTGAGAAAATGCATGATTTAAAAAATCCCTATTACATTTAGATTATTTAAAAAAAAAAATAGATTATTTTCCTGTCATTCTAACATATTTTCTTTCATTTTATTATTCATAAACATAACATTTAAAATGATATAAAAATTTTGTGTTTAATCATTGAAAAACATTTGAACTTATTAAAAATTTAATGTAATTTGGAAATTGTTCGTCTTTTTCCATATTTATTGTTTCCTTTATACCAGAAAAAAAAAAACATTTATGCAACTTCATCTTAGTATTTTTAAATAACATATTAAAAATGTTATTTAATCAGTATTATTTAATGATTTTTTACAAGTAAAACTATTTGATTCAAAAATTAGTATATATTTAATAGCATAATTATAAACAAAGCTGCTGATAATAATACTAATAATAATAATAATAATAAACTTTTTTTTCTCAAACATTGAAGTACGGTTTTTAAAAATTTCTAATGAATTTTGTTTATTTTATTTACGGTAAAATCATTTAAGAAAATAAAATCATTTTAATCATTATAGAAAATATAACAAAAACAAACAAAAAAAATAATCCTTTTGCAAATTCATTAGCTAAATTTTTCTCTTTATAAAAGAATCACTCTAGGAAAGTAATAAGAAAATTGTTTCCTAATCCTTCCTGATAAAAATATTTTTTCACTCTCAGAAATTAAACTTACCGTTTCATCTTGAAACGGGTCACTTAATTCAATTCAATGCTAAATTTCAGCTAACTTAAGCAAAAATATAATGTTAAGAGCGTGATAAAAGACATGAATTGAATTCTAGGCACTCAGGAAGGAAGAAGAAAAAGAGGTTATTTGCATGTTATGAAACTAATGTCTTAAATCAAGTTAAATGGAAGTATTTTGTTTTTAGCATTCAGTGAAACTTCAACTCATGAATTACTTGTACAATGGATATTTATCTTCGACTTATTTTATACCACTTCACATTAATTGCATTTTCAAAGGCTATTTGGATAAGAGAATTAGAGAGGAAATGGAAATATACATTTTGTTAAAACAAAATATGTCTCTGCAAAAAGCAGAAAAATATTAATAGCAAATATTAATTTATCTTTTTTTTTTAAGTAAATAGTAAAAAAAATTCTTTAAGATGAAAATTAAATCCTTTTTTTTTTATATTTGTTTTTATATATTTTTTAGAAGAAAATATAATGTAAAAAAGTATATACATGGCGCAAATTATTTTTATTATATTTTTTAAAATAAAAATACTGGTATATAACACAACTTTCTTTAATTTCATTAATATAATTTATAGTTGTACCATTTAACTTAAATACCTTGAATCATTTATTTTCATATGCGCACATATTAACAGTAAAACAACATTTGGAAATTTTATACTTATTACACTTATCAATTATTTTGTTTTTGAATTTTTATCACCAAATTTTAAATGAAATTCTTATTTTTTTTAATTGCATATTCTATTGATAAAATAAAATAAACATTATTTTTAAATTTTAGTTTTTACAAAGAGCATACAAATTATATGTGTACAAACGAATGATTTACGTGTTGAATCTATGGAATATAGACCTATCAAAAGTTGTTATTATGTAAATGATGCGGTTGGAATTATAGATTACACTTCATAAAGATTCAAACTGTAAGGCGCAGTGCCTTACTATCATGTAAGAGAAGAATACAACATTCAATTAAATACTGTAACAATCAGTTTTAGAAAACAGAAAAATATTAAAAGGAAATTATTTTTTTAACGCCAACAATTAATTCTTAAAATATATATTTTTGGTTTATTGCTTGTCTGCACTCCATACCACCTAGACTACATCATTATCGATGCTGTGGTTGCATAATAAGATGGCGCATATTCCTTTCAAGATTGATTTCCTAATTGAACTTTGCCATGGAAAAGACAAACAACAAAACAAAAATACATGTTATAAGAGCTAGTTGGTCACATGGGAGAAGAATTTTATTTTCTTATTTTATTTTTTTTTGTTTTCTGAAACAAATTGTGTAGTATTTAATTGAATGTTATAAACTTTTCTTACATAGTTCAAGGGCGAATTGGTTTATATGTTTTAAGGAATCAATACACAGAAAACTGAATTAACATGATAAAATAATTTTGCTGTGAATTAGAATCAGACATTATTTAGATAAATCAATTTGCACAAGTCATAAAAAGAGTGAATACAACATTTCTTTTCAGAAAAACGCTATTTTTTTTTTTTTTTTTTTGCAAAGGTTTAAATTTTTATAAAATATTTTTTGCTCATTTTGATTTAAAAAAATATATTTTTTTTAATTTTAATAAATGGCATGTTAAAGTTCACAATATCCTCAAATAGAAAGGACAAAATAAACTTAGACGTTATTAAAATTCTAGACATTTCATTTATTTATTCTTCCAAAGTTCTCTTTTTTTCCTTATTCTTCATTTTTTTTCTTGAAAGCAACAAAACACATTATTTCATTTTCTCCATATTTTTACAATTAAAGAAAAACAAAAGATTTATTATTAGTAACTTTCATAGTGATCTTTGTGGGGAGACTAATAAAATTAGTAAAGTTCCTTTAAACTTTATAATTTATTTTCCAAAACAATAACTAGGAAAATTTGTTCTTAGATTTTGAAAAAAAAAATGTTATTTTAATAGTTATAATAACAAGCGTAGTCTAAAAAAAAAACAAACAAAAAAGAAAACATTGTCTAGACAGAGAAATAGACAACAATACAGACAGATAAAAATATATTATAAACTGACATTTTTTTTTTTATACATTTAGCAAAACTTTTAGCGAAATTCAGAGATTTTTGCATTTCATATATTTTTTTTCTATCTGTGTATCATTATAAAAGCACTATGATTTAACTAAATGTATAATGAATTGAAATCTTCACCGGTAAAGAATCACTTTAAAACACTCCTACTTTGACATATACTCCAATTAAACTCTCCAAAAATGTCTAAGAAAAACCTTTTGCAAATAGATTTGAAATGGTCTTTCCATTGTCAACTTATCTTCCCTAGTATCGCTTATTTAGATGAAAAAATATCTTGACATAAAACAAATATTTCGAGAGTGTAGTGCTCACATTGTAAATTGCTATACTTATGTAACTATTACCGTTGCTACTAACATGTTAAGGGTATTTGCATTAATGTTCTTCTTTATTGAATTTGTATTCGCCTTTAGAATGTGTTTCAAAATAAGAAACAATTATTTGTAAAGATAGAAATGTTAAATACTTTATTTTATCTGAAGCATAGGAAATATTTCTTTCAGGGTAATTGGATCTAAAAATATATTTTAATGTATATTAAGTAGATTAATAATTTTCGTACAGATAGATAAGCATGTTGAGTAATGTTAGATTCAGCTAAAACCATTTATTTATTGTATCGTTTATAATTTTTTTTTTTTTTTTTTTAAGGAAATGTTCTTCCTTAATCATCTTTTGAAAAATCCTCAGTTGAATATGAATGCTAATTTTCGCTTTAAGGCTCCTCGTCAGTAAAATATCAAATTCCCATGTTAAACCTATGGGCGTGTGTCGCATTAGTATTTTTAAAATATCTCCTTAGGAAATTTATATTTTTAATTTCTATTTTTGTGTACTCTTTTAAGCAGCTTTCATTGCAAAAAGCTACCTATTGCAGCCGTTCGGAGGAAAACAATTCCAGAAAATTTTGATATATTTTCACCGATCATGACCCCCAGCCCCAAAACCACCCTAAGTTCACACGTTAATATATATATATATATATCGGTTGTATGTTATATCTATTGTCAATAATTTATGTGGTTTAATGGTTATTATTTGCAAAAGTTCTATTATATATATATATATATCTGACATTTGTCATGCTGTAACTTTTTTATTTATGAACCGATTTGGATGTGACGGAGTATGTGTATAAGACAGACCTGGCGGCCAGTTAAAACTTTTTAATTTTTTTAAAAATTCAAAAAAGTGTAAAACAATTATAAATTTAAAAAAAAAAGTTTTCGTTAAATGTTAGATCGTGATAAAAGTTATTCCGGATCATTTTTTGTTTTGGCTTTATCTTAAAAAATGGCTGAGATAGAGCAGCTTGAAATTCTAAGGTGGCTGAGATTTTGAAACACTCTGATATTTGTTATGCTGTAACTCTCGTATTTATGAACCGATATAAATGTGACTGATCATTTGTACAGAACATACCAAGGTCTCGACCGAGTTCGTTGGCTAGCTTCATGCGTCATCTTGTTTCAAAATGGCTGCCAGTTGAATTTTTTTATTTTTTTCAAAAATTCAAAAATATGTATTTGAAGTTCTAGGGTGGCTGACAATTTGAAACAATCTTAATTTTGTTATGCTGTAACGCTCGTGCTGAAATTCACCTTCAAATTCAGTATTAACCAAAACCGGAATTGAATCTTCTATAATCGGGTTCCAAGCATTTTAGCTTCAGGTATTTGATTAAAATGAGTTGAATTTTTAAAAACATGGAATATGGAAGCTGCTTTTTCCTTCCGGTACAGGCCTTGGTTATAAAGTAAAATGCATAAAAAATATACTAAATGCGCATATGGCTTGTTATTTTTTATTAATGTTTCATGAATTTTAGTTTATTGATTTAATAAAATATCTCGTATTTTTCAAAGATTATACATACATTTTAAACTTTCTGATAATTAGTAAATTTTTGTTATATTGCTTGATTTTCAGCTGGTCAAACATAAATTTTAAGGCACTTTTTAATTGATGTGTCTTTTCTTATTAGTTGTCAAATTATTTAAAAAATGTGTGATTCATATTTTTTCTTGTGTTAAAATCTTACTCAGTTTGGCTAAGATTTTAACACATAAAACTATAAATTAAGTATATATTTTAGAAATAATTTGACAACTGAAGAAGAAAGACACATCCTTTAAGAACAATACACAGGGAACAAAAGTTCAAAATATTAATTTCCTAAGGAGATATTTTAAAAATACGAATGCATCACACACCCATAATTTTGACATTAGCGAGTAGAATTTGAGATTTTTCTGATGAGGAGCCTTTTAAAAGAACATGAAACAAACAGAACGAGACATGTTTTACTTTTCAGTAAATCCAAATGTATCCAAAAAGTCTGAAGTCAGAGAAAAACGTATCTTTTTAAGTGACTCTTTGAACATTTGCATTTAGTTTTCTGACAGAGAAACACATAGCCTTAAAGAAGCTCTATTGTAAGAAAATTAAATAAATTTTTGAGCAAGATATAACTTAGTCTCAACTTTGAGCAATACTAACAAATAGTCCCAAATGAAACTTATGTTTCATTTTTGTCGCTTTCGTAAGTTTAAATTCTGATATTTAAGCATCTATCCTTTACTACTAGAATACTGCATATCTGAAAATCAATAACTATTTGCACGTTAATGAGTGAAGTCTTTCTCGTTTTAAATTTTGCTTTATTAGTCATGAAACATCTTGTATCCAAAAAGAAAATAAAAATACATGAAAAAGAAAAAGAAAAAGCATTTCAGCTAGCTTTCCAGTATTAAAACAAACCATATGTTAGTTATAAAGTAAAATGCATAAAAATATACTAAATGCGCATATGGCTTGTTTCTTTTATCAATGTTTCATAAATTTTTGTTCATTGTTTTAATAAAATATCTCGTATTTTTCAAAGATTACATATATACTTTCAACTTTCTGATAATTAGTAATTTTTTGTTATATTGTTTGATTTTCATCTAGTCAAACATAAAATGTAAGACAAAAGAAAATCATATGGATAAGATACACCTATAAAAAGACATATCCGTTTTATATTAAAATTATAAATGAGTTTAAGGTAACATATATTGCTTATCAACATTTATTTATTTATATTATATTTGTCTACATATATATATTATATTTATATATAATAAAATATATATTTTTTATAATATATATATGTATATATATATAATTATAATTATTATATTTACCTATATATATATATATATATATATATATATATACATATATAATATTTATATACATTATTTGCGTGTTAAATTTATGTAACCCTGCTGTTAACATTTTTTTTTGTCGGAAAAACTAACGAAATGTAATTAAAAAACATTAGTTGTAAAACATATTTTTACTCCAATATTTTTAAAAAATTACAAAACAGAAAGTTTTAATCTATTGTTTATAATACAATACAGTACATAAAATATTTAATATTAGTTTGGCATGACAAATGTTGAAGCCATTTAATTAAAATAGTCTCATACTTTTAAAGGGGATTAGTAAAATTAAAAAACTCTTAATTAAGAAACTTTGAATAACACAATTAAGGAAGTTTATAGGATTTAAAGTTTTCAACTCGACCTGAAGATTTATGAGTAATCTCCGGCTGTTTTAAAAAGAGTTTAATTTTATCTCGGGGGATTGATCAGAAAATCTCTTATTACGAAATTTTCTTTCTTAGTTTCCATGTTTGGAAATATTTCTAATTGACTGCTTTGCATCGTGTATATGCTGTTTATCTCGTCAGAAACATCACACAATTGAAAAAACTTGATATGGTATTAAAAAGAAATATGCAGACATTTCTAAGTAGTTTTAATAGCGATTTTATGTAGGGTAAAGTGAGGACAGATGCCGCAATTTTACTTTTCTTCTTCTATTATTTATAATATAGGAAAAAACAGCAAACTAAGTACCAGAAATCATTAATGAAACTCTTTAGAATCTAATTTATGTGTTAAATAAGTTAAAACCAAAGTTACCAAGTCTACGGCTTTTTGCGCACCAGTAATTTTTTAGAGATAAATAATGTTCTTTTAAATCGCAGAATGCTACGATTAAATTAAAAAACATTTTCTGTACTAAAATACTTGTATCCAAAAAGCCGGAGACTTGGCAGGTCTGGTTAAAACCCTTTTAATAAAGTAGGCATAATTATTTTTTGAAACGTCATTTTGTAACATCATGTTTTATGTGCAGAGTCAGATGCCGGATGGAGAAGTAAGCTAAGCTGGATTTTTTTTCAAACATAACATATTTTTATCATAACTCTCAAACTACTTAAACTGAAAATAAATAACAGTAAACTTAGAAAAATTATATGTATCACTAAATTGTGAAAAGTTTAGTGAAAATGTAAAAGTGTAAGCTAATAAAAAATAAAACTTAAAATAAAAAATGAAATTGAAAAGAAAAATTTTTGAATTTACATGAATGGATAGCATAATTACTGCAAACAATGGACAACATAATTACAAAATGATATAAGTCACTTGTTCACATCCAGGTCAACATTACAGTTTACTCTTAAAATAAGTACTAGTTATATTTTATTTAGGCACTAGTCTTTTTTATTTTTGGCCGTTTTCTCCATTCTTTGATTTCGTATTTCCATTCGACCACAACCACCACACTTCCCGCTGCAAGGATAAATTGAGCATGTTTCGTGTAGCCACCGATTGCATTTAATGCACTGAATCCACTCTGCTTTCCACTTTTGTTCTTGTCATTGCCCGAAGATAACTCATCATACTTCAGTTTCTTCCTCAAGTGAGGTGTTTTGAAGTTGATCTTTCGCTTCTTTACTTCACACATTTTATTTACGCAAAGCTGCCGCCGTTTAACGCTTTTAATTTTTATTTCCTTCTTCTTTATTCTTGTTTACAAACTCTGTACTGTTTTGCTTTCACATATTTGGCTGTGTAGATATTTTGACCATTGGAATAGGACATATTTTATTTAGCAGCTTAGATGGTGGCAATTGTACAAAGCCTACATTTTCCTTACTCACACATGGTGAACCAACATTGTCACTCAGAATATTTTAATAAGTAGCTGAAGTTCCTTCTAATGTGTCTTCTTCATTTTGTGGCATAGCCAAATTAACTGATTGGATTTGAAGTGCTTCCTTTCTGTTGTGATTTATTCATGTTGTTATCAGTTATGAAAGCATGGTCTGGAATTGTTGTCTTATCTAATGACACAATTTCCATAGCCTTAACACCTGAGATAGCGTTTCGAGATGTCGTGGCTTGTCCCCAAGATTTAGAAAATAGTTCACCAAATTGCATTCTGCCAATTTTTCTAGTGGTGCTTATAAAAATTTCATATTCAACTGCATTAGTACGGAAATGATTCATCATACAAGTGTTACAGGCTTGTTTGAAACAATGCTTAAGAGGTCTCAAGAAACTCTTGTCTAATGGCTATAAGTAATGTGCTGTGTAGCTTGGAAAGCAAATAAAGGCGATTCCAGTTGCAACCTCCAACTCAAGAGCATAAACCGACATATGCGAACTATGGCCATCCGACTATAAAATGACTTTCCCGGAATTTTTCGAGGTATAAAGTGCTCTTGAATCCAGATCTTGAATAATCCACTCGACATGTAGGCTGATCTCTGGGACATTCTAATATCTGAACCAAGCGGCATTGAATCTTGCCAAAGAGTATTTTTGTTTTTCCTCTTAAATATGCAAAATGGTGGGAGAAAATTCCCTTCTGCGTTGCAACTAGCAAAAACAGCGATAGTTTCCCCCTTTCCAGTTGAAGAGATGTGGTGGACATCTTTACTTCCTTTTGTGGCAATGACTTTTCCTGTTTCATTGTTGAGCTGAAAGCCACTTTCGTCCATGTTATATGTCACAGCAGGTTTGTAAATCAGATTTTGATCTATCATTGCTTTCTCTAAAACTTCAAAAAATGTATTCATATCTTCTCTATTCATACCATTAGCTCTTGCAATAGATACATTTTAAGCTTTATGAATACTCAGCGTTGGATTCCTTTCCATAAAATACAGAACCCAATCACGACCTTTCTCTTTCTCGCCGTTAAACTTTTTTGGGAGTAATTTCATTTCATAGGCAAGGTCATAGGGAATTTTTTCTATATGAGCAACATGTTTAATTCCGGCCTCTACTCCGAGGTATGATTGTGCCAAAATCCGATCGTTTCAAATTTGTTCGATTTCAACGTTGCCTAATTGTCCATTCTGGAACACCTGTTCTCCTAGCTGCTTCTCTAACTGAGACTCTTTTCTTCATTTTTTAGTCTAACAGCCTCAAGCAGATAGTCTGTCGCTCAATTCCCTTTTGAAGTGGTTCTTTATTCGTGAAATTTTCCTGAATTACAAAAGTACAATGAAGTAATTACCGGTGTAGAGGTTAAAAAACACCTTCGTTAAACATTAATTAATATCGTTATAATTCATTAAATTAATATTGCTTTACAAAGGTTATTTATAAAAAGTCAAAGAAATAAAAAAAATATATCTTAGCTAAATAGAGAAATGCGCTTCATTTATATGTAAGTTTCACTGAAATTGTGGAGATGAAATTATTGAACTGAAAAACAAAAATATATTTGAAGCATCTATCCCTCAACTTAGCTGCGTCTTTTGTTCCTCAGTAGCAGGTAAGATGCCGCACCGACATTTTGAGTTATGTGAACGACGCGGGAGAAAGGCAAGCGCATGTCTGTATTCTACAAGGATCTAGTCTACAGTCACAATCGGTTTTCAGATGAAATTTCTACTTATTAGGCTAAAAATAAGTAATAAAACTTTAATAGAATAATTTTAGAAACTTGCGACGCCGGTTTGAAGCATAAAACCTGGAATAAATATTAAAATACTAACAATTAAGCGGTGGAAACGCGTACAACACACCACATATGACAGAGGCACATAACAAACTTAATTTGGCCTAGGGAGCACTAGTGTCGCCCACACAATCTCTGTGGCATCTGTACCTCTGCGGTGTCTATCCCCACTTTACACTATATTTTTTTTGTATTGAATATATTTAGGTTGTTTTATGCAGGTAATTACTCATTTTTTATTTATGCATTTTAAATGTTCCTGTTTCTTAATATGAATCAATATTTAATATAATCATATTTTTCAAAATTTTAATTTAAAATAAAATAAGATTTGAAAAAAAAAACGAAAGTAGAATTTTATAATTCATTTTAAATGTTACCGTGAAACTGATGTAACCACAAATATCAGTGTAATTTTAATGTAACTAAATAAATAAACATAAAAGTAAACGATCTATTGTCAAAGTATATCTAGAGGGTTTACGATGGGAGGGGTTGGATGTCTCTATTAGATCAAAAAAAGCAATCACGTGAAAACTAATATGTGGTGAAGGTAAAATTTTTAATGTTACAACATAAAGATGAAATAGGGAAAGCATTTTCAAATTTTTAAAACTTTAAATGCAAAACTAATGTTTTTGATTATATTACTATTAGTGTCGATAAAAATATACAGAAACAGTAAAATAAAAGTTTAACAAATGTTATGCATAATACTCCTAAATGACTACAAACTTTTAAATTCCAGAAAAACGTAAAAATACATATTTTTTGATTAATTATATTTTATCTATTTCATCTTGTTAAAAAAGTATATTAAAAAATTAAAACTTTCTAAAATTGATATAATTTAGTAATTTATTTACTTTATCATACTAAATTAATAATCAAACTTGAGATATGTCTTTTGAATATATGGTAGCTTTCGAAATGCGATTTATCTTCGAAGGAGAGTGGGATTAACTTTCTTATTTTAAAATCAGTCTCAATATCTACCACTATCTAAATAAATGTTAGCATTCATTGAAATCAGAATGTGAGCCAAAAAATGCTCTCGCATTCCTAATTGCTTTCCACCCCTTTCTTATTTCGATTACTTTCAATTAAATTAAATGCAATACGTTTCTGATTCCAACATATTACTTCTGATGTCAGCATTTCTTTTTTATGCATATAAAAAACGTACAACGCTGAATGAATTATCATACAAAATGATTTTGAACAGACTTGTGACATAGTACTTTCAGAATTCATTATAGCACATTGTTTAATTAAAAACCGCGGTTAATTAAACATTTATGAAAAAACGTATTAGTAAATAATCTCAAAGATTGCAGTGCGAAAGCATCGCACGGGTCCACTTTTCTCACTAATTGGCATTATATAAATGTTCACATTAGTGATTAAAACAAAAGTTTGCTATATTTGGCGCTTAACGTTCTGTAAAAGTTGGAAAAAAATGAAGCCAAGGTAATGTACAAAAAATATACTTTAACTTATTCAACATGTTAAATAATAATTAATTAAAAAAAGCAATATAAATTCCAAATTTTTCACTAACTTCGAAAACAAGAAAATTCACCTATTTGTAAACATGCAAATTCAGTTATTTAAAAGGGTTCGGGTATATTCTCTAAATAATTGACGGTTGGTGAACTGCAATTTATACTTAGTGGTGAGTGGAATTAACTACCGAATTCTAAAGTGAATCACAATGTCATCTACTTACTGTATCAATGTTGACTTACAGATTTAAATCATGATATAAGGAACTAAACTGTGAGATTCCCAACTACGCTCTCACCCTCTCTTTCATATACGCGCACACACATAAATATATATTTACTTTCAGCACATTAATATAAAGATAGTTAAAAAGCACAAGTAAAATAAAATACTTTTTATGAATTCAGAGTCTTCTTTTATTATTAAATCTACATTCAGCAAATTCAAGTGCAGTATGATATAAGGAACTAAACTGTGAGATTCCCAATTACGCTCTCACTCTCTCTTTCTTACACACACATACACACACACAAAATATATATGTTTACTTTGAGCTCATTAATATCAAGATAGTTAAAAAGCACAAGTAAAATAAAATACTTTTTATGAATTGACAGTCTTCTTTTATTATTATCTCTACAGTCAGCAAATTTAAGTGCAGTATGATATAAGGAACTAAACTGTGAGATTCCCTATTACGCTCTCACTCTCTCTTTCTTAAACACACACACACACAAACAAATATACAGTTACTTTCAGCTCATTAATATCAAGATAGTTAAAAAGCACAAGTAAAATAAAATAATTTTTATGAATTCACACTCTTCTTTTATTATTATATCTACATTCAGCAAATTTAAATGCAGTATGATATAAGGAACTAAACTGTGAGATTCCCAATTACGCTCTCACTCTCTCTTTTTTACACACATACACACACAAAAAATATATATTTACTTTCAACTCGTTAATATTAAGATAGTTAAAGAGCACAGGTAAAATAAAATAATTTTTATGAATCCACAGTCTTCTTTTATTATTATCTCTAGATTCAACAAATTTAAGTGCAGTATGAGAGCTGATGTTTTTGCTTATCTCACAAATTCACATTATATAAATGCACACATTAGTGAGTAATACGAGATTTTGCTAGATAGCGCTCGTTATTCTGCAATAATTGCAAAAAAGCGAAATAAAGGAAAATAAACAATTACAAATAAAGAAAGATAGAGAAATAGAAAAAATTTAACTTACTTAGTTTGTTAAATAACAATTAAAAAAATTTCACCACAATGTCACCATTTTTCGCTAACTTCGAACACAAGAAATTTCGCCAATTTATTAACACGATCAAACTAAATTATTTGACAAGCTTCAAATTTATTTTCTATATGACTGACAGTCGGCGAACTACACTTTATCTTTGGAGGAGAATGATATTAAATGCAGAATTCTAAAGTTAATTACAATGTCTTCTACTAATTGAATGAATTTTAGTTCAGATTTAAATCAAGATCGAAGCGACTAAACTCCAAGATTTCCAATTACTCTCTCTCTCTCTTGTTATATATATATATATATATATATATATATATATATATATATATATATATATATATATATATATATATATATATATATATATATATATGTGTGTGTGTGTCTGCGCATGGTTCATATATTTAAATCTACGTTAATCATCTCCTCTCTATTTCACTGGTGAGTAATGTCTATTTTTATTTTGTTCTTTATATATTACAGCTGGATAATTATTTATTTTATAGATCTATTATTATTTTCTTTATCTTATTGATCTATGAATATTCTCTTTATTTTATTGACCTATAATTATTTTCACATTTCTTGAGAATTTTATATATGTTATAAGGAGCTTAATATTGTCATTTTATGCTTAATGCTGACAATATTTGATGAAATATCATATCTTAACTATAAATTTTTCTTACGATGCTCCTCTGAAGATTCTATCTCATAGCTTTTATATTTGTATTTTCACTTAACTATGGTTGATTTTTGTAGTATCTGTTCATTTGGTTATATTATATTATCTTCTTTTGATTTGATATATATATATATATATATATATATATATATATATATATATACACTTAGTAATTTTAGAAATTATATTACTATGATCAGACTAAATTATTTATCAAGTTTCAAATATACTATTCTTTAAATAACTGACAGTCGGCGAATTACAATTTATCCTTGGAGGAGAGAGAGAGAATTCTCGACATCTGAAGTTAATTACGATGTCTCCGATTAACTGACTGATTGTTAACTTCAATGTAAATCAACATACGTACAACCAAACTCTCACTCTCCTAACTACTATTTATCTCTCTCTCTCTTATTTAGAGCACTGTTTAAAATATTTGATTTCAATATGTTTTTCATTATCTCAAAAACTCGTGGTATTTAAATGTGCATATTAGTGAGTAAAAAAACATTTTGATAGACCTGGCCTTCAATCTTCTGCAATAGTTGCAAAAAAGTGAATTTAAGAAAATGTATAAAGTCCAAAATAAAAATAGTTGGAATCATTCAACTTGTTATTAAATAATAATAATAAAAAAAAATCACTATAACTTCAAAAAATTTCAGTAATTTCGAAACCGAAAACGTTCACTAATTTATTAACTTGATCAAACTAAATTATTTATCAAGCTTCAAATAAATTGTCTTATTAACTGACAGTCGGTGAACTACAATTTATCTTTAAAGGATAGAGGGATTAACTCACGAATTCTAAAGTTAATCACAATCCCTGCTGCTAACTGGCTGAATGTTACCTTGAATTTAAATCAGGATACGAGCAACTAAACTCTCACACTTCCAATTAATCACTATTTCTCTCTCGTGTTTTCTTGAAGTTAAACTCATTATTATAAACACGAGCAGGGAAGACCGAGCTATGCTCGGTCAAAATTAAATTTGAGTTCAAATATCATGACCCATGACCAAAATGACCCACTAATTGAATTTTCTCGAACATGTGACTTAGCCCAACAGTCTTCTCGTGCCGGAAAACCATTGCATGCAAAATTTAGTGTAAATTGAGCCGCTTTTTAAATATTGACCCACAATGACCCAGAAATGACCCACTAATCGAATTTTCTCGAACATGTGACCTAGTCTAATGATTTTCGCGTGCCCGAAACTCGTAAAATACCAAATTTAGTCAAAATCGTTAGAGCCGTTTTTTAGATAAAATTAATTTGACCCGCTTTGACCAAAAAATGACCCCCTAATCGGAAGTTCTCGAACATGTGACCCAGCCCAATAGTCTTATCGTGCCCGAAAATAGTCGGATACAAAATTTCGTCACAATCGTTTGAACCGTTTTTTAGATACAATTAGCTTGACCATGACCCAAAATGACCCAAAATGACCCACTAATTGAATTTTCTCGAACATGTGACCTAGCCCAACAGTCTTCTCGTGCCCGGAAACCATTGAATGCAAAATTTAGTGTAAATTGAGCCGCTTTTTAGATTTTGACCCACAATGACCCAGAAATGACCCACTAATCGAATTTTCTCGGACATGCGACCTAGCCCAATGCTTTTATCGTGTTCGAAACTCGTAGGACACAAAATTTAATCAAAATCGTTAGAGCCGTTTTTTAGATAAAATTAATTTGACCCGCGTTGACCCAAAAATTACCCACTAATCGAAAGTTCTCGAACATGTGACCCAGCCCAATTGACTTCTCATGCCCGAAAATGGTCAGATACAAAATTTCGTCAAAATCGTTTGAACCGTTTTTTAGATACAATTAGCTTGACCATGACCCAAAATGACCCAAAATGACACACTAATTGAATTTTCTCGAACATGTGACCTAGCCCAACAGTCTTCTCGTGCCCGAAAACCATTGGATGCAAAATTTAGTGTAAATTGAGCCGCTTTTTAGATCTTGACCCACAATGACCCAGAAATGACCCACTAATCGAATTTTCTCGGACATGCGACATAGCCCAAGGCTTTTATCGTGCTCGAAACTCGTAGGACACAAAATTTAATCAAAATCGTTAGAGCCGTTTTTTAGATAAAATTAATTTGACCCGCGTTGACCCAAAAATGACCCACTAATCGAAAGTTCTCGAACATGTGACCCAGCCCAATTGACTTCTCATGCCCGAAAATGGTCGGATACAAAATGTCGTCAAAATCGTTTGAACCGTTTTTTAGATACAATTAGCTTGACCATGACCCAAAATGACTCAAAATGACCCACTAATCGAATTTTCTCGAGCATGTGACCTAGCCCAATGGTTTTCTGGTGCCCCAAAACGGTAGGATACGAAATTTCGTCAAAATCGTTAGAGCCGTTTTTAAGATAATTTTTGCATATATATATATATATATATATATATATATAACCACCCACAAGATTTGCTCGTATTAGAATATATGATAGGTGAAAATCACAATTAAAATAAACCTTGTGAATTCACAGCTATTTTAATGTACACTGCTCAAAACAATTAAAGGATATTGCAGTTTTAGGTGGATTTTGTATCTGGGAAACTTTTTAGCTGATTGATACATGGTCGACAGACATAGTAGGTTATATGAGAATAAATGACACATGTTTGACAGAAAAAAATGAATTTTATTGCGCATTTGTGTACAAAAGAAAAAAAACACAATTTGTGCATATGAGAAAAAAAGAATAAGAAAAGGTGTTTTCTTCAAAGAAAATCATTTTCATTAGGGGGTATGGTTTCCACGGGCGGCCAGCAACGTTGAACACCTTTGAGGCATGGACTCAATGAGGCTATTAATGACGAGTTGGGGTATTCTGCCCCACTCTTCCAGAAGAGCTCTTTCCAGTTCTTGGAGAGTTTGTGGGGGTTGTTGGCGGCCAGAAACTCGTCTTCCTAGAGCGTCCCAAACGTGCTCGATTGGATTCATGTCTGGAGAACACGCTGGCCATTCCATTCGAACGATTCCTTCCTCGAAAAGGAAATCCTCCACCAGGTTTGCACGATGTGGCCTGCAGTTATCGTCCATTAAAATGAAGTTATCTCCGATTGCTGCAGCGTAAGGGACTACAATATGTCTGAGGATCTCATCCCTATATCGGCGACCAGTCAGAGCTCCATCTCGAATGATGTAGAGGTCAGTGCGCCCGTCAATGGAGTTGCCACCATACACCAACACTCCTCCACCGCCAAATCTGACACTTTCGTGCACGAACGCAGGATTATTCCTACTGCCACGGTCCCTCCAGATGAAAATACGCGTATTATCCGGATGCACAGAAAAACGGGACTCGTCAGAAAACAGAATATTGCTCCATTCATTTCTCCTCCAGTTGACATGCTCGGTTGCCCACTCCCTGCGGTCGCGACGATGCCTTGATGTTAATCTAACACATACCATCGGTCGGCGAGCATACAGACCTACAGCATGGAGCCGGTTTCGGACAGTCTGAGTTGAAATCTTGGTGCCTGTAGCCGAGCGAAGGTGTTGTTGGAGAAGAGTAGCGTTCATGTTTCGGTGTCTCCGAGCTGTTAACGCTAAATACCGATCTTCATTGGGCGTTGTTGCCCGTCTACGACCTTGCCCTGGTCTTTGGCCTGCACATCCACTCTCCAAAAAACGGTTCCAGATCCTGGAAATGACACTTTGTGACACTCCAATGGCTTGCGCTACTTCGGCTTGAGTTTGGCCCCCTTCTAACCTACCAACAATTCTCCAAGCTTCTGAATCTGTCAAATGACTTCGCTGAGACATCGTACTCATCGAAACAAAGCAATCACTGAATGCCGATCATCCTTGTCTTCATTCTCTTTTATCCAGTTGAAAGTCAAATTTCATTCGCTGCCGCTGAAGCGACGTTTTTGACGTCGAACTCAAAATTTGCATACTCCACAGTTTGAAAACCAGAAAAATTTGCATTTGTGATTCTCTTCTTCTATTTTCGGCAAAAAAAAATTTCGTTTATATCTTTATTTTTATAAAACTTCAAATATCCTTTAATTGTTTTGAGCAGTGTAGTATACAGAGAATTCCGTTTTGCTACCATAAGAAGAAATAAAATAGAAAACATGTAGTACAGATGTAAATAAAATAAAAGTAAAAATTTTGAAATTTCACACATATAAATAAAAATATTATTTTAATTGATATCCATTTAGCGTCTGTGGATGTAATCTACACTTTCAGAAAAAACTGTAAATTTATGAGCTTTTGCCCTTCAATTTTCACGGGTAACAGCCTTATTTGATGAAAAACGGTATGATCCACTAAATAAGCGGCCTTATTCCTTAGATACTTAGAACATTAAGAGCAATGCACATATTCTTACAGTTCCAGCCCATATGTTAGCAAAAATATGGTACGACCCCATACATTGTCCTCCGCTAGGGTGTAACCCTTCATTTTACTCGTGTTTCGAAAATTTTAACCCGCCAAAACAGCGATGCTGTGATGATTATCTAACGTGCTACGTGCTACGGAACAGTAAGCAAAGTGCTATTGTGTTTTAAAGTGCATTATATCCTGTGCATTATAATGCTATATTACTTTGTCCCGTAAAATTACGGGCTGCACAAAATGATGGGCATGGATTTTATTTTTTACGGGATATGACTGGAATCTCTGCTGCCGGCATCTGCCCGTAATTTTACTGCAATTTTTTTTTTACAGTTTACAGAAATAAAGTTAACATGTGCCACATCGGACTTAACTCGATAAAAAAGCGAACAGTCGCTGATTTCTAATTATATTTTTGTCTAGGCCGTTTGTATAAATCAAATTTATATACAAATTTTTATTAAGAAATAATATAATAAAATATAAGAAGCAAATAAGTATAAAAAAATGATTGTTTCTTTTAATGCATACAATAAACCAGTAAATTTAAATAGTCATGTTAACAAAATTTCTTTACAACAGCAAATAAGTATTGCCTGCAATTATAATATATATTTTTCATGTTTAATTTAAAAAAAAAAATCTATGTTATCACTTCCTTAATCGACGACTGTTAAAATCTCAAGATTTTGTCGATATTTGTACAATTTTAAGAAATCGAAATTCTGTTTTTTTTTAAAAAACATTTCTAATAAAGACTTTTTTCTTCTTCTTTTTTTAAGAATAAAAAGCATGCATTTTGACACACACACATATCTTGTATTATTTAAAAATGTCTAATTACGTATATACAATGGTCGAAAAATTATGAAGACAAAAATGTTACTAATATAAAATTTTCATATTTATTAATAAGACAGTCGTTTATAATATATTCCCTCTGAAATAAGCATGAAAACATTTTTTTTATTAATCTACGTGCAGTATTTAAATATTCATTAATCTAATCTATTATTAGCAACATTTTTTGAAAAAAAAAATATGTATGATATAATAAAATATAATGAAATAATACATTTTTAAAATTTAAATTACGATTAGAAGTAATTACACAGAGAAAATTAGCACATTCTTTCTTAAAATATATTAAATTAAATTTTGAGAAAAAAAGTAATTTTCTAAATTAGTCTTTTTATAATTTTAAGAAAAAAATTCATGAAATGTAATCACTGTTTTTTTATAATCTGAAGTCTTCCAATGTCTTAAGAAAATTTATCAGAGATTTAATTATAAAATTTTACAAAAAGTAGTTCCAACAATTGCATATTATAGGTTTATTCTCGTCTAGCTTTTTAAGTTCAATTTAATATGAACAATTCGTGAAATACATTTCTATTTTTTAAGCAACTCTAGTAATGTGGTTTCTTAATTAGCTTCTAAAGTACATTTTTTAATTAAAGATGTAGAATAAAAAATATATTTGTCAGTTGCAAATTTTTTTTTTTATGGAGGAAAGGGGATTAATAACGTACGGTAAATTCCGAAAATATGTTAAATTCTTAACAAGTTAATTTTAAGGAAAGACTAAGTTTAAGAAAGATAAATCTATTATTTTGCTATTTGTAAACATATACTCAACTTTATATGATTTAAAAATGTTTTAAGTGAAATTAAATTATTATAAATGTGAATATTAGCGAAATTAAATTATTATGAAATTAACTTATTATAATAATAATTAATACTAAATTTTAATTATAAAAAAATATTTACTAGTTGTAATTTGTTTTCTGAAGGAATTGTGATTCTCAACGTACGTTAAATTCCGGAAATATTTTAAATTTTATAGAGTTTCTTTTAAGGAATGACATAGAAAGCTAAATGTATTATTTTGTCAATTACAAGCTTAAAATTAAATTTATAAGATTTTTTAATTCTAGCGTAAAATTAATATAACTTGATTATTATTTTAATTATATGCATAAAACTATTCGAAATGTTCAATGTAAAATCGGAATTATTTTAAGTACCAATATTATTTTTATGTATCGTTGATTTTATAATTCAAATGAAATATAACCACCTTATAACCAATAACAGGGATGAGATTTCTCCACTTTTTTGCATACCAGTATAATCTTAGAGAAAACGTTCTTCTGTTAAATCGCAGAATGTTCTGATTAAATAAAAAAAAACATTTTCTCTAAGATTATACTGGTATGCAAAAAAACGGAAAAATCTCATTCCTGCAATAAGGATCATAATGCACCCTGTAAAAAGAAACAGACAGATGTTTCTTAACCTAGGAGAATATAATGTAACTACGAATATAATAACCTCTTCCGAGGAAAATATACAATAACCTCTGCCGAGTCACACATGATTTTGAAAAGCGTTCTTTATCTGTACCAACCTTAGAAACTAATAAATTTTCGAAATTTAAAGAATCATTGATAAAAACAAAGTTTATTTTGCTATCATTGATTTTCGGAAACGTCTTTGAGTATAGTGTATAAATCATTTTTCGGAATTCAGAATACAGATTTTTCGAATGTCATCCATTTTCAAGTAAACATTTTCATGTTCAGCAAACACGTTTTACAGACAAACAGGATAAATTAACAGGATTAACATTAACATTAAAATTAATATTATTTTGTTACACTTGCATGTATAAATTCAATTACACAGCTGAAAATATTTAATGCACAATTAATAGCATCCTAAAAACCCATATTCCCATTTGAGAAAACTGATTAATTTACAAAGTGTTTGAAAACATTTTCGAAAAACAATAGCAGCAAAAGAAACTTTGATTCCATAAATTATTCTTTAAATCTCAAAAAAATATATTGATTTCTGAGGTTTCTAATGAAAAAGAATACTTTTTGGAATCAAGGATAACTTGGAAGGGGGTTATTGTACATTTTTGTTCGTGGTTATATTATATTTTGGTAGATTAAGAAAAATTTGTCTGTTTTTACAGTTCACAAGTTCGTGTGCTGTGGAATTTTTATGACGTACCAGATATCTCATATCATTTCCCCCCTATTTCATTTAATTTTTAAGGAAAAATAAAACTGAATTCAAGGGATTGTTTTTCACATTAAAGTACTGATATTTACTTATTACACGGCAGTTGGCATATTTGCCGAAACGTCATTTGAGGCTCACTGTGAAGACGCGAAAAGTTTTTGGTTTCTGTCTGTCTGTCTGTCTGTTTGTTTGTCTGTCTGCTCCGCGATAACCGTCCTATTAGGTTGGTGGGTATGTTGGTGAAGTACCTCGAATTAGCTGTATAGATTTTAATTACATTTGGTTCATTCGTTCGAAAAATATAGAACATTTCTTTTTAGATCATAATGATTTCCTATGGAAATGCAGCGATTTTCAAATTTCATTTTTAACTGAAATGAAAATCGCATATCTGAATAATGGATTTAAACGTAAAATTATTAATGCTAAATTTCCGATATAGAGGTTTTAAATATATCCAATGGCTTTGAAAATTTGCTGATACATTCATTAGAATATATAAATTAATCGTTTGGAAATGTTTTTGCATCTGTTCGGGAAATATAAAACATTTTATTTTCACATTTTTTACAAATTTTAAAATGCATTTCTTTTTACTTTGCTCTTTAATTTATTAGTTGCTTAGCAACCTATTTCAAAGAATATCAAAATAATAAAATTCAAGTAACTCGCACTATTTTGCCGCAATATTTTATTATCAAAATAAAGTTTTTTTAATTCTATTATCATAAATGAAGAATTTATTTTAATACAATCTTTTTAATCTAAAAAGTTACATGAATAAGAAGTTCATACGAATTTCAGAATATCATTGCATAAACCGTGTTTAATTTAACGCTTCTAATTTCTGAAACCTCCGAAGTATTTTATATGCCTATAAATATGTATGTAATATAAAAAAAAATTAGATTGCATATTGTAAAATTCTAAAATAATATGAAAAGTGAGATTAAAAAACAATGACTTTTACAGCTGACGTTGAGGGTCCTATCTGCAGATTTACTAGTTTAGTGAGAATGATTTGTCAAAACAGAGTATTTTGTAGCAAAACATACTGTTCACCACACTCACTTTAAATCCGATTGTATTTAAATTTCACGACGAAATATTGTGACAAGTATCTATAGAAAAGTTATGCGCTATACGACGACCTATTTTTTAACACTTTCAGTATAGTTGAAAAGTGTTTACGAATTCGGTTTGTCTATCTGCCGTCTGTCCATACTCTAATTATCGTAAATATGCTCAGAGTGCCATGTAATTGATATATGTTATTGAGGTTCACTATGGCATGCTCTCAATTGAAAATGGAGTGTGTAGCATTTATTTAGGCAGGAGTCTACAGGGATACTCAAAATAATCCATTATGTTATGGTCTATAGGGAAAAATCCTTTGCGGTGTATTTTAATGATTTTATACTATTTTAAGCAAAATAAATTAATATGCATTTCTCAGGTGCACTAAATCATGCTTTCTGCGGAATAAGGAAATTCTTTATCACTCATTTACAGGGTCACACAAAAGTATTCGATTACAGTGTATACATGTTCAATACATGCTGAAAGTGTGTTTTCAATTTTGGTATGCGTTTTTAAGTTTAAAAAGGTTCTTGAGTAGTACGTGATGTGTATGAATTCTATAAATCATATACAGGGCTACACAAAATAATTCGTAAGCATTACTGTGTATGAGCGTGAATTACTAAAGGGTGTTTTTTTTTTTTAATTGAGTTGTGCATTTTCCATCTGAATCATATTTAGTATACTAAGAGATGCTTGTAGAATGTAAATATATTAATATATATGACTATGCAAAGAACTGAATACACTGCTGTCTATAGATGGTTATTTCTGAAAGTATGTTTTCATTTGGTATGCTTTATCTAAATCGTTTACTTAAGATATCTTCTTACACCTGATTAAACGCTGAAGTACCGTTATAGTTTTCTGGAAATTTTGGAACATACTTGGCGCACCGTTTTTCTTCCTTATGAAATCATTAAATAATTCTTTGTACCTTTATACCACATTTAAAATTCGTAACAATTGGACAAATTTGGGTAAGCCTTTAAAAAAAAGATAAATATTCAATTGGTAAAAAAATTACACTTTATGTTCTTTGCTTTTACTAGCAGACTTAAAAATTATATAAATCTATGCAAAAAAAAGGACTCAAAAGATAATTTTGAAAGAATTTTGCATACTTTTCCATCTATATACCAAAATATGGCCAGTTTTATATCATTTCATCAGAAATCGATACTGTTTAGAACTCACAAGTGTTGTAGACATACTTAATATGAAAGCTTTAAAAACATAAGCAAAAAATAAATAAAAATAACAAATTATATTTCATACATATTGTAACAAAAAAATAAATAAATAACTTAGCATACGTCAAAACACTTACATTTAATTAAAACCATTTTCATTACAAAAGAAAATAAATACTGCTCTTATTTAATTAGTTTGTCTTAAACTCTTTATAACCGCAACAATTTTGATGTTTCATTTAGCTTCAGCAACCTTTGCAGCAGTCACACTTTATACAAAGAATATTTTTAAATGCAAGTAAAGTGTTTGAGTCATCCATTATTCTTAAAGAATAATTATTTAGCATCGTGCCACATGGGATTTTATTCAGAAAAGTAACTGTCAGTTCTTTTTCGAGAAAAAAAAATATTGCTGAAAAAGAAAACGAAATTTAAAGGAGAAAAAAAAAATGTGTGATAAATATCCTTTCGCATTCAAATACAAGTTTTTATACAAAGTTTGTAACAAATATTAAAGAAGAATAAATGTCTCTTTCTTTGCTGTATCTAAAAAAACAGTATGTAAATCGTCATCATTCTTCATGTCTAAAGCACGGAAGATGAGCATTAATGTTCTTTTGTCACGCTTCTATATTGAGTTGTGTACGCTTGCTAAGATTAAAAAATATATAAAGTCAAACATACAACTACTGAAAAAAAAATAGAAGCATAAATGGCTGCGCAGACAGGTTCCTTGGAAAAATTATGCTTCTGTACTGTTTCTAATTTATTTTCTAATTTTAAATTGCGTTTTCAAAGTTAAGTGGAATAAATTTCATAGATTAAAGTAGTTTTTGCGATGTAATAAAATGCATTAAACTGCAAGAATGTTTCTAAATGTTCTGTACAACGGTAATCTTTATGGAAACATTTTAAACAATTTACCGTAATTCCTTCCATTAATATGTTATTTTTTTTTCGTAATTATGTCTTGTTGCATTATTCAAGAAAACACACCCACACATATCTATATTTCTTATATATATATATATATATATATATATATATATATATTAATATAACTAATGCAATTGAATATTCTCTTTTGACCTTTTATGAGCGTAATATAAAATACTAATGGGACCGTAAATTTTGAATTCATTTATGAAATATATTTTATGTGTTATTGTTTGATTTACAATACAGCGATTTGATTTTCTATATTTAGGCTGAATAAAAAAAAGAATGTTTAATTATTTAATCTTTATTTTAAGTATGAAGCTACACAGACTTCCGCAATTTAAATAAGTAGCTTTCAAAATTTCCTTAAATCAGCTAAAATAAATCTTGAGTAGTGTTTTACTCCATTTCTTTATTCCTTTATGAATTATGAATGAAAAGGAAAAAAGGAAATAATAAAAGTAACTGGTTTTAATTCTTATACACGTTTAAATTATGTGTTTTTAAAAATAGCTTCCTGAAACACATATAAAACAAAAACATTCTGTGTAGTCAATATACACATTAAAAGGAATTCATTTTTATCCACATGAAATTGTTAATTAAAGTTTGCGAATGTACTATATTATTGAACACGATTAAACGAATGCACAAAAGTGGAATGAGGACCAGACATTTGATAGGGAGAATTCGTTGCGGCGCGGGTCTTAGCATATGAATAAAATCAGGAAAAAGTGTTCTTCAATGTATTCACAGTTAAATAAATGATAGGAAAATCTTCTTACTTTTTATGATGTTGTGAGCTCCTTAAAGTAATTGAATTTTATGAGTATGCCTAATATAATTGGCACATCATTTCTTATTATCATTCACTTTCTTAGCTGAAATACTAAATTTATCATGTTAAACGAGACGGAGTAGTATATCCATTTAATATTATGTAATTAAAATTAAATTCTACAAGTACAATATGCTACACACTACTGTTATACATTTAGTTTAAGTTCATATCTTAGAGCTTTTTCAGTCCGTGACTACCCGCATTACATTTTTGAGAAGAAGTAACTTAAAATTAATGTTAATTAAAGTCTACTGGTTTCACTTTTAGATGACATCTTTTGGACCTTACAGTGTTATAGTGTTTCTTTGCAAGAAATGCAACAGTCAATTATCTATCATATTAATGAATTAAAGTAATTAATGGTTAATCTTCAACACATTTCACAAACACTCATTAAACAGTAAATGTTACTTTCGCTATTGCTGGTTGATGTTGAAAAGCTATAAATCACAGTTTATTACTTCCTTGTTTAGGATGTGATGAATCAATGTTTGAGATTTTCTGCGGCGATGGAACATCTGCTACTTTGATTATTTCTTCTTGGAGTGAAATAGTTTTTTCATAATCCCGAGATGAGATTAATAATTCCGAACATCTGGTAATGAGACTGACGTAGTCAAAATAAATGATTTGTTTATTATTGATTTTTATGAAGAAACTAAAACTACTTTGATCCCCACTACGCAAATTCCAGTACAGTAAGAAGAAATACACAAAAAGGAGTAACCATACTTCATAAATTTTATGAGTCGATACTGTGCAAGTAGTGGGCATAATGAACATTTGTATGTAATTAGCATGTAAATGAACGTCAAGGAAAACCTTCCCTTCACGCCACTTTGACCAAAAATTCTACAAACTGGCCGTAAAGTCCAAGGAGAATACCTGTAAGAAACAGTTAATTGTGCTGAATGTGAATCAGGAGAAAAAACCTTGTTCAGCAACATCCAATTATGGCCATATTTCTTAGAAAGAGTTGCACTCAGAAAGGACATTTATATGGAAAATAACACGAATTTTCATTCTCGTATAAAGAAAACATTGAAAACCTTGCAAAGTCAATCCGCACAGTCCACAGTGGAATCGAATGTGAGAACAACTGCCCTAGCTTCCCATTTTGCGGCCAGCATGATAAACACAAAGCTGTGTGAGCCCCATATGTGAATAAGGAAAATACCTTTTTGGTGAGATTTACAAAAAGGCATTTTTTCAACTAGACTTACTGCATCGTAGTGACAGGACTTGTCAGCATTTAGGATGCGGTAAATAGAAATGTTCCAATTTTTGTCTTCGAAACAAAACTTTCAGCAGGATTTTAAAAAAACCAAGAGAGGAAACCGACAAGACAGGTGCTAACTGTGACCTAACAGAACAATGTAATACAGCCCAAGATAACAGTCAATATAAACGAAGAGCGTATAAATCAAAACTATTCAAATGGAAATGAGTGCTCTAAGCATTCACGACAGAGGGGCCAACTATTATTGACACTGTGTAATATTTCAAGAAAGGACGTGAGATGTAACGCAAAGTTTATCGTATTAATGTAAATAATTGGGCATGGATTTTCACGTTTTCGTTACTTTCAGAAACTAGATAAAAAACGATATACATAAAAAACGAATATACAATACGAATATACAACGAAATATACATAAAAAACGAAAAAAAAAAAGATTTTTTTAAAGCTATGTAAACACTCATAATTATTTAAATTTGTAATCAAAAATTTATAATCGTTTATTTAAATTCCATTATACTTTCAATCGCATTTGCAGATAGTGACACACGTGCGAAAACAATATTTACTACTGTATACATTTTAGTATAAAAATTAGACAGAAACCTCGCATGAGTCTAAAGAAATATGCATTCAAATCTCACAACCTTATAGCTTTTCACACTATCCTTGATCGTAAATGTTTGATATCTAAATTATTACTTTTTAAAATACTTTTACTATATGTAAATGTTTAAAATGTTATAATGCTTCGTTTTATAAATATAAAAATAATTCAAATACACACACACACACACACACACACACATATATATATATATATATATATATATATATAGAAGCTAATCAAAGTGATTTATGAGCCAAATAGTCTTAATTATGGTATCATATGAAAATCAATAATTTCTACTAGATAATTATTGAAAATAATATGTATAAACCATTCACTTGACATCAACTTCAAATTATTAACATTTTATGGTTTATTTTATGGTTTCTTTTTTCTCTTTCTCTCTTTAAATATTCTTCATATTTTCAGTATTTTTGGCCAATTACCATTGAAGCAAATGGTATGGTAATATTATGATTGCACTTGTTAATTTATTAACTATGTGGTATTTTGTCTACACTTTATTACTAATTATCTCTTAGGAGATTTAATTAGAATGTTACAAGAACTTGATATGTTTTTGAAATTCAAAGATATTATAATTATATATATATATATAATTATATATTATAATTTTTACATTTGGGTTTATTGTTTGTATATTTCAGCCGATAGACATACAAAACCTCATTACTGCCAAAATATGAAAATATTCAACAAGTTATTGGCCAAAGTTCGCTGCAATAGACTGGAAGTAATAACAATAATAACTTATCACTACTTTTTTTAAATTTGAATATTCCATGTTTACGGAAAGCAAAAGATTTTTTGGTCTGTAGAACTCTCGGAGAAGCATCTTATGTTCATAGCCATATTTCTATTTTTAAGCAAAATGTGATTGCTAGGATTGCAATACTTGGCGTTCTTGAAGGTGAGGTGTATTACAGCACAGGCAGATAAAGTTAGGGAGATGCAACAGCAATGTTTTTCAACGTATTGTCCTTACTATGTTTCCTAGAAAAAAATAAAATTATGCTCAAGCAAAAACATTACAACTAACACAGTAAGGTCTCATCATGTGAAAACATGTAAATTTTTTTCAATTAACTTTAATAGGAATAAAATTGTTTAGAAATCTATGATTTAGTACATGTACTTTTTATATCAAGAGTAAATAGAATTTCTTTAAATAAAAGTTTAATTCGGTCAGAAAAACTAAATATAGATTGCATGAGTATAGTTGGCCTGATTTAGTAAGCAAGAGATCGCCTCAGTTAGCGGCAAACAATGCAGATCGTCAGTATTCACTTGGCAAGAATATTGCGACAATTATATCTCACTACGGTATTGGTAGGCAATATACAATGTAAAAGAAGAAAATTGTTCCTTAATTTCGGAAAAGATAATCTAACAATGAACAAAATATATACAATAACCTGTTCTGAGTTACCACCCATTCCGAAAACTGTTCTGTACAGAAACCAATATTTTTTGGAAATTTAAAGAAACATTTATAAAAGCAATTTCTTTTGGTGCCACTGTTTTTCGGAAACGTTTCCAAGTATTTTTTATATATATTAATAAGTTTTCATAACCTATTGGTCTTTATTTCCCTCATAAAGTCTAATTACAAACTTTTGTGTTGTCCCATGAACATTCGCATTGTTTGGATGTGCAGTTTCCCAATGGGAAAAATTTCATGCAACGTCAAAAACAAAAAAAAAAAACAATGATTTAACAATAAACGCCAAATATGTTTTTAGGAGCTAATAATACATGACAAAAGAATTGTATGTTTAAAATGAAATGATTCCGAAAAAATTCTCTGAATAATACATTAAGCAAAGTATCCCTTAAGCCTATTCGTCACTGAACTGCCCGATTCCCCTCGTTAATGTTAAACATATGCACGTAAGATGCATTTCTATGTGTAAAATATCTCCTCGGGAAATTAAAATTTTTAATTTTTTTTCCTTTGTACCCTTCTTAAAGGATGTTTCTTTTTTCTACATTGTCAAAATATTCTAAAATATATACATAATTTATAATTTTATGTGTTAAAATCTTAGCGAAACTAAGTAAGATTTTGACATCTCACATAAAATTAATTATATATTTAAAAAATATTTTGATAACTAAAAATAAAAAAAGAGAGATCCTTTAAGAAGTGTACACTGGAAAAATATGTTAAAAATATAAAATTCCAGAGAACATATTTTAAATATACGAATGCATCCTACGTCCATAGGTATAACATTAGCGGGAAAACTGAGCATTTCACTGACTATCAGCCTTAAAATGAGTTTTTATTATTATTTTTTTTAATGTAGTAACAGGAAACATTAGAAAGTTTCTACATGATACTCTAAACAGGTTTCATGTTATCCTTAGAAGCAGCGTCGGACAATCATGATATATGCAATAGCACCATATTGTTTCTAACCAACCATTTGATTAAATGTTGTGGTGTTTTGGTGTTCTTTCTAAAACACAATTTACTTAATTTAAAAAACAAGTACACCCTGATTAGCTCCACTGAAATCTGTTGCCATGGAAAAGGGTGCAAATTATATTAAACTAATCAAAATATCAAAACTTAAAAAAAACCCGAATAAGTTTAAACAACATGAAACTTTTGAATTCATAATTTTAAAATAATTCTAAATGTAGTAAAGGGCAACAGATTTCTAAATCAAGTAGCATACTGAAATGTGAAAGAACACCCAACTCCACTCCAACCCGATCAAGCTCAAAACTCCACACACATTAGATTAATAAAGATGTAATCATCATTCAATTTGGAAAAAGGAAGATAACCTGAAATTCCTCTAATATGAGGACCAAAAAGGGAAAGAGAGAAATTAATAAAATAAGGAAATGATGATACACTAAAAACCGAAAATCGTATAGTGGCATAAAATAGCTGAATACTTTTTTTTTTTTTTTTTTTTTACTTTTTTAAAATAAACATTTTGATGTTTATTTTCGAAAACAACATTACTGAGAGAGGAGAGTTAAAGCTAAAGTTAACATTTATGAAATTAAATTTAATATTACTGTTTCACTTATTAATCTATCCACCATTAAATCAAGATCAAAATTACGATTGGACAACACTGAGTAAACCTCAATTAATGTTCATTAAAACAATCAGTTATGAATTTTAAACTTAAGAAATTTCAAAGTCTTAATTTAGAAAAATTATAGCTTTCATGATTTTATTCTCACATACTGAAAAGTTAATCCTCACTAATGATTTTACTGTAAACATGTAAATACCAATTATTTAAGAACTACACAAAGAAAATAAACCCCTTTTCTTTCTAAAAAAACAAAATTTTTTATTTGAACAATGAAAGATTACCAAAGCTACTAAGTTCTCCAAAATTATAACATAACTAGCTGTTACCCGTGACTTCGTTCACGTATCATTAAAAGAAGAATAAGTACATTAATTAAGCAAAATATTTCATTCCCGATTATTAGAAACGTAAATAATTAACTAACTCTTTATCACATTCCATAGGAGACAATACAGTATTTCTATGTTATAGAGGCCTTGACATAACTCAGTTTTAAAAAAGTGAAATTTTGTGACAAATAATCAAGAAAAGAAAACTGCAACAATGAAAAAAGGCGGGCCAAATAAAATCGTAGAAATCGGCGAATTGTGTGAAATCGTATGTCAAGTTTACCTGGTAACCGTTTTACTTTTAACGTCTTTGTGAAACTTTTTAATAGCCATCCTTCAAAGATAATGGAAATAGTATATTATTTTTCATTAAATTCAATTCTTGCGAATAGGGAGCAATAATTGTAGACCTAAATACAAGGAGCTTAAATTTGTCTCCTTGATTTAATCTATAACTGAAAAAAAAAATCTTTATTTCTAAATGAAAATATGTTGACAGACGATATTTGTTCTCCAGAATAAATTGATTCATGAAGTTTGAATATGTGATAATACGTGTTTATTTTTAAAAAAATTTACTGGAATCAAAAATGTTTTTTCTTTCACCGTCTATTCAAATTGAAAATAAATTCTTTTTTTTTTTCAGTTTTAATGAGAAAAAATATATTAATACGTTTTATTTCTTCTTTTTTATCCACAAAATTGGAATAATTTAGTTGCCATTTTTAGAGAAACTTCGTTAAATTTACAAATAATAATAATAATAATAATATCTCGGAATTTAAATAATTTTTTTAAATTCTGAGAGTTTATGACATCCTCGGATCAATGAAAGGCTTGATGACAAGCCGCTAGGGACTCATGCGTTAGTGCAAAAACTTGAGTGACCAATTCTTTTGGCACGACTAACTTTACAGATTCATTCAAAATAGCTGACTCCCTTGTATCCTCACAAACTAAAATGTCATCTCTAAAAAAAATTTCATGTATTTAGGAGCAATTTCTACACCTTGGTCTAATTTTCTTGCAATCTCGCAGCATTTCTTGTCTGATTTTTGTAATTCACCAATTTTTTCAAGTAGATTGGAATGAGGCATAAAAGTAACTTCCTTTTCGACTTGTATACAAAAATTACAATTAACAGTATCATTGGAGTTATCATTGTTGACATACCTCGAAAGGAAATCTGCGACACTGTTACACTTACCTTTAACAAACTTGATTGTAAAATTAAAGTCTGAGAGAGTGCAGATCCATTTAGCCATGCGAGATGTAGGGTCGTGAATTTTTAACATAAATGTTAGAGGCGCATGGTTTGTATAGATGAAAAAATGGGTATTAGCAATGTAACATTTAAAGTGGGCAGTTGCCCAAACTAAAGCTAGTAATTCCCGTTCAGTGGTGGAGTAGCGGGTCTCAGCATCTTTCAATTTTCTGCTGGCAAAGGCAACAGGATGGAGCATGTTACTTTCATCTAATTGTGATAACACTGCCCCTAATGCTTCGCCACTGGCATCACTATATAAGTGGAATTCTTTCTCAAAATCAGGGAGTGCAAGACATGGTTTTGAAATAAGAGCCATTTTAAGGTCTTCAAATTCTTTCTGTGCATCTTCATTCCACGAAAATTTTCCTGTCTCTTTAGTTAAGTTGATTAAATTTTTGGCCCTCTTAGTAAAGTCTGGTATAAATCTCCTATAAAAAGATAGAGTTCCAATAAAGGACCTAACAGCCTTTCGGGTAGTTGGAGGTTTAAAATTTTCAATTACCGCAATCTTTTTATTAATAGGTGAAACTTGGCCACTACAAATCTCAAAACCTAGATATTGTATTTTATTCGAAAGGAAAGTGCATTTACTGGGCTTAAGTTTCAATTTATGCAGTCTTAACCTATCAAAGACCATGTTAAGCTTCTCAAAATGAGAATTAACATCACAGGAGGCAATTACAATGTCGTCGATATAAACAAGAATTCCAAGATTGCCTAAATCACCGAAAATAGCATTCATAAGTCTCTGGAAACTGTTACCTGAATTTGAGAGCCCAAAACAGTTACGGGTCCACTCAAAAAGTCCCTTGTGGGTGATTATAGCAGTTTTATGCCTATCCTCTGGGCGAATAACCTGTTGAAAAAAACCACTGGTTAAATCTAGCGTTGAAAAAAATTTAGCCCCACTTAAAGCATCAACAGAGTCGGTGATGTTAGGTATTGGATAAGCATCTTTAACAAGATTTTTATTTAATCTTCTGTAGTCAACAGCAAGTCGATAGGAAACGTCTGATTTCTGAACCAGAATAACCGGAGAAGCAAATTCAGACATGGAAGGAGAAAATATGTCCGCCTGTAATAAAGTATTAAGTTGGTCTTCCATTTCTTGACGTAGTTTGTAGGGGACTCTATAAGCTTTGCCTTTAACTGGTTTATTTGAAGTTAAGTTAATTTCATGCGGGATTGTATCACAGCCGGGTAAATCTAAGACCGATGCTGCAAATACATCTTTGTTTTTGTCTAGAAAATTTTGCATTTTAAGTTTTAATGGGGGTTCTAAATGATCTAAATTAATTTCAGAGCTCCAAGTGAGATCAGCGTGATCAAAGTCACCAATTGGAGGGGCCAAATTTACATTACAAGTAAGGTTATTTTTAGTTACGGGTACATTTGACTTGTCTACACATTTTTGAATTTTGGCAACAAAGGTTCCTTTATTTAAATGAATACTATTGTCTGAAAAATTTGCAAATGAGATATATAGGCCATGTTCTTTAGTGCAAATGGCTCTGGAGGTAAGGAGACCTTGATTTAAATTTTTCGCCAAAGGTTCTAACATAACAATATCATTTTCATTAATAAAATTTTCCTTATAGCTTTTAACCTGGGCTAACATTTTTGACTGCGGGGGAATTGAAATTTTACTACATAACACAGCGAAACTTATATTTTTATTTTTATTGGTTTTATCACTACTGCTATCTTCATTGCTCTCCTCCTCGACTTCAGGTACCTTATCCTCTATACTTACCAAATCTTCACTTTCATCAATATTACAAATTTCAGTAGTATCTTCAGCTAAATTACCCTGGGTTACCTGACTCGCTGCTGATAGATTATTAGACCATGCAAACTTTATTTATGTAAATTCCTGCAGTTGGTAATGTATATGATTGGGGGTGAAAAACGCTATATACAGCTGGGGGGTCCAGGGGCCTGTGGGGGATCGAGTTGACCACATCTGATCCGGCCACTAATAGTTTAAAGGTTCATTTACGCTATTTGCTATTGGGGTGTTATTTACCGCCTGCTCTTCATTTCTGTTCGCAGCTGTATTCCTACTGTTTTGGTAATAACCACCTCTTCTTCCCCTGTATCCGCCTCGCTGATTGTGGTTCCCTCTAGGATTTTCACCTCTGTTTCTATAATTTTGCCCACGGCTCCTGAAATTTTGACCACCTCCCCTTCTAAAATTATAGTCGACAAAATTTAGTGGACAATCTCTGGCATAGTGGCCTTGTACGGAACACCTATAGCAGGTTACGGGTCTTACTTCCTGGTTTTTCTCCTGTACATCCCTAGCCCTAAGATCAACTAAACTGTCTATCTTTGCTGCTAAAACATCAATTTGTGATTTCAGCTGGTCTATCTCCTTCTTTTGTGAGCTATCTTGCTGAAAAACAGCAGCACAGGGTAGGTTTTGGGTCAAATTAGGGTTGAGAATTTCCTCGCGGTGGTTGTAAAAAGGGTTAATGCTTCTATAAGCTTTTTCTTCAAGAAGCGCAATTTTGAGAACTTCTTCTGGGGATTGTGGATTTCTCGCAATTACCCCCTTTCGCACTTCTGGTGTAAGGTTGCTCAAAAGCATGGAGTGGAGTAGAGCCGTTCGGCTTTTATCGACTACTTCACCCTGGATACCTTCAATTACTAGGGCTCTTAATGACATATCATATGCCTTGTCATAAAACTCCTGAACACTCATATTGGGAGGCTGTTTAAAATTTAAAAAATGACTGAGGGCAACATCTCGTGTGGCCTGTGAAGTATAGCTCTCTTTTAGTATTTTCAATAACTCATCAGATGTTTTCGCTTTGTGAATTTTTATCCGCCTAGATGCAGCTCCTGAAAGTCTAGCAAGTAAAACAAACTTCTTTTCCTCCTCAGTCCAGTCGAATAATTTTGAAAAACTCTCAAATTTCTCAGAAAAATCTGAGAAGCAGACTGAGCTGGCCTCTCCATTGAATGGGGGAATGTTAGACAAATTGTCCACTAATGCATTTTTTCGCTGAATAGTGGCAATTGCCTCTGAATGTTTATCAGCCATGGTTAGAGTTAGAAAATGACAAACAGACCCCCAAAAAAAGGAAAATTGGGGGGGGGGGGCATCTTAAAAATGGGATAAAGAGAGGAAAAGAAAAAACCCTTACAAATACATAAAACTTAAGTATAGGATTATGATTTTAGTAAATGAGGTAAAGTTATGCATACGAAACATAATTTTGACTGGGAATTGTAACTAATAGCACAGAGAGAGAGCCTAGACCTCTTTTTACACTTGAACATATAAATAAAATTTTAATTGCAAAAACACCCAGTTGCTCTTTGATATATAAATACATACAAGTAAACAATAATAAATAACCCAGAGACCGAATTGCTACGGCTCCATTTGTTGTGGTGTTTTGGTGTTCTTTCTAAAACACAATTTACTTAATTTAAAAAACAAGTATACCCTGATTAGCTCCACTGAAATCTGTTGCCATGGAAAAGGGAGCAAATTATATTAAACTAATCAAAATATCAAAACTTAAAAAAAAACCGAATAAGTTTAAACAACATGAAACTTTTGAATTCATAATTTTAAAATAATTCTAAATGTAGTAAAGGGCAACAGATTTCTAAATCAAGTAGCATACTGAAATGCGAAAGAACACCCAACTCCACTCCAACCCGATCAAGCTCAAAACTCCACACACACTAGATTAATAAAGATGTAATCATCATTCAATTTGGAAAAAGGAAGATAACCTGAAATTCCTCTAATATGAGGACCAAAAAGGGAAAGAGAGAAATTAATAAAATAAGGAAATGATGATACACTAAAATTTTAGAATAAACATGGAGATTCTGAACAAGATCAGATCGGTTAACCGAAAATCGTATAGTGGCATAAAATAACTGAATACTTTTTTTTTTTTTTTTTTTTTTTTTTTACTTTTTTAAAATAAACATTTTGATGTTTATTTTCGAAAACAACATTACTGAGAGAGGAGAGTTAAAGCTAAAGTTAACATTTATGAAATTAAATTTAATATTACTGTTTCACTTATTAATCTATCCACCATTAAATCAAGATCAAAATTACGATTGGACAACACTGAGTAAACCTCAATTAATGTTCATTAAAACAATCAGTTATGAATTTTAAACTTAAGAAATTTCAAAGTCTTAATTTAGAAAAATTATAGCTTTCATGATTTTATTCTCACATACTGAAACGTTAATCCTCACTAATGATTTTACTGTAAACATGTAAATACCAATTATTTAAGAACTACACAAAGAAAATAAACCCCTTTTCTTTCTAAAAAAAAACAAAAATTTTTATTTGAACAATGAAAGATTACCAAAGCTACTAAGTTCTCCAAAATTATAACATAATCACAATTTAAGGGTTAATTAGTTATACCTAAATTACTCATCATTTATCTTCAAAGTAAGTAACGTAATTCTTACAATTATTACACATCATAATTTATCAAGTTTATAGAGTAACTCGCTTATTAAACAAATTAATTATTAATAGCACTTGGAAGTATACATATAATCACTCTCAGTGTTTTTACAAATGGGCATATACATTACTTACTATTGGTTATATATGTAATGAGAAGGATAAAAAGCTACTTACAACAAAGAATAACATGTTAAAACTGTCATCAATGGGCTAGAATATTTTTGTTGGGGAGGTTTCTGTTAACCTTCATATGAGTTCACCATATAATTCATCATTATAAGCGGTGACAGGTTTCATCACAGTTGTGGGTTAGATCACTACTCCGCACATCTTATTAAGCTTCACTATCAGTCACCACGTCGTCAATTATTGGCTTTCGCATCTTGTCAGGAGGGGGTTTGTCCCACAATAGAGACCTTTACAGTCAGATTTCACACTACCAGCATCAACTATTGGATTACTGAATTTTTACTACTGGGTTGACTGAGATTTATCTTTATTCTAAAATAACAATCATGTTAATTTGGAACGACACACTGACCACACGCTCAAATATTCGCAAGAGCATACTCGGCGTCACCGTATCAGAACTTCACTTAAGTCCTCTATCATGCTTTTCACGTATCTCTGATAATATCACTTCATTTCAACCCTTCCTCGCCGGACTCCTTTCTTTTTACAAGAATTTATTTTCTTTCATTCAGTCGCATTCTACCGGTCACGAATCAATAATTATTTAAACACGAGAAACCACAGCAACAAGTGAAGTGCTTCATTCCGACTGCCGTCATAAAACACGGGTGTTCTCATGCTATTCCCAGTGTTTCATCCTCCAACCAGCTCACGATCCAAACAACAAGTCAGTTTACGAGCCAAGTAATAATTCGTAAACATTCTCTCTCCCGCGCTGCTTACAAAAACTGGCCGGAACCACTCTGTCAAACGGGGTACGGGAATGGAAACAATAGGAATGGACTAACCCTGGTGGCGGCACTGTGTCGCTCATTCCCTGCTGGCCGCTACATGGGGGAAGACAACCAAGCTTCACCCCCATGGCGTGTGCTGAAGGGGGTCCCATGAGCTTATGTTTACATGGGCGCCAGCCAGACGCTATGGACAAGTATTTCTTTTACTGCAGGTTGTAACACACAAAGCTTAATTGCGTCCATAGTCTATTCACCAGACAACGTAATACCTCTTGGGGTGTACTCGCTTTCTTTTAGCCAAAGATAGACACAGTGTCACCAGTCCCTGATTCCAAGCATGGGAAAGTGCATGGCTGTCTCCAAAATTGCCACCTGTGTGGTCTTTAACTGACAAACATCCCTCCTTGCTATTTATCTTTCGCATTTGAAAAACAGGAAGCTAAACTAGACTATAAACGTTGAACTTACTTTGCAAAACGAAAAAGAAAGAAGAAAAAATAAAAACTGATTTTATTATTATTATTACAGTTACTTTTATTTATTTAAATTTTTATTAGAAACAGAAAAAAAAGAGTGCTTTTAAATAAATGTTGAGAGAGTGATTTAAGGTAATTAATGTAGATTAAAAAAAAAAAAAATGGTTGAAACCAACCGTAACATAAAGAAATTTTCTTATGTATCACTTTTTTGTTTCTAAAATAATTTGATATTTTTCATTTAAGTTATTACTAAAATAATATTTTAATATCAAAATGAATTTTGAATGCAGTTCTAAAATGAATTTTTTACGATAAAATAAAGCGTAACTCATCCATCTATTTTAAATATTTATCTAGAAATGTCAGATTTATTCAGTTCAACGAAATTTTTTAATCATTTTTAAAATAATATGATTTATTATCAAATACCGACCCTATAAAACGCTATATGTCTTATTTTCTATACTGTTTCCTTTTGTCTCTCTTCTGTATAAAATTTGATTGAATTCTAAATCTTAAAATTTAAATGAGTTAGAAAAAGTAATGAGTAAAATAAAGCACTACTTTTATCACATTAGAATTTTTCTCTTCTGCGGTGTCACTGGATTCTTATCTGTTCTAAAAGACTGTTTATTTGACACAAGACAAATTTGATTTGTGAAAAAATAAAGAAAATACAACTCTTTACTGCGAAATATATTGCATAAGATTGCAAATTATCTTTCCTGAGCTAAAGCTTTAAATTGAAATTCCGGTAATAATGTAGTCTTTATTTATAGCTTTCAAATGCTTTATGGAGACGTAAATTCGTTTTTATACTGCACATTTCAATCATCGAAAATGATATTTTATTGCCTTTAATTTATTTACGTGAATTTGTATATTGGAACATTTTCGAAGAAGAAACTATTTCATGGGATATTTATTGTTTGTTTTGAATTTTTATTTAATAAAAGTTTTTTTTATTTCTCAAAATATTGAATTGCTGCTGCATCAATATCCAAGAATTACAGTCGAGTAGGAAAATTTTATTTTGCTGTATTGTATTAGATCTAAATTTTTATAAAAATCTGTGATACTTTTTTTTTGTCTTTAGAGTAGTATACATTATAGAATAGTATACATTAAAAAAAATAAAGATAAGATGCTTTCCATAAAAGTTACATCGAAATGTCATAAAATAGCTTAAAAGTATAGGTAGAACGAAAAAATGCTTTTTCAAATTATTTTCCCTGAGATCACAAGAAGGGTGTCCCTGGGATTTCTATGGTCAAAATAGTATTACGGCCAGGGCTTGACAAATACGGTAACCAGGACGCCACTGGCTACCAAATATTTTTATCTGGAGACCAAGTTATTTAATTTATTGGGGTTTTTGTTGTTGTTTCTTTTTTGTACAAAAATTGACCTAAGCTTTCTTGAAATGAGCACAAATGCCATCCTCCTTCTCCCCCCCCCCTTTCCCAATATTAAAAAATAAACTTTGAAACTATATTCACACAAAAAATATTTTGAACTTTTGTTTTTAATTTGGCAAAACTAAGTTCATCAAATGTAAATTTTAAAATAATCAAATCAGAATTATTTGAGACTTCGACAGAAAAATAGTCGAAAACTTGTTTTCCTGCTTCAATATTTCGTCGATGCGCTCTCTCAGCAGATATAGATTTTGTAGCATTCAATTATTCGGACATTTGAAGCATTCGGCAATCAGCATTTTTCGAACATGCCTTTTAATTCACTCTTTACAGTATATATATATATTTTGAAACATATATGATTTTCATAAGTTTAATTAGAAAGCTTAGTTTATATTATCTTTCTGAACAATGCCTGTTATTATTGATGAATTGTATGAATTCTAAACGATGCCTGTTATTATTTTTCCTCAATTAATTAATAAAAAGTTTTGTGCTTTTTGAAAATTAATGACGAGGAAGGAGGGGGTGGTAGATATTTTTTAATGGCTACTAAAATTTTTTCTGGCTACCAGATTTTAACAAATTTGTAAAGCCCTGATTATGGCTCATATTACACTTCAAAATAAGTGGAAAAATAGAAGCTACTTAACTGAACCTGACACAGCCTAAACAGTCTGACACAACTTTCCACTTGTTTTAAAATGTAATATGAGCCATAAGAATTTTGTGACCCCTGGGATCACAAGGACATCATGCACGTGATCTCGGGGCTTTAAAAAATTCGTTATACTTATACTTTCAAACTATTTTATGACTTTTAGATTCAAGTTTTATGTGTATTAAAATTTTGTATTAAAATTACTTCTATGGATCTATTGTTTGAAAAATCCACAAAAGCTGAATGTAAAATTATAAAAAAAAAAAATAAAAAGTATATGTGCAACAAATATTAATTTTTTTTAATTTGATCCTCCAGATAATATACATTATCTTGTGGTTACAGTTTATATTTTAAAGCAAAAGAATGAAACATTTTGTAGAAGATACTTATCTGAATCTGTCACGTTTGAAAAAACATAAGCGTTTTATTGAAATATATTCTACGAACATCTTATTTGTATTTTTTTTGTACAGTTCCAAAAACAATTATTTCTATAAAATAAGCTTATAATTATAAATAGTTAGATGATTTCGTGATTTTTTTTATGGCACCGATAAGAGTGTATTCCGTGGAAGAAATTTAATACAGGCGATCATGTTAGGCATGCAGAATTGAGTGAAGCATGCTCAAATTCGCAACTTGTTTTTAAAAATAGCATGAATGACGTGCCCATTGCTTATCAATATTTAAAAAAAAATAAGTAATAAAAAAAAGAATTTTTGCTGTACCAATATTTCTTGATTTTTTAAAATGATTCTTATGTAATTGTTGATGCACCGCATCTTAATTGTGCGATGTTAAATGAATGCGAAAAAAAGAAATACGTTCGTCACATTTTTTTTAGTCAAAGAATGTTTATAAATTAACCTGTTGTCTATTTTAAAAAAGCCACATTTTGTTCTAACCACAAATTTAATTATCCTTTTAAGCACTTAATAGTATGAATGCACTTTACAATTTCACAGTACTAGAATATATTTTTGTATATTTCGTTACATATGTTTGCTTTTTTAAAAGGGCATAAAAAATATATCCAAACATTCGTTAAAAATGATTGCAATAGATAACATTTAGTGAAATAGCTTATTTTTAATTGATGTAACTTACTTCTAAAGTCATTACACAAGATAGGCATGTACGTCATTTTTGGCGTTTGGTTACTTTTAATGTATAAAGGGAGCAAGTGGTTGTTTTTATGACTTTTGTTATGTAATAGTTTGCGAAACAACTTAGTAAAAACAATTTCTGACATCTATCAATACAAAGTGTTGTGCGTAAAGCCCAAACCTAGAAAGAAGTTTTTTTTGAATGCAGAATATAATGCTAAATTAATTAATTAATGTATTAGATATTTAATTAATTAATCTAATAAGTTTTTTAAGGCACTTTTTCAACAGTATTTTTCTGATATACATTTCTTATTTTAATAAATTAATTATTTTTAATATTTTCTTGAAGGTGTCGTGGATCCGTCGCAAAGATTTACACGTCTTGACGGTGGGCAGCTATACATACACAAGTGACCAACGGTTTACAACAATTCACTTGAAGAATTCGGACGACTGGACTCTTCAAGTGAAGTATCCGCAGAGTAAAGACGGTGGTGTCTACGAATGCCAAGTCAGTACAGTTCCAAAGATGAGTCACTTCGTCACCCTAAATGTCATTGGTAAGTGTAATATGAATAAATAAGTTTATAAATTGTAATTATGCTTGAAGTAAATATGTCAAATATGTTTGCTATAAAGGCAAAGTAACAGAAATTTTAATTTCTTTTTTTTCTTGCTGTATTTCACATGGAAAGGGATTAACATTATTACAATACGGGCAGAAGTTGTTTATCACATGGAATAGGAAAAACATATAACTTCATACGTTTTAATTTGTGACAAATAATAAAATGAAATTAAAGATTGTTAGCAAAAAACGTTTGGTATGGTCAATCTTTTTATATATATAGATTGATAAGCTTATTTATATAGACCATATCACTAACAGAAGCACTAAACAAGATTTCTAATTCACAGGTGTAACACGTGACCACTTTCATTATACCTTTCTTTTAAAAGGGCAACTTTTCTAAACATTTTTTTTTTTCCTCATTTCAGTTATATATAAAGTAATGTATTTGTTCGGTGTTATAATAAAAGTGTGTTCTGCAGTGTTTCGTTCAGCCAAGAAATATTTAAATTAGACTTAATGTCTTTTAGACTGTAGAATGTTTAGTTGTTAGAACTACCATTTTAACATCACGCTTTCATAAGCTAGAAATAACTAGAATGTAGAGAAAATAAAGTAATACTTTTTTATTGCTCATTCTGTCCTTTTTTTACCTATGTTATAACTCTCATAGTTAAAACTATAATAGTTGCAGTATTTTAAGTGACATGGATTGACACAAAATTAATTTCATTGTTGTGACCCCAATGTTGTAATCGATTTTATGACTCTATTATTGGAACTCTATTAATGCCAGCATAATTTGTGTCTGTATTTTCGGCTTTTGTAAAAAGCGGGTTTTTGTACCTGGTGCCTGCCTCTGATTGTGTATCGATAAGAAAACAGTTAAATATCACATTGTGTCAACAAAAATGAACTCGTATGTAACATTTGCGGAAAATCAGTTTAATAGAAATGAGTCAAAAGTCGATTGCAAAATTTGACCTAAAGAGACAGACAACAAAAAATTTTAAATAAATGCGTGTAAAAATGAAAATATGTATAATGCGCATCTTTTTTCCCCAAAAATAGGACTACAGAGCGGGGATATTTCCGAACACTATATGAAACCATACATATTTTCATTAAATATCTGAAACACTACTTCCGGGATGGAGCTTTTTTTTTTCAGTTTTTGTTCATTCCTCCATAATCGTTTGGTCGAGTCAACAACATTATACAGGCTGAGCACAAAGTTTTGCTCTGATTAGAAATATTTATTGTGCGAAAACTATTATAATTAGACATATGTACATCAATTGTTTGGATTGTACATTGTTTGGATACATAAGTTACAGTTATAAAGTTTTTGATAAGACAACTTATTTTATAAAATATCAAAGTTTACCTCCTTGATAGCTCGGAGAAATATTATTGAAGAATTACTGGTACCATTTGGTTTAAAAAGCTTTGCATTCTCGATTTTTTTCATAAAAAATGTCTAATTTTAGATCGGTTAGATGGTTTTCTATAAGCTTTAAAGACACGGACGGAGTACTCAGTGCGTCATTCTGTGAAAAATAGTTGCAAATTCCAAAATAATTTTATGATTGACGCTGCGCTTCATTAACCTCTTCCCACAGATTCTTCAATGTTCCAACATAATGTTCGGAACATAATGTTCTTCTGCTTTCTCTCAATATTTTTATTAATACATCGCCACTGCCCTATGCGGAATACGCAGATCGTATATTTGTGTAATTTATTCAATTTTCTATCTTAATTAAAATACTTTTGTATGAATGTGATGACTATTACTTTTATAGTATTAAGAAATATTAGACGTTATTTATCTTTAGCATCAAAAGTTGATATTTGGCTTTAAAAGGCACTGGCACTGCAATTGGAGTATGCCTTCTGTGTGTTTTATGTCACAACAAACCGACCGTGTTGCATAAATTCTAATTAATTTACTTTCTTTTTTTTACAATTTGACGTTTATCGTTTTTATAATATGCTATTAGGCATTGCATTAAACAAGGATATTGTTAAAAGTTGTTATTTAAGGGGTTACATACGTTCTCGGCGGCAAAAAATTTACATTTTGTGGAATTTGTTTTTAGGAAGGCAGTAAAATTAATTGAAAAACTAATAATTCTACGTCGTTTTTTATTGCTTGAAGTAGTTTAATTTTTTAATTGTTATTGTTGTTAAATTTAGTCACATATTACGTCGGAAATCTGGAGCCGCGTTGACCTATACCCAAAATATTCGGACTCGATGGACAGCATCTTAACATCCTGTACAAACAAAGAAAAAATAATGATAATTATTGCTAAGGGCCATCGTTTCGAATTTTTTAAAAATAAAAAAATTGCACTATTTTGAAAAAAAATCATTTTTTGTCTAAACTTTTCATTTTTTAATTTATTAAAATATACAAAAAATTAAAATCGTCAAAAAATGGCTCGATGGACCTTAGATAAATTATGCATAGATGAGCGCAAATATTATCCAAAAAGGATAAAAAATTGTTCAAGTTATAATGCTGCCCCTATTGAAAAATGTAGAAAATTCCAGAAAATTCCAGAAAATCGCGTTTAAAGGTATAGAAAAAAAAATATATATTGATATTATTTTTTCAACTTACACTTTAATTGCTATTCCTGTGCCATACCTCCTATGCATTAATCTGCTCATTTAAAAGGAGTAGAATCTTTAGTATAATTTTTCGGCAAGGTCGATTTTATCGATCGTGTGTTAGCTCACATTTTTGCTCATATCTTTCTTAATAATTGAGATATATAGTTTCCAGAAAATCGCGTTTAAAGTTTTAGAAGAAAAAATATATGTTGATATATATATTTTTTTTCAATTTACACTTAATTTGCTATTCCTGCGCCATACCTGCAATGCATTAATCTGCTCATTTAAAAGGGAATAGAATCTTGAGTAGTATTTTTCGGCAAAGTCGGTTTTATCAGTCGTGTTCGAGCTCACATTTTTTCTCATATCGTTCTTAATAATTGAGATATGTAGTTTCCAGAAAATCGCGTTTAAAGTTTTAGAAGAAAATATATATTGATATATATATATTTTTTCAACTTACACTTAATTTGCTATTCCTTCGCCATACCTGCAACGCATTAATCTGCTCATTTAAAAGGGAATAGAATCTTGAGTAGTATTTTTCGGCAAGGTCGGTTTTATCAGTCGTGTGCGAGCTCACATTTTTGCTCATATCGTTCATAATAATTGAGATATGTAGTTTCCAGAAAATCGCCTTTAAAGTTTTAGAAGAAAAAACATATATTGATATATATATATATTTTTTTTAACTTACACTTAATTTGCTATTCCTGCGCCATACCTCCAACGGATTAATCTGCTCATTTAAAAAAGAGTAGAATGTTTAGTTGAATTTTTCGGCAAGGTCGATTTTATCGATCGTGTGCGAGCATTTTAAATCTTTTTGCCCATAAATCTACACACTAATAAAATTTGATTAATTTCCGTAAAAAAAAAAAAAAAATCTGAAAGTTGAGAATGAATGTGACCCTTTAAGATTTAAAATGCTTTGGTTCTCATAGTTCGCCACCCATATTTTTATGTTGTTACAAACCGTCCGTGGCATTAAATGTTAAATATTTCAAAACACGAAATTCAGCCCTTATGCCATATTCTAAAACGATTCAATTTATTTGAAAGGTATATTGATACTGAAACTAAAAGTTAAAGACAATTAATATCTAACTTCTAAAATCTAGAAGTAAATTCTTAAGTTATAGTAGGAATGAAAAGTAAAAATAGTATACTTTTATTATTATTCATAATAATGGGTACTTATTTAAAAATGATGTACAAAGTACATTTCTTTAATTAATTTACTTTTCTATATATATATATATATATATATATATATATATATATATATATATATATATATATAATCAACAAAATAGGAAAATCTTTACATTCTAAGGATATTTTGCTACATCAGATATAATTTGAATACAGCTAACGATATATAGTTTTTAAGATATCTCGACACAAAAATATTTCTCTTTTAAAAATAATAAAGAAATATTTTAATATAAATTTTATAAATATTATTTCAATCCTAAAAGAATCAAGCAAAAGTTGATTTAATGTATTCTAAAAATAGATATATGGGATCAAGAAAACAATTTATCTTGACCGTAATGAAAACAGACAAATATATAATAAAAATTTTCAAAAGTGATTTAAAAAAAATATTTGGAAAATTAATGTGCGTTGAGATAAAATATCTTCTGACATCCTTTCTCTTAATTTCATATTTGTTATTTCATGGATTCTAAAAAAATAAAATAAGAAATAAAAAAATAAACCGCTTAGAAAATGCAGTCTTGTTTTGGAAGCGATATTTTATTACCATGTTTCAACATTCGCGCTGGAAAATAAAGCTTATCGCAATTCTGCAGCTTACAATAAAACAAGTTTCGTTCGAGAGGCTGTTCACGCTAATGATCTGGATGTTTTATTAAATATTCAAAAGTTAATTTTTAGTGCTTTTACTGACGAAATACATATAATAACTTTCACTAAAATATTTTTGTTTCAGCAATAAAAGTAAACGCAATAACAGTCTTAACATGTATGGTATATTGATTTATATTATATATATATATTTCTACACATGTAAATAAAATAACTGGTTCTATTGTTTTATAAGTAATTCAGGGATCAAGTTATATTGGCTTAAGCATAAAAAATCATAATTTTTTGTACTTTTGATGCTATATCACGTGAGTGGGGAATTTCAAATTTCAAATTTTCGATGTAACTCGTATTTCCTAAAACAAAATAATTAAAAATAAATGATTATTCTATTAAACATTAAATATTATCTAGAATGTATATCCACAGCATTTACAATTCGCACCGATAAATTTGACTGATTACGATGTTAATGTTATGTGAGTCGTTCGCGCAATTAAGTTTTTAACATTCTTTCAACAATCCTAATTTTTGGATGGAGCACATTCTATTGCATAATAGTGTAGAATTATTCTTTAAAGTCGTAATTTTCAATAATAAAAACGTTAAGCTTCCTTCCTGGAATAATAGTACAATATAGGTGAAAGGCATCTGTATTCTGAATTATACAAATTTATTTCGTAATCTTTAATATGCGTATATAAAAAGTGAAACATTTGACCCCCACACACCACCTACGTAGTATTGATGCTCGCTTGGGACATTCAACGCAATTCACACAACAGCACGTTTCTTAAAATTTAATTGCGTTATCTGAAATAATAAAGAAATTTTTAATCGAAGATTTTTCAAGAAAATTTTAATAATTTTGTACACTGTTAAAAATAAATCCGTTAATTCACGGTAAACTACTGGCAGTAAAGTTGCCGAACTTTTTTCCGTTCCGTTGGTACATTTTCCGTTTTGAATGATAAAGGAAGGGAAAACTCCGTTTGAAGAATCGGTAAGTTTCCGTTATAAATAAACTCGGTTTTAAAAAACGTCATCTCTATTTGTGCTGCCATCTCTCGATTATTACGGGAGTATTTAATTTAATATTTGATATAATGCAAGTACATTTTCTGCCCGTCCTGAGGATCGAACTGGGGACGCTAGTGGTTTGAGCCGAGTGATTTACCGTAAGACCAGCAGGTCCTTGCTAGAGTAGGAGTAGGAAACGATGATAGGGGATTTCTTCAAATCGCAGCTTGGGACTTAAACAATTTGGGGTTTAGAAAACTGGTAATTTTGAAGTTAATTGCGGGGATATTTCGTAATGAGATGATGGTTGAAAACTACAGTATTAATAGAGGATAAAAACATGAATTATATATATTCTTAATTTGATTGTTAGATGTAAAATATAAATATTATATTTTTAATTAAATTCGATATATATATATATATATATTTTTTGCTTTTTTGCGAAAATCGATTTTTAATCAACTGTTATGTATTTTTTTTAAATGTGTTCGTTTAGAATATATTTTCAGTGTGAGTGTTTTTAAAACTTTAAGAAATAAATTGCGAATAATTTTAAAGGAATTAGTTTAATTCGAAAGCATTATTTTTGTTTGTTGCTTTTTTAAATAGAATCGATTTTTCTTCACTTAATTTAGCTATTATCTGGAGGCACGGCAGTGCCTCCGCCAAGTCGAGAGAGGACAGCCGTAAGCATACTTTTCTGGAAGCAACTCAGGGCACTTTTGACCCCCCCCCCATATCTCCGCTGGAGTATCCCAAAAATTTTAAACTTCGTTTTTCTAGAGTATTTGGCAAACAGGACCAAAATTTAAAATTACAACTTTCTGTCTTTTCTAGTTCAGACGATATATGAACTCAAACATTCGATTTTTTGTCACTCACTCACTCACTCGTTCACGCGTCATCAAAAAGATTAGGTAGATTCCGTAGCCCTAGAAACTTGACATTTGGAAAAAAGGTAGTGTTTAGGATACAAAGGAAGGAAAATTTATAAAATCCGGAAAATTCGAACGAAAAACATTCGAAAATTCAACAAATTCCATCAAAATTGAAAATTGAAAATAATACGATTTTGTAGTCTTAGAAACTTAAGATTCGGTGTGAAGGTAGTGTTTAGTATCCAGAAAAAGAAAACATCAAAAACACCAAAAAAATCGAAAGCAAAATTGAAAAAATCGAAAAATCGAAAAAAATCTAAAAATTTTAAATAATCCGATTTTGTTGCGCTCGGAACTTGTAATTCGGAATAAAGCTAGTGTTTAGGATGCAAAATAAGGAAAAATTAAAAATTCCGGAAAATTCGAAAAAAAATTTCAAAAATTCGAAAAATTCGAAAGAAATTGAAAAAATTAAAATAAATTGATTTTTCAGCCTTAGAAACTTAAAATTCGCAGTAAAGATAGTGTTTAGGATTCAGAATAAGTTAAAATCAGAAACGCAATAAAATTCGAAAATAAAATAAAAAAATCGAAAAAATCGAAAAATAAGGAAAATTTGAAAATAATTCGATTTAATAGCGCTAGAAACTTGAAATTTGGAATAAATGTAATATTTAAGATACTAAATAAGGAAAAATTAAAAAATATGGATAATTAAAAAAAAATCGAAAATTTCAAAAAAAAAAAAAAATAGAAAGAAAGAAAGAAAGAAAAAGAGAGAAATTGAAAATAATATTATCTCGTAGTCTTAGAAACTGAAAATTTGGTGTAAAGGTAGTGTTTAGGATTCAGAAAAAGAAAAAATTAAAAACACAACAAAAATTGAAAATAAAATCGAAAACTCGAAAAAAAAACGAAAATTTGAAAATAATTCGATTTTGTAAAGCCAGAAACTTAAAATTTGGAATAAAGCTAGTATTTAGGATACAAAAAAAAAAAGAAATGAATAAAAAATCTATAAAAATCGAAAAAAAATCGAAAATTCGAAAAATTGACAAAAATTCGATTTTGTAGCTTTAGAACTTAAAATTCGGCACAAACTTATTGTTTAGGATACAGAAAAAGGAAAAATTAAAACACAATAAATTCGAAAATAGAATGAAAAACTCGTAAAAGATCGGAAATTTCAAAATAATTCAATTTTGTAGCGCTAGAAACTTGAAATTTGTAATAAAGGATACAAAATAAGAAAAAATTAAAAAATCCAGAAAATTATAAAAAAATTCGAAAAAATCAAAAATTCAAAATAATTTTATCTTGTAGTCTTAGAAACTTAAAACTTGGTGTAAAGGTAGTATTTACTATTCAATAAAAGGAACAATTAAAATATTCGTTAAATTCGAAAATAAAATCGAAAAATCGAAATATCTTTAAGAAATCGAAAATTCAAAAACAATTTGATACTGCTAGAAACATTAGTTTTAAGATAATTGTCCTATTAGCTAGTACAACGCCCCTAATTGTTTTATGTTATTTCCCCCGGATTATGGTTTTCTTTTCTTTCGTTTACGAATTTCGTTATAGAAAAGTTCCGCTATAGACTGGCTACGATATAGGCGATTTTTTTATAGACAGGTTTATTTTCTTTCACAGGTTGTACTCTATTTACTTCACATATGAAATATGGATTGTTAAATGATGTTAGCCCCACAAAAATTTTCACAACTCCCCTTACCCTCCTGACATATCTGGCTGGTTATGGCTTGATAGTCCTTTCTAAATACACTAAGTGACACTAAGATTCACTTGATTTATCTCTAAATTGAACCTAAATGATTCTAAGAAGACGAATCAAATAATTACTATATTGGCATGACAATCAGGTAACTTAGAATTAAAATCAAAAAATCAATAAATTTATAAAAAGTCGAAAATTTGAAAAAAATTCGATTTTGTAGTCCTAGAAGCTTGACATTTGGCAGAAAGGCAGGGTTTAGTACACAAAGTAAGGAAAAATTAAAAAATTCGTAAATAATAAAAAAAAAGACTAAAAAAAACATCGAAAAAAGGAATATAGTTTGATTTATTGGAAATTTCCGGAAATTTCAATTTTGGCTTTCTTTTTATACTAAAAAGTTCTTTTATGTTAAATATCAAGTATATAGGGCTGTGAGTAATACCTCAGATGGATAGCATCTATCCTGGAAGCAATTGAGAGTACTTTTGACACTCCCCCTCCCATAATTTAGTGCTTGCCTAGGAACCTGAAATCTCTTTTTATCTACAGTATTTTGCAAACGAATCTAAAGCTTCAAAATTTTTATACCTGTAAATAATAGGGACAGAGTGTGGGCTTAGCGAAAATGAGTGGATGATCCCCAAAAAGAACCCGAAATCAAGAAAAGGAGGGTTACTTACAAAAAGAAGTGAAATCTCATCAAAAAGTCACCTGTAAAGAATGCAGCCAAGTCTCGTAACTCATTTACCGTAAAAAGTACTGATATCGTATAAAGCCAAGTTTAACTATCTTATTATTTCTGAAATTTTCATTAACAAATCACTCCTAGTCTCTACATCTTTAGTTAATTATTATTTTGTGACTTGGCAATTACGCATTACAGGGAAGTTATTACACATTACTATGTTATGGGATGGGATGGGATAATTTAATTAAGGCAAATTAAATGCGCACAGGGAAGTTATTACACTTTAATATGTTATAGTATTATTTGATTAAGACTAACTATTTACATCATATTCTCGTGCTACGTAATTGCCAAGTCACAAAATAATAATTAACTAAAGATGTAGAGACTAGGACTGATTTGTGAATGAAAATTTCAGAGTTAATAAGATAGTTAAACTTGGCTTTATACGATATCAGTACTTTTTACGGTAAATGAGTTACGAGACTTGGCTGCATTTTTTACAGGTGACTTTTTGATGAGATATATATATATATATTAATCTGTTTGTTTAGAATATATTTTAAGTTCGAATACTTTTTTATAACTTTAAAAAATGAATTGCTAATAATATTAACAGAATGCAAAGAATTAATTTTTGCTTTTTTAAATTCGAAATCACTATTTTCTTGTTGTTGTTTTCAATAAACTTGAAATTTTAATTTATGGAATTTTTAATTTTTCTGTGCAGCAACATGTCAGTTTTGAAACATTGAAAATAAAGATGCAACAGATAACGGAATATCTCCGTTGGCTGCTTTCTTATATGAGGAAATTTTCTGCTTTTAACTGAAAATGCCCTTTTGCCATGAAAAGGGACTTTTTCTGTGAAATTCAGGAAAAAAAAAGCGTGAATTTCAGATTATTTTTAATAGTATACTGTAAAAAAAATTCCGTCTATTTACGGAAAAGGGACTGGCAGCAGAGTTGCCTTAATGTTTCCGTTTTTTGAGGAATGTTCCGTCTTAGTAGTCCATAAATGGCGCGATACAGACGCGAAGGAGTTTAAGCGCATGTGTGGCGATAAAAAATACTGCAATCCCATTGGATGATAGATTTTTACATTAAGAATTCCGTATTGGAAACTCTGTAATCTTAAAAGTCTAAAAAGTGTACAATTTAGGGATACAGTTTATGCACTTTTTATACGGGAGAGATTCCATTTTTCTAACAAAAAGGAAACGTTCTGATCAAAATTCACGGAAGACAACCTGTCAATAAACGAAAAATTTTAACAGTGTACATTGAAAATTCAAACTCTTTTAATACTGTTAAAATTGCTGCATTGTAAAATAATGGACAAAATCGTAATACAGATGTAAATCAAAATAACAGGTTTAAAGTGGACTATTGTTAAAAAAGGGTAATTAAATATAATTATTAACATTTCAAAATATTTTATAATTACAAATAAATTAACTTGCCGCACGAATTACTTTCACATTTCTGTTGATAGAACAATCGGAAAATCCTTATTGAAATTCGTCAAGAACGTTTATACTTGTATATTAATGCAATGTTTACCAAAAATATCAGAAAATAAATACATATTGTTAAAAAAAAAATCTTTTATTTTCAGTTGCCATACAGTTCTCTCTACATAAAATAAATCTTTAAAGATACATAAAAACTAGTCGTTGGAGGCCACCGTAATACTTACCCATCATGGATATGCATAATATAAAATATGAAAATAAAACATGTGTAAACTACTTATAAAATACATTGCAAGTCGAATAAAATCGAGGCTTGATGACGTCATAAACTTTAAAGGCTCGATTACTGAATTGCTTAAAAGAAACATCCTTATAACTCCAAAAACAATAATCCTATTAACTAGCGGTTTATTGCATCTGATTAAGCGTCTCAGTTCCAATTAAAATATATCTTTGAATCGAAATTTGGTTGAAATACAGGGTCATGAAAAATCGAAGAGTGTGGAAAAAAAATTACAAATATCTCGGCAACTAATTACACGATCGACTTCATTTTTTACGCAAAATTTATGATTTTTTATTGAATTTTATATTCCCTCCTTAAAATAAACAATTTCGAAAATTTTGTTATATACCTTTTATCAGAACGAACATTTCGAGAGTCCGAAAAAAATATTTCCGGATAATCGAGGTTACTGAAATTCAATAAGCTTCTTCCCATTATTACATACTAAGTACATACCAAATTTCAAGTCTCTATCTCAATTTTTTCGGGAGATAGAGCGTTTACAGGCACACAGATACACAGACACACAGATGGACAGCAATTTTTTTTTTCTAAAGATATGTTTTTCGGAATCTGCAGTGTCTAAAACGTGTAAATCCGTCAAAAAAAAAAAAAAAAAAAAAAAAAAAAAAAACGATTACAAGACTTACCCTATACTACTTATGATGGGTAAGTAATTAATCCTGAAAAAAAAAATAGTTTTTTTTGTTTGATATGTATTCAAATAACATGCTACATTTTTATGAAAATTCTTAAAATTAAATTTTTTGAGAAAAACGTTTTAATTTTGATTTTAAAAAGTTTAAAAGGAAACCTTCTGTAAAGAATTTCTCAGAAAATGAATAAGCAGAAATTTACAATAGAAGAAAAACTTATTTAAATTACACTTCAAATTACGAAAAATATTTCAAATATTACGTAATTGCTTACATTAGAAATACATCTAAGCAAATTTTAAGGTTTTTATAAAAATAATACACTTCTTTTAAAAATTAAACCTAGAAGCACAAACAAAATTTTTATTATAATCGAAATTTAATAATAATAGTAATGCTAAATATTTATCGGAAAAAAGTGAAAAAAAAAGTTACATTCCATTTCTAAAAAGAACATTGTTTTTCTTTTATCTTCAACATTCCTTAAAAGTTTCTCCCAAAATAAAAATTTTTATCCAACTCTTTTCGAAAGAACTACGTTTATGAAACAATAAAAAGGTAAAAAAAAAAGAAAAAAGAAATTTCTTAAGGGTTTTTATTTTTGAGCGAAAAAATAAAGAAACGAAATGAAAAAAATCGTAAGCGTAACCAATAGAAATCGGAAGAAAAACCTGCATAACTTTTTTTTTTCTTTTTTCTTTAGTAAATATCACTATTTCTTTTTTTTTATTGCAGAACTTAAATTGTAATCGCAGAAATAAAGTTTGTATGTGTTTTTGATTGGCACTGTATACAAGCTTTAGTAACGAAGGACGGATAAAAAAATATACGAAATGTGTTTGCTGAAGTTTTTTTTCTGCAAATTTTTGTTGTAGATATACTAGATGCTCATTATTTCCTGGAAATGATTTTGCATTATGTTTTGTTTGAATTGGAAAGGATTTGTTTCTATCTACTTTTCTTTGTAGAATATTCTGTGTTTGTTTTGAAAATATTTGATCATATCTGATGAAAAAATCTATTGAAGAAAGAAAATAATCAGGAAATGGAAAATGTGATGAGAATGTTATGTTTGCTTTAGAAAAGATTATTATGTGTATTCTTTATTTTCTTCAGATAGAAACGATTAAATATAGAATTAGTTTTTGGATGTAATTTTATCCGAAATTTATCCAAATACTAATGAAAAAAAAAAAACCTATTATGCTATAGTTGAAAAAAAAAATGTAATAATACCCTGATAAATATAATACAATATGTTATTGTTATTTTATTTATCATTTAATTAAAAATACTAAAAGCATTTTTATCACTCATTTATTTAATTTCATTGCGCTTGTTTAATGTTACACTTTAATAATATACAGGATTTCCAATAATGGACGGGCGGTTTTTAAAACTGAATAAAATGTAAACGTCGACAGCTGTTGAAGTTATTGTTACGGGTGATTAATGTGTGAAGTCAATATTTTCTTTACTACATGTTTCTTTGTTTTAGTTCGAAATACCACCAATAGTCGGCGCTTCAGAGTCTATAATTGTACTAAAAATTGTACTACAATTGTGCTGAAAAAACCTTGCTAATTACAAATCCAAACCAACATTTTGGTCAAAAGCTAAACAGAAAGAATGATAAAGCCTGGGTAAACTTTGATCCATTTGTTAGTTTGAGGATTTTATCAGTTTTGTTTGAGGAACTGAGTCAAGTTCATCGTTATTAACTTTTGCCTCATATCTCCGAATTGTGTTATTTCTGATTCTGCTTTCATTATGTTTTGAGACAAAATATATTGTCGGCAGGCAGATAAATGAAGAGAAATTAAAAATACGAATTTTTCAAAACTTACGTTGAAGCATTTTGAACTTTTATACTTGTATAATCACGCAATAGTGCCTACTAGCTTAATACAATTGAGCTATAGCGTTGCTACACTATCTTTTGGAAGTTTTTATCGTCTCAACTTCGTAGTAATCAATGATAAATAAGTTCCTCACTGATAAATTACTCTACGGAATGCTTTACTTTATTGTCTTTATGTCATGCTTTTACTTTGACTACGTTTTGAGACAAAATATATTGTCGATAGGCAGATAAATAAAGAGAAATTAAAAATACGAATTTTTAAAAACTTACGGTGGAGCTTTTTGAATTTTTAAACTTGTATAATCACACAATAGTGCCTACTAGCTTAGTAAAATTGAGCTATATCGTTCTTACACTATATTTTGCAAGCTGTGATTGTCTAAACTTTGTAATAATCAGTGATAAATAATTTCCTCACCGATAAATTACTCTACCAAATGCATTAATTTATTGTCTTGCAGAATTGTTACCGAAAAAAATTGCCCTATCTCATCTTATGATATAAGGTGATTTAAGTGAGATGATGTTTAAAAATTTGTCAGCTGATACTTATTGACATATTAATTACCGTATGGCATCGTCGTCTTAACGATGTTCGTGATTCATAACCATTGCTCTTTGCATGTTTTATATATGTAGAAGTTATTGTTTCTATATTCATATTTATATGAAAAATATAACAGATAATAATCGTAATGAATTATGTTGATTACTCTGCACCTTTTACTTCAGAAACATAATTATAGTATATATTTTTGATTTACAATCAAATGTATCCCATGCCAAATGTATCCCTATCCACATAAAAATCATAAGGTAAAGCTAGGAGAGTCTGCGCACAATTCAAAAGAATAACAATAAAAAAACTAAATATTAATTTTTTGCTAAACTATCCATGAATAATTTTTACTTTATTTGTCTTTTATGCATTTCCATTGCTATTTTGTTGTTATGTTGTAATTTAATAGAACAGTTGTAATAAAACCAAGAAAGTTACTTTGCGCAATCTGTCCTTACAGGGTTGGTGTGACTGCGCACATGGGTAGGAGAGATTGTTATTAATAATAACTGCATTAAATTGTTAACAATAATAATTACACTTAAATGACATTGTTGTAAGGTTTTTATGAACAAATATTATTGTATTAGGAATGAATATTTAAACCTAATGATTAAAGAGTCAGAAAAAGGAAATAATTTTAAAAACGATTAAAAAAATTTAATTAACGGGAAAAAAAATAAAGAATCAGAAAAAGCAAGTGAAGATAAGATTACAAGATAACATTAAGTTACTTGAAAACACGTTTAACTTAAAATTAGTAAATTTCCATTTTTCATTTTTTATGCAAATTTACTAATAAGCTGTGTAATCTTTCCTAGTATGAAAACTAACGGGAACAATGCGCCATCTCTCCTAAGTAGCAGATGCGCAAACTCTCCAATTTCGGAAGGAGAGATTGCGCGGCCTTTTATTTAAACATGGCCGCTACTAAAACGAACCGTTGATGTTCACATTGCTAGTCTAGATTAGCAGATTATGAGAATTACCAATAAGCTGCGTAATCTCTCCTAGCATGGAAACTAACGGGAACAATGCGCCATCTCTCCTAAGTAGCAGATGCGCAAACTCTCCAATTTCAGTAGGAGAGATTGCACGGCCTTTTATTTAAACATAGCCGCTACTAAAACGAACCGTTGATGTTCATATTGTTAGTCTAGATTAGTAGTTTATAAGAAATCGTTTAAGTTTAAAATATTTTGTACTACTGACATTGTATAGAAATTCTGATGAATAGCTATGAAAATTCAAGCACTTACTATAGGAAAACAAAACAAAATAGCAATGCTTTATCTTAGACGCTCAAAACAATCAACTTGCACTTTCAAGTAGACACTCCACTACTGCTGTTGTACAACTACCTGGAGTCAATGCGCGCTCACTCTACTCGTTCCCCCCGAACCTCTATGTGCGAAATCTCTCCGACCGCGCCATCTCTTGGCTTTACCTTATTTAAAACGCAACGAAAACACAGGAATATTTTTATATTAAATTTCATGTTTAATATGCAATGAAAGTTGGAGGACAGGTTCATTACACAATGTAAGCACCTACTAAGAAAGGATTTTTGAAAATTCACCACCCTAGGGTGTTAAATGGAGGATAGAAAGTTTCAGGTCATTTCGCGTTTTAGCCATATCTCAGCAGCAGTTTTATGTAGGAGTATTTAATTCCGGATAACAAATCTACTAAAAATTAGTTAAACATGTATGTATTTCAGTGAATTTAGAAATTCAACTTTTAAAGACGTTAAATGGGAGGTAGGATCTTTTTCTGCATTTCGCCATATCCCAGCAGCAGTTTTAGGTAGGAACGTGAAATTCAGAATAACAAATTTACTAAAAATTAGATAAACATGTATTTCAACAATTTTAGAAATTCAACATTTAAAGATGTTAAATAGGGTGTCGAATGTTTTAGGTAATTTCGTCTTTTTGCCATATCTCAGCAGCAGTTTTAGGTAACAACGTGAAATTCAGGATAACAAATCTACAAAAAAATAGTTAAAAACGTATTTCAGCGATTTTAGAAATTCATCGACTAAGGGGGTTAAATGAGGGTCGAATGTTTTTGGATATTTCGACTTTTCACCATATCTCAGCAGCAGTTTTAGGTAGGAGCGGGAAATTCTGATAACAAATCTACTAAAAATTTGTTAAACACGAATTTCAGCGATTTTAGAAATTCAACATTTAAAAGTGTTAAATGGTGTGTCGAATGTTTTTGGTCATTTCGTCTTTTTGCCATATCTCAGCAGCAGTTTTAGGTAACAACGTTAAATTCAGGATAACAAATCTACTAAAAAAATAGTTAAACACATATTTCAGCGATTTCAGAAATTCAACCATTAATGCGGTTAAATAAGGGGTCGAAACTTTTAGGTCATTTCCCCTTTTCGCCATATCTCAGCAGCACTTTTAGGTAGGAGCGTGAAATTCAGGATAACTAAAATACTAAAAAATAGTTAAATATGTATTTCAGCGATTTTAGAAATTCAGACACTAAGGAGTCGAATGTTTTTGATCATTTTGCCATTTCTCAGCAGAAGTTATAGGTGGAGCGTGAAATTCAGGATACCAAATATACTAAAAAATTGTTAAATAGGTATTTCAGCGATTTTAGATATTCATCCACGAAGGGAGTTAAACGGGGGGTCTAAAGTTTTAGGTCACCTTGCCATATCTCAACAGTAGTTTTATGTAGTAGCAGGAAATTCAGCATTACAAAACTACTAAAAAATAGTTAAAGGTATATTTCAGCGATTATAGAGCTAGTAAGTTTGTGGCCAACATCAGCAATGAGCTCGATTATGAAAGATTAGAAAAATAAGACAACTATTTCTGATTTTTTATTATATATTTTGCGTGACATTTTTCCAAGAACAAGTTTTTTTTTCTAATTTCCTATTTTGTAAATTGTTTTTTTGCGTTTTTTGCCTTTTAGCGATCGGATTTAAATTTTTATATAAAATATAATAAATTACCTCCTCTTTACAAAATATATTTTTTAGAAGTAAATATTTGCAATTTAAACAATGATAGCTATATTTATGGGATCGGGTATGCACAAAGCTTCGTTATAGTGATTGCCCTATAATCAGTTTACAGGCGTGCTAACAATGGGCTCCGTTAAAATGATTTCATTTTAATGAATCATGTACGCAAAATAACTGAATTCCGTTGTAGTGATCGCTGTAATAACGATATATGGCCGATAAATACACAGTGCCCCGTTATTTTGATCATCATATTAACAATTTATGGGCATGAAACCCCAGTGCTCATTTACGATGATGGCCATGTATCTTAGGATTCCCATTTTTATTTATTTTAATTGAAAGCGTTTCCCTCACTCCCAGAAAATCATGGACCCCAACAGTATTTTGTCAGGGGACTCATGAAAAATTAATTATATTATTTAAGTCGCGAAATTTTTATTTACGTGCTTTTTTCATATTCTTATTAGTTATTTTCGTATACTTTTAATTTAAAGTATTTTATTTATATTTTTCTGTTTGCACATAAAGTGTACTTTCTGGAACACCAAGCAAAGTAAGGGCAGTACGTTGCAGAATGCATCTGAGCCCCACTTGGAAGGGACAGGCTAGACGTGCGAAGACCGGTTAGTACTGGATAGCAAATCACATTTTATAAGAGATTCAATAAAATTTAATGATTTTATAGTACAACATACTTTGATTTTAATATTTCTTGCATCGGCAAGTAACAATTATTTATACTATTAATGTTTAATTTTTTAGATGCTTTGGATTGTGAACATTGTCTAGTGCATGTACTGATTAGAAAATCATGAAACCAATAAAAATATTTTGATTAATGTCTAATTTCAGGATTCTAGCTGGTTAAATGTTTTGACGTTAGATTTTTCTTTAATCTATTTTCAAATTACATTGGTTTGCAAAATTTAATCATATGTTATTTTTGCTCGTTAGAGAAATTCCATGATAATATATTTCTTGATTTTTGTAAATATCTTTATTATTATTATTATTATTATAATGAATGAAAGAATTTTGTCTCTTTAAAACGCGCATTTTTATATAGAAATTTAAAATACAGTTTAAAACTAAATTAATGCACGTAATATATTTGAAAATATGATATTAATTATTTACTCAATTTTGTTTTTTAAAAATGCAATTTGATTCAACATGAACATGACTCGATACACATTTTAATATATTTTTTCGGAAAAATAAAAAATAAATTATTTCAAATTATTAGCTGCTTTAATTTTCACTAAATTATATTCTATGATTAAAACAAATTCGTGAAGATTTTTGTCGGCAAAATAAAAGAACCCGCTTTTAAACAACATAATTAAACATGTTTTAAAATAAGCTGTCTCCCACCCCATCCCCCTCGGACATGTATCTTATTAAAGAATTATTCATTTCTTGGATTTTTTCCCTACAAGTATTAAAGAAATATATAATTAAAATTAATTTGGCATAAATTATCAGGTTTGATATTGAAATGTCAGAAGAAGGATTTTACATTCAGAAAATACGTACGTCATGCGAAATATAGTAGTTACCTCAACTTCTTTTCTGTTTTATTTTATTTTATTTTTTCAGAAGTGCGCTAATGTAAGATTTCAGTTAATTACAACTGATATTTTTTATGGGATATTTATGTTTCTATCAATAAACATAGATTTTTATCTTTTAAACATGAATAAAATTATTTTTTTCAAGTGCTTATCTTTTCGTTTAAGGTTGTTTGATTTTTTGTCAAAACATACTTTGATTTTAATTAATTTCTTCGTCGAAATATTGGAATCATTTATGGTTCTTTAACTTTTCTTATTATTTTAAGTAATTTTAACACAGATGTTTTTCTATTGCACGTGTTATTGAAAGTATCATATTTAATCAAAATATTTTGATCAACTTTTAGTTTCTAATTTCGATAGTTTTGATTTAGAAATATTCATTTTATATATATTTTTTATTAATTGCAAACGTTAAACTTTTCTTGTATTTTGTCATAATGATATATTTTTAGAATTTTTGAAAGTGTCATAATATTTTTTAGTGGTCGAAACAATCATCGTTATGCTAAATCACAAATTCTTATTAAAGTAATCAAAATTTCAATATCAATTATCAATGAAAACGATATATGTAATTTATTTAAAATATATGGGATTAAATATTTACTCAATTAAAAGAAAATTCGGTTTTATACCAAATGAAAATTTCTTGATATTTAATATATTTTATTAGAAACTGAAAAAACAAATTACATCAAAAGTTATTTTTTGTAATTTTTACTAAGATATTTTTCGTCTGTAAAACAAATTCGTGAAAGTTTTTTTAGGCACACTAAAAGGACGTGCTTTCAAATAATATAATTAAACCTGTTTTAAAATAAACTTCTTTCTCTTCGAAATATTTATCTTAATAAAGAATAATTTGTTTCTTGTGTTTTTTTTCTGGAAAAGCAACAGAGGAGTATACAATTAGCATTAGTTTTGCATGAATAATAAGTTTTGAAGTTATAAATTCAAAAGAAGCATTTTATTTGCAGTAATTATACTCGTCAGCCGAAGAAACGTGGAAGCTATCTGAAAATCTTCTCTTTAGAGATTTTTTTTTTTCGGAATGTGCTAATATAGGATTATTTCAGTTAATTAAAACTGATACATTTTATAGGTAATTTATATGTTTTCTGATACACATAGATTTATATGTTTCAAATACAGAGATATTCTTTTTTTCAATTGCTTAACATATAATTTTGCGTTGATTAATTTTTTGCTAAACTTTGATTTTAATTTATTTCTGGCATCAGCTTCATTTATACTTATTTTGAAAAGTCTTATTAAAATCTTAATAAAAAAGTATAATTAATCATTTATACTTCTTTTAACATTTTAAACTTAGATATTTTTAATTCCAAAATTTTCTAATGCACGCTTTTTTCAATAACATGGAAAATATTTTGATCATTTTCTAAGTTTCGATATCGAAAATTTAAAATGTGTTTTTATTTTATTTTTTATTTTTTTATTTTATCTGAGGTAAATTTTTAGATATTTGTTATTTTGAAATTAATGCAACTTTTCATGAAAACATGTGATCACAATTTCTGTAATTGTCATTAAATTTTCTTAAAGAATGAAATAGTTTTCATTGTATTAAATCACATTTCACTGTAATTAAAGAACGATTTAAACATAGAATATTACCCGTAATTTATGTAAAATATATGTTATTACTTAATTATTCTCTTTTTAAAAATTACTATTTGATGCAACATAAACTTGATATCCAGTTTATTATATTTTATTAGAAACTCTAGAAGAAAAACTTCTCAAAATGTAATTTTATTTATTTATTTATTTTTACTAAATTGTATTTCGTCATTAATACAGTTTCGTGATCATTTTTATAACATTAGAAGCACATACTTTCAAGTAATACAATATTTAAAAGTAAACTATTTTCCCCATCTTAATAAACAATTAGTTATTTCTTGGATAATTTTTATTAAAATAGCAAATAAATTATGATTAGTATTAATTTGGCATCAATGATCTGTTTTGAAATTGAAATGTCGAAAGAAAGATTTTGTCGAAGAAATATGGAAATTATCTAAAAATCTTGACTTTAGAGATTTTTTTTTCAGGAATTTGCTAACAAGGTTTCGGTTAATTACAACAGATATGAGTTATTTATGTTTTTTGTAATACAAGTGGATTTTTATATTTCAAAGTTAACATAAAACTATTTTTTTCACGTGAATATGATTTCGTTTATCGTTGTTTGATTTATTTTAATAAAACATAATTTCATTTTAATTTATTTATTGCATCGAGAAATTTCAATAATTTATCGTTTGTACGTTTAGAATTTTTGATATGTAAAGTCAGTTGTTTTTCTCCTACAGGTGTTTATGAAAGCTCTTTATAAAAAATGATTTGATCAATTTCTAATTTCCACTTTAAAAAAATTAAAAGTGCTTTAAACGATTATTATTATTTTTTTTTATTTCAAGTAAGCGCAGCATCATATATATATATTAATTATACTGAAAATTGTCAAAATAATATGTTTAAGTAATTTGAAAGTATTATTAATATTTTTTAACAAGTAAAAAATTTTAGTTACTTTAAAAAACTGGATTCTTGTTAAAGTAATTAAAAATAATATGTATAATTCATTAAAAATATTGAAGATTAAATATTTACCGAAAATTAAAATGACTTTAAAATAATATTATACACAATTTTATATATTTCCTTAGAAAATCAAGACTTTAATTACCTAAAAACATTAGTTTTTTACTTCTTCGAAATATTTTCCATCATTAAAACAAATTTTTGACAATTTTTCTGGGAACATTAAAAATATCTGCCCTTAAAAACATAATTAAACATCTCTTAAAATAAACATTTTCTTTTCTCGAAACATGAATCTTCATAAAGAATTATTTAATTCTTAGATATTTTGTTTTCCGAAAAGCTGCCAAGAGGTATGTAATTAGCATTAATTTGCCAAGAATGATCAGTTTTGTAGTTCAAAAGTCTAAAGAGGTATTTTATATTCAGTAATTACTTGCAGCAGGCGAAGAAATACGGGAGTTGCCTGAAGTTCTACAGTTTTTTTTTTTTTTTTTTTTTTTTTTTTTTCGGAATGAATTATTGCAAGAGTTCAATTAATCACAACTGATCAATTCTTAAGGGTTATTTATGCTTTTTGAGATACACGTGGATTTTTGTATTTCAAATACTAATAAATTCAGTTTTTCAATAATGTAGTATATCGTTTAACATTGTGTGATTTGTTACTAATTTATAGGTTCATTTTATTTTATTTATTACATCTAGAGAATAAATTTAACATATACAATTCAAAAATTTTCTGTAACATGTGCTTATGATAGTATCATATTACACATAAAAATGTATTGATCTTTTTCCAATTTTTATTTACAAAATAGTTAAACTTTTTATATAACACAAAGAAATTTTCCTATTCTGTTTTCGAATTTATTGCAAATATTTAAACTTTTCTTATTTTAAATCATAATGAAAACTTTCACAATAATATTTGTCGATTTTTTTTGTAACAATAATTAACAGTGTTTTTACTAATGAAATAATCGTCGGTTTTTTTTGTAAAGCAGAATTCTTATTAAAGTAATTAAAAAATATATTTATATTTGTAAAAACGTATGTAATTATTTTAAAACATAAGGATACACAATTTTAAATATTTGTTTAGAAAATCACAGAAATAAATTATCCCAAAATATTAGCATTGTTACTTTTTACAAAATTACTTTCACCCAATAGAATAAATTTTTAGGCTTCTTAATATGTATGTGATTTCAAATAACATAATTATTATTTTTTTAAATAAATTATTTTTTCTCATATTAATAAAAATATTTATTCCTACGACATTTCTTTTCGATAATCATTAGATAAACCAATATTTAGGATGAATGATGAGTTTTTAAGTTTAAAGTCGAAAAAATGATTTTAAATTCAGTAATTACTTACGCAAGATCTGAAAGTCTTCTGTTTAGATTTACCCCCCAGGAATTAGTTAATAGAAGATTTCAGTTATTTACAATTGATAAAGTCTTAGCGATTATTTCGAGTCACACATGGAAAATTTTATATTTCAGAAACATAATAATTTAGTTTTCCAAGTATGTAGTATGTCGTTTCTCATTGTTTGACTTTTTTTACTAAAATATAGTAATGTGATTTTGATTTTTGTTCCGTCGAGAAATCGAATCATTTATGTTTTTCAAATTTTCAAATGTAATTTTTTGTATTTACATTTTTTTCTGTTGCATGCGTTTATGAAAGCATTATATTACTAGTAATATATTCTTTATCATTTTCCAATTTATAATTTCAAAATATTTAAAGTTTTTATTTAAAACGAGAAAATTTTCCTATTATGTTTTCGAATTAATTCCAAAATTTTAAACATTTCTTATTTATTCTTTCTTATTAATAATGAAAAGCTTCTTTGATTCATAGTAAAAAGTTGATATATTTACTTTTTTTTTTTTTTTTTAATAGCTATCAGTTTTAAACAAATGTCGTTGCTTTATAAGCCTGGGTTGTTAAAGTAGTTGGAATCAATTTAAATTTTAAATAATCTATGTAATTCTTTAAAAATATTTTTAATACTGTATAATTCAAAATTTTATCTATTTTTAATCAAATCAGGAAATAAATTACCTCAACATTTTTCTGACTTTTTTTCTCGGTAACAACTTACCCTTCATCGTTAAACAAATTTCAGATGAATTTTCTCGACACATTGATAATGTTTTATTGGTTATTTATGCTTTTTGTGATAGAAGTGGATTTTTATATTTGAAATGCACACAGATTAATTTTTTTAATATGAATAGGATTTCGTTTACCGCAGTTTCCCCCTGTTTATTTCTGTTTTTTTTTTTCTTAACCAAAACATATTTTTATTTTAATTTATTTTATGCTGAGATAAATTATAATTACGAATCTTTTAATTATTTTATTTTAAATTCAGAACTTTTTGTAAGAATGTGTTTTTGAAGTTTTCAAACTCATATTGCGATCAGCTTTTAATTTCCACTGTTTAAAGATTCAAATGATTAAAACTGTTTCGATTTTAAGGATTTAATTTTTTATTCTGTTTTTAAAATATACTTTTAAAATTGTTATAAGACATTTTTATAACAATATGTATTCAGAATCTCTGTAACCGGTATAAACCTTTTTCTTTTCAATGTATGATACAATAGTAGAAACTTTGAAACATACATTCTTGTTAAAGTAATTAAAAACTCAGTTTTAGTCTGAAGTTATATATGAAAGTTATATAAATTATGAGATTAAATAAATACAAAATGTCATGTATGATAAAAAAAAATTAGATATGCATCTTTTAACACTACATAAACTTTATTTATATTTTTAGTGTTACGTACTTTATACGTCAAATGCACATAAAAAAATTCATGTTCACATGATTTCGTTTAACGTTATTTCATTTTAAACATACTTTGATTTTCATTTCTTGCATAGGAAAATTAAAATCAATTACAAATAGTTTCTTTTTTCTTTTAAATATTTTTATGCAAAATTATATTTAAATTCCTTGTTTTTGAAAGTGTCGAATTACTTACAGAAATATTACCATAAGTAAAAATATTAACATAATGCATCATGGTAATATTATAATATATTAATTTATGGTAATTACGTAGCATGAACAAATTCATATTCACTGTCCTATAGCATACGCTATATATGCAGGCCAGTATATACGAAGGATATATGTGATTAATTAAATAACTAAAGGTTACGAAATAATATAGATGCAGCAAAAATATCTTAAAGATTGTATGGATTACAATATGCTTTCAAAAATATTTATTTCATATGTAGGATAAATTAAAAAGTTTTCTAATACGTGTATTAGAATAATGAGTTGTAATAAACGTAGTATTTTTGTCTTATTTGAAATTACAAGTATCATGTAATCTGCGATGAGGAACCTGTATAATAAGGACGATGATTAAAGTTCTGTAATGATTAAGGATCTGTATAATATTATTAAATAATATAAATATCTACTTTAATTATGTAAAAGTTATGAAAGACATTAACAGTTTATATATTATTTTACAATTATTTTAAAGTACAGGGTATTTGCTCCGCAATGATTATTTTTAAGTTTATTATTAGGTTACATGATAAAAATTAGTTTTAAGATACAACTAGAAGAATATTGAAAATAATTTAATGTAAAAAAATATTTCTAAATTGAAAAATAACTGAAAAAGAGAAATCTTCAGGACTGATTATATTCAAAACGTGTAATTTTAGAAAGGAAATATTATTTCCTTTGTAGCAAGTACGTGCGTACAAATTCAAAAGCATGTTAAGTTTTCTTTCCAAACGAAGTTTCTTTAAAACATTTACTTTTTGCATACATTATGCAAAAAGTTCAAGATTTGTAACAGAAAGGCATCGAAAGATCGAAGTGGAAAATGAAAATGATGTGAAAATGAAATGAATGGAAATGAAAAAAAAAAAAAATAAATAAACCTCTTAAGCAATATTCTTTTATATTGGGCAACTATTTTAATATTGCTTTCTAGGGAGTGTTTTACAGAACTGATTTCCTTTCTAGATATTTCCTAATCTCTTTCACTTTGAAATTTAAAACATCCTTAAATTTATTCATTAAAAATATAAGGATTACCCGTTTTTAATTCAAATTGGTATTTACGTAACTATTACTTTTTATTTCGAATTTCTAATAGGATTAAGTTTTACATAAAAAAGTTTAGAAATGTCCTACATGCACGAAATCGTTGAAGGAGTTTTAACCGTTTTTAGGCTTCTTTGACACAAACATGTAAATTGAAGAAGTTTAAAAATTTTTGATACAACCTAGTATAATATTAGCTTGTACATTTTATAAATCGATTTGAAATATCCCCCTCTCCCCTAAATATAATAATAACATTATATATATATATATATATATATATATATAATTTTCTTCAATTATCTGTCTTAAGACAGTCTTTGTTTTAAACATCATCCAATAAATTATTTTAGTATTGTATATATTTTCCAATAGAGGGCAGCACTTCATTGATTTGTTCTTTTGAATTTATGGTGGAGTTCAATTTTGGTTTTTCTATAGATGGTGCTGGTTTTGTGTATTGTGGTTATGCTTGGCTATGCATTGTACGTTGTTCCATGATCCATGGTCCATAAATTTTTAAATAACTTTTTCCTCCTTTTTTTTTTTTTTTTTTTTTTTTTTTTTTTTGGCAACATGTGCTTAAAGCTCTAATTCTTGTAATTTGTAGTACATGCTGACTCAAGTTTAGTTTTTGCTTTCAAATGAGGTAATTTCAAGTTTTTAATTAATTAATTGTTTATTTTTTCCTCAATCCTTTTCAATCGGGTTTATTTTGAAATTAATTGTTGTTTCATTGTGCATTTCTCTACATTCTAGTGTGGTTGTCCCAATTTCAATATGAAGATGAAACCACACATATTATTTGTGGCAATTTAGGCAATTGGGACCTGAAGATTCTGTCTAAATTCCACAAAATTTCCATTATTCCATTTCTGCATTTTTTTTTTTTTTTTTTTTTTTTTTTTGTAATGTTCAGTTTGTTGGGGGGACCTGTTTTGTTGTCAATTAGGTATTTTAATTTTATTCATAATTTCACAGTTTTTGCTGGTGGTTATAACGTTTATTGGTTATATTTTATCTACTCTTTACGGGTTTTTATTTCCAATTTTATTATTTCAAACTGATATCAGGTAGTAATTCAGTGAGGTGTTGTATACAGATTTTAGGATAATTGATGTGAGTGAAATATTTTGTCTATTCTTTACGGGTTTTTTATTTCTAATTTTATTATTTCAAATTTTAATATTTCCAATTGTTTTCTGGTAATAATTCAGTATACCTGGGTGATTCTACTGATCTTAGCATATATGCCAGTAGAATTATGAAATACTGAATTATTTTTTAAAACATATGTGGGTACATCCAGGCTGATGATTATATCTACATGTGTTTTTTCATATCCAATTCTGATTTAATTCTCTTGTTGTCCAATTTTTCATTGTATATGGTTCATATTTCATTTCTTAATCTTTTTGTATTCACTTGATAGCAACTCCAAATTATTATTTTTTTTTTCTATCTCTCTTTTTAAATTTTCTTCATGTTTTCAGTATTTTTGGCCAATTACCATTGAAGCACAAGCTATGGTAATATTATGATTGCACTTGTTCATCTATTAGCTATGTGGTATTCTGTCTACGCATTATCATTAATTATCTCTTTGGAGATTTAAGTAGAATGATACAAGAACTTGATATGTTTTTTGAAATTCATAGATATTATAATTATATATATATATATATAGATATATATATATATATATATACATAATATTTTTTTACATAAATTAAGCACAGGGTTGATGATTTTAACTGCGATACATCGAAATGAAGGTAACGAAAAGAATAATCTAATGTGATTTTTTCTTTAAGATTATTATTTTTATTTTTGTATTTTTTCCTCTTGAGTGTTTTACATAACTGGTTTTCTTTATAAATATTTAACTCTTTCTCTTCCCTTATTCCTTTAAAATATATTAACTCTTTTTAAATTCAAATAAGTATTTGTTAAACAATTAATCTTCCTTTCCAATTTGAAAAAAACAAACCAAAAAACAATAAAGTTAAGAAATGGCCTATATTCATACCAACATTGAAAAGTATTTAATTCTGTTAGGCTTCTCTGACATAAGTAACCATAACAAAATGAAATGAATGAATTTAGATAGTTCGTTTCGAAATATTTGTGTTCATTTTTCTAAAACATAATAACAACATAATGTAATAATGTAATTTGTTATAATTTATCATAAATTATGCAACGCGTTGAAAATTTTTAAGAGTAAGACATTAAAATGAATGCAAATATACAAAAATATTCTGTAGTAGTAAGATACATTAAGTAGGGAGTGTTTTGTTCATTTTTTTTAAGAACACTTTTTTCATTTAAAGCATCACTGCGTTTTATATTTTTTTCTTGGGAGTGTGTTTCCAGAATTGATTTTCTTTTTAAATATAAGGCATTTATTTCATACTTTTAAATACCTTACTTCTGAAATCGATTCATTTAGAAATACATTATTATTATTAATTCCAATTATTATCATTAAATTCAAATTATTATTTATTTAACATTAACTTTTTATATCCAATGTGAACAATGCTTTATGTATAAGATAGAATAGAACTGCTTTACGTCCAAGTAATCGTTGAAGAGTTTTTAATTTTGTTCGAATCCTTCGACACACATAAACGCATTATAAACTCATAATGTAGTGAATGTTCGATAATCTAAATACAATGGAATGTTATTTTTTTCACAAGATTAATTTTAACACAATTATTCAAATTGGTAAAGAAATCATATGAGTTGTAATTTTTCATCTGGACAAAAAATGTCCGGGCCAGGAATCGGACCTTGTATATCTTGGCTGAAGCTGCCATGCTCTACCAACTGAGCCATCCCGGTCGAATCTGGAGGACCTGCGATTTATTCTGTTGAGCTGATTCAGATATCAGACCAGATGCTTAGATCAATAAGGTTAACTGTATGAATTAGGTCCTCCAGATTCGACCGGGTTGGCTCAGTTGGTAGAGCATGGCAACTTCAGCCAAGACATCCCAGGTTCGAATCCTGGCCCTGACATTTTTCGTCCAGTTGAAAAATTACAACTCATACGTTGTTTTTTTGCTTTATTTTTTATTAACTCTTTGCAGAAAGTTGTTTTATACTTTATAAAATATAATAAAAGCATCGTATATTATTATAATTTCTTTTATTTTTCTTAAATTATAAATCAACTTAACAACGAGGTATCGCATGTAGCCAACGGAAAGGCAAAATATTAAATAGCAGTCTTTTATAGTTTTTTTTTTCATCTCAAGCACAATATTTATTTTGTTTAACCCAAGCACAATATTTATTTTATTTTATTTTATTTATTTATTTATTTTTCGTAGAATTTCAACTTCTTTACTTTCTAATCTATTCCTCAAGACTATGTTAACCGTTTTAATTCAAATTGCTTTTTATAAGTAGTATTTATGTACAGTATGAAAAATATATTATGTTTCACATAAGTAAAGTGAAAAATACCTTACATGCAAAAAAACATTGAAAAGTTTCTATTTTCCTTAGGTTTTTTGCACATAACCGCGTAATATAATATTCAAATTTTAATTGCTTAAAAGGCGTATGGCCGACAGTGAAAAAGTACCCAAGCCGGGACTTGGAAAAATTTCCAAGTATTATATATATATATATATATAAATAAAGACAAACGACACAGTATCAATTAACCAATAATAAGAATTCGGTTGAAAAAGTATACCCAATAATGCTAAATGCACTTTAAATAATAAAGGGAGTAGAAAAAATCTAAATACAGAATATTACAAAAAGGAAAATTGAAAGTTATATTGTAAAATATTTCATTCAAAAATGTTAATTGTCGTCCCATAAGAACTAAAACTAATTAAAAACTCATATCTCTAAATCGTAACAGGATATATAGTAAAGCGAAAAAATAATTATCCAAATTATTCTAACGGATAATGTACAAGCAAATAGGGTAACCAAATTACAACAAGTAACTCAGAGTTTTCTTACATAAGATATTTTCTTTATTTGATACGCCACCATTTTTAAGCTTTTTTTCTTGTTTCATTCCTCTCTTTTCAGAATTAATTTCCTTTTATGAATTTTAATCTTTTTTCTTAAACATTCAACTTCCTAACTTCCATAAATATTTTAATTTGAAAGTTTCATCATTTTTTAATTCTAATTAGTAGTCAACCATTTTATTTACATTTCGAAAAAAGAATACATTTTAGATAAAAAAGTTTAGAAATGTCTGGAATGCACGAAATCGTTGAAGAGTGTTTAATTATTTTGGGCTTCTTTGATCTTAGCACGTAATATTATGAAACTGCAGAACTTTAGATACAGTGTAATGTATTTTTATTACTAATTTTTAGGCTTCCGTATCTAAAAAGTAAAAACGGAACCATTATAAGATCACTCCTGTGTCTATCTGTTCGTCTGTCAGAGCACTTTTTCTGGTAAACTATAAGATGTGGAAAATTCAAACTTGGGAAAGTTATAAAGCGATTTTAACCAACTATTTTCATATTATTAGCCATTCACAAATATGTTTAGGAAAAATTTAGGGGCTAATTAAGTTACTAGAAATAAAAAAAGGTTTCTTTTTGTATATCATGTGGAGTATCGTGTAAAAGATCTCCTAATATCGAACTCAAAAACATATTTGTTTAACTTTTACATATTATATTTTCAGAGATATCGACGAAAATGCCCTGCAAAAATATGTCTCTCCCTGAGTTTAATGAAACTAAAATTATGAAAAAAATCGGGCTAGTAGGAGTTTACATAAACATTGCAGGAAAACTATAGCGATTTTCCTTGGTAACGTCGTTTTTGAGAAAAACGCATTTTTCTGTTACACACAAACTTTACTTTTCGGGTGGTCAGCGGGGGCGTTGACGGGCTCTCGTGGTACCTATCGACTCAGAATCATGTAAGGCTATTTGAATGTGATTTTCGAAAAAAAAGTTGTCGGTAATTAGCCGAGATATTAATTAAGTTACTTGAAAAAAATTGTTGAACTTGTATATATTATTTCTGTTGCCAACATCCCTTTTTTAGGCATTTACAAAACACTGTATGAGGTTTTATTAAAAAAAATTTTGAACCCGCTTCTGACATAGTACACTCACATTTCGTAAAAAAATGTTTTTATTAAAAATTGTAGTTAATTGAAAATTAAATCAGCATTGTTTTCATAAATGAAAAGAAAAGGTTTTTCTCAAATCAATGTTGCCACAAAAATAAAACACCGGATTATATCATGTTCAGCAATCATTACAAAAAATAAATAGTACAAAAAAGATAAAGTGGGTTGTCTCCGCACAGATTTATTTGTTGACAAAAATTGAAATTAAAATGCTTAGAAAAAAAAGATACCATCGATCAATCAAAGCGGTATTTTATGTGTAGCCGAAAATGTATGCTTTGTTACATTACATTAAATTGCATTTTATATATGCTCAATTTATTTTCCTTTGTCTCATGTTTCTTTCCGAAGCGGATGACGTCATCTTCTAATGACATTAAAATGCGAATGTTATTTTTTTTTTCTCGCACGTGCTTTTTGCTATCTTCGATCAGTTTTTATTATAACTTTAATGGAATAAATGAGATTATGTTCTGGCTTGACTAGTTTTGTTTGCAGATCGTGTAGGGTATCGTTCGAATGATCTCGTAACATGGAACTCAAAAATATATTTGTTTTAATTTTAGGTATTATATTTGTAGAGATATCGTCGAAAGTATGCTGGAAAAGTATATCCCCCCCCCCCTCAATTCTATTTCCGAATCTACTGAAACTAAAACTATGAAAAAAGTAGGTGTGGTTGGAGTTTATTAATTAAAAAAAGGTAATTAATAAATTTCAAGTACGGAACCTTTTGAGCGCGAGTTATAATCGTACTTATTAATAATTTACCGATCTATTAAGTATCGATTCGAAATGTATGTTTTGTTTTTCTAAATTACATTATCAAGATTATGTAATAATATATTATATTTACTTTTTCTTAAATTATCCACGAAATTGATGATTTTTAACATGATATCGAAATGAAAGCAAAGTATAAACATCTTATGTATCTTTCTTTTAAAAGATTTTTTCTGCATTTGAAGCGTCGAAAAATGTTAAAGTTTTTCTTTTCTTTAGAATGTATTAAATATTTCATTTTCTTTTTAAATATTTACATTTTTCTCTACACTTTCAACTTACTTACTTAAATCTTTTTTTTTCTTCAGAAATTATATTCTTTATTTAAATTCAAATTTGTATTTGTTTAGCTTTTTTTGTTGTTGTTGTTTGTTTTAGAGTTTGATGAAGTTTTTCGTAAGAAAGTTTAAAAAGTCTTACCTGCACAAAATATTTGAAGAAATTTTAATTTTATAAAGACATCTTTGATATAAACACGCAATATAAAGAAAAAGCAAAATTTTAGAAATAGTGCAACATAATTTTAAGCTTTACTTTTATGATTTTGTTTCGAAATCTTTGTTTTGTTTATTCTTAAATATAGAAACATACTTTTATCATCAAGTTCGTGAAATGTTTTGTTATTTTTATTTTAGATATGAGCTCAAAAACTGGATACCATTTTATTCAAAGTAACAGATTTGTTCCAAGAACAACAGCAGGTTTTGTTTTATTTTGATCGTTATATTATTATTTTGCATTATTAAATTTAAATATTATATTTTATTTTATAAGCCAAAATTATTTTATTTCAACTATTCATCTACCGAAAGGTAATTAAAACTAGTTTTATATTTAACAATTTTTATTTATTTAGTTAGTTTCTTCCTTTATTTTGTAATCGAGAATCATATAACGAAACATATGATATTAAAGCATTTGCGACTATATTAAAAATCTTTCCTATGAAACATGCTTATATTAATTCTCTAGAGTAGAGCATTAGCAACTATTTAATATACATCGGAATATTTTTTAAAAATATCAGCATTATTAATATCCGAAACTAATATCATACGTAAGAGCATGATTTTCATTATATCATAATATGGAATACCTGTATTAAAAAACTTGATCTTATGAAATTATTTTTAAATTCATATTTTTGGCAGTAGCTTCTAAGAGACATGCTGAATTTTCTACATTATATTATTTAAATAATATATTCCATATATTTATTAAAAAACAACATATTTTTATATATTACTGTCTTCTTTTAATGCATTATCAAAATAATGTTAATTTTAGTTGAAATAGTATATCTGTTCAAAACATAATTGACAATATGTACATGAAATAGAAAAAAGTTAAAAATTTATGCACACTTCGCTTTCTAAAAATCCGTATTTCTAAAATTTAGAAACTTCTTTACCCCAAAACGTGGGAAGTCTTTCATCGAAAATTTTGGGTGAAATAACTAATGGATTTTAAAATTAAAGGAAAGTAAGTGCTTTTATTTGTTCAAAATTAAATTAGCCAAATGTTTTTTATTTTTTATTTTGTCAGGGACAAACAAAAAGAAGAAATAAATTATCTGCTGCTTTTTAAACACATAATGATTTTTTCACAGAGTGTTTTCAATAGAAAAAGCTAAAGTTACCTTCTCTTTTTCAAAACATTAACCTGTGTAGAAGGTTTTAACAAGCGTAGAGCCATATGATTAAAGATTTCTTAATATAGGATGTTATCTCGATGATAAAAATATGTTTTATAAATTTTCTGGAATTGTATTTAGTAAAAGCTGCATTCCCTTAAAAATAAATTGGATATATATTTAAGAAAAAAAAAAGAAAAAAAACGATTGAAGACACACTTTTTTTAGGTAACTGGCATGCACTTTCATTTAGTCTTTACAACTTGTTCACAATCGACTGTAATTGGTAATATACTAACTTTTTCTAAGCATTTACTCTTTAACACTAGAAAAATTTGAATTGTCAGTTCAATCTGAGATATGTAATATCCTTAGTACAATTCTACAAGTTTTATATTTTAATTTAAAATTATTTTTTATTAATTTATTTTGGTTACATCCGATGAGGATTTTTTCATTTTTTCCTTGCAGTACCCCAGTACGCTGTAGGTACATTTTGGTCTGGGGCTACTAGTTCATCTGAAATTGATTGGTTGGACCGTTCTTCAAGAAAAGCATATGGGGAATATGGTATGAACATTTAATATTGATGTGACTAACTAGTTTCTAAATTTCGATCTAACCACCTACCAGCTTCTGTGTTCTATCATTTCTTAGAAAACTTTTTAAAATTATTAGTAAAGTTTTAATGTATCATATAATGATATTTCTTATATGTGATACTAATAACCTAATATTTCGTTCTGTTAGGAATAAAGTTATAATTTTTCAAACTGAGACTAATTAAAAGGGATTTAAAATTTTGTATGAATATTATTCAGTAGTTTGTAACTCAAATAAACTAAATTACATTACGAAATTCAAAAATATGGCATAAATAATTATTATCTTCAAACTGATTAAATATGATAAAAAACGAGAAGGCTACCAATGCGCCGCCGACCGGAAATCTCATCCTCTGAGAATTTCTCTCCTATATTTTCTAGAATCTATATATATATATATATTACGCAATCGTACGTGGCACAGAAATCGCGATTATTTGTTAAAAGATTAATGGCAACGCTCGAATGAAACATATCTCATTAGTTATTGTGTAAAAGTCCTTTGGCAGGATTTAGACCGAGGTAAATCGGGTTTATTTACGTTTCGCTCTTTTGCTGCAATTATGGAGCTTCAAAATATCATTAGAAATACCCGTAAAAAAATCTCAGCGAATGCTTGAAAGTGAAGAAGAAGCTGAATTAAGAAGAGAAAATCGAAATAGATTGGATCGAGAACGCCGTCAAACACAGAGCAGGAGCGATCGCCAAAATAGGTTTAATAACCGTCGCATGCACGAACGCGTTGATTCTGAAATCCAAATTACTGATTTAAACGTTCCGGGGCATTATCAAGCCTCGATCTTATACCGATGTGCAATTTAGGTTCAGCCGTAAGAACTTCCCTGACTTTTGCATTCTTTAAAAGTAAGTGTAATAATTTTCCCTGACCGTTTCATTTTTAAAACGTAACTGTTATACTTTTGAAAATTTCTCTCTTATTTAATTTTTTTACAAGTTTTTAGTATAAATAAATGTTATTCAGTCTTTTTTTTTATGAAGTCCACTCCACTGTTATATTTTTCAATGACAGTCTGCCCGGGCAACGCTGGGCGGGTCAGCTAGTATGCTCATAATACTTGGTTAACTTTTTTTTGAGCCTAAAATATCTTTCTTCTTTAAATATTACTTAAAACAACTCTTTTTTTCGTGTGTGTGTGTGTACAGCCAATGTTGTTTTCGGGAAACGGATAAATACAAAACAGTCGGTTTTTGACTATAAATCGTATCAGGATTTCTCAAACTATGCTATACGCACCAGTTCTGAAACGTGAACTTCAGATACTCGCTCTTGAAGTTTACATGGAAAAGTAGTATAGAAATGTTAGAGATAAACGACCCTTCCATTTGAAATGTCAATATATGTATATCTGGCAGTAAATTGCAAGTGCTGCATTTTTTTGCTCCAAAATTATGATTAAAAAACATTGAAAAATATTCTGTACCACTTTTCTGGGATTTATCGTTTTTATTATTATTATTATTATTATTATTTTGTAAATAAATTTTTAATGTATCATATTTTAAAATATATGTATGGTATTATTGTTTAGTTCAGTATAAATATGTATTTTCATAGGAGCTACACTATTATAACATTTAAACTCTCTCTTTTAAATTTTTACTTTCAACCTATATAAACTGAAAGTTATAACTGTTTCAATAATTTTTGCTAATGATATATTAAGCCTCTTTCTAGTTTGTTTTTTTTCGAATTGACGTATTATATACACGGTCTTGCTATTGTATATATGGACGATGTATGAAATTTAAATTATTTAATTGAATAAACAAGCGGTATTATACATATCTACTAAATTTCTATTAACTAACAATACTTGTGGGCCTATATCCCTCGTGTTGATAACTGACCGTCATAAATCAACCCAACCCAACCCTAACAATACTTGCGTTAAAGATTAATTAAATTGTTGTAAGTTTTCCTTAAAAGTATTTTCCTGTGGCAGAAGTCATCCCATAAGTACACAGACAAAGGTTATTAAAATAGCATTTTAATAACTTTTATAAAAAAAATATAATTAACTATTAAAACTTATAATAACCATTATTAAAATCACGTATTTTTTCGATTGAACTGGAATAGGCTAAAAATCCATTAACAGAAAAAAATACACACAAATTTATGTAATTTCATTTAATATTTCTTTGCAGCTGTCAATATTGTTGTTTCGAAAGATATACTTCAGGGGACAATAAACAAAAATATTTTTTTAGGCAAAAAAATAAAAAAATAAAAAAATAAAAAAATAAATAAAAACAAAAATCCGCTCAACAATGTGAGTATTTCTGACACATCTACGTACTTATTTTTAAACATGAAAGCAAGGCTCTTCCAGGCATGATTATTGAAATGATTTGTAATCTAATTTATTTCGCCAAATGAATTACATCTTTAATTATAAACGATTTTTGTATCATCAGGGCAGTTTTTTTCTTCCATTCCAGTGTCGTTTCCTTTGGAAATTCGATTCAATGCGTCATCTTTGACAGCATTTTCTGAAAGATCTTCTGCCTTCACCGAAAGAAGAAAAAAAAGTCTTAGATTACATAGTTTCTGAAAAAGATCATCTGACAATTTCATGCGTTTTCTATCCAAAATGAATGCAGAATATGTGTCAGAATGTAACCAGTTCGGATTTGAGAGCAGCTTTAATACACTCTCAGAAAAAAACTGTAAAATTATGAGCTTTTGCCCTTCAATTTCCACGGGCAACAGCTTTATTTGATGAAAAACGATCTGATCCACTAAATAAGTGGCCTTATCCCTTAGATAATGAGAAAATTAAGGGCAATCCGCATATTCTTACAGTTCTAGCCCACCTGTTAGCAAAAATACGGTACGACCCCATACATTTTCCTCCGCTAGGGTGTAACCCTTCATTTTAGTCGTGTTTCGAAAAATAATGTGACTTAATCGCGACCGTAACATATTTTTTAACCCATTAAAAAAACGATTCTGTGATAATTATCTAACGTGCTACGGAACAGAAAGTAAAATGTTATTGTGTTTTACAGTGCATTATAATGCTGTATTACTTTTTCCCGTAAAATTACGGGCTGCACAAAATGATGGGCTTGGGTTTTTTTTTTTTTTTTACGGTGTATGACTGGAATCTTTGCTGCCGGCCTCTGCCTGTAATTTTACTGGGATATTTTTAAGAGTGTAGGATGCATTTTGCACCCAATTTTGCAATTGCATAAATAGGTATCATATCAAAACCAAATAACTTTAAATAAATAAGCAAGATGATTAATGAGAAACATGATTAAGTTCAGATACCTTTATGTTCTTTTAAGAGATGATTTTTGTTTTTGAGAAATATTTTCTATTAAATAAGTTAACTAAAGTTTTAAAAAAATCCATTACACATTTATTTGTCTATTATTAAGAATACTTACTAAATTTGTACATTTCTGTTTTTAGAATCATGAACTTGATTTACTTCAACAAGAATAGTTTAAAATCCTACTGTTGATCAAAAATAAATCTTCAGTATACATTTCTCAAAATTCATTTATTATTTATTTGATTACTATCATAATATCTGTTTCGAAAGGCATACATGGGAAGGAGAATAAATTAAAAAAATTAAAAAAAACATCGAGTAAAAACAATTTTTCTTTTCCTAAAGTGCATTTTTATGACTCCAGTTGAAGTAATGAACATGTATCATTAAAATAATAAAAATTAAGTTCTAGCATTAAAATGAGCATTAAAATTTACTCTAAATTTAAATTTATTGACATGAGTGTCTCTTATTGCCGCCTTTAGTATATGATATATTTCTATTTCATTTATTATCTTAAAAAAATAGAACAAAAGATATATAAGATAAATATGAAAAAGTAATTTACAAAAGGAAGATTTATACAATCCTTGTAAAAATGTAGAAAATATATTGTTTTAAACCTTCTGCTTAAGAAATAAAAAATAATAGTTACAATCATCTTGGTAATTATAGATATAAATAATTTGGTTTTTTTTTTAGGTATAGTTGGGCTATTCAGAGTATGGAAAAATAGAATAAACCTGTATAGTCAGGTAAAAACAGATGAATCAATGAATGAATCAATTTAAATAGCCCTCTAGCGGCTAATAGTTGAAATACTTAACGAAAAGAAAAAAACAGCTTTTACGATACCTGCAACTGGCATTTGTGTGCTTTCAGTGTTGGAATGTTTAGTTTATAACTTTTTTTTTTAGTATTTACTAGTTTTCAAATATATTAAATTTGATCACATTTAATTTATTGAAACTTTTTATATTATTTTGCGTAGCGTATGTAATAAATATATATTTCCTACATTGAAACTGTTGCTACCATTTATATTATAGGTGCCATTTTATTACTTGCTTTGTGACCCACGTTCTTTCTATAAAAACCATATTCCCTACGTTGGAATAAATTAAAAATATACGTATATATGTACATTGGAAAACAATAAACATTAATTGAGGAAAAGGCAGTCAAAACTACATAGACAAAAGTAATTACGACCACATTTAAAGTTATTAAATAGATGATTTTTTTTTTCAATTTCTGAAAATTTAATGAAGATAATTACCTTTTTTAATTAAACTGTAATTAATTAGACGCGTAATTGCGATATTGTTGGTTTAATTCCCCAGTTAAAGTTGTTAAATAAAATATACTGTTCTTTTTTAAAAGAATCTAAACTTTTTATTTTAATTTATTTATTTATTTATTTATTTATTTATTTATTTGTAATATTAATATTAACATGTGCTTTTATCCCACGGTTGGAGTATGACCTGATGATTTGACTTTTTTTTTTAAATAAAAAAAATCAATATTTAATAGAAATGAAATGACTAGCCATATATTTTAAGTGACATTTGGGTACAAGAATAAGTGCATAGTATGTACTCAAAGTTACAATTAGTTCTGTTGGAAATTCTGATTTGGAAAAACAACTAATAAAAATGCATGCGGTTTTGCCTCCATTTTCCTGTATATTCATCTGGATATTCCAATTCTTAACTCACTTTCAACTCAACGCTTTTCATTTAACGTTTAAAAGTACTTGGTTTATATTTAAAGTCTAAACGGTTATTTAAAAACTAAAATTTAGATGTTACTAATGCGCACCTAATCTTATCAGTATTTTGAAATACACTCTTTAAGTTAATTACAGTTTTTTTAGGCGGGGGGGGGGGGGGATTGATTTATGAGAAAGAATATATATATATATATATATACTACTTCATTACTTAATATGTTGATTTAATGTCATCGCAGCATTTCAGGGGGTTAGAATGACAGTGGAGTAAGTCAATATTTAGCAATTTGAGAAATGAAATGTTTTGTGAAACTTGTAGTATCGCCGTTGCATTAAATGGCCCAATTTGTTTTGCCCTCTAGTGACTCCCTAAGTGAACTATGACTTATTTGACTGTTACACTAAATAGAAATTAATATACGTTCAGAGAAAGTATGGTTATCTAGATCTTTCAAATGTTTGACTTACTCCACTGTCATTCTAACTCCCTCATTGTAAAACGATTTGTGACTTCATATTTTATCTATCTTAATAAGTATAAAAAAAAAATATGTGAGAAAAATAAAAATAAAATAATAAATAGTTTCAGTGCTGTGTTGACGGAATATATACTTATAATGATTCATTTACTTAGTGCTTATTAATCATTTGTTAAATGAAATGAAAAATTCCTTTATTAAAAGTTTAATTGTTCTTTTGAAATATTTTAAATCTTATTTTACGTCAAGGAAGCAGGAAATAATTTTTCGAACAATTTAATTTAAATAAGATCCCTCTGAAAACTTCTATCTATCAGTGGTCAGGCATGTGAAACACGTAAATGGGAAAGCGAGGGGAAAAGGTCCTCCCAGTCGCTTTATCAGGTGCTTGAAACCAAGTAGAAGGAAACACCGTATTCAATCTCTTTCCCAACTTCCCTAGCGCCACGATCGACACCTCCCCATTGCTAACTATATGTAACAATCGCAGATATACCAACACACATTTAGATACATATAGGGTGCTTGTCACCGTCATTTATTATTTAGTGGTGTGAGGAATTTGGCTATTTACAGTAATAGTTGGAAAATAAGATTGTACCAGTAATTGTTCACTTCTTTTCTCTGCAAAATATAAATGTTTTTATTATAACCTACTGCTAAAAGACATGTATACCAAGTAATTCAAAAGTAAAAAAACTTTTAAAACAGAATAAATCATAAACTTATAAAAATAGAGTATTTGAAATATTTCTAATTGCTCCCCGCTAATATTAAAGCACATCTTTAGTTGCAACAATAACTTGTAAAAAGACATTTCTTTGGATGTTAGATACATTTTTCTAACAACCAAAGTTAGAAGATATACCTATTAATTCTTGATTTTAGAAGTTTTTATGTTTCAGTGGTCAATTACTGGTGCCCTCAACCTAAATGCATATAATGAAAAAAATTAAGATATTCATCTAATTAACAAATTGCTCTCAATATATTACTCTTTTTCGTTAACCACCCCCTTAATTTAATATCCTATATCATAGCGCACTAATTCCGCGTATTTTTCACTAATCTTTAACAGCTTTATTTCCTTCTAAAATTTTCCATTTCTGCTTTTACAACTCGAGCATTTATTTATCAAAACTTTTCTAGAATAGATAGCGGTATATACTTATGTTTCTTCTAACTAATACGATTTGTAGCAAAAGAATAAGAAAAGCAGGGGTTATTTAATTTACAGTATAATTCTTTTATAAATATTTGTTTTTATTATAAAAACAGTGCACTATATTCGCACGTTATCTGGAAATGTACTTGTAGTTATTTAATTGGTACATTGCAATGCAATTTCACAGAAATAATGATAAAAATGTAACAGTAGTTATAACCAAATGTAATGAATAACAGAAAACTTCTACATACAAAAAATGTTACTTTTGTATTTTTTAATAACATTTTTGTACAATAAGATGTAATACTATTCTCCAGAAATCTATCCTTAATTAACAAACTAAAACGAATGTTTAATATCAAATTATAAACAGATTAATTCTAAATATATGAGAATGTATTTTTTTGTATGGATTAATGACATATAAAAAAATACCATATGTATTACATGTAAGGAATAAATTGTTATATTTATTGTTAAGAAAAGCGGTATCAATTTGTATTTTTCCCATTAAGCATGCATCAATTACTCCTATATTTATTTTTTATCCTTAATTTCTTTTTAGTCTGAATATTCTAGTAGAGAAATATGTATTTATGTATTGATTAAATTTGTATATTTGCAACAATAAGTTCATAAACATCTTAAAAGTTAATCGACTGATTAACGACTGTTAGATTTAGATAACATATTTTGCTTTTCTTGACAAAAATAACTGTAAACGTTTGTCTCTCAAACTTTGGCGTTTAGCTTATTATTATCATCCTTATTGGCTGTAAATTTGGATAATTTCAAATGATAATATTAAAAATAAGCTAACGAATTATTTTATATTAAAAATGAACTTTTTTTGATGTCATAAATGTATTAATATTTAGTAAAGTAATTAAAGTACTTATATTAATTTAATTACAGCATAAAAGTAGAATTTTGTCATTTTCAACAAAAAAGTATAATTTCTGACACATTTTGAAGTACACAAATAATATATATTTTATCCTTTGCATTAAAATTGCTTTTGTTAAATAATCAGCTAGACCTAAAAATGCAAATATATATATTTTTTTATTAATTTACTATTGTCGTCTTTTTTGAGTGTTTTAGAATAGTAACAATAATAATAAGCTAGCACAGTATATCGGTATAAAAATGTTAGGTATAAGCTAAATAAAAGAAGAATACAAAGTTGATTTTAGTAGAATATCAAAGTACAATTTTTGTCATATGAACAATTTTTTCTTAAATTAATTTTTTTTAATTTATTTACTTACGATGTATTTTTTCATGTGATGCAGTAGAAGTGATGCATTTTATCGGACGATAAAAATGACTGTCATATATTAATTAAATATATTTTTAGTTTCACGCTATTCATTAAATAAATTTATCATTATTATTTTTTTATTTCCTTGCTATTTTTCCATTAAAGTTATCCGTCTACAGTTATTCATCTTTAAAAGATATTTTCTCCATTTTTCGATAAAATGATATTAGTTGTAATTTTGATACATGCAATATAAAATATTTTATATCCACGTGTTAAATAAATGAGCTATGTAAATCTGTGCCACGACTTTTTGTTGAGTTTTCAAAAAGAATGATCTAGTATTAAGCTATTTCTTTGCAAAAAATTTTCTATCTAATTTCATAAAAAATGTCGAGTCTTAATTTGGTTTTTTACTCCGAAAAGATTTTTTTTAGACACGGTCATTTATCATATATTACAGGGAGAACTGTCAGGTGTGCGGTTAGCGGCTAAGTTTATTGATTAAATGCGTGGTCATTAATATTAAGCGGTCAGGGAAGAATGGTTTTGATAGGTCATGGGTGACCTGATTTTGACTGCATATTAGTGTTGAAATGTCATCTTCGGTCGCTGTCACACTTGTTAACTTTAGTTTAGGTGCAATATTATATTGTTTAATATCCATATGTGGAGTAATCTTATTCTTATAATATCAACTTTCAATTGTATAATAGTATAATGCTGTCGAAAGATTTTTTGCATCGTTTGATCAACTTTATCCTCTAAAGAATGTTTCTAATAAACGATAATTGGTTCTTATACAACCAACATTGTACAGTACAAATAAAATTTTAGTAAAAAAATGTGTAAGTTTTCTTGCTTGCTGTCCAACACATCTTTCAAAGTATCAGTAAAATAGTATGTAGACAAATTGTTTGGTGAATTATGGTTTGTTTAAATTTTTATTTACATTTTATGAATATTTATCAACTTGAAGTGTAATACCTTGTAATTTTATTCTGACGGTTTATTTGCATATAATTTCTACTATTTTAAGTTCATTTTCTGAAAAATATTTTACAGGTAAAATACTTGTTATACTTATATGTATACTTATATGTATATACTTCTATCTATACTTGTATATATACTTATATGTATATTAAAAATTTACCAAAAATTCATGAAACTGTCTGAAATAAATGTAGGACATATTCATTCTTACATTCATTATACAAGATTTTACGTAATACATTAAATATTCTTATACAAACCGTAACAAACTTTATATATGAGGGGGTTAGATTGACAATGGAGTAAGACAATATTTAGTAATTCGAGATATGAAAGGTTTTGTGAAACTTGTCGTATTTCCATCGCATTAAGTGGCCCAACTTGTTTTGCCCTCTAGCGACTCCCTAAGTGAACTATGACTTATTTGACTGTCACACTGAACAGAAATTAATGCACGTTCAGTGAAAATATGGTTATCTAGGTTTTTCGAATTTTTGACTTACTCCACTGTCATTCTAACCCCCTCATATAATGTTTTCAATAGTAAAAGTTTTAGCTTTTTTGTTTTAAATTAAATATTTCAAATAGAAATATTACTTTTATTACTAATGCAATATGTTAAAAAAGCATTAATTAGGTGTTGATATATTTATGTTAAAACCATGCTTTTGTGTAGATGAATGTCTGAAACAATGTATATGTCTTGTACTAGTCACTATAGATATGCTTTGTTTTTACCGAATACTAACTCCCTGTGTAGCTATCAACGAAAATAATTAAGATAATGAACATTGTTATAATTCGGTTAATTGTATGTTTATCACATTATTAAATTTAGCAGAAATATCCATTACATAACATTGATAATACGAATTATGTTTGTTGAGGGAGAAAAATATAATATACTATGTTGGAATATAATAACTTTCTTGAAAAAATAAGGAAGTAAATGAGAAATAATTAGTAATAAGCCTCATTTTTATTTTTCTTAAGGAAATTGAGCCTTTTAAATATAAATACATACATTAATTGAATCATCTTACGAAAAGCATCCAGAAAGAATACAAATATTTATTACTTATAATCATTAATGCACAAATTATCTTTAATAATTATATATCATATCTACAAACTTAGATCGTCCCTCGATAAAATTTAGGAACCCAATAATACAAAACTACAAGAATTTTTATATTGAAAACAGTACTCTACAGAGACCTTATAAATATTCAAAATTAGATGTCGTAATTAAACGCATTATTGTACTGGAATTATATTAGATAAAGTATCTTTTGGGGATTTTTATTGCGTAAATTGATGTAACATTTCGATTACATTTTTCATGTACAATAATTATAATATTCGAAGATTATTATTGTGTTATATATTGTATATTTATGTGTGAATTGTATTTTTAAATGTAATATATATTCGATAAAATAATGTACACACACACATACACACACACACATATATATATATACATACTAGATAGATAAAAAATTAAAACAAAAATGAGTATTAAATCATTAGATAAAATCGACGGTAGAAAAATATGACCAAATGAAAAATTACAGTTGAAGTTACTTCAGTCCAAAAGAGCTAAATGCACTATATCGATAAAAATAGAAGTAAAGAGTAATGCTATGAGAAACAAAGAACCTTATAGTGAAACAAGTTATCAAAGAAACATTCCACACTATAAAGATGTTGGAATAATTACTGTGGAACATAAACTGCTTTTAAGTAAAGGTGTTTATCTAATATTAAACGATTGATTGCAGCGAACCTTAACAAAATAATAGAAATGATGTTTTGAAAAAATCACTGTGACTCTGCAAGATTTTCAGCGTTTTCCCTGTACAAGAACGATAATTAGGGTCAATTTCACTCTAAAAAGCCCTCACAGAAGTTATTCCTTCTACAAAAATATCTACAAAACTCACTCATATTTGAGAAATTCAACCAACCAACCAACAAAAATTTGTAAATTTGTGAATTTTTTTTAATTTGTGACTTACATTTGAGGGGGGTTAGAATGACAATGGAGTAAGTCAATATTTAGTAATTTGAGAAACGAAGAGTTTTGTGAAACTTGTCGTATCGCCGATGCATTAAGTCGTCCAGCTTGTTTTGCCCTCTAGCGACTCTCTAAATGAACTATAACTTATTTGACTGTCACACTGAACAGAAATTAATATACGTTCAATAAAAATACGGTTATCTAGATTTTTCAAATTTCTGACTTACTCCACTGTCATTATAATCCCCTTCATTTCTCTGCCTTTAAAAGCTTATATGTAACATTAAATACATTTAAATAAACAATTATTTTTAATACAAACGACAAACTACAAATACAAACTACTTATTAAAAACTACAATTAACATGTGGTATTTGTTATTTGTTTTAATTAAATAAGTATTATTTGTATTAACTATATCAAAAATAATTTAAAATTTTCTTAAAATGTTAAAACAAACAAACAGATGTTTCGTTTTCATAATTATTCCCCACCCCTTCTGTTTAATGCAGACATATTTGTTCATATTTAAATTATTGCTAATCCTGTAAGGCAAAAAATGCAAAAATAATATTGTATCCGATGCCGAACAGATTACTTGGTAGAAATTTTACGTGGAAAATTATTTATATATTTGTTTTATGTCCAATTAGAAATTTTTATTTAAATAAATACATTCTTTGTTCAATTTAAATTTCATTTTTAAAATTTAAACTTAATGAATTAAAAACTGTAGAAAATGTTATAGGATTTTTTAAATCGTTTAGGTTTTAATGATGAAAATTTTGTTTTAAAAATTGCTTGTGTAAATAATATATCTAAATTTTATATATTCATTTTAAATCTAAAATAAATAACAATCATTATATAACGGTTGTATATACTGCTATTATTATTTACTAATGACAAAAAAAAACATGTGTGTACAAAAACAAATAAAAAATCGAAGATAACAATTTAATTATTTATTATATCACTAAATAAATATTTGTTCACATTTTTAAAGTTACAGATACAAATCGTGTTATTTTAAGCACTTACGTAATGAATATATACGAAATCTGAATTATTAATTATTACTTTGAATTCATTTGAAAAATCCGTTAAAAGATATGATGCAAAAGCATTTTTAAAAGAAAATATATTTTTAAAAAAATTTACATTTATCTTTCATTTCTTTTCTTTACAGAAAGCAAAGCCAAAATAAAAGGTGGACCCACATTGTACATAAACAGTGGTAGCACCATCAACTTAACATGTCAAGTGATGGAAAGTCCTGTGCCACCAGATTACGTGTTTTGGTACCACAACGGTAAAGTTATTAACTACGATTCCCCGAGGGGCATCAGCGTCCACACTGAAACAGCTCAGCGTACCACTAGTAAACTGCTTATCAGCAACGCTCAGCCGAGCGATTCCGGCAATTATTCATGTGTACCTTCCAACGCTGAACCAGCAGCTATTGGACTGCACGTACTTAATGGTATGTAATGATATCGCATTTTTTAATGAGGAGTATTAAAAGTTATTATAAAAGTATTATAGTTTCTGTAAAGCAGGGTCACTAACCAGGTGCTTGTGGGCGCAGATGCGTCCACAAAGCCTCTGTATACTCTCAAAATAAATTTCGTCGAAAATACAGACAGCAAGTTGCCGGAACACCCCTGTGATTGGAAGAGATTTTTCTGTTTTTTGCAGAAATTTCTGTCTTGTGACTGGAGAATTTCAGGAAAATTTGACCTTTGTTTCTTTAATTTTCCGTCTTTTGAAGGAAATAATCATACGTAAAAATTCCGTTTCTAATACGGAAAAGTAACACGCAGCACAGTTGCTATTACACCCTTGTGGTTTGAAGAAATTGCAGACTTAGACTAGATAATTTCAGGTATATTTTATGTTAGATTGTTGAGTTTTCTGTATTTTGCGAGAAAAGAAGCCAATCAAAGCGGACTTTTTTGTGTTTTAACGAAAAAAGGCAACGGAAAAATTTGTTCAATTCACGGATTTTTTTGAGAGTGTACATTTATACATTTATTTATTCATAGATAAAAAAAAATTTTTGGGTTTAATGTGAAAGCAGAAATTTCTTAGTCCGAATAATTCTTCCTTCTCCTTAATAATTCCTTCTCATTAATAATTCCTTCTCAAATTAAAATACGAAGCGCAGTCGGAAAATAAGTTTCCCCTGGCGACTGTGGACAGAGGTGCGTATGAAAGACATAAAATGTAATGAGACATTAAAGATAAAACATAACTTTTTTTTTCCACATAAGTACCAAGTACATTGAGACATTTGGCATACCGCTTTATAAGCTTCAAAAAGCCCTCCACTAAAAAATCATCCCTTTGCATACGGACGAAGCGTTGAACGGCTGTGGGCGAAAGACCAGACAGATGGCGCTGTTGACTGCAACAGCGCCAATGCCCCATAGATAAAAAAGCCGTGACACGCGTCAGGAAAACGTCATACCAAGCAGGCAAAACAACGAAAAAAATTTGAACAACTTGCATGTTTCGATTTCGATGACTCGTGGAATTATTAAGTATTAGTCGTAAACAATAATTATTAATTCTATGAGTCAATGAATCGAAACATGGAAGCTCTTCGATTTTTTTCTTTGCTTTGCCTGCTTGATATGACGTTTTCGTGACACGTGTCACGGCTTTCTTATCTAGGGGGTGTTGCCTCTACCCAATGGTGTATCGGTTACGTTCGCGTTCACCTGCTGTGTCGTCGAAAAGCGGATAAGTTTCTCCGGATGATCAATGCCACATGATTCTCATTGTGAGTTACATTATAATAGACAAAATTTTAAGGTACTCAGGTATTGAACAAACAATGTCTAAGGTTTGGGAAAACTGAAACAAAGAAAAACAGTATGACTGCGCTTGTGCATTCTTTTAATGTTTTCCATATTTTGAGTACTTTGTCAAGTTAACAACACTTTTTTTTTTTTTTTTTTTTTTTTTTTTTAGCAAAACATTGTTGAACAAAATATGCCATAAATTAATATATGAAGGGTTCGAGTGTAAAATATAGTAACTAAACATTTTTTTTCATGTAAAATCTTTTAACTGTACCCGGATAACCTTTTAAAAGTACAAGTCTTTTTTTACACATTATATGCTATAATAATTGAAGATAAAATTTATATATCAATTTTAATAACGAATACTCTTTGCACATAAGTCTAATGAAATAAAATCTACCAGCAAAAAAATTATCTAAATGTTCTGATTTAACAAATTAGCTGTTTCAGAGGAAGCAATCACAATAGTTGTGTTTGTAATTTTCCTTAGAAAACCTGAATATTTAATATCTCGAACTTGTATTTTGTGAGTGATTTTGTTTTACATTCCAGTCGTCCATATAGAAAGCGCCATTTTATGCTTCTAAACTTCATGTACTATTTCTTATCCAGATGATTAGCAATCTCATAAATTTCTTTTAATTCTAAGTCGCAATAATTATCGCAAAGCAATTTGCTGTGCCCTATTGTCTGAACAAGGATTGCTAGTATTGAATGTGTAAACGGCACTGAGAAACTGATGTAATTATCTTGGCTTTGATAACTTAAATTCAAAGCGTTGCTGAACAAGATATCATATGTATGTGCATATTATTCGAAAATATAATAGGGCGAAATCGATGAATATAATAGATAATAAAGTTGATAGTAATTTCGATAAGGGAAATTTCACCCCTTTGCTTGTCTCCATATTAGAAAAATCATAGTTTAAAATTTTTCTTTAATATATCAAATTTGGATACATTCCCAAAAACGCTTTTTAATGATAAAAGAAATTTGAGGACAATTTTGTTAAAAGAATTGACAATCGTTTAGCTATCATAAATGTCATTGATAACTTGCAACAGATTTTAGCTGAAAAAATCTATGAAAAAAGAGCTTTTTTAGTTAGTTCAGAAGTTTTTTGAAGTAATTTATCAATTTTAAATAAAATACTGAATAATCTCTAACTTATGTTCATATTTCCAATTTATCTGAAAAAAGAACTGATTATACATCTTGAATATTTTTATCCAACAGATATATAATCCGATATTTTAGATTGTGCTTTAAGCTCTGAATTGAAACCTATATGAGGGCAGGTTTTTTTTATGCTAAGAAAAAAAGTACTCATCGCTTTTCTATATCATTAGCACTCCTTCATAGATACCACTATTCATTTTTGAAGATGGAATTTTGTTTCATATATAAATTGAGTTATCGATACATAAAGTATACATTTCAAACTAAAGAACACTCACTAATTGCCAACTTAGTGAAACAATGATGTGTGACATTAAAAAAGCATTTATTGTTAAACATTAGACTACGGATTATCAGACACTCTCGGGATCAGGAGTACGTCGGATAAGCGGGAAGACATTATCAGATAAATTTTCTAATTATACAAATTTTAATCTAAAATTATATTTTCCATAAATAAAATAAATAGAAACAAATAAGTTACTGAAGGAAATATTTATCATAAAATAAATAACCGTTATTAAAAACGTAAAATTTTAAATAAAAATAGGGGAATTTTAGAGAGAAAATTCTATAATTTATGAACGTTCATTTTTATTTTCATTAGTAAAACTAAGACAATTTGAAGAAAACAAAATCGCTGATACACCTTTGTATTTTTTTAATTGTTATTTCTTTACAGCAAGATATCGGTTTCGAATAGAAAAATACATGCATTACATCTGCTTCTACCTCTTTTTCAGACAACTTTTGTAGCCAAGGGGGTAATTAAAACATGGAGGGGCGTTTGTTTATGAAAATTCCTGAAGATTTTTGAAATGGTTTGATCTCGCGAAAAAATGCTTTATTGTTTAATGAAATTTACAACATACAGAAATAATTAAACAGTATTTTAATTATTTATCAATATTTTTAACATGTTTAAAAAAATTATTTTTCCTGAAATATATCGAAAATATTCTTTAAAAAGAAGAGTAGTAATTCTATCAGCATAATAAAATGGGCTATTAATACTCACTTAAATAACATTTTTATTTTAACCGTGCCCACTCTCATACTAACTTCTATTTCTATGTATCAAAGATTTGCTTGCACAGATACTTCAACTTAATAAACATACTTAAAACCTGCTTTTGTGCTTATTAAAAATGTGTCATTAAATAGTTTAAAACTGTGTTTTTTATTTATATAAAAAAGCCAGTTAAAACCAATAATTGCAGGCTTTAGGGGGGAAACGACAACTCCCAGTATACTAAGACTTTGCGCTGTTCTCAAAGGATGGTAGTTGTCGAAGGAAGACTTTCCTCCGCGTTTGTACAGTCCTTTAAATTTGAGCAACGCTCCTTTAAATTTGAGCATCGCTACTTTCCAAAAGTAAAGACCCCTTTTTTTATTCACCGAAAAATAGGGAGGGAAACGCTAGTCACAACAGAAATATAATACTGATTTCAGAAAACCGTTTTTAATTTATTTTAAAGTAGTTTCATATATTTCTAATTTCTTTTTTTTTCTTTTCTGCAGGTGAAAATCCAGCGGCAATGCAGCATGGGAAGCATACGTCTTCTGGATCTGGTCTTCCACGTTCTTGGAATGTCTTAATCAATCTATTTATAAACATTGCACTTTTTTTACACGTGAAACGGTGATAAATTCAGCCCTTCAACACAATGGTGTATTTTTTCATGCAATAGTTAAATAGATAAATACAAAGGACTGCAAAGACTGCTTAATACTTATATTACATGTATGTACGACCACCTGAGACATTGCTTGTGAATTTCTCTTTACGTTTCTATAGACGTAATGTTTGAGATACATCAGTGGGACATTATCGGAACCAATTTATACAAAGCCATGATCAAGTTCACTACAGAAAACGCAACACCGTGTATCTAGCGAAAAGCTAATATAGTCCTTCAATTTCACTTTTTAGCAGACTGTTCAAATATCTTCGTTTTCATTAACGGACTTTTTTGGAAACGAAAGGCGATTTTAATTGTATGAGAGAATAAAAACTGAATTAATTGTACTGTTTAATAACAATGCTGTTTAGATTACAAAAAAAGGTAATTTTTGTAAGGGAGCTTAGAAATTGGTTTACGAAAAAGAAAACAAAAATGAAAATAACTTCTATGAAGATATTTAAGTTTATGTGAATAAACTTGCAATAGTTGGACATCTTTTTTCTGCAAGAAAATATATTGTGTTTACATGTGTTCATAAATAAACGTTGTAATTAAAAGAAATACCACAACCCTGGTAGATATCTTTACATATTTAATAAATATATATATACAGAAATATATATACATACCTCCTATAAATATAAAATTTGCAACTTATAAAGTCAGTTGTTTTACAAAGATGTCAATAAGTGTTTTATTTATCGAAATTGTTTAATCAAAGCCCTTCCTCTGCTTTAAGTGATGTTTTAGAAAAGAACTGACTACAATATTAACATTTTATATGGACAATACAAATATTCTTAAGAAATGTATACATACTACAATTGGCGGGATTTCTATGGGCCTCAATTGATCACACACTTTGCACAATCTTATCTGTATTTATGTTTTAAATTTGTATGTCCGTGTAAGAAAAATAATTTAAAAAAATCTTTAGCGAGATTACAATATATTTTCAAATACAAATTGATGTATGTAAGTTAACATTTCTTTTTCAGTTATGCAAGTCATTTGTTATTCTGTTCCAATTATCATGTAATATTTGGTTAAACGTTTATGTTTTGTGCTAAATTCTTTGTAAATATTTCCTAAGAAACAAGTAAAATTAAAATAATTTTTTGGAATAGTTTCTTGTCTCTTATTTCAGGTTTCACACATAAAATATTTTATGTTTATCAAAACGGCCGCACGTATTATGTTTTTTAAACAAATTACATTTTGTTATTATTATAAAATTAAAATGTTTCTTAACATTTCCTTACAACTATGAATTTGTAACATGTCTCATTTAATATCATCTTACAGTAATTATCTCTGTTATTACTCTATAATTCTACTTTGACAGTTTGTTATCAACTCGTGTAACTAAGTTCATGAGGTTTTGAATAATTTTTATTGGAAGGTTTTCTAATCTATTTCAAACTGAAAAGTACACAGGTCTATAATAAATAAAGGTTTTTGATAATTTTAGTCTTTTCTAATGTAATTTGTTATGCTAAGTTTGAAAATCCCAATATCAATAGTCTATCACGTACCATTTGGCTTTAATTTCTTTTATATATAAGCAATATTACAATCTGTTTTTGTAAATACAATTTTTAATTTAAAATCAATGAAATAAAAATTAAACAAAATTGTCATTCCGCCAAATTTAATGTGTTTAGTGTGACAGATACCATTATAATTATTAGATATATTATGGGGTGAAACTTCATCAGGATTGAAAATTAGCTCTACATAAGGTATGTCCGTGCATTGGATTTAATAATATTGTCCAAAGATTAACGTAATATTTCAGATTTGGTATTACTTTACCACGGAAGTGGTCTAAGATATAGCGCTGATTATTTTATTTTTTCTTCCCAAAAAAAGAAAGCTTTTCTGTACCCCAAATTATCCCCATTTTACCCACTTTACCATTTGTTACACATGCTCCACAAATTTCTTATTATCTTATAACAGACATATTTAAAGAGATTTCTTGACACAAGATTCTGATGGTGATTAAACATTGCTGCCCCTCAACTGAACAATCACTGAACATTTTAATTTATTAAAAGTTTCGGGGTTCTCTAAGGGATCTACCGAAAGTTTAGACTGTAGACTAAAACAAAAAAAAATTGTTAGCTCCTAAATCCTCTACTGCTTTGTATACAACAAGAGAACAAGTGTCTGTCTCTAACTTTCTACACGATAGTGAAAAAGTTTATTGCAAGAATATTAGTAGATCGATGATCAAGTTTGGCGTTAAATAACTTTTTGTTTACTATACTAAAATAAGACTTAAAACTGTCCCTTTTCATAATGAGAACAAACGTGTCTCTGTATCTATTGCACATACATTTAGTGTAATGAATAATTGCTTATTATTGCTGAATATTTAATCGGGAAAATACATAATCTTCCTTCCCATCACAGAAAACCCAAAATATACTGCTATATTTCGAAAGAAAAAAGCCAATATAAGACTAGTGCATTCAATTTGTATGAGTATATTTATGTATACATTGTCAAAAAAAATTTCTAATTTATTTATTTGCCATTATTATCTTCAGCAGGTTATATATATTAATGTAACACGTGTTGACGCAGATTGTGAAAAAATTGTACGTGATAAATTTTAAAAAATTATGTTTGGGATAAGTATCCAAAAAATATGTAAAATCAGTATAAAGTTTTAATTTTTTTTTACAAACGTAAATGTTGGAGCCATTTGTTATTAATTATAAGTTTCCTAGACTTGTGTTTTTAATTATAAGTCTCCTCTACTTTTTAACAGATGTGTTTTCCATTGATCAATGAAGACATTAAATATTCCCACATTGAGGTTACATTATATGGGTTAAACTATAGCAATTATTTTTTTAATTATTTTTGATTAACTTTTAAAGTCAATTTTTATCATTTTTGTTTAGTAAATCAAAACTTTTCGTTGAAACTTGGAGAAACGAAGTGTATTCTATTGCATGTTTTCCCGAAGATTGTCCACATCACTTAATATCAAGATAGTTTTATTGCATTCCACCGTTTTGTGCTTTAAATGCTTTTAAAAACTATTTATTGATGATGTACCATCGAGAGTATCGTGTGCTATAAAGTATGAGTAATTATTGGCTCATGTATTAAAGTCCAAATTGAGATATCAAAAGTAGTGGTTAACATACGCATAGGGGTAATTCAGATACGCAAATAAATAAAAATAAGAGCAGAAGCTATAAATAACATTTTTAATTCAATGGATTAAGATAATGGATAAAGCGTGGATTTTGTAGTCAGTAATATAATATCGTTATGCACTGAATCATGCTGCAGGTAAGAAGTTAGTAATCCTCTGAATCTGTGATGAAATGAATTGAATGCATCGACATGCTACCTAGCAGCCGGATTTAAGGTTAGATTCATTCCACACGATTTTTCATATACATATTTCCAGAAAAATACTGATTTTTGGAAGAAAATCATTCTCCTCTAAACATGTTTACAAACCATTCATGCTCCGCATTTGGCTGATGCTTCGTATCAGGCGTTTTCTTAATCAACTATAAAATTACAAAATTTTCTCACATTAAGTTTAGGATTGCGAAAAAAAAATAGCCTGTGACTGAACAATTGTCAATTGTGGGTCTCTTAAATTGAAATTGTATGTGTAGTCTCGTGAAGAATAAAGATAAGGAATGTGCGTTTCTGTACATCCATTTGTTCTCATTTGATCCAACTACACAAACAAACTAGTCGTTGGGGGCCACCGTAATACTTACCCATCATGGATATGCATAATATAAAATATGAAAATAAAGCATGTGTAAACTATTTATAAAATCCATTGCAATTCGAATAATATCGTGGCTTGATAACGTCATAAACTGTAAATGCTCTATAACTGAATTGCGTAAAAGAAACATCCTTATAACTCCAAAAACGATAATCATACTAACTAACGGTTTACTGCGTCGGATTAAACGTCTCATTTCCAATTAAAATATATCTTTGAATTGAGATTTGAAAGAAATACACGGTCATGAAAAATCGATGAGTGTGGAAAAAATGATTACTAATACCTCGGCAACTAATTATCCGATCAACTTCATTTTTTATGCAAAATTTTTGATTTTTTATTGTCTTTTATATTTACTCCTTAAAATAAACAATTTTATAAAATGACGAACGAAAATGTTTATATACCTTTTATCAGAACGAATATTTCGAGATTCCGAAAAAAATAGTTCCAGATAATCCAGGTTATTGAAATTCAATAAGCTTCTTTACATTATTACATACTAAGTACATACCAAATTTCAAGTCTCTATCTCAATTTGTTCGGGCGATAGAGCGTTTACAGACACACACACACAGACGGACGGCAATTTTTTTTCTTCTAAAAATATGTTTTTCGGAATCTCCAGTGTATGAAACGTGTAAATCCGTCATTTTTTTTTTCAAAGCGATTACAAGATTTACCCTGTACTACGTATGATGGGTAAGTAAAATGTAAATTTAAAAGTATCAAAATTAAGAAAATATAGATTATATTGCAAATGAATTAAGAATGACTATGCGGTAGGAGTGATATATGGATGAACACTATATTATTTTTAAAGATATTTATCGATCAGGCAAAAATAAAGATAAAGAGTAGACAATGAGTAGTACTCCTATAGGCATTCTGTTTTCAAATAGCCATTTCGATCAAAATCTACCGTAAGATTATAGACTTCAGGAATGAACTAGCCTCTTCGTCTGTCACGATATTTTCTAGATCGGTAATTATTAATTTGATATGACGAATAATAAGAGCGTAAGTGTTATGATTCTCAGTGGAAGCCAAATGACATTATTCACTGGATCTATCTTAATTTATTACATTTGATTTTAGGAAAGAAAAAAAAATAGAGAGAGTTTAAATTTTTACGCTAAAAGCCGATTAGCTAGTGTTTTCTTAGACGGTATATTGTCGATATATATTGAAAAAGAACATTTTTTTTTAAAGAAAGCTTATTATTTTGTACTCTGAATTCTGGATTTTCCAACACTAAATAATACGGTGTATATGTTAATTAAAATAGACACAGTTTAAGATTGATTGATTGAAAAAAATTAAATGCATATAAGCACTCATCACTTAAAAATATGTTTCTAATAAAATCACTTTTGAAATACCTAGTTGAAAAAGTAGTTTAATTTTTTTAGAAAAATGACACTGTCTTGTATATTTTTCTTAAAACTATTTTTAATGAAAAAGGAAAATAAAAATATATTTTTAATTATCATAAGAAATATTTTAAATTCCAGAACTGTGTAATTTAAATTAATTCTATCAAATAAAAAGAATATGAATAATTCAGGACTGTATAGCAGAAAATTATTTTATGTATAGTTAGTTTACCTGTACTCTTTACATTCATCCAATTTTTATTCTTCAACAATAGTACCCAAATAATTTTTTTTCCAAAAAATATTCCATAATATACTAGAAAAAATATATAAACATACCAGACATATCAGTTTCTTTAGAAAACAAGCAAGATAAAAGAATATAACAAGAAAAAATGGGGAATGATTTCGTAGACAGTAATGAATACCTAGGCTACAGACAAGAAAATGAATTAAACAAAAAAAATATATTTCATATTATGTCAAACCTTCATTACAAAGGATTATATACAGTGCCAATCAAAACCACATACTAACTATATCTCTGCAATTGCAGTTCAAATTCTGTGAAAAGATTTTTTTCCTGGAAAAGATATACTTTTATTTTCTGTATTGATTGTTTTACGCTTTTTTCCCTTTACTTCTCCAAAAAAGAAAAGTCCGTAAGTGATTTCATTTTTTTTCTTTATTACTTTATAAGCGTAGTTGTTTCCAAAAACTTTTCTACAAATTTTTATATTGGAAGAGAATTCTCAAGTAATATTACGGATAAAAGAAAAACATTATTCGTTTAAAAAACCGAAAGTTATTTCTTTCTTCATATACAACGATATTATTATTTTTAAGAAATTGTATGTATTTAAATTATTTAACTTAATTTTTTTATTAAATTTCGTGGATACAGAATGCTTTTTTTAAAAAACAACAAAAAGAGACGTTTTTCAGCTTTTATTTTATTAGTTTACTGGAATAAAATCTAATGAGTGGGTGTGTTTTATTAATAAAACGGATAAAGTATTATTTACTTTATTTTTTTATTTCATAAACATTTAAAAGGTAAATTGTTGTTTATTAAATAAGTACACGAAAAACTCCAAAAAACACACAAAGTAAGTTTAATAAATTTAATTTCAGCGAATTGTAAGGCGTTTAATGACAGATCAGGCTACATTTGAAAAGAATAAAATGCATATACAATGTGATACAAAACTTTTGGTTAAAAGTTAATACGGTAACTAGCTGGCTTCGCCCGCTAGCGGGCCGCTAATTTACATCGGTGCCTCGAATTGTAGAAAATCTCGAATCTTGTAAAACCTCGAACCGGACGAACCTCCGACATGGGTCCCCGCTGACTTCGGCACCGGATAATCCCTTAATTTGCACATTGAATAGTACAAACCTCTAACCGAACGAACCTCCGACCCTGGTCCCCGCTGCCTTCGGCACCGTATACCGGTCGTGCTACGCACGCACCGGATAATCCCTTAAATTGCACATCGAATAGTATAAACCTCTAACTGAACGAACCTCTGGCTCGGGTCCCAGCTGCCTGCGGCACCGTATAGCAGTCGTGCTGCGCACGCGCTGCAGTATACGTTAGTTCCACCTTCCGCCAGCGGGTGGCGCAATCCGTTTATACGATCATAACTGAAATCGTTAAGGATTTCGATGTCGAGTCGAATGAGCCATACCCCGTCGTTTTTATGCCCGTAGAACCAGAGATAGGAAAGCGCCCCCTGGTGGTGAAAAAACGAACTACAATTGGTAAGCTCTATCGATATCGAGTCGAATCCAACGTCGAGTATCCTCTATCGACGTTGAGTCGAATGAGCTATACCCCTTCGTGATCCGGGCCATAGGCACAGGGATAAGAAAACGCCCCCTGGTGGTGAAAAACGAACTAAAACCGATAAGCTCTAGTATCCTCTATCGATGTCGAGTCGATTGAGCCAAACCGCGTCATGATGTGACCCATAGAACACGAGTTAGCTGAAAAATCCTTTAATTACACCTTCCACCACCAGGGGGCGCAATGTGTTCTATACGAACATGACCGAAATCTGTAAAGCTATCCATATCCAGTCGAAAGAGCCAAACCCCGTCGTAATCGGGCCCATAGAACCCGATTTCCGGAAGCGCCCTCTGGTGGTGAAACTTGGAACTAAAATATGTAAGCGCTATCGATATCGAGTCGAATGAGCCAAACCGCGTTCCGATTGGACTCGTAGAACTCGAGATATTGGGAAATCAAAATATGAAATCTGATATTATTATTCGAAAAGAGCGGTATAAACTCAGAAACTTTTAAAAATGTTATAGAGGATCCTTATTACTTTAATTATGATGTCTGGAATCGGTTTGGTGGAAATCCGTAACACAGTTTCTTAGTTATAGAAACGGACCACAGTAAAAAGAAAAAATCCGGAAAGCGGGGGTGCCGGGAGGGGGCGATGACACTGCTTTTCCTCAAACAACTTATTTAGACTACCGGAGTTCTCGTTCAAAGACAGTGAGCTGTAGAAAAACTTAAAACTGAAAAAAAAAATCTGATGTCTTAATTACAGAAACCGTCCGGATTCGATAACGGGCGAAGCCCGCTTTTTACTAATCAAAAATAGTGGTAATTTTTCTATACATATAAACAATCAAACGTATAAAAATGTTAAATTTGTTGAAATGGGGTTGGTTTCCTCAAAAATAATACAAATGTACAAATGTCTTAATTACATCAACCGTCCCGATTCGATAACGGGCGAAGCCCGCTTTTCCTTATCATAATATCCGGTTGCCACTCTAAAAGAAAAACTTAAAATACTCGTCATGCAGTTTTTAGACGCGGCCTACTTCTTAAAATCCTAATATCTAGCGGGCACTGTCATGGAAATCTTTCTTTTGCTTTAATAATACGAATGACGATTAATTATACAATTAAATAATATATCGGCTCGTAATGGAGATATGAGAATAATTTTTAAATATTCTGAAAGCAGAATCAATTTTGCGTCGCCCTGTCAAAGTTAGGAATTACTGCGCCCCTTAGATTCGGAGATTGGCCCCCCTTTGAAAAAACCCAGTTGAAAACCACGTGACCTCCGTCAAAGAAAATGCTCCTCGCCTCTTGAAAATCGATCCAGACAATCGTTTGGCCGCCTGTCTGCGGTCTGGCACTCCCAGCGTGGAAAGAAATGAAAAATTATTTTTTATCTATCGATTTTTAAAAAAAATTTTCGGTTCTAATTTTCGTACGGAAATGATTTTGCGAATTTATGAAACAGGCAGCCGTCCCGGTTGCGTACGTACCGCTTTCGAATTTCTGGGCCGTAGACTTTCGCAGATACGGGTCGGTTTAAAAACCCGTACTGCGGTTTGGGGCTTAATTTGCTCCACGGCACCGCTGCCTTTTCATTCCCTGACCCGAGAGACCGGCAACCCTTTTCGGAGACGAAATTTTTGCGGATTTCAGTTCTTTTGCAAGTTCGGTTTCGGTCGGTAATTAAAACACTTTTGTTAATTAATAACTCCCCGGGTCCGGGTTGGACTCCCGACCCGGCCGAACTTGAACTTTTTTGCGAATTTTTCGGTGCTCGAGCGCCCTCCGTGCGTCGCCTACTCACAAAGCCTTTGCAGGTACAGACACACAGACACACGTACACACACACACACACACACACACACACACACACAGACGTTTACCGACATTAATAGTATTGATATGACGGGTAATATGCACCATGAAAAACATTGTTTTACAAAAATAATATATGAAAATTATTAAAAGACGTATTTCTTAACATGGAGTGAATTTCTGTAACGTGATTTTAAATAACGTTGTTAGAGTCAAAGAGTCAGAGTCATTTTCAGAGTCAGAGAGAGTAGAGCTGCCAATCTATGAGGTTTATAGCCTTTGGGCTTTACCGGTATTTATTTTTAAAAAATGTTTACAACTTCATATATAAATTTCATACTTGACATAAGTAGTAGAGGAATGTATGTTTCACCTCAGCAGGAGCCGTGAGCGTGGTGGAGGTGGTGCTCCTGGAGGTGGAATCGGAAGTGGGAGCGCTCCTGGAGGTGGAATCGGAAGTGATGGAAGATAAGACAGGAAGTGATGGAAGATAAGACAGGAAGTGAAAGAAGATAAGACAGGAAGTGAACCGGAAGTGTTGGAAGATAAGAGAGGAAGTGAAGTAGGGGAGGGCTTAATTTTTATTAACCGATAAGGGAGAGAGAGGAGGGCTTATTTTTAGGGGGCTTAATTTTTTTTTTTTGTGAAAAATAAAGGGTTTTAATCAGATTCTTTCTTGTCAGGGAATTTTTTTTATTTTAATTGTGGGCCCACCATAACGACCCGCTATGAAAAACAATTCATAACGCCACAATTCTTTTTTTTTAATCTGCCAATCCTGCTTCATCAGTCATCTGCGAGAGACCTGTAACGAAATAAAAGGGTTTAATTATTATTATTATGTTTAAGCGAGAGTTGTGTCATACAGGAAATCAGATGTTTGACGTCTGCTAAAGATGTAGAGTGTCTATGAGGAAATTCAGCTTCACGGAACCTAGAAAAAAAAAACAAGTCTTGCTTGATATATGTGATAGCTAAAGGCCCCCCAACCTATACAAAATTTTAAATAATTTTATATAGGTTGTATTATCTGACTAAGCAGGGTTCGCATGGCCGCCACACCACTCATTGTTGCCTTCGATAATAATATTAACAGAATGCTAGTAGAGTTGAGGGGTAGAAAGCCTGCTTTAAAATAATAATATTAACAGAATGTACAATTTTTGTTTTGTCCCTTTAAACATTAACTTAAATGTGAATGAGATTAAAATAGATGTTAGGGCTAAATTTTTAGTAACAGAATGTCATCAGTGCTAGTGGAGTTGAGTGGTAGGATCCCTGCTATAAAAATAATACCTGTAAAAGAAATATATATGTGCTACCTCTCGCGCTTATCGACCTAACTGTTTAGAGTTTAACATGAAATTTACTTATAATTCACCTGTAAAAGAATTTTCTTTCCCTTCTTTAAACATTAACTTAAATGTGAATGAGATTAAAATAGATGTGAAGGCTATATTTTTAGAGAGTTAAAATGAAAATCCACTGAGGGTTGTGTTAAATAAAAGGCGATGATCGACTTTGACAGCATTTTTCTAAAAGTTTATTTATCGAAAAAGGAATCATACGTTTCGATTATATTTGTTAACTATTATAGTTTAACATTAAAAAGCAGGTAGACATTCAAATCTTTAGCGCTCGTCGACCTAACTGTTCGGAATTTTCTTCGAACCCATTATTTTTGACTTTATAAAAGTTTCATATAAAAAAATTATTCTTTAACTATTAACTGAAATGAGATTAAAATAAATGTAATGGCTAAATTTTTAAGGATTTAAAATGAAAATTGTGATAGCCATGTAAATAAAAGTAATGTGATTACTTTGCTTTATAAAAATCTAACACGAAAAAAGCTGGTAGACGTTTACCTTTCGCACTCGTCAACCTAACCGTTCGGAATTTTGTTTAAACTTCTCTCGAGTTCGTCGTTCAGAGTTTTCGTCGAAATCCGGATATATATTAACTTACAATAGCTAACTTTTTTAAGGGAAGTTTAAATAACATATTTCCCAAAGTGTCTTAGAAACATTTCAGAATTTATACACACATAAGAACCTCACCTATAGGTGCAAGGTTCTGATTTTAAAGCTACTAGACGTTGAAATTTAAACTTCTTGCGCTCGTCGACCTAACAGTTCGGAATTTTTTTAATTCGAACCTTGTGTCGATACGAGTTAGGATCCCTTAGAAAGACCTACATAGAGACACTTATCCCTAACGTAGATAATAAACCCTATATTTAACTAACCAGTTACAACAAACAAGACATAATCGGTACATTCAGTTAATAAGGGATTTGACATGTAAAATATTAGATATAAAAACATGCAATATGATATATACAACACACAAACAAATTTAAAGATTTTTTCCTGTTCATATGAACAATTTTTAACAAGAATTTAGCAATAATTTAACTTGAGAGCAGGTATTTTGTTTAGAGTTATACAATTATAATAAATTTTAACCCTATTTTACTTAATACAACCAACATTTAAAAAAAAGAGAACGACATCTAGTTTTTTTAACGTCACATATTTGAATTATTAACCTATTTTAGTTAAAAGTATGATACTTAAGTGATTTTATTTGAAAAATCAATACAACATTTTAAAAGCAGTCGAAAGATTTTTGCTTTTGAAAAATAACTAACAGAATTTTAATTTTTTAAGCATTGGGTAGATGACACTAACTTTAAATTAATTTTTAATAGGTCACTTTAAATAAAATACATATTTTTTATTATTATTAAAGAAATATAAACTACTCACACATTATTATTATGCTGCATTTTAACATAACAACATTCACAGTAATAGACATGCGATTAAGACCATTGGAATTCTACAACTTTTCTGTTGTCATGTGTTCACAGAGGAAATCTTTTCATATAGAAGGCAAAATAAGATAATGATAAACATGATTCGTTATGCATATGTTTAATCAGGAAATTATTTAAGACCATTTTACATGGTATTACAGAATAAATCTTTTCATAGGATGCAAGATAAGATAATATCACATAAGGTATTGATAAACGCTATTCGTTATGCATATGTTTAAACAGGAAATTTGTTTAAGAGATAACATTACTTTATTTATATAAAGTGTCCAATTATAAATTTTGCTGATTTAATTAATTTTATTTCGAATTTGAAAATAGTATTGACAGAACATTCAAATTTTACTTTTGCACAATATTTAAATAAGGGAAATTGTATACAATATTTAAAAAAAATTAATTAGGAATGTTAGAAAAGGAGAGTGTTTAAGGAAAATACGTTACGATTTTAAAACTTTTTTTTTAATACATTTCTAAGTTTTATAAACTTTATCGAAAAAAAGAAAAGTAACTTTTTGCATGTGACTTTTTTTAACCAATAAAATGCTAGTATTTTGAAACAAGCACCCCCTACATGAGAATGTTATTTTACGAACAAAGTGTTTAATGCTATACAATACTTTGTGATTGATGTAAAAGGTTGTGATTTTCGTCTAAGTATTAAAGTTGATATGGAACGCGCGATGCAATCTTGTATAGCGGATAAAGCCATGTCACCTAAAGCAATTAAAAAGGTACCCTATTTCTACAAGTCGTGTAACAAAACATTTTCTCGAAAAGTTCACTTAGTGTTTTTTATGAAAAATCATCTAAAGGAAAAGTGTTTTCGCTGTGAGGTGTGTTGTGGAGTTTTTTCGCAAAAGATTCACAAATCGCCCAAACAATTCAAGTGTAGTGATTGCAACGAATTGTTTTCAAGAAAGACAGACTTATTGAAAGATAAGAAAACTCACAACTTAGCAAAACAACATTCATGTACAAAGTGTTGTGAAATATTTAATTGTGAATCTGATTTTTTACAACATTGTGATACATTTCATAAAGCTTTACCTAACATTGCGAAATCACCCTGTTTGAAAGATTTGTTATTTGAACTGATAGTGAAGCTTATAGATTAGTTCGAACTTATAGTGAATTAAAAGACAAAATGATATGCGAAATATGTGAAGTGGAATTAACAGATCAAAACGTGCATGTATAGAATGCCTTTTTCAAGTTGTTTAACTGATTTTAAGATTTCACTGAACGAGTGACTTATTGGACATTACAAAGATTTTGAAATTAGAATTGTATACATCTTAATATGACAGAATTATTTGATGTGTGTTATTTTAAATGATGAATAAAATAGTTTGATTGCGAAAAAAGTGTTTTCTTTAACCCACACTGTTAAAACTGATGTTGTGTATTTTGAATGACTTAGACAAAATGTTAATTTAAAAAAAGATTTTAACATGAGATAAGAGTTTTATAATAAAAATTGACTCACCTAAAATTTTTTCAAGATAGTCTATCTACGTTTCCAATCTAAACTTGTTATCAGCTTGCTATATGCATGTTTGAGTGACTCATTTTAACCTGTGTCGAACTGTCTGTTGGGAAAATGAGTGCCATTTTTAACACGTGTAGACGATTTTTACCCGGAAGCTGATTGAACTATTAAATTTCAGATATCACCCATTTTTCTACAACATTTAAATATTTTAATGTATTTTCACTTGTATATTGGAAACTTGGGATTATCACCTTTATATCGGAACATGGAAGATAGAAAAAATAATAACTTTACACTGAGACAATATTTTAATCTAACAAAAATAGACTTAACACATTGTTAGAGATTTTGGAAAAATATATAGTTGGTTAAAATTTTTTGAAAATTTAACATAAAGTAACAAATTTTAAAAAATAAACATTTCGATAAATGAAAAAAATTAAATTTTGGTAAACTTTACACTTAGACAATACTTCAAACTAGGAAAAAATAATAACTTTACACTGAGACAATATTTTAAACTAAGGAAAAATTAGACATAACACATTGTTAGAGTTTTTTTAAACTATCTAGTTAGTTATAAATTTCAGAAAATTAGCAACAAATAAATATTTCATTAGATTGACAAAAGAAAATAATTAAATTTAAGTAAATTTTACACTTAGACAATACTTCAAACTAAGAAAAATAATAACTTTACACTTATACAATATTTTCAACTAAGGAAAATTAATAACTTATCACATTGTTAAAGTTTTTTTGAAAACAACACAACATTTTCAAAGCAGTGGAAATTGCATACCTGTAAAAAATTCAACTTAGTGGAATTTAATAAGGAAATTTTTAATCTCACTCAATTAAAAAATAAAACTTTATAAAATTTTCACCTTTTTTAAAATAAACAACTGTTAAACATTTTGAATGTCTTAGACAAAGTAGGAATAAATTTGTTAAAATTCTATAAACCATGAAAAATTTCATAACTTTTAAAGGAAATTTTATTTATGGTGAAATAAACTCGAGGTATTTATTATATGTTACTTAAACTACAAGAGAATTGATTGAAAATGTGTTACTTTTAATCACTCACAAGATAAGACATGATGTTAGGAATTATATATGGGGTTTTCCCCCACACATGACGTCACTGGTAACATATTTACTGATCAAGTCATAAAATTATAGTTTAAAGTAGGTTTTTGAGCACGAAGTTTAGATTTAAGATATTTGAGAAATATAAACTACAACTTTGACTACTTTTTGAAATTTCCCCCTACATAAGAAAAAGGACATAGGAAAATAAATTGAAAAGTCGTATTTGAATGGAATCGAATTATTATCCTTTCACTTAACAGCTGAATGCGTTGGCAATTACACCACAAAGGTACTGATTGAATATATTGTGTTTCTTTTTTAAGGCTAAATTGATTTAATATTCAAGTTATTTCTTAATGTTACACTTAAAAACAATAAATTTAATTAGCATTCAAAAAGCAAACGATCACATTATTGTATAAATGAAATGTTTTAAAAGTCACGAGTTAAAATTTGAAATTACTTAGAGTTTAATTAGAATTTAGATGTGAACCTTTTAAAATGAAATAATATTTTTTTTGTATCGCCCTCTATCGGTGGGTAATACAATTAAGAGATAATTAAAAGTTTTAACTTGAATTCGAACCCACAACCAAAATTATTTTTCGGTTTTATAATTTAGGGTAGGTTTAACTGAGCAAGCCATGATATAACAGTATTTATAGACGATTTAAGATATTCGATAAAGGAAATCATCTAAATTTCAAATTTAATTGAAGGGTTTACTGCTTAAAGTACTACAAAATGAGTACAACACGATACATAGTTTTTTAATTAATTATATTTTTCGAAAGGTTAAATTGAATTATTGATAAACTTAGGATTTATGTTTAAAGTGAATAAATTTGATATGTTAGGTTCACTTAATAACAGAGGGTTGAATAAGTTATTTTTAATAAAAATAAAGTTTACTAAAAGTTTTTAAAGTTAAAAAAAAAAAAATGTAAGTTACGTTAAAAAAGTTAACAAAAATATAGTTTTAAGAAATTTAAAGTTTACAAAAAGTTTGAAAATCTCTATGTTAATCAAAATTAACTTTTTAATTTTAACTATTGAGAAACTATAATCTGTTTATCCTTGTAATCAACTGGTGCATATCAACTATCTACACATGTGCAGTAAAAACATACACTTTTAAACTAACTTGAGTTCGATTTTAAATTATTTGCTAATTTTTATACAGCTCGATTACCTTTCAGAAACAAAACAGAATGAAATACTTACCAAAAAACACGTCAACGTCTTATACTTGCTTTCACTTAACTAATCTTTCTACATTAGCTTTGCTAGGGGGCGCTGCAATCGCCGCTAGAGGCGCTACTAGTTTCCGGTTTGTGACGTAGTTTCCGGTCGTCACAAACCGGACCACTACGTCACAAACCGGAAACTAGTAGCGCCTCTAGCGGCGATTGCAGCGCCCCCTAGCAAAGCTAATGTAGAAAGATTAGTTAAGTGAAAGCAAGTATAAGACGTTGACGTGTTTTTTGGTAAGTATTTCATTCTGTTTTGTTTCTGAAAGGTAATCGAGCTGTATAAAAATTAGCAAATAATTTAAAATCGAACTCAAGTTAGTTTAAAAGTGTATGTTTTTACTGCACATGTGCAGATAGTTGATATGCACCAGTTGGTTACAAGGATAAACAGATTATAGTTTCTCAATAGTTAAAATTAAAAAGTTAATTTTGATTAACATAGAGATTTTCAAACTTTTTGTAAACTTTAAATTTCTTAAAACTATATTTTTGTTAACTTTTTTAACGTAACTTACATTTTTTTTTTTAACTTTAAAAACTTTTAGTAAACTTTATTTTTATTAAAAATAACTTATTCAACCCTCTGTTATTAAGTGAACCTAACATATCAAATTTATTCACTTTAAACATAAATCCTAAATTTATCAATAATTCAATTTAACCTTTCGAAAAATATAATTAATTAAAAAACTATGCATCGTGTTGTACTCATTTTGTAGTACTTTAAGCAGTAAACCCTTCAATTAAATTAGAAATTTAGATGATTTCCTTTATCGAATACCTTAAATCGTCTATAAATACTGTTATATCATGGCTTGCTCAGTTAAACCTACCCTAAATTATAAAACCGAAAAATAATTTTGGTTGTGGGTTCGAATTCGAGTTAAAACTTTTAATTATCTCTTAATTGTATTACCCACCGATAGAGGGCGATACAAAAAAAAATATTATTTCATTTTAAAAGGTTCACATCTAAATTCTAATTAAACTCTAAGTAATTTCAAATTTTAACTCGTGACTTTTAAAACATTTGATTTATACAATAATGTGATCGTTTGCTTTTTGAATGCTAATTAAATTTATTGTTTTTAAGTGTAACATTAAGAAATAACTTGAATATTAAATCAATTTAGCCTTAAAAAAGAAACACAATATATTCAATCAGTACCTTTGTGGTGTAATTGCCAACGCATTCAGCTGTTAAGTGAAAGGATAATAATTCGATTCCATTCAAATACGACTTTTCAATTTATTTTCCTATGTCCTTTTTCTTATGTAGGGGGAAATTTCAAAAAGTAGTCAAAGTTGTAGTTTATATTTCTCAAATATCTTAAATCTAAACTTCGTGCTCAAAAACCTACTTTAAACTATAATTTTATGACTTGATCAGTAAATATGTTACCAGTGACGTCATGTGTGGGGGAAAACCCCATATATAATTCCTAACATCATGTCTTATCTTGTGAGTGATTAAAAGTAACACATTTTCAATCAATTCTCTTGTAGTTTAAGTAACATATAATAAATACCTCGAGTTTATTTCACCATAAATAAAATTTCCTTTAAAAGTTATGAAATTTTTCATGGTTTATAGAATTTTAACAAATTTATTCCTACTTTGTCTAAGACATTCAAAATGTTTAACAGTTGTTTATTTTAAAAAAGGTGAAAATTTTATAAAGTTTTATTTTTTAATTGAGTGAGATTAAAAATTTCCCTATTAAATTCCACTAAGTTGAATTTTTTACAGGTATGCAATTTCCACTGCTTTGAAAATGTTGTGTTGTTTTCAAAAAAACTTTAACAATGTGATAAGTTATTAATTTTCCTTAGTTGAAAATATTGTATAAGTGTAAAGTTATTATTTTTCTTAGTTTGAAGTATTGTCTAAGTGTAAAATTTACTTAAATTTAATTATTTTCTTTTGTCAATCTAATGAAATATTTATTTGTTGCTAATTTTCTAAAATTTATAACTAACTAGATAGTTTAAAAAAACTCTAACAATGTGCTATGTCTAATTTTCCTTAGTTTAAAATATTGTCTCAGTGTAAAGTTATTATTTTTTCCTAGTTTGAAGTATTGTCTAAGTGTAAAGTTTACCAAAATTTAATTTTTTTCATTTATCGAAATGTTTATTTTTTAAAATTTGTTACTTTATGTTAAATTTTCAAAAAATTTTAACCAACTATATATTTTTCCAAAATCTCTAACAATGTGTTAAGTCTATTTTTGTTAGATTAAAATATTATCTCAGTGTAAAGTTATTATTTTTTTATCTTCCATGTTCCGATATAAAGGTGATAATCCCAAGTTTCCAATATACAAGTGAAAATACATTAAAATATTTAAATGTTGTAGAAAAATGGGTGATATCTGAAATTTAATAGTTCAATCAGCTTCCGGGTAAAAATCGTCTACACGTGTTAAAAATGGCACTCATTTTCCCAACAGACAGTTCGACACAGGTTAAAATGAGTCACTCAAACATGCATATAGCAAGCTGATAACAAGTTTAGATTGGAAACGTAGATAGACTATCTTGAAAAAATTTTAGGTGAGTCAATTTTTATTATAAATCTATTATCTCATGTTAAAATCTTTTTTTAAATTAACATTTTGTCTAAGTCATTCAAAATACACAACATCAGTTTTAACAGTGTGGGTTAAAGAAAACACTTTTTTCGGAATCAAACTATTTTATTCATCATTTAAAATAACACACATCAAATAATTCTGTCATATTAAGATGTATACAATTCTAATTTCAAAATTTTTGTAATGTCCAATAAGTCACTCGTTCAGTGAAATCTTAAAATCAGTTAAACAACTTGAAAAAGGCATTCTGTTCATGCACGTTTTGATCTGTTAATTCCACTTCACATATTTCGCATATCATTTTGTCTTTTAATTCACTATAAGTTCGAACTAATCTATAAGCTTCACTATCAGTTCAAATAACAAATCTTTCAAACAGGGTGATTTCGCAATGTTAGGTAAAGCTTTATGAAATGTATCACAATGTTGTAAAAAATCAGATTCACAATTAAATATTTCACAACACTTTGTACATGAATGTTGTTTTGCTAAGTTGTGAGTTTTCTTATCTTTCAATAAGTCTGTCTTTCTTGAAAACAATTCGTTGCAATCACTACACTTGAATTGTTTGGGCGATTTGTGAATCTTTTGCGAAAAAAACTCCACCACACACCTCACAGCGAAAACACTTTTCCTTTAGATGATTTTTCATAAAAAACACTAAGTGAACTTTTCGAGAAAATGTTTTGTTACACGACTTGTAGAAATAGGGTACCGTTTTAATTGCTTTAGGTTACATGGCTTTATCCGCTATACAAGATTGCATCGCGCGTTCCATATCAACTTTAATACTTAGACGAAAATCACAACCTTTTACATCAATCACAAAGTATTGTATAGCATTAAACACTTTGTTCGTAAAATAACATTCTCATGTAGGGGGTGCTTGTTTCAAAATACTAGCATTTTATTGGTTAAAAAAAGTCACATGCAAAAAGTTTCTTTTCGTTTTTTCGATAAAGTTTATAAAACTTAGAAATGTATTAAAAAAAAAAGTTTTAAAATCGTAACGTATTTTCCTTAAACACTCTCCTTTTCTAACATTCCTAATTATTTTTTTTTAAATATTGTATACAATTTCCCTTATTTAAATATTGTGCAAATGTAAAATTTGAATGTTCTGTCAATACTATTTTCAAATTCAAAATAAAATTAATTAAATCAGCAAAATTTATAATTGGACACTTTATATAAATAAAGTAATGTTATCTCTTAAACAAATTTCCTGTTTAAACATATGCATAACGAATAGCGTTTATCAATACCTTATGTGATATTATCTTATCTTGCATCCTATGAAAAGATTTATTCTGTAATACCATGTAAAATGGTCTTAAATAATTTCCTGATTAAACATATGCATAACGAATCATGTTTATCATTATCTTATTTTGCCTTCTATATGAAAAGATTTCCTCTGTGAACACATGACAACAGAAAAGTTGTAGAATTCCGATGGTCTTAATCGCATGTCTATTACTGTGAATGTTGTTATGTTAAAATGCAGCATAATAATAATGTGTGAGTAGTTTATATTTCTTTAATAATGATAAAAAATATGTATTTTATTTAAAGTGACCTATTAAAAATTAATTTAAAGTTAGTGTCATCTACCCAATGCTTAAAAAATTAAAATTCTGTTAGTTATTTTTCAAAAGCAAAAATCTTTCGACTGCTTTTAAAATGTTGTATTGATTTTTCAAATAAAATCACTTAAGTATCATACTTTTAACTAAAATAGGTTAATAATTCAAATATGTGACGTTAAAAAAACTAGATGTCGTTCTCTTTTTTTTAAATGTTGGTTGTATTAAGTAAAATAGGGTTAAAATTTATTATAATTGTATAACTCTAAACAAAATACCTGCTCTCAAGTTAAATTATTGCTAAATTCTTGTTAAAAATTGTTCATATGAACAGGAAAAAATCTTTAAATTTGTTTGTGTGTTGTATATATCATATTGCATGTTTTTATATCTAATATTTTACATGTCAAATCCCTTATTAACTGAATGTACCGATTATGTCTTGTTTGTTGTAACTGGTTAGTTAAATATAGGGTTTATTATCTACGTTAGGGATAAGTGTCTCTATGTAGGTCTTTCTAAGGGATCCTAACTCGTATCGACACAAGGTTCGAATTAAAAAAATTCCGAACTGTTAGGTCGACGAGCGCAAGAAGTTTAAATTTCAACGTCTAGTAGCTTTAAAATCAGATCCTTGCACCTATAGGTGAGGTTCTTATGTGTGTATAAATTCTGAAATGTTTCTAAGACGCTTTGGGAAATATGTTATTTAAACTTCCCTTAAAAAAGTTAGCTATTGTAAGTTAATATATATCCGGATTTCGACGAAAACTCTGAATGGTTAGGTCGACGAACTCGAGAGAAGTTTAAACATAATTCCGAACTGTTAGGTTGACGAGTGCGAAAGGTAAACTTCTACCAGCTTTTTTCGTGTTAGATTTTTATAAAGCAAAGTAATCACATTACTTTTATTTACATGGCTATCACAATTTTCATTTTAAATCCTTAAAAATTTAGCCATTACATCTATTTTAATCTCATTTCAGTTAATACTTAAAGAATAATTTTTTTTATATGAAACTTTTATAAAGTCAAAAATAATGGGTTCGAAGAAAATTCCGAACAGTTAGGTCGACGAGCGCTAAAGATGTGAATGTCTACCTTCTTTTTAATGTTAAACTAGAATAGTTAACAAATATAATCGAAACGTATGATTCCTTTTTCGATAAATAAACTTTTAGAAAAATGCTGTCAAAGTCGATCATCGCCTTTTATTTAACACAACCCTCAGTGGATTTTCATTTTAACTCTCTAAAAATATAGCCTTCACATCTATTTTAATCTCATTCACATTTAAGTTAATGTTTAAAGAAGGGAAAAAAATCTTTTACAGGTGAATTATAAGTAAATTTCATGTTAAACTCTAAACAGTTAGGTCGATAAGCGCGAGAGGTAGCACATATATATTTCTTTTACAGGTATTATTTTTATAGCAGGGTTCCTACCACTCAACTCCACTAGCACTGATGACATTCTGTTACTAAAAATTTAGCCCTAACATCTATTTTAATCTCATTCACATTTAAGTTAATGTTTAAAGGGACAAAACAAAAATTGTACATTCTGTTAATATTATTATTTTTAAAGCAGGCTTTCTACCCTTCAACTCCACTAACATTCTGTTAATATTATTATCGAAGGCAACAATGAGTGGTGTGGCAGCCATGCGACCCCTGCTTAGTCAGATAATACAACCTATATAAAATTATTTAAAATTTTGTATAGGTTGGGGGGGCTTTAGCTATCACATATATCAAGCAAGACTTGTTTTTTTTTTCTAGGTTCCGTGAAGCTGAATTTCCTCATAGACACTCTACATCTTTAGCAGACGTCAAACATCTGATTTCCTGTAAGACACAACTCTCGCTTAAACATAATAATAATAATTAAACCCTTTTATTTCGTTACAGGTCTCTCGCAGATGATTGATGAAGCAGAATTGGCAGATTTAAAAAAAAAAATTGTGGCGTTATGAATTGTTTTTCATAGCGGGTCGTTATGGTGGGCCCACAATTTAAAAAAAAAAATTCCCTGACAAGAAAGAATCTGATTAAAACCCTTTATTTTTCACAAAAAAAAAAAAATTAAGCCCCCTAAAAATAAGCCCTCCCCTCTCTCCCTTATCGGTTAAAAAAAATTAAGCCCTCCCCTACTTCACTTCCTCTCTTATCTTCCAACACTTCCGGTTCACTTCCTGTCTTATCTTCTTTCACTTCCTGTCTTATCTTCCATCACTTCCTGTCTTTTCTTCCATCACTTCCGATTCCACCTCCAGGAGCACCACCTCCACCACGCTCACGGCTCCTTCTGAGGTGAAACATACATTCCTCTACTACTGACATATAAACATATAAGCCAACAAAAGAATATACAATCTTTGTAGATGTTGTATTAGTCGGCTAAGGTTAAAGTTTGGAAGGATTGAAACATGATTTGAAGTATCCATTGGGAATAATCTCACATTATGAAAATTATGTTTGTTATTTTCTATTGTTTTAATGCATGTAATTATTTTATCTATAAGATAATTTATTTTCAATATATATCGAAACTAACATGATAAGCTCTAGTATGGTGGTTTCACAATGTGGAATTCAGAGATTAGAGGATGAAACGTTAATAACTTTAAAATATATATATATAAATGAAAAATAATTTTAGATACATCAGACCTGTCAAACTCGTTCACACCGAGAGCTAACATAAAATGCTTTTCATAAGACTATGGTTCAAATTATCTCTCACATAAAAAAAACAGAGAGAAACTAGATATCAAAATTGTGTACATAGTGAGCGCTGGCACTCCTATAGTAAAACGAACACGAGATTGCAGCATCATAGTACAGCGCTTAGAATACATAGTGTGGAAAACGGTTTTACCGTTTTTTAATTTAAAATTTTCGAATTCAAACCGGAAATTTTGAAACAAGAATTTTTACTTTAAGAAGTCACGAAATATCTGCCATTAAGTAAGCAAAAGAACATTATAGGGAATTTCTGGTATGAATGCGAAATTTCGGAATTAAAAAAAAGCCAAACTGGTAATGCTTTAAAAAGTGCTAAAAAATTGTAGCCTATAAACATGCACAATACATACTACAATAATAGGGCGATCGCAGCGACATCTGCTTTAAAAATAGATTTGCCTCAAGCAAAAGTAACCATTTCACTATTGACAACATGAACATAATTTCTGTTAATAAAATCTTCTTGTAAGTGTATATTTCAGATGTGTAAAGCCGCTATCACACGGAATGCCAAACGATATGAAGTATGCGCTATTGCCTCTCGATTTCTTGGAGCTGCACTTTCACGCTGCAACTTGGGTTACTTTCCCTACCGAAAGTTACCTGCTAATGTAAGGAGATTGCGTAACATTTGGCGAGTAATTGTAGCAGGTGTTTTAATATTTAGTGTAGCGATCGATTGATAAACGGAAGCATTATCGCGTACTAACATTTTATACATTGCAGTATCTTTTCGTGTCTGTTCTATATATATATTATTGTAATCATTTTACTTCAAATTCCAAGATTATAAAAACAATACTCTTGCTAATGTAACATAAAAATTCTAAATTATAGAGTCCATATCTTCACTTTACGTTTTTCATTACCTAGTTATTAAGAATTCTCAACTATATTAGTATTAAGTGATTTAGAAAAAAAAATAGAATATTAAAACTAGTTTTTTGTCACGTGTATTGGAAGCGCACTTTATCGCTAACCCGAAATCTGTAACGCAAAGAAAGATTTTAAATTAAATTAAGTTTTAGTTATTTTGCCAAAATCACTATTATGACATTTTAGTTAATATATTTTACATATTTTAAATGTAATTCATGTTACATATTGAATGTAATGTAAAATTGAAATACGTAATAGAATTTAGATATAGTTCCCAATCTTTTGAAGTGTTTTCTTCCTTGGTTTTGATGATTTTAATCATTTTTCGGAAGTTTAAATGAGTTTTTGATATTTTTCGTTTCAAAAACACAATCCTTATTTTTAGACATATTGTGTACAGTCCTGGAAGGGGGGGGGGTAGTTATATCCTCTACTAACTCTGCGGCAAATAACTGTATAAAAATGTCACAAGTAACAATAGATTAGTAATAACATCTAATAATAATGCTGTACATAAATTTTGCTGGGGGGAAGGAGGAAGTTACGTGTAGCAATTGTAACATATTCTAAAACTTTTAGTACTAAACCCTAATTTTGACATAATATTTTTCAGTAAATTTTACCTTCGTGTATCAAATTGAAAGTCACTCGTTGAAATAATTTAGAAATTACGCAGGTTTTATGTTTGCACCTCCTAATGTTAAATAAATGTTCGATCGCCGCAAAACAGATTACAAGACAAGTGTTTTTTTAAGCATAACTTAAACTATTTTGCGGAATGAGCTTTAATTTTGAGTTCGCATATTTAAAAATTCTAGAAATCTATTTCTGTTAGGAAAGTTTTACGTTACAATTGATTTTTGTTTTCGAAAATATATGTATATGTATATGTATAATTTTTTTTTTAATAGAAGCAAAATATTTTAACTGGAGGGGGGAGGGTATATGCGTTATTTATTATTAATAAGTAAAAAAAGGGCACAATTTGCTTAACAAATTGAAAAACATATAAAGGTTTAAAATTTATACACCGCTAGGAGGGGGTAGACAAAACTTTAGGGTGGTTGAAATTCAATAATTAAAAAGGAAAAATAGACTGAAAAGGACATTGTCACCCACATACATTAAATACAATAATCCTAACATGAAGTGAAAAATTACCCAGAGCCCGGAATCGAACCTGGGTCCACAGCGTTCCGGGCTATCGCTCTAATCACTCAGCCACTCCGGCTGATTCTGAAACGCAATTTCTCACTAATAAACCATGTTAGAGAGAAAGTCGCCAACCATCTAACAGACAGCCTTGGATAAACGGACAACGGTAAATATATTTTTACTATTCTACTGATTTACGAATAAATATGTATGTCTGTATAATAATTGTATACCTTTAAAAAAAGATTATCAAGATTGTTTTAAAAGAAAATTATTAGAAGGTAAAATATAATTAACTATAAATAGCTGCTAGATTAAATTTTCATTTATTAAATTTTATTTTTCTGAAAGTTTAAGAACATTTTCTGCCTCCCCCCCCTCCACTACAAAATTTAGATTCTGAACGCTGCATGCTTTTGCAATAAAATACCTTGATGCGTGTTTGCTTGCATTTTTATATTTGGCGACAAGTATGAAATAACGGCAATACACTGCAGAAAGTAATTAAACTAGTACAGTTTGAGAAGTAAATAAGTGACTACGACAGTATAATTATAACATATAGCAAATAATAAAGTATTGAAATAAAATAGTCGCAATAAATGACTTTAAATTAGTAAAGTTCTTATCGGGAGTGGTAAATTACGAACTCCGAAGAGACAATCGACGCATATGTAATTCTTTAATTTCAAAATAACTGCACATTTTTAAAGTTCTTTACGTGTATAATTGGTCCTTGTGTTACTTAAGATATTGCTTTTTCCTTCATTCTTCTGTATTTTTGGTTTCAATATTTGCGACCACGCTGAACAAACTTGTTGACTTACTGACGATAGCCATCTTGAAATTTTAGAGAGCTCCGATTGGTGGATTTCGAGCTGACATCTATCGTAGAGGGTAGAAACTACTGTCAGTTAGATCCTGAAAAAATTACGAGAGGCAATCTATCAAACGGGGCGATTTCGAGCTTTTTCCTCTTGAAAAACGTGTTTCGGATGAAATATCTGATATTGACTATGATATGAGTGTACGTGTGATAGCACCATTACTGATTTTGAAGTTAGTTTTTTATCATATCAGGGAATTAATCTTTTCCACTCTTAAAGCAGAGATTCATCCTTTGGTATGCTAAATAGGAATAGTTTCTAGTTTGCTGTTTTGTATCGAGTACTGCAACCAGGAACAAAAGAATACGTATCACGTTTTTTGGCCATGATGAATATCATTCCTATTTTCAAAGCTTATAAAAATCACTATCCAAGTCAAAGGAAATAGGGTATAATTTTGTATAAAAAAATATAAATATAATATAAATATTATATAAATATATTTAATTTTAAATATGAAAAATATTTAAAATATTTACCACCAGCTGAAACGTTTTCTCAGTTCGATTCTTATACAATATTTGCGTTGATAAGAGGTAGCAGACAGTGGCGTAGCCAGAGAGGCGGGTCCAAATGCTCTGAAAACCAGTAATATTATAAAGTTTTCTTCTCTTTCACTATCGCAGAAAATTCTCCGATTAGATAAGGCAAAAATATTTTTATAAAATTAGTGGTATCCAAACCATCTGAACCTCCACCCTGTCTACGCCACTGCTAGAAGATGTCGCTGCGACCGACCCGTTACCTTTTCAGCATCGTTCTACATTTATCGAATAAATTTTTTTAGTACTATTTTGTAGCAGTTTTCCACACTATGTATTCTAGGCGCTGTAACCATAGCTCAATAGTGTTTGGCGTGCGAAACTCGCGAGATTTCAGCGCACTGTAGTCCACAATAGAACAGAGAGCTAACTCCTTTTTCTGATACATTGAATCCAGCGGTCTGCCTATGAATACAGTGTCAACGATTTTCCGAGGAAAAATTTTGGCAAAACACAGATTTTCTCCCATAGAGTAGTACAGGATACATATTTTCAAATTGGATTATCTTTCAAAATTATGATGAAGTTGCTACAATATTAGTACAATAATAGTTGTTATATATTTTATACTGAAACAACTATTTACATATTGCATTTACATTCATCGTAAATATATAATTTGATATTAGTTAAATATAAAATTTCAAGTAAGCTCAACAACAACAACAAAGTTATTAAGTATTACTCCTAAAAATGTGAAAAAGGTGTAGAAATAATCAAAAGTAATAGAGAGTATGTTGAAAAGTTTGAATAAATGCTTATAATATAAAGACAAATGCAGGATTCATTGCTAGCGGGCATTGCAACTATGATGTGGTTGCGGTAGAAAGTGAATGGTTGAGTTAGCCCTCCGTTCTATTATGTAGCTCAGTGTTTCATCGGTACCGCAGTGTGTAGCCCAGCCTACTCGTATGGAAAATATAATATTGCCAACATCAACATCAACGATTACTAAATTTACAATTCAGAATTACTGGTATGCAAAATTTAAAAATTTGCAATTCAATGTATTTTCTAACGCCGCACATTGAAGTATTTGATGGAAAATCCTGGCCAGAAAGGAAGAAATTAAAATTAGCTCAACAATTGTAAAAAAGCATATTTTATAATAGCTGCCTAACTAGTGCATCGATCTATGTGTATGTCAGGATTAGAAGTCATATCCGGCGGCTCCTAGCCTCAGTTAAAATGACAGTTTCTTTGTAAGAAGATGTGCTTTTTTGTTATGTTTCACCTTTATTATTGTGTTTAAATGCACTGCAAATAGAGGCGTCTTAAATTCAGACACATGTGTTTCTGAAAAAGCAAATATGTCTGAATTTAAGACACATAAATGTCTCACTGTGATCAGTGTATAAAATAACTGAGAAAAATGTTTTAATAATTATATGTCTGAAATTGAGACATTTAGAAACTCAGATACATAAGTGTCTGAATTGAATATAATTGTATCATATGCGCGGTGATTGTGATACATCCATGCCACTGAACATGACAGCAATATCAGATAATGTTTTCGAACAAATGAATGTTGTTTAAAATACTTTTCCATCCACTAAATTTTGATTAGACCCAGGGCACACTGGCAAATCAGTCAGAGGAGCCCAACGCCTCTGACTGCAATATTCCACTAATAAAACTCCTCTTTAAAATTTGTATAAATATCATAGAAAAATTTTTACTATAGAGAATAAAGTGTATGAAAAAAACATGCAATTTTTTCATACACTCCTATTATGCAAATTACAGAGAAACAAAATATAAAATTACAATTACAAACAGTATATACTTTAAACTTATATGGAAAAAGGATACAGAATAACATTGAATGTTTTTAAACACTTAGTCCTATTAAATCACAACATTTCTTATGTTTATAGGCACTTAAAGCTTTTGTTAAAATGTCAGCTGCCATATTTTCAGTTTCTAGATACTTAACTTCTATATCTCCATTCTCATATATTTCGCGCACAAAGTGATGGCGAATGTCAATATGTTTTGTGCGAGAATGATAAATTGGATTTCTTACTAATTTTTGAGCAGACTGATTATCGCAGAATATTAAAGTAGGTGCAGACACTATTTCAGGAGAAAGTTCATTTAAGAACCGTCTGAGATGTAAAGTCTCTTTAGCAACCTCTGATAAAGCCATATATTCTGCTTCAGTTGTGGATAATGGAACAGTTCGTTGCTTTCTCGATTCACAAGATATAGCACCACCGGCATATTTAAAAATGTATCCAGTATAGGACTTTCTATCATTGACATCTGAAGCCCAATCAGCATCAACAAATGCAACTAAGGACTTAGTATCACGTTTAAAAATCAGTCCTTGATCTTGAGTACCTCTTAGATATCTTAAAACTCTTTTTTGCAGCTATCCAATGAGGTTTGCCTGGATTGTTGTTGAATTGACTTAGAAAATTCACAGCATGAGTTATATCAGGTCTAGTTGCTACTGATAAATACATAAGAGAACCAATTAGTTGACGATAAGGAATATTATTCATTTCAGATTTTTCTTCTTCAGTTTTGGGACACATATCTTTAGTAACATTCACATTGTTATCAAAAGGTGTAGATATTGATTTTGATTCTTGCATATTAAATTTGCTCAGAATATCTTCAATATACTTCTTTTGAGTAATTTTAATACTGTCCCCGTTTTGCATAAATTCTATGCTCAAACAATAGTGTAACAAACCTAAATCTTTCATTTTAAAAAATTTGGATAATTCATTTTTAATATATTCATAATCTTGTTTACATTTAGTAAGAATTATGAGATCATCAACATAAACAATGATAATAGCTTCAATCGGAGATTTTGAAAAATAAACACATTTATCAGCATTTAGTGATTCAAACTTCATTTGTTTTAATTTTTCATTTAATTTATTGTACCATTGTCGACCTGATTGTTTTAATCCGTAGAGGGATTTTTTTTAATAAACAAACCTTGTCAACATTAGATTCATATTTAAAACCATCAGGTAACTCCATGTATACTTCTTCAATTAAATCACCATTTACATAATCCATAATAAAATCTAATTGATAAGCTGCAAAACCATTTTGAATACCATAAGCGATCGCAGTTCTGATCGAACTTAATCTGGCTACAGGCGAAAAATTTTCTTCAAAATCAATTCCTGGTTTTTGAGAACACCCCTTTGCAACTATTCTCGCCTTAAACTTTTCGATTGACCCGTCTTGTTTATATTTAGTTTTTAAAACCCATTTACTTCCTATAATTTTCTTATGTGTTGGCCTATCAACTATTTGCCATGCATTTTCTTGCATTAAATAATTAAATTCTAATTCCATTGCATCTATCCATTCATGTTTAAAAGGCCCGTTTAAAGCCTCAGAAAATTCCGGACATGAGTCAGAAAATAAATTTTCCATTACAATTTGGGATTTTTCTTCTTTTGGAATTATCATTTTAAATTCTTTCCTGGGTCTACCTTTTTTACCAGTTTTTATGTTTCTCGGCCGGCCGCGCGCTCTTGTAGGGGAAGAAAGGGGGTCGGAAATTTCATCCGATCGCATATTAACATCACTGTCGCCACAGCTGTCTGGTTCATTTTTGACGGGAGGAGAAGATGTTTCTGATTCTTGCGTAATTGTTTTATTTTCATTATTTTGAGAAAAGGGAAAAATTAATTTTATTTCACTGTTTGAAGGTAAATCGTTTTCAAATTCGTTAATAAATCGGACATTTCGGCTTATAACAATTTTTCTGGAATTCTTATTCCACAGCCTGTACGCTTTTGATTCATTTGAATATCCAACAAAAATATGCTCTTCTGATCTAGGATCAAATTTTCCTTTACTTTGTCTTTTATTTAGTACAAAACATTTTTGCCCAAATATTTAAAAATATGATAAAGTTGGCTTGATGCCAAAAAATACTTCGTAGGGTGTTTTGTTATCGCTTAAACGTCGCGAAGGACAGCGATTATGTATGTATACCGCACAATTAATGGCTTCGGCCCAAAAAGATTGTGGGAGATTGATTTGTAATAGTAAACACCTCGCCATTTCAGCTAAAGTTCTATTGGCCCTCTCTGACGTACCATTCTGTTGCGGAGTTAGTGGTGAGGAAAATTCTCGTTTTATACCGCTTTCTTCGATATATTTATTAAATTCTTCTCCGAAATATTCTTTACCATTATCCGTACGAAGAATTTTTATTTTCTTTCCTACACGGTTTTCAACTGCTGCTTTGTATTTAACAAATGCATTTTTAACCTCATCTTTGGTTTTAAGAAAACTGACTTCAATGTAACGTGATTTGTCGTCTATAAAAGTAACGAAATATCGCGATCCTCCGTGGGATGGAACTCTCATAGGACCACACAAATCTGAATGTATAAGAGTCAATAAATCGTCACTTTTAAAGTTTGATTATTTAGGAAAAGAACGCACAGTTTGTTTACCTTGAATACAAATTTTACAGTCTTTAAGAGACTCATTATCATTGAAATTTAAATTTCTAACTATATTCTTTGATTTAAGTCTTTTTAAATCAGACTCATTTAAATGACCTAATTTAAGATGCCATTTTAGAAATTCACTTACCTCTGCTATCGCAGCTCTCTCGATGCTTGGGTATACGTAATACAAATCCCCATGACGAACAGCATGTACTAATGTAGAACCCTTTGGTTCGATGATTTTAGCAAATCGTTCTTTAAAAATCACTGAACGATTATTGGCTGTTGCTTTAGATGTTGAGAGCAAATTACACTTTAATTCTGGAACACACAGAACGTTCTTGAGTGTGAGATTAGTAATTCCACTTCCGTTAGGTACTGTAATGAAAACTGTTCCTATTCCTGTAATTTTCGCTGTTTGATCAACTGCAAGCTGTATAGTAGAATTCGTACGAGGATGAAATTCCGTAAATAAATTTCTATCTTTACACATGTGAGATGTACATCCACTGTCTAAACACCATGCAGAAGGTTCATGATATGCGTCATTAAATGCCATACTAGTCGGTTTTTCATAATTAGTGGCTTTCATCGATCCTTGATTTCCTTTGTTTAAAGATGTAAGCTTTCTATCAGCTATTTTCTTTCTACATTCCGAAGCTTTGTGCCCCATTTTCGAACAATAATTGCGCTTGAAATTTCGGTAACACCTTTCCGAGGAAAAATTTTTGTTTGGATTCATTTTCCATTTTTCATTCTTCTTCTGTTCTTGATTGTTTCTTTTATTTTCTATATAATATGCGTTTTGTGAATCTTGAGTGGATTTTCCTTTCCTGGCATCCCATTCTTCTAGCATTTTAATTTTCAAAGATTCGGGTTTAGGTAACTCATCTCTGGATTCTATAGCGCATCTAAAATTTTCGAAGTTCTCATGAACACTATATAGAAGTAGAATTGATAATAAATCATCCGCGATTTCTATTTCCATATTTTTCAGTTTATCAACTATTTCGAAGAAAATATTTAAATGATCAGCCATCGTTTCATTTATGGACATTTTTCTAAACAGAAGTTGTTTTAACAGAGTTGCTTTCTTTGCAGGTCCCCTCGATTCATGAACATCTTTCAGCTTATTCCATACAGCACTTGAAGTCGTACAATGCTTTATATGACTCAGTTCACTAGGATTTATAGAAAGAATTATATCTGTACGAGCTTTTTGATCAGCTTGGAGCCACTTCTTTTCTTCTGCGGTTCCTTCAGCCGGTTTGATTTCTTTACCAATTACGTAATCCCAATGATCATTTTTGATTAATACAGCTTCGATTTGAAGCTTCCAACTATCAAAATTATCTTTTCCGAGCTTTTCAATTGTCGTTACATGATACATAATTATACAGAGTCTCTCACAGCCAGAAATAATGCAAATGATAAACAGAATGAAGAACAATTCTTACTTTCGATTAGGCTTAAGAGTTCCAAATCCGAATGTTCGAATTAAAAATAATTTCTGCTAATTATAGCGCAGTGGAATAGCGTCTCTGGTCCCATAACCATTTGTAGGTGTATGAGGCAAGCAGAGTTTGCAGAATAGCACGACATAAGACATTTATTTACAATTAAACGAAGACAAAATATATACAGCTCGTATGCGACTGAGCGCCGACATCTTTCTTAAAGTAAACAACTGCTCTCGCTTCCGGAGCATCATCATAGTAACTGTACGCGCATGCGCTATATGTGCGGAGAGGTGAAAATGAACGTTGTATTCCAACAGAATATTTTAAATATTTGTTTTTAGCGTTTAGGTTACTTTATTGATCCTCACATCTATACATTCCCCAACAATTTTATAAACTTTGGCTATCCTAATAATATTATAAATCTGATTGTGTGCAAATATTAGGCTAAAGCCAGCGTGAAAATGGAGCGTTTAATGATCCTGTATCTTTGCATATACGTTGATTACAACCCTAAAATGAACATAGGCCGGTTTTTGTTCATTTTATTCAAATATTTTTTTAATCATTCAAAATTTCGTTATTTTCATAGAGAATAAATGGACATTTTCCCATAAAATTTAACCATTTTATTTTATCGTTGCTAGGGCTTTGATCGTTGCCAATAAATAAAAACACGGAAAAATAATTTTTCCTCAATAATTAATTTTCAATTGAACGATTTTCACGTGAAAAATGAAAATGAAAAAGAATTCAAAAGAAGATGAATTTCCGTGATGTTTGAAACAAAAATATGGAGTATTTGTTATTATACATGAAGTATGAATATCGGTTACATTAAAAAGATCTTTTTCTGTCAAAAAACTGCGTTATCATTAGAAGGAAAAATGAAGAATAATTACATTCTTAAAAATAGATTTCGCTTGGACCATGGAACTATGAAAAGGATCCTCCTCAGCTTGGACAAATATGACGTCATAAATAAAACGTGTATTTTCAAATAGTCGTAATAATACAAGGAGCATGAATATCAATGTATAATGAAAGTAGATAGATAATGAACGTAATATTTAAGATGAAAAACTGAAATATTTTTTATCGATACTGATTAATAATTAGCTTGAGTACCAGTTACATACAAATGTGAGTTTTCCGCTAAAATTTACGTCCTGATTGCCAGAAAAAGAAAATTAGCAAGAATTATGGCATTAAAAAGAGATTTCTCTGAAGAAAATGTGACGTCATATTTGAAATAAAACGGGAATTTTCAAATGTGTTTTACAAGGCGCGGGAATTATTTCCGTACATTAATAATTCAAGGATCAGTAAGTATAGAAAGCAGATTAGTTTCACGACATATTTAAAACGAAAAATTGAAATTTATTTTTATCTATACCGATTATTAAGGATGAATATCAGTTACATACAGATGAGAGTTTTTTGCCAAAAACCACACCATGGTTATTAGGAAAAGAAAAATAAATACGAATCTATTATATTAAAATCTGACAACCTGTTTATGTTTCGCAACTACTCTTTTCAGATTGTCGAACGCAACGCGATTTACTTAATACCGGTTATCATTCATCCGAGGATGCCATAAACTCTCAGAATTTAAAAAAATGATTTAAATTCCGAGATATTATTATTATTTTTTTATATTTTTATTATTTTTATTTTATTTTTTGTAAATTTTAACGAAGTTTCTCTAAAAATGGCAACTAAATTGTTCCATTTTTGTGGATAAAAAAGAAGAAATAAAACGGATTAATCTATTTTTTTTTCATTAAAACTGAAAAAAAAAAAACAATTTATTTTCAATAGATGGTGAAAGAAAAAAAAATTTTGATTACAGTAAAATTTTTGAAAAATAAAAACGTATTTTCACATATTCAAACTTCATGAATCAATTTATTCTGGAGAACAAAAATCGTCTGTCCACATATTTTCATTTAGAAATAAATATTTTTTTTCAGTTATAGAATAAATCAAGGAGGCAAATTTAAGCTCCTTGCATTTAGGTCTACAATAATTGCTCCCTATACACAAGAATTGAATTTAATGAAAAATAATATACTATTTCCATTATCTTTGAAGGATTGCTATTAAAACGTTTCACAAAGGCGTTAAAAGTAAAATGGTTTACCAGGTAAACTTGACATATGTTTTTATATAATTCGCCGATTGCCACGATTTTATTTGGCCCGCCTTTTTTCATTGGTTGCAGTTTCCTTTTCGTGATTATTTGTCACAAAATTTCACTTTTTAAAAACTTAGTTATGTCCAGGCCTCTATAACATAAAAATACTGTATTGTCTCTCATGGAATGTGATAAAGAGTTAGTTAATTATTTACGTTTCTAATTATCAGGAATGAAATATTTTGCTTAATTAATGCATTTATTCTTCTTTTAATGGTACGTGAACGAAGTCACGGGTAACAGCTATTAAGAAATAAAATTAATTAACTTTTTTCTCGAAAAAGCATTTAAAGACAAATTGGTATTATTTTACACAGGGTAACGTTATTTCGAATTTAACATAGAGGCACGAGTTCTTGGACAGTTTCTCCCGAATGTTGCGCTGCGCAGTGTTGAATTCAGATACAGTAAACTCTCGATTTTCGACGAAGATTTTCAGTGGTCACGGCTCATTATATACAGGGTGTTCCGTTAAAGGGGTCCAATATTAATAGGGGTAATAGAGGAGATCACATGGAGCATAAATCAGTATATAAAGCCTGGTTGGATCTCAATAGTTTTCAAGTTACAGCAAATAGAATGAAAATTCGGAAAATTGTAAAAGAACCCTCATTGCTAAACTATCAATACTGCTACATAAAAACGAAGCACATATTTAGAAAGAACAGAAAAAAACCTACAAAATGACATCAATTGTATTAAAATAGCAATATTTATTGACGAGTTACAAGCCCTGAAACAGTGAAAAAAGTACGAAATCCAATATACATCAAAATAGTTAATCGTTAATTCCAAAAAGACAACTCTAGCTACAACAAGGAAAATGTAGTAAAATTTGGTCCATTCCGAAAACTTTCGAAAAAGCTTACAATGAACCATATCGGTTTAATTGTGTGAGAGAAATTAATCAGTTTCTTAGTTACAACTCCGCTTTCTTTGACACTAGCAAAGGTTAAACTCCGCCCATCACGATTGGAAACACCGCCTTTTTAATTACTCTCAACTATACATTTTCGATCATGCTTCTTCTGAGATGCAACATTTTTAATTATTCAAGAGTTGAATGAACCAAAATAACTTTACAATAATAGTCTACATTTTAAAGTGGTCTTTTATTGATATAAAGCTTAAGTTAAATTCCTTAAAATTAAACTGGTGGTGAAAATTCGGAAATAATTAAAAATATTGCGATTTGTAACTATGCAAGAAGTTTCAGTACATGTTTTACATGGACAATTATTGTATGTATATGTGCATCATAATTTATGATAGGAAATAATAATAACAAATAGCATAATAATTTTATTAATTATAAATTTAAAAAAGACAGTAAATTTTAAATTAATTCATACAAACTTTGTAATTTACAATTTGAGTACACCACAGTCTGTGACTTACAAAATACTGTGCCAAAAAGTGTTGAAAATAAAAGAAAAATGACAAATAAAGAATTACATTCCACGTACTTTATGACATATGTGAAGCAAAATCTTCTGGCCTGCGCTGCACAGTTCAATGTCGGAAGGCAGACGAACGGACATTATTATAATAGGTGTTCGAAGTTGCGCCCATTAACAGAATCGCACAGCCGACAGCGACGTCGTAAAGATTGGCGAACACGCCGAAAAACTCCGACGGAGTTGGGAATGTCTCCTGCAGCGACAACGATTCGCGCTAGTAAATCCTCCGGTGTATCCACAGGCGTTTCATACACCAGCGATTTAAGGTGTCCCCAAACAAAAAAGTCTAACGGATTGAGGTCTGGAGAGCGTGCAGGCCAAGCAACAGGTCCACTGCGTCCATCCATTTCCCAGGATATGTTGAATTGAGGTGATTGCGAACACCTATGAAAAAATGTGCCGGTGCACCATCGTGCATAAACCACATATTGTGGCGCAATGTTGCTGGCACATTTTGCAGTAACTGCGGTAAGATATCCCGTAGGAAAACCAAGTACGTACTGCCATTGAGTACATCTGGGAGTAAATATGGTCCTATGAGATAATCGCCGAGGACACCTGCCCATATGTTCACACTGAACTTTTGTTGTGCGTTCGACGGGAAAACAGTGTGCGGATTTGTATATGACCATGTGTGCATATTGTGCGTGTTTACCACGCCCTCTCTCGTAAATGTTGCTTCATCAGTAAATAAAATATTTTCCAGAAATTGTGGATTATTTTCTGTTACATTAAGCAACCAGCGTACGATTCTGTCCGCTGAGCACAATCTGTTACTGATAACAGTTGTACCCGCTGCACATGAAAGGGGTGCATGTTTTCTGCACGCAGAACACGCCACACACTTTGGTGAGAAACACCGGCTTCAGACGCAGCAGCTCGTGTACTCGTGGAGGGGTTATCTTTAAAAATATTCAGTACATCTTCTTCCATTGCAGGTGTTCGTACATGTCGAGGTTTCCCTGCATCAATGCCTGCTGTATTAAACGATCCAGTCTCCCGTAATCGTCTATCGATTTTTATGAAGAGTTTCGAACTTGGGCAACGTCTCCTTGGAAATTGCTCACGGTACATGCGCTGTGCTAGACATGCATTTCCATGAGCTTGCCCGTACATCAGATGCATGTCCGCATATTCTTCGTTAGAGTATTCCGGCATAATTATTATACATCAACTTACTACAATCCCACTTACAACAGCCTCCCTTTAACATAACGCCCACTGATGACTGCTGTTTTATTACACTTTTCTTCCTATACACATAGAAAATTTGCATAAAAAGTACTTCTTCTTCATCATCCTGAAAGTTCATGGAGGAAACGCAGCAGTCACGGAGTTTGCTTTAAGACAAGGCGAGAGCTGCACAATATGTCATTCACTTGACCAGACTGAATAATGAAAGGGTATTGATAGAGGTTGATCAGAAATGTATAATTGAAAGATATTAAAACGGGGTGTTTACAATCGTCATGGGTGGAGTTTCGCTCTTTCCGAGCGTGCAACAGTACAGAGTTGTAACTAGGGAACTGCTTGATTTCTCCCATACAATTAAACTGATATGGTTTATTGTCAGCTTCTTCGAAAGCTTTCGGAATGGACCAAATTTTATAACATTTTCCTTGATGTAGGTAGAGTTGCATTTTTGGAATTAACGATTAACTATTTTGCTAAATATTTGATTTTGTATTTTTTCACTGTTTCAGAGCTTGTAACTCGCCATTAATTCTCAATATTCTAAGACAACTTATGTCATTTCGTAGGATTTTTTCTGCTCTTTCTAAATATGTGCTTCGTTTTTATGTAGCATTATCGATAGTTTAGCAATGAGGATTTTTTTTACAAATTTCCGATTTTTCATTCTATTTGCTGTAACTTGAAAATTATTGAGATCCGGCCAGGCATTATATACTGATTTATGCTCCGTGTGATCTCCTCTATTACCCCTATTAATATTGGACCCCTTTAACGGAACACCCTGTATAATCGTCATTCGTTTATGCATCGCTGTGAAAATAAATATTTCACTTATGCGCAATTTTTTTTTTTACAATAGCATTTTTTTTTTTTTACAAATAGCAAAAATGCGTTGCCCGATTCAGTGCAATAGTTTATTTTCCTCATATCTCAATGTACCCTTTCTACCTTGTTGTTTCTAGAAAGATATTCTTTCAGTAAACAAATGAATTTCGAATGGGTATCTTATCTGTTACAAAAGAAAGTAGTGTTTTTTCCCAAAAACTGTACGAGTAAGCTACAGCCTTTAGATTTAAGTGTAATCCGTTGCTTAAAAGTGCATTATAGGAAAACTTTGATTCGTCGATATCTTGCCAAATTAGAAAGAGGCAATTCAGCTGCAGTCGATGTAAAAATTTCAATTCTTGATGCTATGAATATGGTATGTGCTTCATGGACAAGTATCGGTGATTATGCCATAAGAAATTGCTTTAAAAAAGCCAGATTTTTATTTCCTGATGAATATGAATGTTGTGATCAAATTAACGAAAATGAAGAAGATTGTGGTATAGTTCTCACTGATGACGAATGGCAAAATGTATCTGATGGATTTGTTTTTTTAATGAATTTGTTGATATTGGTGATAATTTAGTAACAACCGAATTAAGAGATATTGAAGACATCGCTAATGAAATGGCTGATGGTGATGAAGATGGAGATGATGATAATGACGAAGATGATGCAAAAGTTCCTCAAAACATGCGAAAGCGTTAGAAGCTTTGGACACTATTCGGGACTATTTGCAATTTAATTCAGCTGCTGAAACTCCCTTTCCTTATTTGGATGAACTTGAAAAAAAACTGTTTTACAAATTCATCGGCAAAAACATAAACAAACATCTATTATGGATTATTTTGAAAATAAATAAATTATTATTAGGTATGTTACACTTTCTGTTTTATTATGTAATATTATTATTTTCTTTTTGTTTACTTTTTTTTGTATAGTTACAGTAATTATCAAATCATTATAAATATCAACATATAATCTTTAGAAACATTCTTATTCATGCTCTCATTGCAATTTATGCTGCGTTTTAGAATTTGATTAGACCCTTTTTCATTTATGCGTCTCTCTCACTTATGCGCTTTTTTCTGTTGGTCCCTTGGACTGGCGCATAAGTGAGAGTTCACTGTATTTTTCTCCAGGGGGAGGGGGGGGGGAGGGAATTGCACTTGTTGACCTTTAAAATCATAAAATCTCAAATCTTCTGGGGAAGAACATTTCAATGTTCCGGGGAAAATCCCCCCCGGGCCACCCCCTGAATTCAACACTTATGTGCTGTCTCTGATGCGCAGTGTTGAATTCAGATACTTTTCTCCGGGAGGGATTTCTGTGGCTCCGGGGACCAGGGGGGACAAAGTATAGTTCCGGGGGGAGGAAATTGCACTTTGTAACAATTTAAAGCATAAAATTTCAAATCTTCCGGGGGGATATTTCAATGCTTCGAGGGGAAATGTCCTCCCGGAGTCATCCTCTGAATTCAGCACTGCCTGATCGTATTATAGGATCATATGTCTTCGATCTATACGATTCGTATACATCGAATATAATAATTGGGCACGAAAATCTTACGTTAGAACTAATTAAAAATTGACAATACATGCGAAATGCGACAGTAGAGGGCGCCAGTTCACTTGGAAGATTAAATTTTAAACGTACAAAATTAATTTCTATGGTGGTTCCTTTTCAGTACAGAGTTCGCAAATGGGGATCTAGATTTTTTTCCTCATAAAAACTAAATTGGATATATATATATTTTTTTTTTACATTTTGATTTTATTTCTATATAACTGAATGATTTTTTTTAAAACGAACCAATAAATGACATCATCGATTCTGATTTTCCCATAAAATATATGTTATTTTCATATGAGATTGCAAATCACCTTCAAGACATTGATGCCAAGAATGTAGCCATTATTTAACTTAGATACTTTACAATAAAAATTTTTTGAGGATGTGATTGATTAATCGCTTATTTAAAGCCCTTAATTTTTTTCATTGTGTGAATTTAGGTTATTGATAATTAAGTTGGAGGGAAGTGGAACCGAAAAAAATGAGCAAATTTCTAAATTCTATTTGCTAAAGTTATTTAAGAACATAAAAATCAATGTTGAGACAAGACACATCAAGGTCAAATCTGAGAAAGTCATTAGCATTTAACATCAAAATCTAGAACATTTTTAAAGCTGTAATTAAAACAATTCAATGGAGCTTTATTTGAGACCCTCACTAAAATATGGCAAACAAGAACGAAAAATCATGCACCACGGCATAGATTATAAAACACTTTCTAACACTATCGGAATATTGCTAAGAAATGTCATTTTTGTTCATACAATGAAATCAGATATCTAAATAAATATTAAAAGGTAACCACCACGCAGTAAAAACTCATTTTCAGGAATTGCTATCCATAGCCGGTAATGTGTGCGAATTCTATATCTTGGAAACTTGTATATAAAATAGGCACCTCATTATACTCTAAAATTAAACATTTTAAACTTATATCACAGCTTAAAAACTAAATACAGCAGTTATGGCTCATAGTCCGTTCTGTAATCGAAATCTTTTGAGTGTATCTCTAACTAATCGAAATATTCTACGCACCCAATAAATCTACAAAAAACATGCTCTAATGCACCTCAGTAATGTATATCACTTTCATTAAAATGCACTTTAAATGATTTTTCTCCATAGATATTAATGCAATGAATACTTTTGTGCGTTCCTGTAAACGAATTATAACTATATATTACTCTATACTCTATATAAATCCTATTGGCAGCCACCTCAGTGACGCATATAAATGTTCTTATGTTTCAAACAGTGTTGCGCCATTAAAATGAACTGCAAACGATGTTTCTACATTGACTGTAATGTAACAGAATAATTTTGAGTGTCGCTGTAAAGAAATTATAATAGCTACTTATTCTATACTCTATAGAAAATATGTTTTCGTCTACCTCAATTACGCATATCAATTTTAGTTATGATTGAAATAGTGCAACGTGATTAAAATGCAATGAAAACGATTTCCCCCATTGTGACCGTAATATATCGGCATACTTTTGTTTGCCCCTGTAATCTAACCATAACTTACACTAACCACACTTCATTTTCAATACCGAACATGCTATGGTCAACCTCAATAATATATATCAATTACATGACAATCCGACTGTATTTACGCGGGTTAGAGCGCTGGCGAGCAGACAAACCGATTTCATAAACACTTTTCAACTATGTTGGAAAGTGTTAAAAAGAAGCTGGATATGTAATTACACACACTTCACATGCATTAAGAAGTGAAACGAAAGCTCTAAAAATAAATAATTAAATAAATAATTAAATAAATAATTTAAAAAAAGAGTAATTTTCTAAAATCTATTTTCTAAAGAACATGAGAATGAATAACGAGACAAGCAACATAAAAGTAAATTCTGAGAAAGCCATTAACATTAAACATCAAACTCTAGAACATTTTCAAAACTGTATTTAAAGTAAATGTTTGGAGCTTTATTTGAGAGCCCCACTAACATATAGCAAAAAAGAGGCTGGATAAACAGGACATCTGGTTGGTTGGTTAAAGTATTATTTTATCATTTACTAGAAAGTAAATGGTTTCAAAGAACTTATAGAGAAAGTTACAGCGGGACAATAAAGTTATAAATAATAAAAAATAAAAATAAAAAGATCAGAGTTTAAAGAAAATTTAATGTTTAAAAAAGGTAAGTAAAGTAAGTAAAGAATTCCGTTTTTAAATTTCTCGCTCGTATTTTAATATTTTTAAATGATTATTTTTGAGTATGATAGCTGAGACCAATCTGTAACATTTTGTGTTTTTCCTTTTTCGGTATTGGTTCCAATTTGTTTTATATAAGTGTACTTTCCCTTTCAGAACACGTTTCAACCTGTTCCAAAATTGAAAATGTCCGCTTATATAGAAAAAAAAAACTTTATCCAAAATCAAAAAAGTAAAATCTAATGAAGTTAGAGATCGACCTCAGCTATCCTATGCAAAAAAAAAAGGAATAGTTTATTGTATAGTTTTTATTTATTGTAAATTTCACTCATATTAAGTATCTGTAAAGATTTTCCTACAGATGGTGAAGTAACATATTTTTATTAAAAAATTATTTTCGATGATTGCCATTGTTCTTCATTTTCAACTGTATGTAAAATGTAATTGAGCATATATTTAAAAAAAGATTGCAAAAAAAAATTAAATCAAGTTATTTATTTTCAAATTTATTAAAGCATGCTTTTTTTATAGAATTTGATATTATATATATAAAAAATTACACAAGAAAGAAATTTCAAAAACAAATTTAATAACAATGTTCTTTGAAAAAGTTTGGAGATACCAAGTTTAAAATTAACTAGAAGATATTTGAAAAGATATTGTTTATCTTTAACTAAATTTAGAATAATGAATTCAAATAAATCCGCGTAATATCTTTTAAATTTTTGAAAGTAGAATAAATTCATTGTTACTCAAGTAAAACACAAAATTGATATCACACTTCTACTCACTTGGATAAGTAAAAGAAGTACTTAATAATTAAGTTCTCTTAATATAGAGTGCGAAAATTCATTCATGAGTAAAAATAACGTTAGTTCAACTTCTTTAAGAAAATCTTTAAGAATACTTAGCTCTTGTCGCTTTACGATCGGTTGCTCTTCATTGAAGTTAAACATTTTTGATTTTGTTATCAGATTTAAAGAATTCAAAGTGAACGTAATTGTAACTTAAGCTGAGAATGAATTTGTCAGAAAGGTTTGGATAACGTTTGATTTTTTAATTAGTGTGTTTTCATGAGATATGAGAGGGTATTGAATTTTCATTCAATATATTGGAGTTTATTGGAATGGAAATATTTAAGAGCATTTGATTCTTATAATGTAAATTCATAAGCTGAGATCTCATTATAAATAACAGTAGATAGGAGAATGGCTTATGTTGCATTTAGTTTTCTTAATTTGATTTCAATAATTTTAACTATAGTTTTTAAGAAAGAAAAAAATTCCTTGATTTTTAATTTAATTAGTTTAATTATCAATCAGTTATCACACACTTGCTACAAGTTTTAGAACAGTTGGAAGTATATATATATATATATATATATATATAAACTCGAATATGAATTTTTACAATAAACTTATTAATATTACCTCCATTTAATGTCCTACATATATAAATCTATATATATATATATATATATATATATATATATATATATATATATATATATATATATATATATATATATATATATATCAGGAAAATCGTCAGAAGTGCTCTTTAGCCATTTTGATAGATTTTGATGACTGGTTGAGGAGGTATAATATTTGTATTTTCCATTTTCTAAGAATTGTGTTTGATAGATAATACGACTCATTAAAGTGCTAAAACATCTAATTAGAGACATCTATGGAACCAGATATTTTGCCCCTTAACCCCTCCAGTACGGATATGACGTATACAATCCATATATAGAGTGCATGTGTTTTTATCTTTTAGTACCAGAATATTTTGGTCATAATTTTTAACTTTAAAAATCGTGGATTTTTTTGTAAAATTTAACAAAAATAATATTTTATAAAATTACCAGTATTAAATAATTAAAATATCTTTAAGTGATGTCCTACTTGGAGGGGTTAAATTGATGTGTCTTTTATTATTGTTATGGTTGAAAATTAGTAATGTTAATTTAAATTAAAAATATTAATAATATGTCAAACGTGTGTACGTTAATTTAATAATGTGCATTAATTTCAAAACAGTAACTAGTATTAGTATAAAGCAATACATAAATTATCAAAATATTTCAAGCAGTACATAAATTGGGAGTATTTACATCCATTTATTTAAAGTACAAAGTTAAAAGAGTTTGTCTTGTAAATTTCGTTTGACAAATACCCTTTCCTATATGCATATTAAGGACGATTCACTCGATACGGCGAATTTTTAGAACAATTCCGGGAATCATTTTTTTTTATTTGAACAATGCATATAAAATAAGTTTTTCTACTTTCGTCTAAGTATTTGAATATTTTGATATAAAAAATGATATTTTAATCGATTTAAACCGCTTGAAATGGTAATATGTAAATAAGCTAAGTGCCTGCGCTCATAATAATCATCCTAAACAAAAAATAAATAACACAGACTTTTAAAATATATTAAATTAGTTGGATGCCAAGCCTGAAATTGATAATATAAACCATATTTTCAGATAATAGCGTTTGAAGTTTGATGTCAACTTTTGGCACTAATTTTTTACTTCCAAAAACGAATAAAACATTTTATTTTATTAAAAATGTATTTTTTTTTTTCAAAATTTCCTCTAATTAAAAAATAATCTACTTTAATTAAAAAGAATAAACATCGATAGCTTGAAAGTTTTAAGCGTCAAACGTACACCGATTCAAAAAAACTTTATTGACGAAAAATACGTTTAAACTTTTGATCTGTATTTTTTTCAGCTATGACACCAGACCTGTATATTAGTTCTCGAGCCCTAAACATTGAGTGAAACAAAAAACGTTTTTCGAAGTAACTACGTTTACGTACTAAGTAATTAAAAAAATACCCGGACACAAAAAAAGTTAATTGTGCATCGTTTAAATGTCTTTGCAATGACTGAATACAATTTCGTTAAAATGTTTTTAAAAAAATGACGTAGGAAAGTTTTTTTTTTAACAACATATTACAAGGGAAAAAAAGGAAATGTTAAAGAAATTTTAGTTTATTTATTTTATTTATCTATTTATTGGAACAAACGTCTTTATAGTATATTTTGAATTCCCTGAAATTGGAGGACCACCTTTTTACATGTTAAATACTTTATTTGACCTTTTTTAGGCCACTGTGCGATCTGGGAAATTTTACTTTAAATAGAAATATCTCTTATTCGGGGATGTCCTTTAAAAGAGGTTTTATTACATAAAGATATTAAAAGTGGCGGATTTTGAAGAAACCAACTTGATATCTAAAGTTTCGCTATTAAGAAAAATCCTTAAAAAAAATCATGTTTTTTACATACTTGTGATTTAGACTTTTTGAAGCCTTCAGACACGAAATATTGCGTGGAAGGTGAATAAATGTCGGTCTAGGAATTTCTTTGTTTTTTAAAGAAACAGAAATAAGAAAGTAACATTCTTAGCACAACTTCTACAAAAAATATATATGGAAAATTTGAACGTTTACATAGCTGAATTATTGAAAGAAAAAAAATGGTCTGATTCCCTTTCTTGTAATCGCACTTTTAGAGGCTTTTCTTGGAATCTTGGATTTTCAAAAATTATTCCATCAAACGCATAAATAACCAACGGTAACAGTCTTTTTTTTAATTACAGTTTCAAAAGATAAAATAATTTTGAAAGCACTTCTAACTATTAATTTTTTTAATATTTCTACAAACTTACATAAGTGATAAATACTTGAAAATTCTAGCACAGAGACTTTCGTTAAGAAAAGTATATTAAAAGAGTCAAGTTAGAATTAAAGTTCAGAAAATCAAGTTTTATGGATCTAACAGGAACCAGAGAAAAAAGTCAAAAAATGGCTTCAAGACACCAGCAATTTCTATCGACAAAATTTAAAATATTCAAATTTCCAAGCAAAAGAAATTTTTAACACAATATTTAAATTAAAATTTTGGACTACTAAGTATTGAAATGTACAACAAGCATAATTTTATAACAAGTCTTTAAAAAAGGATTTTCCAACGATTTCACATTCCATTACCGCTGTATAAAATTCGAAAGTTGAATTTTACTATTCCGTTACAGATTTACTGTAACTTAAATTCTAATAGTTATTTCAAAATTTTATTATTTCTTTGAACATATAACTAACGATCCTTATCACATTTTTCTGAAAAAGTAAGTAGTGTCATCACATTTCTTGCAGAATAGCAGATTCAGAGATTATTTAATCGTATTTTTGTGCTAGTTAAAGATAACAATTGTGATATCTGAGCAAATTCTAGAAAATTGTTAGATATTACACCCGCTAGGAATACTTAGAATAGTATTGTGAAGTTAAAGTAGTATCTATCATTTGATCTTTGATTAGGATGAATATCTCTGGCAGAGAGCTCCAAGAAAGAAAACTAGTTAAATCATCTGACGGATTTTTTTAACTAAAAAAAAATAAATACGAAAAGTAAATGGATTTTAATTTAAAATTTGTAATTTAAGAAAGTACATTTATGAATATTTTATGTTATAAATATTTTTTTTTGTAGTAGATGTCTATTAAACAACAATTTTTAGTTAAATTAATTTTTTTAAATAATTGCGGAAAATTGCGACTTGCTCTGCATCGACTTTTTCAGCCATTTTTACTTACCCATCATACGTAGTATAGGGTAAGTATTGTAATCGTTTTGAAAATCGAAATTTTTTTTTGACGGATTTACACGTTTCAGACACTGGAGATTCCGAAAAACATATTTTTAGAAAAAAAAAATTGCCGTCCGTCTGTGTGTCTGTGTGTCTGTAAACGCTCTATCTCCCGAACGAATTGAGATAGAGACTTGCAATTTGGTATGTAATTAGTATGTAATAATGGGAAGAAGCCTATTTCATTTCAATAACCTCGATTAACCGGAACTATTTTTTTCGGACTCTCCTAATATTTGTTCTGATAAAAGGTATATAAAAAATTTGGAAATTGTTTATTTTAAAAAATGAATATAAAATACAATAAAAAAACATAAATTTTGCATAAAGCAGGAAGTCGATCGGATAATTAGTTGCCGAGATATTTGGAATCCTATTTTCCACACTCTTCGATTTTTCATGACCCTGTATTTCATCCAAATTTCACTTCAAAGATATATTTTAATTGGAAATGTGACGCTTAATCAGATGCAATAAACCGCTAGTTAATACGATTATTATTTTTGGAGTTATAAGGATGTTTCTTTCCAGCAATTCAGTAATCGAGCCTTTAAGGTTTATGACGTCATCAAGCCACGATTTTATTTGAATTGCAATGCACTTTATAAGTAGTTTACACTTTTTTATTTTAATATTTTACATTATGCATATCCATGATGGGTAAGTATTACGGTTGTCCCCAAAGACAAGTTTAACTATTGCACTGGTTATAATGGTATTAACACATTGCTTATCTCCAATTTAATACAATGTCTGGGATTTGAAGCATCAAAAGCATCGGTCTCTTTGGAAAGTTTTTGGTAACAACTTTTGTCTAGATAAATTAGTAGAACTTTTACATCAGAAAATATGTTTCAGTGTGTGACTTTCGTGTTAAATATCTTATAGTATAACAAAACTCTGTGATATATCTACATTATAAAGCAAAAGCATGTACACGAGTATATCTGACAGTGGCACCGAATTTCGTTTTTATCACAAAATTATTAATTTCTAAATATCGTACAATTTCAATTTTAATACCATCGAATAGACAAAAAAAATTACATTTTGATGCAATTTGTTTGAAAACTGTATTTCAATTTACTGAGTTTTATGATTATTAAGATGATTTTGAAGCATGATTTTTTAAAGTACACGACTGCAGAAGATTACCATGCTTGTACTTGAAACACAGCAAATATTTCAGCATTTGTTTATGGTTAATATTCCCTAACAAAATTTAAACTTTACTAAAAAAATACATAAATAAATAAATAAAACATAAGTTTAACAGATGTGTAATCGAACTATGCACTGACAAACTTAAATAATACGAATTTAAAAAAAAAAAAAGTTTATTTGACTATTAACCGATAGCATGCGGTTCATGCGAAAGTAATACGGTTTTCAGTTAGTTAAAAAACTTTATTAATTGAACGCATAATATTGATTTTGTTATATAAAATTGAGGGGGTCGAGGCAAGAGAGTGGCAAGCCACATTTTTGAACTTCTGAGATATATCAATTTGATCAAATACTCAAATAAAGATATATAACCTAAAGCTTTTTAGCCAATGTCTTAGTAACATTTGAGATATTCTGAGTAACAATGTGGTATTACTTTAATGATATTACTATTACGTGTTTCGCAAATTAGCTATCTTTATTGGGGACATAAACACCTGGGGCAAAAACGAAACCTGTCACACACCTGCGACAAAGGAACCTGCACATGTGTGAAACCAAGTGACATTAGAAACAAGTTATATGTTGGATATTATAATTCACAATATTAAGCAACAGATTACATTGTTAGATTTATTTCATCAAAAATGTGGCTTGGCACTTTTTTGCCCCACCCCCCTCAATTTCTTTTTGGTCTAATTAGTGGGCAATCTAAAAATATATATTAAATATAGGAAATCCATTAGAAGAGTATTCAAATAAAAATTATTTTCATCTATGTTCTATACACAGGACAGTATGTTCTTGAACCCGGGGTGCTCGAGTTGAGTAAATTTTAAAATTATTAAAGTACACACTACTTTCTGATAAAAGCTTACCAACATTTTATGCAACAAAATATACATAAGTCCATAGGACCAAAAGATTCAGAACGCCGTTATTCAATGGCGTTTGCTTTCATAAACATGTGTTAAGATAAAATTATCATATTGTACTTAAAAGAATAGACTTTGTATGTATAAGCACTACCAGTACTTGTTTCCTTTATCTTAGGCTAGTTCTAGAATGGGTTGGGTTGGGTTGATTATTGACGGCCAATTATCGACACTAGGGATATAGGCCCGGGGAAAGTGCCCTTCGTGGGGGTCTTTCTAAGGGAACCTAACCCGTATTTACGCATGGATAAATCCACGGCTCGAAGAAAACCACGAAAACTCCGAACGATTAGGCCGACGGGCGCGGTTGGGATCGAACCCAGCACCTCCCGTCTACCAGCTTCGAGAGCAGAACCTCTCAGCCACTGGTGGGGCGTTCTAGAATGGATATATTAGTTATTAGTTAAGTGTCATTGCGATGCCTGGAGCAAATCTTTTATGCGTCAAAAGGAAAAATCCAGAAAGCGTTTTCAATACAACAAATGATTTATAATTTTCTATGACAATTTTAGTGTAAATTTCAAAGTTAAATCGTAGGGCATCGGTAAATTGTACGGTCATGCACAACTATGCAAATTTCAGAACACTGTAAATTACCACCAGTAAAATTTTAAAATTATGCACCCCACTTTCTATTCACAGAAAAAAAAAATTATCTCAAATGCAGTAAGTAAGAGACGCTAGCGATAGAAAGTTCTAACGTGCGGTCCTTTCCACTGCAAAAGTTCAAAATCGTAAAATTCGCGTATCACGACGTTCCACGCTGAAGTGTCGGCTTTTGATGAAAACTTTCACTTATGAGAGTGTATGACTATGTAGACTTAAGAAAATGTGAAAACGTCTTTCGATCGTTAGGATACGGAAAAGAATATCATCGTCGCACTATGGCGAAATTTCCCGATTTCTTGAACAAAACTTGAATAGATTTTTATTTTTTGAGTGTTCTCTAAAAATATACAAATAGTAAGATTGAAGAGTTGTTTTGCTAAATTGCCAAGGATCAATATTTTAAGGAAGATAGATATCACGAAGACAAGACTAATGGGGTGAAATTTTTCTAACCTTATTAAAAAGTCCAACTAGTTTCATATTGTTTTTGAGTGAAATAATTAAATAATAAAAACTCTTAAAAGCAGTTATTAGTATTATTTTTCTAAAAGTAACATTGCAAATTGTTTGACTCACTCGGTACTTCTACGGAATACGGTTTAAACTTTATATATTTTAAGAGTAATATGTATTTAAATGTAAACATTTTAATTTTTTTTGTGGTTTCTTAAAAGTTTCTGCATACTTACATTCAAAATATGCCGATACAACTTTTTTGAAATACAGTCTTTGTTGAAACACCAAAAAAATAAATAAATAAACGCTAAAAATGTAAAATTTCAGCATACAAGTTTAAAATAGGAAAACAAACCGTGATTTTTCTATACGTTCAAAATCAACAACCTACGACCTATAATAAACTGTTATCCATTTTTACAAAATCATAAAGATGATCTAAATATGTTCTAATGACTTTAATCTGCAATTATGCAAAGTTTTGCTTGCAAATAATGCAACTTTTAATTCCTGATTTTAGCCAGCATTTTGTCAGTATGCGTCATCATAACTGTCGAGAATTGTAGGCGTAACATTTGGCGCACAGAATGAGAATTATTAGATAATAAAAACACTTGAAAGCAGTTATTAGTATTATTGTTCTAAAATTAAAAATGCAATTAATGACGCATTCAGCATTTCTGCGTAATAAAATTCTGCGTAAAATTGAATGTATGTTGTGAGAAATATTAATTTAAATGTGAACATATACTTATTTATTGACGGTTTTTAAAAAAATGTTCGCTTATTTACAATCAAAATCTGCTAATATAACTTTCTTGTAATACAGTCCGTGTTGAAACACAAAAATGAATGAAGACAAAAAGAAAGAACCTAAAAGTGTAAAATTTTAGCATCTGACTTTAAAAAAGTAAATAAAACATGTTTGTCTAAATGTTTAAAATCAACAACTTAATAACTAAAGCAATATTTCGCCAGGGTGTGTCATCTTAATTGTCGATAATTGTAGACGTTACATTTGGTCCATAGAATGACAATTTTAGGCATCAGTGTACATATTGCGCATAATCAACATACATATACTGACTTCAACATTTTTATGCTAACTGAATAAGTTTAAAAGAGGGAAAAAATTAATTGTTTGTCTTTTAGCAAGATATTATTTGTGCTTTTAAATAGAGAGTTTTCGTTGTTTATTTCATTTCTTAAAAAGGCTTTATCATTATAAATAAATTAAACACAACCCTTTAACCATTTGAGGGTTTTTCTGTATTTTCATAAATATACTTGTAAATCCAAGGATATATATATATATATTTAATTACTTATTATTAGTTTGATGCTATGAAAATTTTATATCCCATCAGTCTATATCCTGTTCAAAAAAGAATTATGTTAATTTTTTTTTTGTCTGCAGACATTTTAACACGACTTCTAAACGGAAAACACATGCCTAACGGTATGATAATAACGGTTTAGATAAATACAGGGTGCTTCAGAAAAATGTATACACACTTTGATTGATAATAGCTCCAGTTTTTATTCACATATAATTAATATTTAAGTTGCAAAATAATATACATAAAGTGTATAACTATTCCTACTACCGCAGACGTTCAAAATTATTACCGGTCTGGTCAACACACTGGTGATAACGGTGGGCTATTGATTCATAAACTTCAACAAACATTTCATTTGGTGTTGTGGCGCTTTCTTGCTAAATTGCGGTTATGAACGTTGTCTATGAACTGCCATTCATTTCGAACTTACTTTTTATCCCATGAATTGTAAGTCGCATAATAGATCATCTGTCTGAAAGCCACTACGATATTATTTTTGTACTTCTCCTACATTTTTATACTTACTTCAGTACTTTAAAATAAATTTTCTTTTTTTCAAATGTTAATATTGATCCAATCATTATTTCCAATTAATTACACTTTGAAAAGAAAGAAAAAATAGAAAGTTATGACCCGTTAAACTGTGTATGTATAAATTTTTCTGACGCACATTGTATATAACATACAGCTTCATAACAAGGAAAGAAATCTCTATTAGAAAACTGGATGAAGAAAATTGTCAGAGAACATTGCAAAGATATTTTTTAATAAAAAATCTTCATATGCTGACTTGTTTTCATATACAGAAGTAGAATTAGAATAATAATAACAAATTAAAAAATATATATATTAAATTATATTTTTCCTACCATTCTCTAAAAAGGAATTTTTTTTAACTGTGGAAAGAACAACGATTTTTAGTGTTCCATACTTAAAAAGTAACAAGAACGAAAAATCATGCGTCAAGCATAGATTATGTAGCACTTTCCAACGCTTCTAAAATAATTTTACAAATCATTACCGTTTAATAAGCTGAAAGATGACATATAAGTAAACAATTTGGAAAACGCATAACATATTTAAAAACGTAATTTCAGGAATTTTTAATATATACAATATTCGGAAAAATATCCGAATACTTTTATGTAGCCCTGTATATGATCTATAGATTTGTATATATACATAGGATGCTAAATTTTAGTTTAGTTAGGAAACGCGTAGCACAGTTTAAATTCTCCTTCTGGAGTTTCTGTCAATAAATGGAAATGAGTTCGCGAACTTTTGTGCTGCCCTGTATAGGATCTACAGAATTTATACACACCACGTAATAGACAAAAAGCTAGTTAAGATTAAAATCGCGTTCAGTAACTTAAAACGCACTTCCAGGAATTATTGTTAACAGACAGTAGAGAAATCTTTTGTGTGTTCCTGTAAATGAACGATGACTGCTATACACACACTATTCTGTAGTAAGCCTCTTGTAATGCACCTTAGTAATATATTAAACTTCAATGCGTTTAAAATAGTGGAACATTATTTAAATAAGCCGCAGACGATTTTTCTCCATAGACGTAATGTAACGGAATTATTTTGACTGTCCCTGTAAAGTAACTCTAAGTGCTATACACCTACTATTCCATATTAGCTTCTTTTAATGCATCTTAGTGATCTATATAAATTTCAATGCGTTTACAATAGTGAAACATTTTTAAAATAAACCGCAAATGATTTTTCCGCATAGACCGCAATCTAACGGAATTCTTTTGAGTGTCCCTGTAAGAAAACTATAAGTGCTACACACTTCAGTTGAGATAGGGAACGTGCCATAGATAACGACAATAACATATAAAAATTGCAGAGCAATCCGAGCATATTTACGGGAGTTAGAGCACGGACAGACGGCCAGACGGCCAGACAAACCGAAGTCATAAGCACTTTTCAACTATGTTGGAAAGTGCTAAAAACGGAAATTTTTTATGATCGCTCCTGTGTCTATCTGTCCGTGTGTCAGAGCGCTTTAACTCGTAAACTATGGCACATGGAAAGTTCGAACTTGGGAAAGTTATAAAGAATTTTTACCCATATATTTTCCGATTATTAGCCATTCACAAGTATGTTTAGGAAATATTTGGGATGCTAATTAAATTACTTGAAAAAATGTTTTGTCTTATTGTATATCGTGTGAAAGATCTCGTAATACCGTACTTAAAAAGTAAAAACGGAACCATTATATGATATGTCCTGTGTCGGTCTGTCCGTCAGTCAGAGTGCTTTATCTCGAAAACTATGCGCCGTGGAAAGGTCGAACTTGGGAAAGGTATAAAGACTTTTTACCCATATATTTTCAGATTATTAGCCATTCACAAGTATGTTTAGGAAAAATTTGGGATGCTAATTAATTTACTTGAAAAAATGTTTTGTCTTATTGTATATCGTGTAAAAGATCTCGTAATATCGTACTTAAAAAGTAAAAACGGAACCATTATATGATATGTCCTGTGTCGGTCTGTCCGTCAGTAAGAGTGCTTTATCTCGAAAACTATGCGCCGTGGAAAGTTCGAACTTAGGAAAGGTATAAAGACTTTTTACCCATACATTTTCAGATTATTAGCCATTCACAAGTATGTTTAGGAAAAATTTGGGATGCTAATTAATTTACTTGAAAAAATGTTTTGTCTTATTGTATATCGTGTGAAAGATCTCGTAATACCGTACTTGAAAAGTAAAAACAGAACCATTATATGATATGTCCTGTGTCGGTCTGTCCGTCAGTCAGAGTGCTTTATCTCGAAAACTATGCGCCGTGGAAAGTTCGAACTTGGGAAAGGTATAAAGACTTTTTACCCATATATTTTCAGATTATTAGCCATTCAGAAGTATGTTTAGGAAAAATTTGGGATGCTAATTAATTGAAAAAATGTTTTGTCTTATTGTATATCGTGTGAAAGATCTCGTAATACCGTACTTAAAAAGTAAAAACGGAACCATTATATGATATGTCCTGTGTCGGTCTGTCCGTCAGTAAGAGTGCTTTATCTCGAAAACTATGCGCCGTGGAAAGTTCGAACTTGGGAAAGGTATAAAGACTTTTTACCCATATATTTTCAGATTATTAGCCATTCACAAGTATGTTTAGGAAAAATTTGGGATGCTAATTAATTTACTTGAAAAAATGTTTTGTCTTATTGTATATCGTGTGAAAGATCTCGTAATACCGTACTTAAAAAGTAAAAACGGAACCATCATATGATATGTCCTGTGTCGGTCTGTCCGTCAGTCAGAGTGCTTTATCCCGAAAACTATGCGCCGTGGAAAGTTCGAACTTGGGAAAGGTATAAAGACTTTTTACCCATATATTTTCAGATTATTAGCCATTCAGAAGTATGTTTAGGAAAAATTTGGGATGCTAATTAATTTACTTGAAAAAATGTTTTGTCTTATTGTATGTCGTGTGAAAGATCTCGTAATACCGTACTTAAAAAGTAAAAACGGAACCATTATATGATATGTCCTGTGTCGGTCTGTCCGTCAGTCAGAGTGCTTTATCTCGAAAACTATGCGCCGAGGAAAGTTCGAACTTGGGAAAGGTATAAAGAATTTTTACCCATATATTTTCAGATTATTAGCCATTCACAAGTATGTTTAGGAAAAATTTGGGATGCTAATTAATTTACTTGAAAAAATGTTTTGTCTTATTGTATATCGTGTGAAAGATCTCGTAATACCGTACTTAAAAAGTAAAAACGGAACCATCATATGATATGTCCTGTGTCGGTCTGTCCGTCAGTCAGAGTGCTTTAACCCGAAAACTATGCGCCGTGGAAAGTTCGAACTTGGGAAAGGTATAAAGACTTTTTACCCATATATTTTCAGATTATTAGCCATTCACAAGTATGTTTAGGAAAAATTTCGGATGCTAATTAATTTACTTGAAAAAATGTTTTGTCTTTTTGTATATCGTGTGAAAGATCTCGTAATACCGTACTTAAAAAGTAAAAACGGAACCATTATATGATATGTCCTGTGTCGGTCTGTCCGTCAGTAAGAGTGCTTTATCTCGAAAACTATGCGCCGTGGAAAGTTCGAACTTGGGAAAGGTATAAAGACTTTTTACCCATATATTTTCAGATTATTAGCCATTCACAAGTATGTTTAGGAAAAATTTGGGATGCTAATTAATTTACTTGAAAAAATGTTTTGTCTTATTGTATATCGTGTGAAAGATCTCGTAATACCGTACTTAAAAAGTAAAAACGGAACCATCATATGATATGTCCTGTGTCGGTCTGTCCGTCAGTCAGAGTGCTTTATCCCGAAAACTATGCGCCGTGGAAAGTTCGAACTTGGGAAAGGTATAAAGACTTTTTACCCATATATTTTCAGATTATTAGCCATTCAGAAGTATGTTTAGGAAAAATTTGGGATGCTAATTAATTTACTTGAAAAAATGTTTTGTCTTATTGTATGTCGTGTGAAAGATCTCGTAATACCGTACTTAAAAAGTAAAAACGGAACCATTATATGATATGTCCTGTGTCGGTCTGTCCGTCAGTCAGAGTGCTTTATCTCGAAAACTATGCGCCGAGGAAAGTTCGAACTTGGGAAAGGTATAAAGACTTTTTACCCATATATTTTCAGATTATTAGCCATTCACAAGTATGTTTAGGAAAAATTTGGGATGCTAATTAATTTACTTGAAAAAATGTTTTGTCTTATTGTATATCGTGTGAAAGATCTCGTAATACCGTACTTAAAAAGTAAAAACGGAACCATCATATGATATGTCCTGTGTCGGTCTGTCCGTCAGTCAGAGTGCTTTAACCCGAAAACTATGCGCCGTGGAAAGTTCGAACTTGGGAAAGGTATAAAGACTTTTTACCCATATATTTTCAGATTATTAGCCATTCACAAGTATGTTTAGGAAAAATTTCGGATGCTAATTAATTTACTTGAAAAAATGTTTTGTCTTTTTGTATATCGTGTGAAAGATCTCGTAATACCGTACTTAAAAAGTAAAAACGGAACCATTATATGATATGTCCTGTGTCGGTCTGTCCGTCAGTAAGAGTGCTTTATCTCGAAAACTATGCGCCGTGGAAAGTTCGAACTTGGGAAAGGTATAAAGACTTTTTACCCATATATTTTCAGATTATTAGCCATTCACAAGTATGTTTAGGAAAAATTTGGGATGCTAATTAATTTACTTGAAAAAATGTTTTGTCTTATTGTATATCGTGTGAAAGATCTTTTAATACCGTACTTAAAAAGTAAAAACGGAACCATTATATGATATGTCCTGTGTCGGTCTGTCCGTCAGTCAGAGTGCTTTATCTCGAAAACTATGCGCCGTGGAAAGTTCGAACTTGGGAAAGGTATAAAGACTTTTTACCCATATATTTTCAGATTATTAGCCATTCACAAGTATGTTTAGGAAAAATTTGGGATGCTAATTAATTGAAAAAATGTTTTGTCTTATTGTATATCGTGTGAAAGATCTCGTAATACCGTACTTAAAAAGTAAAAACGGAACCATTATATGATATGTCCTGTGTCGGTCTGTCCGTCAGTCAGAGTGCTTTATCTCGAAAACTATGCGCCGTGGAAAGTTCGAACTTGAGAAAGGTATAAAGACTTTTTACCCATATATTTTCAGATTATTAGCCATTCACAAGTATGTTTAGGAAAAATTTGGGATGCTAATTAATTGAAAAAATGTTTTGTCTTATTGTATATCGTGTGAAAGATCTCGTAATACCGTACTTAAAAAGTAAAAACGGAACCATTATATGATATGTCCTGTGTCGGTCTGTCCGTCAGTAAGAGTGCTTTATCTCGAAAACTATGCGCCGTGGAAAGTTCGAACTTGGGAAAGGTATAAAGACTTTTTACCCATATATTTTCAGATTATTAGCCATTCACAAGTATGTTTAGGAAAAATTTGGGATGCTAATTAATTTACTTGAAAAAATGCTTTGTCTTATTGTATATCGTGTGAAAGATCTCGTAATACCGTACTTAAAAAGTAAAAACGGAACCATTATATGATATGTCCTGTGTCGGTCTGTCCGTCAGTCAGAGTGCTTTATCTCGAAAACTATGCGCCGTGGAAAGTTCGAACTTGGGAAAGGTATAAAGACTTTTTACCCATATATTTTCAGATTATTAGCCATTCACAAGTATGTTTAGAAAAAATTTGGGATGCTAATTAATTTACTTGAAAAAATGTTTTGTCTTATTGTATATCGTGTGAAAGATCTCGTAATACCGTACTTAAAAAGTAAAAACGGAACCATTATATGATATGTCCTGTGTCGGTCTGTCCGTCAGTCAGAGTGCTTTATCTCGAAAACTATGCGCCGTGGAAAGTTCGAACTTGGGAAAGGTATAAAGACTTTTTACCCATATATTTTCAGACTATTAGCCATTCACAAGTATGTTTAGGAAAAACTTGGGATGCTAATTAATTTACTTGAAAAAATGTTTTGTCTTATTGTATATCGTGTGAAAGATCTCGTAATACCGTACTTAAAAAGTAAAAACGGAAGCATTATATGATATGTCCTGCGTCGGTCTGTCCGTCAGTCAGAGTGCTTTATCTCGAAAACTATGCGCCGTGGAAAGTTCGAACTTGAGAAAGGTATAAAGACTTTTTACCCATATATTTTCGGATTATTAGCCATTCACAAGTATGTTTAGGAAAAATTTGGGATGCTAATTAATTTACTTGAAAAAATGTTTTGTCTGATTGTATATCGTGTGAAAGATCTCGTAATACCGTACTTAAAAAGTAAAAACGGAACCATTATATGATATGTCCTGTGTCGGTCTGTCCGTCAGTCAGAGTGCTTTATCTCGAAAACTATGCGCCGTGGAAAGTTCGAACTTAGGAAAGGTATAAAGACTTTCTACCCACCTATTTTCAGATTATTAGCCATTCACAAATATGTTTTGGAAAATTTTAGGAGGCTAATTAAGTTACTTGGAAAAAAATGTATTTTTGCAAATCGTAGGAAAGATCTCGTAATACTGAACTAAAAAAAATATTTGTTTTAATTTTAGGTATTATATTTTCAGATATATCGTCAATGTACTGCAAAAAAATGTCCCCTCCCCCACCCCCCTATTTCCAAAACTACTGAAATTAAAATTATGAAAAAATGAACCGATATATTAATTACGTTATTTCAAATAAAATTTATTTTTATCTATCGTATAGGGTATCGTTCGAAAGATCTTGTAACATCAAACTCAAAAATATATTTATTTTAATTTTAGGTATTATATTTTTAGAGATATCGTCGAAAGTATACTGAAAAAATATGCCACCTTCTATTGCCTTCTATTGCTTATTTTCATGCCTTCTATTTCCGAATCTACTGAAACTAAAATTATTAAAAAGTTAGGGGTAGTATGATATTATTAAATAATAAATATAATGTACGGACCCCTTTGACCGCGAGAACACTTGACCGATTTATTTGTTTATGAAAATAATATGAAGAGAATTGTCAGATAAATTATAAAGAGACCGTCAACTGAAAAAAAATCATAGTCTGATTTTTCATATGTACAAGAGTGCAATTAGATAAATAACTAATTCTAATTTTGAATAAAGAGCATTTACCATCCCACTCCGTAAAACGGAAAAGAACCTTAGTTTTGGAAAGATAACCAAAAAAGGTTCTACAGGAATCGCTCAGAGTTTGTGAGCTAAAAATATTAAAAATCTGCTTAAATTACAATTATTTATATACGCACTATAGAAAACAAATATTATTCAACTCCATTGAATTTGTGAAACATTATTGAAAAATTGTCAAAAAAGAATTATAAACATACAGTTATATTCCATTAATTTATGTTTTACCAAGCTGTGTCACTCGCTGTACTTTAAATTGAAAAAAAATCGATATATTTTTTTTTATTCATTTAAAAATGTAATATATGATGTCCATTTGTGAACATAAAAATTCCGCTCAGCCATTCTTCTTTTTTTTTGCCCCTTTTTTTTCTAGACATCAAAGGTTCTAATAAAAAATTAACTGAGAATCCTCTAACAAAGAATTTTATAAATGCAGTAGAAAGCTTTCATCCTTCGGTCTTACAGACATTTTTCGAAATTGAAAAAAATCCATTAATCATATTTTTAATTTTTTTAATGAAAGATGGATTTTATATAATAAAAAATAAATTGACATTTAATTAAATATTTCTGCCGAAGAAAAGAATTTTTTAAATGAGTTCTTAGATTAATGTTTGAGAGTATATAAATTTAATTAATAATTGATTTTTGAAAAAAAAAACATTTCTTTAAAAAAGTTCAGAGTATATAAGGTGCTTTTAAAATTTAATTTAGTAAATGTTTTTAGCAGGCTTAACTAAAAAATTTCAGAAATAATCAGTTTCTTCTCTCATTCTGTAAACAATTTTAAAATGTCTTAAGTACTTTTTAAAAGCATAAAATATTTTTAATAAGGGATGTTTGAATTTTTCCATATAATTCCATATAATAGTATCTTTTCTTGGATATTTAGATCTGAAAAAAATATATGTATGGATTTTTTACAATTCTATTTAATTATTTAAAAATCCACAATAATTAAAGGTATGGAAGAAATAATTCAATGTACCTCATCAGTTTTTACACAAGATTAAATTGAAAATTTCTGAAACATAAACTTAGCTATCAGTGCTATTTAAATTTGCCTGTATGCATTACTCCTCCTTCGTCAGTCTTTCGTCATGTATATTCAGGCGAATCTACCATATATACAATTTTATACAAAATTGAGGTGAAAATTTCAGTAATACGCTGATCGTCAAGCAACAGCTGACCTGTCAATGCTACAATTTTTACGTATGCTTTACTCCTTCTTTGGCAGGGTTTAGCTGTCTTACGTCATGGGAATTTCAGTAAAATCCACCATACATACAATTTGTACATAAGAGTACAATTTTTACACAAGATTAAAGTGAAAATTTCTGTAACTGAGAGATCGTCTAGCCACAGCTTATCTGACAATACTACATTAAATTTGCACGCTTACGTTACTCAGACTTTGGCAGACTTTAGCTGTTCTACGTCATGGGAATTTCTGGCAAATCCACCATATACAATTCAGGCTACCATTGAAGGTCTTTAGAATCCGTATTAAAAATAAATTTTAATTAATGCACTTCATATTTTTATGGATCTTCGGCATATGAATATTCGAATAATTAGCCAAAAAAGTGTATCATCGTGTATCGAGATAAAAAGCGAATACTTTTCTAAATAGTATATATAGGGGAAAGTAGGGGAAAACCGGCTACCTAACGGTTTTCCTTTATTCAAAAAAGTCTAGAAGGACGCAAATAACGGAACATCCCACAAGCGTGTTTGGGGACATCTGGGCTATTGTAAAACCACACCTGTTGACATAGGAAAATTCTTCTCTACATGGGAAAAGGAGTTTTCTAGGACCATCTGAAACAGCTCCGAATTTTAGCGGTAGGGTAAAACCTGGTACTAATCAGATTTTTTTTTTCTTCCTGTAGCAAAAAGCTTTAGTGTAATAAATTTTGAATAAAACTTTAAGGCATATATATATATTTCAAATTCAGTAACTTTTTTCTCTTCTGATTTCAAGCAATTTTTAATGTTATCATGTAGTCGCTTTCTCAGCTTTTACTTCTCGTGTCCACTGCATTCCGCAAGTACCCACTCATTGCAGACTGAAAATTGTATTCCTCCTTCCCCACCTGTTGAGTGAAGAAACAATTCATTGCAGAATTGTATGCAAAATCATGTGTAGACGGCTTAGCCCCCCAAAAAACAATAAAAATTCAACATGGTCGTTATCCTGGATAGCTGGACATGCATACTTCTACCTAGAATCAAAATATCGTGTGAAAGCTATAGAAAACAGTTTATTACTTACCTAGATCGATCCGTCAGGTTCGGTTTAAATAAAAAACAGAAAAGACGGAGAAAAAGTAAAACTTTTGAGTTAAAATTCTTATTAATACCACTGCATGGACACAGAGATTACCTCTCTTCAAAAGCCGATGGCAAACTGTTAGGAGACGCTAAGGGGTGTAGATAAGATGGGTGCTGTCCACACGGTAGAACCCATAAACGAGTAAAGGCTAGACCCGACTACCTGGTTTTATCCTACACTCCCCTGATACTAAAATTATTTATTTAACGAATACTTGAAACCCATAAAGTTTATTTTTCTTACATCTCAACTAAGTTTTATACATTCCATGTTGATAAAAACATTTTGAAACGGCATATAAACAAAGAGTTAGAACTTACAGTTTTGATATTTTTTTTCAACTGAGTAAAAAAGCGGCAATGCCGGAAATCGTCACAGAAACCTTCGGCTTAAAGTGACGAGGTTCTTCCCATTGAGATACTTAAAATCTCAATCGGCAGCTCAATTGCAAGAGCATTAGTAATTTAAGACAAATCAATTGGGATTCGGTTGTCGGGCTGAATATTTCTTTATTCAGTTGAAAAAAAATCAAAATTTTATATATTTACCAATTAGCACGATCGTTTAAAAATAATAAAGTTACAACTTAGTTGTTCTATTTTCCAATGTCACAAGCCCTTCAAGTGTTTTAAAAATATTTTTTTATAGTTAAATGAGCAAGCATTATTTGTTTAAAATTTTGATTACAGGATACTTTTATAAGTGAAGCGTTACTCAGGAGAGTTTTTAGCATACTTTCTGAAATATGTGATTGCAATTCGAAGTTTGGAAGTTATAATCTTAGCAGATACATCAGATTTTCAGTGTAACCCTTTTAGGCAAATACAGTAAAACCTACTAAGACAGTATCGCTAGGGACAGGGATAATTTTCAGTTTCAAATTTTCAGTTTCTCTCTCAGCAGATATAATTGCATGGTATTCCTTGTGCTAGCACTAAGAAATATTTCTCTTTAAGGCAGTATTCCATTATACAGAACTTCCATTTCACAGACTTTTAATGTACAATAATTTGAGTAATTCCTATTTTTAAACTTACGCCTGAGTACATTTTACTCATGACAATATGGTATAGCAGGTCAATGCCTAAACATGCTGTATACAGTTTCATATATAGAGTATACTCTACTGAAATAGCTCACGATTTTATAAAATAAAATTAATTATAAAACAGCAAAGTTTCTTGAAGTGAATTTTAAAAATTCTGAATTAAGCAATTTGCGTAATAAATAAAAAAAAATAATTGTACTATACTCTTAAATATCTGTTTAAAAAGCATAAATAAAACCATTAAAATTTTACCTTCATTATTGTTTACTTAATACTGCAATATTTATTTTTAACATAAGTTTGTAATTAGAAATCACAGTATTATGTTTTAACTAAAACTAACTGCTTGTAAGGAGTAAGAGGTTAAATAAGAAAAACAAGTCAATTATGAAGTGTATTGTTATTCCTTTGTTTTATAATTTGGTGATAGCATAATAACAAAACAAATATATATTTTTTCAAGGTTTTCTGCAAATGAAAAAGACCCACATATATTTAATGATTTTTCTTTTGGGAATACTATTTATTTTGTAGATATTTTTATCTATGCCACACGTTTACTTTGTTCTCTAACAAATTGTAAAAAAAAAAAAAAAAAAAAAAAAAAAAAAAAAAAAAAACTTATCTCCTGAAATTTAAATGTTACCTTATTTTTAATGTATTTTCAGTAAACATACAATGTATTAGATTAGAAACATGCACGATTTTATTAGTCTATTTATTAGTCTATTTATTAGGTTTTATTTATTTTATTAGTCTATAGTAGATTTTATTCAGAGTTTTTTCAAAAACTCTGAATACTTTAAAAATTAAATATAGTATTTGAATTATTATTTTCCTAGATATTCATAAACTTTCGTACAAAACAACAACACACAGAAATGCAAAAATTATACGACAATTTGCATCTAATGCTGTAGTAGTTAAAATAACTGTATTGTTCTTTAAATAAATTATTGTACTATTATACACACGTCAAGTCTTTGAATTTAAAATTTTACTTAATTTTTTGAATGTGTTAGCTACAAACTTACAAATCCTCTAACATAATTTTGTTTATCAGATTTAAGAAAAATTGATTTCTAATAGATTTCACAATCATATGTTTATCATGCTCATATTACTTTATAAAGGTTTTGAATGCTTTAAAATTATATACCGTATTGAAATAATCATTTTACTAGGCTATTACAAACTCTAAAAAAAAAAAGATAGTCCTATACACAGATGTCAAATATAGAAAACTGTACATTGAATATACTTGAAATAAAAAAAATACTTTCATATTGATATAAATTCTCTATCATCATCGTACAGATGACCTATGCAAAGAATTCGAATACGCAACCCTTTTTAATATCTCATCTGGCAAATGGATGTCTAAGCATTTTTCTTGCCGACTTACAAAAAGTTCAGATTAAGTTACTTTCCGAAGTTTTATCCTATTTGAATCTTTTTTTTCCCCAGTACCGTGAAAAGATGAAACAGAATTTTTTTTTCTCATATCTTATAGTCAGATTAAATTCGTACATTTCATATATGAATTTGATTATTGATCTATTATACTATAAGAAACATAACTGTAAGTAGTTTTGTTTTATTATACATATTTTTCCCAGTATATGCACATATATATTCGTACAAATAACTTGTATATATGTACATGCTCGGAAACACTCATGCACACATGTATAGATAGATATAACAGCAAAGCAGATCTTTTTAGTCAATTGGTTTAGAAAACTTTAATTATGCTCAAACCTCCTTAATTGGTCTCTTATACCAGCAACACATTTATGTGAATAATGGATAATTTGAATTAAAGAAATTGTGCAACATGTAAATATTAAGTGTTTAACACACTACCCCCAAAGAAAAACAATGTGGTATTTAATTGAAAAATAAAATTTACAATAATTAATATCCCCACGGTGGAATAATTTCGGATGAACGTTGTATATTACCTATTGAAATATCTCTATTAGTTAGCTTTCAGTACAAAAAGTAAAAAGCTACCTATTGCAGACATTCGGATGAAAGCAATTCCGGAAAATGTCAGTATTTTAAAAGTGAAAATTTCGAAAAAAATAAACATCATTAAAAAAAAAAAAAAGTCACATTGCTTATTTATTGTTTTCACATTAAACGGCAAGCATTTGATTAGCGCATTTACAAGAAAAGGGACACATTAAATTCCTGAGATATTGCGTAAGCATTAATATTTGAATGCATTTACTAAGACTAAAACACTGACATTTTCGCTTCACACAGAGTCCGTCTTAGACTGGCTGTACTGTATAAAACGCAAAATTAACTTATATATTTTCAGGGTGCTTTTGAAAATGATAGTTTTGAGGAAAATAAAAATCATTACAAAAATGTCACATTGTCCAATCCATTTAAGGGAAATAATATATTTCATATACTACTTAATTTTAATTGTAAACCCCCCAGAGCTTTGTAATAATTTTTTTTATTTTATAGACTACGTCAAGAAACAAATTTATTTATTTTTAAATCAATTTGCTCGCGAATTATGATGAAATTAAATCGTTTCAATATTTTAGCAACACACTTATTTTGCCCCTGAAAGTGCTAAAGGAAAATTTTAATTGTTGCTTTCACATTAACTGATAAGCATTTCATTAGTGGATTTACAGGAACAAGAGAAATATTAAATACCAGAGATAATGCATCATTTATACATTAATCGTTGAACGCATTTGCTAAAACTAAAATACTAAATTTCATTAAAATACATAATACTTAACAAAATTTAAGAAAAAAGCTGTGTATACCCTTTTGAAGCACATTGTGTATACTTACAGAAATATGTCAAAAATCTTCCTTATTTTTCTTTTCTGTGCTTTAGTGACCTTATACCATACCATTTTCATATACACTTCATCATTCATATTCATTAATCTTCACTACTTTTAATATGAATTTCTATCTATACATAATTTTTGTTCTCAACTTTTGTTAATCGAAAAAAATCAGAATGCTTTTACATGTTTCATGAAATTCTTCTGCTTAATTATGCATGTAAAAAAGCGCGGTCTCTTCTTAGAGTTATTTTCTACGCCTCGAAGAAAATCGATAACTACAAAGGTATTTTTTCCATTTTTTCTCTTATCACATTTTTCATTACTTAAGGCAAAATTTAATCGAATTTAAAGAAAAATGATGTGTTCGTGTAATGTCGCATTCTAACATATTTCACATTAAAATGATTATGAAGCTTATTCAAAATATTTAATGCTACCTATTTTTACATTGTTTCTTTTTTTCATCTTTCAATATACAGTATTTTATATTTCAGATTTTTGATTTTTAATTAAGAAACGTTTAGCTCTTAGAAAAAGAAATTGACACTCAAACTTAAATCATATAGTTCATTTGATTTTGATTTTAAACTTATCCCCCATATTTCACACACTTTCTCAAGTGACACAATAATAAACAAAGATGATAAACTACGGCTATAAATCATACGATTTGTAATCCAAAAGGAAAATAACTGATTTTGTCGAATAATGATTTTTTTTTTGTTTTTAAAGGCAATTTTTTAGGTCTTTAGGGAAAGACAAAAATGTAATTTATATTTCACTACGAATTCGTTATATGGAGTAAAATTGACGATTTAATTAAAAATGTTGAAAGTATCTCATATTAAGCAATATCTTGTGTTTTTTGTTTTATTATTTTTAACAATGATTTTAGTAAAATGATCAATCAAAATCATCAATGATTTTAGTAAATGTGGTTGAATAGAGGTTGCAGATAACGGAACTGCCACTCAGTTCCACTCAGTTAGCGCATCAATGACAGTTCGCTACAATGTGAAGTGAATGGCAACCCGATTACTCGTCAGGGGAGCTGTAATCTGTAATCCTGTTGTCATTAACTTCACAATGCAGAGGACTGTACGATGTTGCTGCGGCTGTAACTACCGCTGGTGCTCCACTAAATTGGCAATTTCATTATAATGTACTATCTAACTTATCATATGAAGGGTGTAGATGCAAAATTCACACTCTCCACTTAACCAAGTTTTTAGAAAAAATGCAAAAAAACGATTATTATGAATAAACATGATATATTGGCACAATTGTTTTGTGATATATTTATTGCCGTAGATTATGGCAACAAATCTATTGCAAAGGGGCACAAAAAGGGCACAAATATATCACAAAAGGGCTACAAATACATAACAAAGGGATTAACCCATTTTCGGCCAAAGGTGCGTAAACGCACCATTTCAATAAATATATTTTTATTAACACTGTGAAGTATATTTTTCACTAATTTTATTTTTCTGCTATTTTTAAGGGTTCTAGAGACATCTATAAAATATTAGTAATTCAATTGAAGTAATCACATTCTGCTGAGAAATTTTCAAAATACGTTGGTTTTTTACTTGCAACGATTACTGACAAATTCGGCTATTTGAGAATGTATAATTATTCCACTTGAGATTAATCATATGTTTTTACAATGGAGTAAAGTTGCAAGTTCTGTAAATAAAAAAAAATGCCATAAAAAAACTTAACATTTGTTTATTTAAATTTAATGGTAAATTAATAATGGTAACGTAAAATTAAATAAAATATTATTTTTCATGCACGAACCTTTTTTGGTGTCTTAATGAATGTAATTTAAGAAAATTTCAATGCAAATAATACCACATTTTGTAAAATTTCTATGCTTGGCCTAAAATGGGTTAACTGGAATTGCCCCCTTGTAAGCCGTACGCTGCACGTTGGCACCCATTGACTTATAACCGTCTGGTCTATCAAGGTTAAATTTTCGTCCATCAGAAAATATATTTTGTTTTCACTCATTAGTCCATAACTCCACGTTTTAGCCGATTTCTGTCTTTTCTCTGCCATAACTTTGATTTTTTCTTCATCTTCCTAAATTTGGTATTATTATTTGATTTCAAACTCTTTCAAATAATGACATTTGCTTTTTTTTCATGCTTACACGTTTCAAATTTCACGAGTCTAAAGAACTTTTTTCGTAGGTGGCCGCAAATCTTGTGGATTATTATGCGATGTTAACTTCTTCTCCCTTTCAGATCCTTTTATTTTACTTTGAGAATCGTTTTAATTAAGACATTGTGAAGGACAGCTTTGGAACGTTTATGTCGCTAATTCTCTTTCAGAGTTGCCAGCACCCTTTCAAAATGAAACTTTTGTCACCTGTGCTCAGATAACTCTTTCTCCCACGGCATCGTCATAACTTTTTTTTTCTTCATCTTCCTAAATTGTGTATTAGTATGTGATTTCAGACTCTTTCAAATAATGACATGTATATATATATATTTTTATGCTTACACGTTTTCAAATTTCACGAGTCTAAAGAACTTTTTTCGTAGGTGGCCGCAAATCTTGTGGATTATTATGCGATGTTAACTTCTTCTCCCTTTCAGATCATTTTATTTTACTTTGAGAATCGTTTTAATTAAGACATTGTGAAGGACAGCTTTGGAACGTTTATGTCGCTAATTCTCTTTCAGAGTTGCCAGCACCCTTTCAAAATGAAACTTTTGTCACCTGTGCTCAGATAACTCTTTCTCCCACGGCATCGTCATAACTTTTTTTTCTTCATCTTCCTAAATTGTGTATTAGTATGTGATTTCAGACTCTTTCAAATAATGACATGTATATATATATTTTTTTATGCTTACACGTTTTCAATTTTCACGAGTCTAAAGAACTTTTTTCGTAGGTGGCCGCAAATCTTGTGGATTATTATGCGATGTTAAATTCTTCTACCTTTCAGATCATTTTATTTTACTTTGAGAATCGTTTTAATTAAGACATTGTGAAGGACATCTTTGGAACGTTTATGTGGCTAATTCTCTTTCAGAGTTACCAGCACCCTTTCAAAATGAAACTTTTGTCACCTGTGCTCAGATAACTCTTTCTCCCACGGCCTCGTCATAACTTTTTTTTTTCTTCATCTTCCTAAATTGTGTATTAGTATGTGATTTCAGACTCTTTCAAATAATGACATGTATATATATATTTTTTTATGCTTACACGTTTTTAAATTTCACGAGTCTAAAGAACTTTTTCCGTAGGTTGCCACAAATTTTGTGGATTATTATGTGACGTCAACTTCTTCTCCCTTACAGATCATTTTATGTTACTCTGAGAATCGTTTTAATTAAGACATTGTGAATTGCAGCTTTGGAACTTCATGTCGTTAATTCTTTTTCAGAGTTATCACCACATTTACAAAATAAAACTTTTGTCACCTGTACTCAGATAACTCTTTCTCCCACGGCCTCGTCATAACATTGTTTTTTTCCTTCATTTTCCTAAATTTGATGTTAGTATTTGATATCAGACTCTTTCAAATAATGACATTTTTTTTTTTTTTTATGCTTACACGTTTTTGAATTTCAGGAGTCTAAAGAGTATTTTTCGTGAGTTGCAGCAAACCTTGTGGATTATTATGCGATGTCAACTTCTTCCCCCTTCCGGTCTAAGAGTCGTATATTGCCGAAATCATGGTCTGTTATCACGTGATGTGAAATACTTCCTTCCATATTATTTCCTTTTATTTTGAGAATCGTTTTAATTAAGACATTGTGAGTGGCACTTTTGGAACGTTTATGTCGCTAATTTTTTTGCAGCATCGTTATAAGATAAAATGTTCACCACTTCAGATATATCTTTTCAATACGGCATCGTCATGTAAATCACGAATATCACAATAAAAAGCCTAAAATTTACTTCACTGTTAATGAATTTAAAAAGTAATAACGCAAACGCTTTATAATGATTCTGAATTGGCTTGAATATGAAAATTTTCTCTGAGAATTAAGCCTCGCGCGGCAGCGCAAGGCTGACCTCTTAAATTGAATTTTAGTTCATGAAGACTAATTTTCATACCTGTATTAAAACAAAGTTTTAACACTATACTGATATTACTAAGAAAATGATTTGCCAGCTTTCATCTTTCTGCTTATTGTACGAAATTTTCTTAAACGTTAAATTAACAAAAATCTGAAATGACTCTAGTGGACTTTCCTGACAATAGTGTAGATGTACAGGAAAAAAATGGAATTTGCAGGATTCGAACTCTGTTTTCCTGTTTGGGAACGGGCGACGTTACCTCTGCAGCACTAATACTTGATAACAACAATATTTATATTTATCACTTATACTTTGTCACATTTCTTCCGTGATTTCTCCTATAGAATTGGTAACAAAATGGTTTAGAATTCTTTAAATACCGTCGCCAATTTTTACGAAAATCTATACAGTTTTTGCGATTGTTGTCTATAGCATATTCGTCAGGTAGGAACTCAATGGGAAGTGCCGATTGGGAATTATCGTGTTCATTGACACACACACACACACACACACACACACACACACACACACACACACGTAAAATTCATGATTGCAATACTTTCCTCATACAATGTGTTCGGAAAATATGCACATGTTGAATGATTATAGATCTAGTTTTCATTCACATATAATTAATATTTAAAATATAAAGGAATCTACATAAAATATATAACGTTTCCTCTTACCGCAGATGTTGAACATCATTATCGTTCTGGGTAATATATTGCTTATAACGGTGGGCTATTGATTCACAAACTTCAACAAACATTTCATTTGGTGTTGTGGCACATTCTTGCTCAATTGCGGTTCCGGAACACTGTCTATGAACATTCATTCGTTTCAAACATATATTTTATCCGATGAATTGCGAGTCGCATAGGTGGATCTGCTTGAAACTCCCTGCAATATTGTTTTAGTACTTCTGCTACTTTTTCATACTTACAATAGTATTTTAAATAAATTTTCTTTTTTCAAAAGTTAAACTTGGTCCACTCATTATTTATAATTAATTATACTTTGAAAAGAAAGAAAAATTAGAAAGTTATGAGTCGTTAAACAGTGCATGTATATATTGTTATGACGAAACCTATATATATATATATATATATATATAGGTATAAAAAATATCAATTTTTTAGCATTCCTCTCAGAGTGAAAAGTTAAAAGTTTATTTAAGAAGTCGTTAAATATAAATATAAATATATCTTTTAAAAAAGCTATAAAATCTCCACAAAGCTGAAAAAATAAATTGCAAATTCTGACTTACTATTGATATGCAAATACGGCGTTCATGTATCATGCAGACAATTAAGAAAGTTGAAGCTAACTAGATGTAATACACAACATTCATTATTATTCAAAACATTTCGGTGATTTAAGTTAGGATTTTGATTATCATTTTAATGAAGCTGAAAATTAAATTTTCTCATCATAATTTTGTAAGAGTAAACCTGTTCATTTGTATATTATATTACATTGAGAAAAAAAAAAGAAAAAAGAAAGCCTTTTTTTTCTGAAAGTAAATCAAAATCAATCACAAATTTACTTTTTCTTTTTGAGGATATATGAATCAATAGTATTCAATTTATCTGTTAATTTCGTGAAATTATTTTTTAATTTGCACATATTATTTGGTCCTAATTTTATGCTTAAAAAATTTATTGATTTGGACATTAATGTGGTCCGGAGGTCAAAATTTTAAAAAGAAAATGCATTTTTTTTTTCTTTTGGTAATAAAATATTACACAGTTAAATAAATTAAATAAAGCAAACAGCGTATATATATAACGATTACATCAGCAGATATAACAATTTTTATGTTGTCAAAAATCAGGCTTTCCCCGCCCATAACTAAATCCTTACGTCCATTTATCTCAGAATGAATTTTTTCATAATTTGACAAGTTTAAAAGGATATACTATCTAAATTTTCATCCAATATATGTGTATGAAATTCTATACAGAGTTTTTAATAAACTGTCTTCAGAATTTTTAATTTCCTGTGAAAATTTTGAAAATATATTCCTCGAAGTAAAAATCACTCTAAAAAAATCTTCTTTTTTTAATTTAATTTTCTCTTTAACGATTTCTTTTAATTTTGTAAGTAATATTTTTACAAATACTGAAGACAAATTAATAAGAAACCCTTTTTGCACACAAAAGTGAAAAAAGAATATAAATCGGACAAGTGCTTCATAAGATATATAATAATTTAAAAATAATTTAAAAAAAAAAGTTTTCAAAACTTTTTTATCTGAAACGTCAACTTATAGAAAGGCACATATCAGGAAAAAAAATCTTGAAAAAAGCCTATAAATAAAGAAAATAACATTTTTACCCACGGACCTCTTTAAGGAGGGAAAATATGACACACTTTCGCTGTAATGCTGAAAGAGGAACACCTACAAGACGGACTTTTGCAAGTGAATTACTTTTATCGATGCCACCAAAGTTTACTTTTTAAATGGCCAGAATGCTAGTCAGTAGGCTTATTAGACCCTTAAAATGGAATGTAGAGTTGAATTTTTAAAAGTCAACTTTCATTTATAATTTTTAGAAATACCGAATGGCAACAGCCTTAAATTGTGGTCTAATTTTTTCCCCATGTTGATAAAAAAAGATTTTCTGTTATTAAATGTTTTAATTTTTTAAAATGTCAAAGTGGAATCGTGTTACATTAAAAATATTTATTATTCTCGTTGGTAATGCTGAAGATCATGTTGCTTTGTATATAGCAGCCAGGATTTTATTTGTAAGGAGCATTTCATTAGGAATAGATTAACCAGATCATACCATTACGTTTCGTTCGCCATGACAGCGAGCCATTAGAAAGAGACTTTTTTATCGTTTTCCTTTTTCCTTTTTTTTTTCTTTTTTTCCTTTTTTTTTCTTTTTTTCTTTTTCTTTTTCCTGTTTTTTTTTTTTTCTTTGAAGGAAAAAAATTGTCGTCTAATGTTATTCAGTTTTAGGTAGATCTCGTAAGAAATAGTTACTACCTATTACATTCTCCCCTAAGTTGGAATTTTTGAAAAATTTTTGCAGATCTACGCCGATTATAACTCCCAAAACCCAAAACCACCCCCAGTTCAAAACTTTATCTATCTATCTATCTATCTATGTCACTTTTTTTATGGACACGATAACTGCAATAATTCTGCACAAATCTCTTCCAAAATGATACATAAAATCAAGGTGCATAAAATCTCGGTCAATTTCTTTATTGAGCAAAATCGAACCAAGTGGGGGATGGGGGGGGGGCTTTTTGTGAAAACAGAAAAAAACCCATAATTTCTTAATTTTTATACATATTGAATCCGTTTAAAGTTATTATTACTTCTAGGAAAAGGGCCGAAAATTTATGTATGACAGATTTTTGATTTCATTAAAAATGCCCCCAAGGAGGGTCGGGGGGGGGGATAGGGCTTTCAGAAGAAAAAAAATCATAATTTCGTCAATTCCCAAAATATCAAATCCGCTTAAATTTATTATAAATCTTCTTAATATTATCTACAACTTTTATATTGACAAGTTTTTTACAGGACCAACTCTTACGGTAAATAAAATAAAATAAAATAAAAATAAAAATCCCTGCTGGCTCCGCCTACAGGCAGAGGTATATTTCAAAGTGGGTGGTCCCAATTGCCACATCATGGCAAATAGGTCTTTCTTCTGCAATTCCCAATAAACAGGTGTCCCACGGTCTGCGTCTTCGAAATCTACCTGTGTCTGTAGGCCGAGCCGTCAGGGATTTTCTGTTATTGAAATTGTATTCAATTTTTTATTTTTATTTTGTAAAATATTGTTTTAATAATTATCAGTTGTGTATACTTTCCTTGAATAAAATATTTTGTTTTATTTTATCATAGATCATCGAGTACATCATCTGTAATCAACTTTGAGGTTACATCCACATTTTTACATAGTTTAGGGATTATTATTATTTTTTTTTTTTTACTGAATTGTGCGCATTTTTTCATATATGCGATGAAAATAAGTTCTTTTACTGACTAGTCGACATTCAATTAATTTCTTATGTAAACTAATGTTTCATTTATTTAAAAAAAATGCTTTTTCACAAAATGCTTTTCTGATTATTTCAGATTAAATGTATATTTATATTAAAAATAACTGAAAAATAAAAATAAAAATTTAATGGTAATTCGATTATAATATATTTTAAGCTTTTATCGAAGACATTATCTGTAATCAACTTGGAGGATATATACGAATTTGTATACATTTTGAGGGTTATTTTACGTATGAATTACCAGCTAAATTGTGCACATTTGTAATGTATGCAATGAATTAAAGTTCATTTACTATTTATTGACTAATTGACATTCAATTAATTTATTTTTCTGAGTAAATTAATTTTTCTTTTATATTCAAAGAATGTTTTTCCATAAACTGCATTCTGAATTTTTCAAAATAAATGCATATTTTATAATAAAAACAAATGAGAAATGTAGAACATTATAAAAAAAGGGAATAAACACCTAATGCTGTTTAAATTATTATTTTAAACGTTTATCGAAAACATAATTTGTAATCATCTTTGAGGTTACATTCAAATTTTTATATATATTGATGGGGTATTTTATTTTTAAATTATTATCAGGTAAAACGTGCGCATTCTTAATGTATGCAATTATCAACATATCGACATTTATTTAATTTTTTTTCTAATTCAGAGTAAACTAATTTTTCATTTATGTAAAAGAAAAAATGTTTTTTTCATAAACAGCTTTCTGAATTATCCCGGTTAAATGCATATATATATAATAGTAACAAATGAGAAAAGAGAAAAAGCATAAAAAAGAATAAACATCTCCAGTTTTTCCAAATATTTTGTTAAACACCTCGAAAACACATTATTAGAATTTAAGGTTTATTCTACACATCTTCTTTCATTCTCAAAATTAAATTATTAAGCTATATTTATTTGAAAACTTAAAAATATTCAGAGGCTTTGCAGAAGCGTATTCCCGATTTCAATGTAAATCATTTAAATAAATATTTGCACGCCTAGAATGAAAATATTTAATTATTATTTTGTTTGGGTAAGGATGCGTAATATAATCAAAGGATTTTCTGAAAATGAAAATAAACTGTCGCTGTGAAATTCGGGAACATTGAAAGGATGGTCGAATTTACGCAATATATTTACATTCTGGTGATAGGTATTCGACGATGTTTTAAAGCTTTAGTTTATCTTTGTTATTCAATCATTTCATTTTTAGGAATACGGAGTCAGTAAACCATGAGCAAAATGCTCAAAAGATAGTGAAACCAGTGGATCCGTGTGAAGATTCAGCACTGCAGTCTAATATATTTTAGCAATATCTAATATTTTTTTGATGTAGGTTTAAAATTCTAAAGAAATTTAAGGATTACAAAATTGCAAACAACATTAGTCAATCCAGAATATCATGTCAGCTCTTCCAGCAAAGTTACAGTGTAAATTGATCGATGGTAGCAAAAAACACGCACAGGAAAAAGAAGATAGCAAAAGCACAGGAAAAAAAAATAATAATAACTCTCGCATTTTAACTGAATTAGAGGCTGACTTCATCCGCTTAGAGAAAAAACATAGGACCAAGAAAAATACAATTTAATCTAATATAACAAAACATACATTTCATACATTTCAGGTACACGTGAAATACCATTTCTTCGTTCGATCGATGGTGTCTTTTTCTTCTAAACGTTTGAATTTCAATTGCAAAGAACTGCATTGTTTGAAGTTCAATGCAAAAGAACGCTCATTTATTAACTTATCGACATTTATTTATTATTATTTTTTTAATTCAGAGTAAACTAATTTTTTATTTACTTTCAAAAAATGTTTTTCATAAACAGCTTTCTGAACAAACAAAATGCTTTTCATCATTTAAAAAAAAAAAAAAAAAAAAAAAAAAAACATTTAATGCTATTCAAATTATTATTTTAAACGTTTATCGAAAACATAATTTGTAATCATCTTTGAGGTTCCATTCAATTTTTTATATATTTTGAGAAGTATTTTATTTATAAATTATCAGTTAAAACGTGTGCATTCTTAATGTATTCAATGCTAAAAACACCCATTTATTAACTTATCGACATTTATTTAATATTTTTTCTAATTCAGAGTAAACTAATTTTTCATTTACTTTCAAAAAAAGTTTTTCATAAACAGCTTTCTGAATTTTCCGGGTTAAATGGATATATATAATAAAAACAAATGAGAAAAAGAGGAAAAGCATAAAAAAGAATAAACATCTTTTTAAACACATCGAAAACACATTAATATAATTTAAGGTTTATTCTACATATTTTCTTTCATTCTCAAAATTAAATTATTATGCTATATTTATTTGAAAACTTAAAAATATTCATGGGCTTTGCACAAGCGTATTCCCGATTTCAATGTAAATCATTTAAATAAATATTTGCACACCTAAAATGAAAATATTTAATTATTATTTTGTTTGGGTAAGGATGCATAATATAATCAAAGGATTTTCTGAAAATGAAAATAAACTGTCGCTGTGAAATTCGGGTACATTCAAAGGATGGTCGAATTTACGCAATATATTTACGATCTGGTGATAGGTATTCGACGATGTTTTAAAACTTTAGTTTACCTTTGTTATTCAATCATTTCATTTTTAGGCATACGGAGTCAGTAAACCATGAGCAAAATAAAAGATAGTGAGGCCAGTGGATCCGTGTGAAGAATTAGCACTGCAGTCTAATATATTTTAGCAATATCTAATATTTTTTAGATGCAGGCTTATAATTCTAAAGAAATTTAACCCATATTGGACTGCCGTCATATAAATAAGACAGCTTGTGTTACAGTTCTTTAAAGCAAAAATTAAATTAAATTTAGGTTTATTAAAACCTATTTAAAATAAAAAATAACATATTAAACATTTGTCTATTTCAAAACTGTTATGAGAAAATTTATCTTAATTAATTTTGTTTATTTTACTTTAAAGATGTTTAATATAACTGTCATATGTATAGGACAGTCCAATATGGGTTAAGGATAAAAAATTTGCAAACAACATTAGTCAAGCCAGAATATCATGTCAGTTATTCCATTACAGTAAAATTGAAAACTGATCGAAGATAGCAAAAGGCACACACAGGAAAACAATTAACATTCACATTTTAGCTGAATTAGAAGAAAACGTTATCCGCTTAGAAAAAAATCAAAAGAAAAAAAAACAAAAAAAAAACATGGGGCCAAGAAAAGTAAATTAAATACGTATAAAATACAATTTAATCTAATATAACAAAACATACATTTTAGGTACACGTGAAATACCACTTCTTCCTTCGATCGACAGTGTCTTTTTCTTCTAAACGCTTGGATTTCAATTTTGCTTTTGAATCATAAATATAATCCCGCGCGGACACTTTATCTTTTTTGTACTATTTATTTTTATTTGTAATCATTGTTGAGCACGATATAATGTGGTATTTTATTTTTGTGGCAACACTGAATTGATAAATATCTTTAATTTCATTTATGAAAACATTTCTGATTTAATTTTTACTTAACTGCAATTTTTAATCAAAAAACATGTTTTAACGAAATTTGAGTGTACTATGTCAGAAGCAGGCTCAAAAACCTCTGGAATGATGTTACCTCATTCATTGTTGTGCGTTTTGTAAATGCATAGGAAAAGGGATGTTGAAAACTGAAATAATATGTATGATATATAACGTAAATTTAGACCATTCTGCAAATGATAAATATTTGGATGAAATCGAGGAAAGTTTGATTAATTTTTGAAATGCGATATTAAGAAATAAATTGGTTTGCATACAGATAAAAAAGAATCACCATGAAATCAGTGAGGAAACAGTAAAAAAATATAATTTGGTACTATTTTTAATAAGAAAATTACGATAAAATATAGAAAAAAAAACCCACACGTATTCTTTATTTTCATTGTACGTTTCAAATGACAGGAAGATTGCATAAAATTGTCACGCCACGATAGAAAGCAAATGGTAACAGTTTCGCCTCAATAAATCAGTCACATACACTAAGTTAAACATCTAATGAACTACAAGTTATGGATATTAAAATTATGAAATTATCATTAAATTTAGAAGATATTATGAATGTGGTTAAAATTCCTATTTGCTTGGAGTGCTTTTATCCGCGCCTGACGAGTTTTCTCTGGTGATTTTTGTTTTTAAAAAAAATCTGTTTATTACTGCAATAATAAAAACGTGTTTTCTAAATATTTGCCTGCATTTTTAACACTTTCCAACCTAGTTGAAAAGTGTTTATGACTTCGGTTTGTCTGCCGTATGGCCGTCTGTCCGTCTGTCCGTGCTCTAACTCCCGTAAATATGCTCGGATTCCTTTGAAATTTTTATATGTTATTCTCGTTATCTATACCATGCTCCCTATTTCAACTGAAGTGTGTAGCATTTATAGTTTTTTTACAGGGACAGTCAAAAGTTTTCCGTTACATTACGGTCAATGGGGAATAATCGTTTCAAGTTTATTTTGATGACGCTACGTCATTTAAAACACAATGAAATTGATGTATAATTATGAAGCGCATTAAAACATGCTTTTTTTAGAATATGGGGTGCAAAGCATTTTTTATTCATTTACAGGGTCAAACAAAAGAACTATATTACACATCGTTCTATGGGAAAAAATCGTCTGCAGTGTAATTTAGTGATATTTCACTATTTCGAAACATAACAAAAATTAAATGCATTAATAAGGTGCACTATAATTTGTTCTCTTGTGTGCATTGCGTTTATTTACAGGGACACACAAAATATATTGGTTACAGTACATGTGCGATATTTACAGTCTATATGTGATAAGTGCATTTTCAACTTTGGTTGGCGTTTTTAAGTTTAACAATATTTTTTTCATAGTACGTGTGTGTTTATAAACTCGGTTCATCATATACAGGGCTACACAAGGAAATAAATAAGTATTACAGACTATGGGAGTGAATTGCTTAAGGGTAGTTTTTAATTGTGTTTACGCATTTTCCTGCTGAACTATATTTAGTAGACTAATAGAAGTTTGTGGAATATAAATAAATTCATTTACAGGGCTACTCAAAAAAGTCCTTCCGGCCTGTAACGGGAGGAAAAAGTAGCTTTCCTATATCTTCGTTTTAAAATTTTAGCTAATGTTACACGAAAACAGCAAGTAAAAATGCAAAGAAACGTCTACAAAAGATTCGTTAATACTGAATTTGAATAAGAAATTCGCCAAATTATTGAGCAATAGCCAAATTGGCTTCATTTATGAAGACTTATTTTGTTCGCCAAATGTCGCCAATTTTGCCAATTTTGGCGCCAATGTCGCCAATTTTGGCGCTAATGGATATGAATAAATAGTTTTATGCGTATGATTGGGAAAATTATTACAACAATGAAAGAAAATAATTTGCGAGTAATCGCGTTAATGTGCTGTTTTGTTTCAAAATGTTAGCCACCCTAGAATTTCAAACTGCTTTATCTCAGCCATTTTTTAAGATAGAGGTAAACCAAAAAATGCTCTGGAATCCTTGTATCAAGTCCTAACACGTAATAAAAAAATAAATTTGAATTTTTAAATTTTTGTATATTTATTTTAGTTTTAAATTTTTAAATGGCCGCCATCTTGAAACAAAATGGCGGACCAATCTGGCCAACAAACTCGGTCGAGACATTGGTTAGCTTAATACAGACAATTATTTTCAACAAAATTCATTTATAAATACGAGCGTTATCGTATGACATATGTCATATATATATATATATATATATATATATATATATAAATCAACATTTGAACGGAGGGTGGTTTTGGGGTCTGGGGGTCATGATCGGTGAAAATATATCGAAATTTTCCGGAACTGCTTTCCTCCAAACGGCTGCAATAGGTAGCTTTATACTTTTAGGTATCTTTCAATACAAAAAAGTATAAAGCTACCTATTGCAGCCGTTCGGAGGAAAGCAGTTCCGGAAAATTTCGATATATTTTCACCGATCATGACCCCCAGACCCCAAAACCACCCTCCGTCCAAATGTTGATTTATATATATAGATATATCCATATATATATATATATATATATATATATATATATATCTGACCTATGTCATACGATAACGCCCGTAATTATAAATCGATTTTGATGAAACTAATTGTGTGTATTAAGGTCACTAATGTCTCGACCGAGTTCGTTGGCCAGCTTGGTCCGCCATCTTGTTTCAAGATGGCGACCATTTAAAGATGTAAAATAACTTAAAATCTAAAATAAATATACAAAAAATTTAAAAATTCAAATTTACGTGTTAGGCCTTGATACAAGGATTCCAGAGCTTTTTTTGGTTTACCTCTATCTTAAAAAATGGCTGAGATAGAGCAGTTTGAAATTCTAGGGTGGCTGACATTTTGAAACAAAACAGCACATTAACGCGATTACTCGCAAATTATTTTCTTTCATTGTTGAAATAATTTTCCCAATCATACGCATAAAACTATATATTCATATCCGTTAACGCCAAAATTGGCGACATTGGCGACAAAATTGGGAAAATTGGGCGACATTTGGCGAAATATCGCCAAATTTGGCGATCAAAATAAGTCTTCATAAATGAAGCCAATTTGACTATTGCTCAATAATTTGGCGAATTTCTTATTCAAATTCAGTATTAACGAATCTTTTGTAAACGTTTCATTGCATTTTAGCTTGCTGTTTTCGTGTAACATTAGCTAAAATTTTAAAACGAAGATATAGGAAAGGTATCTTTTCCTCCCGGTACAGGCCGGAAGGACTTTTTTATATTGAAAGCTACCTAAAAGATACATTGTCGTTTACGATTTGTAAATGCTGCAAGTGAGTTTTAAGTTGCCTTTTAGCTTAATAGGTGGTGTGTACAAAAGTCTTCAGATAATATACAGGGCTGTACAAAGGTTTTGCGTGCATTTCCGTCGATTGACGGAAATTGCTAAATGTGAACATTCTAACTCAACGAAATTTTATCATACCATATATCCAAATCTATTGATCCTATACAGAGCTGCACAAAATAATTCGACTACTTTTTTGACACTGGAAGGTAATTTCGAAAACTGTATTTTTCAATGTGTTATATGTTTTCTAAACTGTTTACTTACATATCTGCTTTCACCTTATTTAACGTTGAAATTTCATTACAGTTTTCTGGCTGTGTTGGAAAGTGTTTCATAATCTATGCTTGATGTATGATTTTTTCAATCTTGTTTTTTTTAGAGTGTGGTAGCGTGAGACGTTGTATATATAATTAATAAATTCCATTTATCGTTTGTAACGAAAAAACTTTATTTTAAATTAACACATTAAAAAAAGAAAACAAAAGTAAAAATGAAAAAATATGATAAGCATCGATGCTGTAAATTTACATGGTCAGCCAAACTCTGATTCTGACGTCCGCTCAAAGTCGAACCTCACTCTCCAGTATTCCAAATCCAACTGATTCAACATTCAACTCCTTCCACCTTCAACTGCCGTCAGCAATTTCACTTCCCAGGGGCTTTCCTTGCATTCCAGGAATTTCCCAGAAAACATTGCATTTCGTAGGGGCCCAGCTCTTTGTATCCACAAGAACAATACTTTACAATTCTTATCTACTCATTCAGATAACATACCATTCAATACAAAGCATGTATTGCAGCTTGGCTTATCTCCAAGTGAAAATGAAATTCACACTATTGATAGAATTTTTGTCAATAGAGATCAATCTGTCAGATTATTTTCATTCCAGAGAGATTATCCTTTTTCCACAAATAAGGGAGGAGTTGAAACATGTCAACTCATCACAACACCTCCCCCTAAGGAAAAATTTCTAGAAGAAATTTGGCATATATATTAATAGAATAAGCTCCTTCAATCAATTTCTAAAGAGGTCAACAAAGCACAAAGGAATTTTGAATAACACATGAAAAATCCCTATAGAAAACAAACACATTCCGATACTCAGTATTTGATAGACCACACTGTCAACAGGATTTACTATAATCCCATAACTACAATACCTAAGTATAATTCCAGGAATAATTTATACTATTGATGCCCTAAGAAACAATTTTGAAATATTTCACATACATATAATACCAAATACAGATTACACTTTACATGATTCTAACAAAAAAAATAATAATAAGAGGAAAGAATAAATCTATATACAACACAATGCCTAAAACAATTCTCTTAAAAACTTGCTTAAAAGCCTAAATTTTAGACACTCCTAACAAACAAAAAGAAAGCATACTAAATTATGCAATTATTAAATTAATGAAGTTTTACTATTACGAAAATAATATTAAGCATTAAATGATAAATAAACACAATACAGATATTACAATAATGAGTACTCCCAAATTTAGAATAAACTTAATTTAGAGAATTCTCCCGAAAACCAATATCTGAATTACTTCTATCAGAAAATCTTTTGGACAATAATTTTCGCCTTACAACTTCATAATCATGATTTTTCCTATCTAAATCTTGTTTGATTTCAATAAATCTTGCTTTGTGATCCGTTTTAAAAGAAGAATGCTCCATTCTTTTTAACTTTGATTTCTTATTCACATCTTCTTGGCATTTAGCCCCCCAATTTACTCTATTATTTTCCTTCATCCTAGAGTTAAATTTACTGGCCACAGTCATAGATGAACTCAATTTCTTTCTAATTCTATTTCTAACATGTATAAATCCCATACTACCAACAAAATACCTGGGTATATTTACATCATGCTCAGAATTCTTTTCCCGAAATTGACCTCCAATACCTGACCTTTTATCACCATCCTTTTTAGACGCACACTCTTTTGTATCGATCAATTTAGACCCTTTTTCCAAATACCTATCAGTCACGTCTTCCAGTGAATTTACCTCTATCTCATTAACAGACTTATTATCCCTTTCACAGATTTCATTCACAACCATTTTTCTAAGAAATTTTTGCTCATCATCGCTAGACAATCTGAAGGTTCCCTGCCCATTGAATTCTCTCTGATTTTCCACCTGTTTACACACTGAATTTTGCTTATCCATATTTCCTAACTTTAATAATTCATAAACAGCTGGTGTTATAAGGGGCGGAGAATTTAGTTTTCTCACAACTGCAACCACCACATTTTTTTCAACATACTCTTTTTCACCTTCCATCAAAGCAACCGGCACTGACACCAAATCCGCTTTTTGTCTATTTCCGAGGGCCGGTATAAGAAAGACATTTCCCACTTTCTTAGCACTCCACGGAATGTCATTAGCATCAAAAACCGCAATTTGCGCACCTGTGTCCTTAATCGCTTTTACTTTCTTACCATTCACGCATAAATCAACCATAGGTAATTCGGTTTCCACACCTTCCCTATTATTTTCACTTTTCCCATCACTAGTAATGATCCAAGCTATGCTTTTATCCTCATAATTAGTTTTACTTTTTAACAATTCCGAACAATTTGGACGGATGTGGCCCACTGCCAAACAATTATAACATTGGACTTGTCTTTGCTTTTCGAAAGCATTGTCCCTCTTAAATTGGTCAGTTTTCCCACTCTCTTTCGTATTCTCAAATTCCGATTTTGATTTAATTTCCTTTCTACTTTTAGAATTAAATCTGTCTTTTTGCTTATCCTGAAAAGATTTATTTTCCCACGGTTTTCTATCCGACCTGTTAAATTCTCTTCTTATACTCTCAAATTTATCCGATTTTTCCGCGAGTTTAGAAGCAATCTTTATTTCCTCCCAATCATCCATAAATTTTTCTTTTATCTCAAAAGGGACACGTTTTTTCAATTGTTCCGTGAGCATTAGTTCTTTTAAGGATTCAAAATCTCTCACTTCTAATGACTCTAACCAATTATCCAGATAAGCCCTTAACTCATAAATCAGATCTACCCATAATTCACCAGATTTTCGTTGATGAGTTTCAAATTTCTGTTTTAACCCAGCTAAAAATGAACTGCAGTTTTTCTACAGAAGTGAAGTATTTTTAAAGTTTTTCTACAGGCAACTGTAGATTTTCTGTAGTGCAATCTTGACTGTAAAAATACTTCAGTTATTTTGCAGTTAATGTGAAGTAATTTTGCAGTAATTTATTTCAAAAATACTTTGAGCTTTTATCTGCAAAAATACTGCAGTTTACGTGAATTTATGTTATAATCATAAATTAAAAAAATAATGAGACTTTACATCTGTAGTAAAACTGTAGTAAATTTGAAGTATTTTTACAGTCATTATTTCAGTATTATATTTTCTGATGTATCTGCAGTATAACTGCAGTTACTTTAAGGTAATTTTACAGAACTTAATTTTAATAAGTTTGTGAGATATTTTCTGCAATTTATCTGCAGTTTTAAAAGCTAAGCAATATTAAAGTCTTTCAGTTTTTGACAATATTGCGTATTTTCTCTGTTATTAATAATTAACACTGTTTTCAAGACTTTTAGTTTAATGGGACTAAATTGAACAAAAATCAAAATCCTCAAGGGGGGGGTGCGAACACTGCTTTGAACCACCCATTTTGAGATAAATTTTTAACACATAAATATATATACAATAAAAATAACTTTCATGGGGAATTTAAGGGGGAAAGTCCGCCCAACGGGAAATTTGTACTTTCTCTTAGTGTTTAATTACTTTAAATTACTCGGAAAAAGAATAAATTTACTGTTTTACAAAATCGGTCAAAATAAAAAATTAAATAAAATTTTAAAACCCAGGGAGGGTTAATGACGCAACCCCCCCCCCCCCCCGCCTCCAACGGAAAATTCTTAGTTCCTCTTTTAAGTTAAGCGAGGAACAGCGAGTTAAGCAGCGGACACTGCTTTGAACCACCCCTTTTGAGATAAATTTTTAACACATAAATATAAAAAATAACAAATAAATAACTTTCATGGGGAATTTAAGGGGGGAAAGTCGCCCTTCCCCCCAACGGGAAATTTGTACTTTCTCTTAGTGTTTAATTACTTTAAATTACTCGAAAAAAGAATAAATTTACTGTTTTACAAAATCGGTCAAAATAAAAAATTAAATAAAATTTCAAAATCCAGGGAGGGCTAATGACGCCCCCCCCCCCCTCCAACGGAAAATTTTTAGTTCCTCTTTTAAGTTACTCAAAAGAACCAATTTTATTATGCGGTTCAAAATCGGAGAAAACGTAATTTTAGTTACTTAAACTTTAAAATTCAGGAAGAAAGTAGTAATTGAACACCCCCCCCCCCCACACACACACACATATACACCCTACACACAACGAAAAATTCTTAGTTCTTTTATTTTAAGCTTTTTATTATTATTATTATTATTTATTTTAGTTATTTTAATTATTTAGTTATTTAAATTTCAAAATCGAGGGAGGGGGAAATTGCCTTTCCACTTATTAACTACAGGCATGATGACTTCCAGTTTTTAAGAAAATTTTACTTCAAAAAACAAGTGAAAAATGTAAATCTCCTTTTGAACATTTGATTTTTTTTTTTTTTCGTAACTGACTATGTGAAGAAACGCTACATCTCAACTCAACTCAGATTCTGATCGTTCTGTTTACATTTTGACGGCGACGGCACGGCGGTAAGCGGTAAGTGCAAGCGTTTGTATATTATTTTTCTTATTCGCTAGCTTTGTTAATATAATAATTAATGCCGTAATTTTTTAAATGTTTATATATAGCCATAAGATGGCTAAAAATATGTACCGACAGACACCTCTACAAATCTAGATAGATTAAAAAAATTAGATACATTCAACGTATTTATAAAGTACCACGTTGTCTTGCCAAAAAAAATTATTTCGGAGGAGTTTTGTATTGTCAATGTGTCGTCCATATTGTCTTATTTTAGACTTTTTTTTTTAAATACTGTAATAGCGATGGAGTTAGTTTAAAGTTTGTTGCCCCTACAATTACGATTATGCCAAGGTTGCAGCTATGATTTTATCAAAATCATCGCCAAGCTTACATATGCATCGTATATATGAATATATATATATTACACACCAAACACTCATATTTTGCGTAATTAATACGTCATTATATATATATTATTTGCATCATATGACTATAACTTTCGGCCACATAAATCATGAAATGTTGAACACATATAGTATTATTATAATGTCATATATGCTTTATAATTTGATAAATTTTGGTCACTAGATGTTTTTTCTTATATTAATTTTACATTATTTTGTAATTAAAAATGCAAAAAATGAATCCTGAAATGTGTTTTATGGTGTTCAATGGATAAATAAGTTTAAAAAAAAAATTATTTTCTTTAAATCCAAAGTTTTTATTATTACAAACAAGTAACAGCATCCAAAATTTTAAAATAAGCTATCAAACTGGGGTGTAAAAATCTAGGAGTCAATGGGCCAATTCTCACCACTAAATTTTATTAGTATTCTTCAGCTAAATTTTATTATTATACTTCACCTAAATTTTATCAGTATTCTTATTAGTCGAAGAATATTAAAAATTTAGTGGTAGTAATCTACCCATTGGCGACTAGATTTTTACACCCCTGCTATCAAGTATAAAAATATAGCAACAAATATTTTGTTATTAATTGAAAAATGTTAACTGACACCTGTAACATACCAATTTGGCAAACTATCTTGGAAAAAGAAGAAAAAGCTTTTAATCACATTTCATGTAACATATCATTCAGGAGGACAATATTTAAAATAGCATTACTTTAAATTAAATTATAATTTTTATAAAGTTATTTTCCTCCTGGTATATTATTTGTAAACTTTGATTAAAAGCAATTGAAAATATATGTAAAAACCTTGAGAAACCATTAATTGTATTGACACACAGGCTAAGTACAGTCAAGATCAACCCAAACAATATTATAAATTTCATTGTAACGATAAAAGGCTCAAATATTTAATTTAATTTTGTAATAAATATGAGTTATTTGAATTCACAATAACAAACTCTAAATTAACTCCATCACTATTAAAGAAAAGTTTAAAATAAGATAATATGAACAAAACTTTGAAAATACAAATATCCTATGAAATATTTTTTCTAGTAAGGCTTTTATAAATACGTTGAATCTATCTAATTTTTTTTAAAGAGAAACCAGTTTTGAAGAAGTGTCTGTCGGTACATATTTTTAGCTATCTTATGGCTATGTATAAACATTTAAAAAATGAATTAAGGTGTTAATTATTATATTAACAAAGTTAGCGAATTACAGAAAATAATGGACGAACGCTGTCACTTATTGCTCAATGCCGAGAGTCGCATGTAAAATGTAAACAGGTTTAGAATTTAGCTATAGGTGAAAATTAGCAGTAGCTATTCACCACATAGCGATTAAAGTTCTAAAACGGCAATTAAAACATTGTCATTGTTTACCACCTCTGCTTTCAGGTAACACATTCCATGGCAGTCCTTGAGCGACTAATTTTGCGATTCCCCCCCCCCCCCCCTAAAGGTGAAAATAAGCAGTCGCCAGTTGTTGATTAAACTTTAAAAACTGGCGATTAAAAATGTGGAAAGCACAAGCCAAATGCAGGATTTCCCAATTACCATTTTCTCCTAAATTTCAAGATTTTTCAGCGTCCATTCGACGAAATTCATAATTTTTATGCGTCTGTTCGAAGAAATTCATGGCTTTTACGCATCCGTTTGAAGAAATTTACGATTTTCCGTGCATAATCAAAGAAATTTACGTGGCGATCCATAAAATTCATGATTTTTATGCGTTTGATCGACGAAATTCAGAAATTTTACCCTGCCGACTGACGAAATTTGATTTTTACGTAGCCAATCGACAAAATTCATTATTTCTCTCCGGCCGATCGAAGAAATTCATTATTTTTATGCACACGATGGACAAAATTCAAGATTTTTACACTGCCGAATGACGAAATTTGATTTTTACGTAGCCAATTGACAAAATACATGATTTTTACACGCCGATCGATAAAATTCATGATTTTTATGCACTCGGTCGCTAAAAATCATGATTTTTACATGCCCGATCGACGAGATTCGTGATTTTTATGCATTTGATCGATGAAATTCAGGATTTTTACACTCCCGAATGGCAAAGTTTTTTTTACGTAGCCGATCGACAAAATTCATTACTTTTTCTGAGCATGATCGACAAACTTCATTATTTTTACGCACACGATTGAGAAAATTCATGATTTTACACACACTATCGATGAAATTCAGGATTTTTGCACTCTTGAATGGTGAAATTTGCAATTTTTCTTCCGAAATTCAATTTGTGGGGTTTTTTTTTCCAGTTAATGTGCGTGAAGTGTACATATATATATAAGTTACTAACTGCTGTTTGAATGAATTTCATGCATTCTCAAGATTGCTGCATGGTGAGTTTCATACATCCACGTTTTTTTTTTTTTCAGTTAATGGGTTGGGTTTGGTTGATTATTGACGGCCAGTTATCCACACTAGTGATATAGGCCCGGGAGGAGTGCCCTTCGTGGGGGTCTTTCTAAGGGAACCTAACCCGTATTTACGCATGGATAAATCCACGGCTCAAAGAAAACCATGAAAACTCCGAAAGATTAGGCCGACGGGCACGATTGGGATCGAACCCAGCACCTCCCGTCTACCAGCTTCGAGAGCAGAACCTCTCAGCCACTGGTGGGGCTTTTCAGTTAATGTATGCGAAGCATACATATATATGTTACTAACTGCTGTTTGAATGAATTTTATGCATTCTAGAGATTGCTGCATGGTGAGTTTCATGCATCCAGGGTTTTTTTTTTCAGTTAATGTATGCGGAGTTAATGTTCAGTTAATGTACCTGCTTAATCCGGTAACGGATAATTGCATATATTTGCATTTATATAAGTGTTTTCGCGGTCTCCTCTGGTAATGGGATCCAGGATAATGGATATTCAGGGCCATGTTGCCTGCAAGTTTGTTGTAAATGTATCACTTGTACGTGCCACTATTCGAAACAAGCTAAATTCGGCAGCAAAGGCTGTGAAATGTGAGAAGAATTTGTAAATACATTTGGTATTTAAATACGATGTAAATTATAAAGCATAAACATCAAATGTTAATAAAATGTTTTTTTTTAAATTTAAACCTTATTTGCACCATAATTGTACACAAGATAAAATTGGAAGGACAAATCAGGACACAGGTAAGAGTAATTTTTGTAAATTTTAGCATTTTTTTAGAAAAACAGAAAAGCATATATTTGTTTTACTTTTAATATGAATTTTATGCAGTTATTTTTTATTAGCTGTAATATATGTAATACATTTTATTTCATAGTAAATGGTATATAATTTAGAAATTTACATATATGTATGTATCCTTTCATATAATTTATTTTATATATTCAAAATTATATAAATATTCAATGCACATATAGATAATTTCTTTAAGAGATGCAAAAATATTCAAATTTGAAATTTACATTGTGGAAAAATTAGTTGCAATTAAAATTAATTTTTGCATTTAAATTTCGTGTAGGGGAGACCGGTACACACTGGACCTATGGGCACAGTGGACCACCACCTAATATTTTATTTATTTAAACTTTTTAAAAGCTTCTCTTATATCCTAATAGACAACAGCACTGCACTGATTATTTATAGCCTTCAGAAAATATGTTTAGCTCAGATTGAACTATTTTATCCTGATTGGTTGTTTTGAGCTTCTAAAAGTAAAATTTTTCATCATATTTGAATTTTTTTAGTAATTAAAATTTGTAGATAAATAAGATAAAACAGCTTTTTTGTAAAGATAAGATACTTGTTTTTATTTAACTTTAAAGTTAATGTGTTTAAAAGGAAGCTATAAACAATATTAATATGATTATTTATTGAACTTCAACATGGGTCACAGTGGACCACCCACTCCTGGGCACAGTGGTCCACAATCCACTCTGCTCCTGTAATGCAGAATGTTCAAAATATTTAATAATTGCTTATTTACTATAAAGAAATATTGTTTAAAAGTAGTTATTTAACTGTAAAATAAAGTAAACAAAGAAAAATGACAATTTATTTAATATAGTAAGAAATATTTTGTTTTGTATTTACTGCCTTTGATAAATATAACTGTAGTCTAAATTGGTGATTATTCTATTCAAGTAAGATTCGTGAGATGCAAATTGAATGGAAATCAGTTTATTTTTCCCGAAACTGTAGATGAATCTATTGTTGATGTCAATGATTTCATAATATTGCTCTCAGACCCAAAAGTATTTCAGGAAAGTTCCAGGCTCAATCATACTCATAAGTATTTTGGAATTTCACTTGCAAATTGTAATGTGCGCTGATTGTTTTGTACTTAAGTAATAACTTCAACTAAATTGCAATTGTTCCTGTATTAATCTGTTATTATTTTCAAAATATAATTCATTTTATTTTTGTTTCAAAATGTTACTCGTAAATTTATATTACTATGTTATTTCGTGGGTAAAGGGAAAATAAAAAAGACTTAGATTAATGAAAAATAGACTTATATTGTATATTTCAGATAATACCTAATAGCGGTCCACTGTGGTCCACTTTACGGATGCATATAAAAAAATTTCTTTTGAAAAATATATTGAAAACTATGTTATGATAAATGTATAAAGGTTTAAGGAATATTCAAAAATATTTTTTATGCAGATCGGTTTGTCCATTAAAGAGAAAAAAAAGTTTAACTGAAAAAGTGGTCCACTGTGTACCAATCTCCCCTACATTTAATATTTAAAATTATCATCTAAATCTGCCACAATAGACTTCATTATGAATTGCTTATGAGATTAAAAATTTGTAATCCCTTTCGCACCATATATATATTCTCACAAGCTTCGTAATATATATTCTCACAAGCTACAAAGAAAATCATTTTTTTTGTGGGGGGGGGGGGGAGGCAGTAAGTACATATTGAATAATCAAACAGTTACAGCAATTAAAAAAACAAGGATATTTTATAAAAATGTTTAAATGCTTGGGTAACAAAATTACAATGGACAAAGAAAAAGTTCCACTCTGATTTAAATTCTTGTGCATCTATTTGCTTTATCAATTTGAAATTTCTGTAGAGGATTGATATTGAAAAGATATGCCATTATATAAAGAATTATAATTTAATTTTTTAAAATTCATATACAATTATTTTTGATTGCAATTTTTATTGTTGCAATGGAATTACTAAATACACATTATCAATTTTCTTCTTCACATTGAATTTATTTATAAAATTGCACTTTTTATTACAAAATTTTAAAAGTAAGATTTTAATTTTTAGCCAATAACCATGTGTCCTTGATTTCAAAGAAATTGCCCAGTAATGAAACTATTGAAAAAATAAAAACAATTCAATACCATAAAAAAATCATTGCTTGAAGATTGAAGTACTATGATTATTATGAATACTTCACTCATCTTTCAATATTATTATTTTGAGTAAAGTCGTTCATACAATTTCTTGAATTCTTTCATTTTTCAAAAGGTAACCATAATAATTGAATAAGTCAGCCATGATCAAAAAATATTTTTCAGTGATGATTAATCGTTGTATGCATGATATATTTTATGCACAGATTGCATATAAATTGAGATATGAAAAAAAATATTTAATTAGATTTTAGTGCTGATTTTTTCATACAGAAAAATTAATATTTTATATATATACATATTTTGTAATAAATTTCTAAAAGGCTGCAGTGAAACTGCAAAAAAATGCAGTTGAAAGACCACAGTGATTTGTCACAAATCATTGCAGTTTTTTTTAAGTCGACATAACTACACATTTACTGCAGTAAGTGTGTAGTTAAAATGCAGTTGGAAGTCTGCGGTGATTTGGCACAAATCCCTACAGTTTTTTTGAAGTCGACATAACTACAAATTTACTGCAGTAAGTGTGCAGTTAAAATGCAGTTGGAAAACAGCGGTGATTTGGCACAAATCTCTGCAGTTTTTTTTAAGTCGACATAACTACAAATTTACTGCAGTAAATTTGTAGTTATGTCGACTTCAAAAAAACTGCAGGGATTTGTGCCAAATCCCTGCAGTTTTCCAACTGCATTTTTTTTGTAGTTTCACTGCAGTTCATTTTTAGCTGGGAAGGCGCCTGTACTTAGCCTAAACCTATCTAACAAAACTTTCTTTATATGTTGAAAATCATCACATTTGTCTGACGGTTGTTTAACTATAATTTCGGCAATGTCAGAAGGTAATAAAGGAATTAATTGACTGACCAAATCTTCCTGAGAAATTTTAGCTTTCTCGGCTTGCCTTTCAAAAATCATAAAGAAAAGAGTTATATCAATTAATTTAGAATCAAAACGCGGAACCAAATCCTTTAAATTTACCTTAGGAGTTCTATGAAAATCTACATTTGATTCATTAGATGAAACACTAACAACATCCGCAGAATTTTGAATACGCAATTTTTCTAATTCAAATTGCTGTTGTTTCTCAAGTTTTTGTAATTCAAGTTGTTTTTCAAGATGTTTTTCGAGTTTATCTGCCTCAAGTTGTTTCTCAAGTTTATCTAATTCAAGTTGTTTTTCGAGTTTATCTGCCTCAAGTTGTTTCTCAAGTTTATCTACCTCAAGTTGTTTTTCAAGTTTATCTAACTCAAATTTCCTAAGTTTATCTTTTTCCTCTTGTGCAATCCTATCTAATTCAATTTGCCTCTCTCTTTCTTTACGATCTTTTTCAATTTGTTTTTCCTGTTCTTTACGATCTTTTTCGATTTGTTTTTCCTGTTCTTTCCGCTCTGCCTCCTGTTCAAGAATATATTGCAAGCGAAGTTTTGCGTAACTTTTTTTATAATCCTCAGCACTAACGATAGCCTGAATTATAGCTTGATTTTTACACGTTTTTGACACACTGGTCGCAAATTCCTCTGCTAATAATAGCAAGACGTTTTTATTATATTTTACTAAATAGTCTGCCATATTTTCCCCTCAAAATAACAGATATATTCAATTTACAATAATACAATAAATACAGAAATAGAATTTTCTTCACTATACGTATAATAATGTATTAAAAAACGACACAATTTCAATATAGCAAATTCTCATGCAACAGTGACGTCTTTCAAACTGAGTATATCCCCCAAAATAAATTTTATACCCAACAGTACAGTATAACATCAATTTATTTTGAAACATTAATCATAATCATCCACAGTATACCCATAAAATTAAGCAATAACTTTATTGCTGTAATAAATAAAATGTATATAAACAAATCTCTTATTTCCAAAAGTTTTATACAAAATTATGATTAAAATACCCTGATTAATAATCTCAATTAATCAATAACAATTTACTATACCCCAAGTAAATTTTAACATATACATAAGTATATAATTTTCTTAACCCAATATTATACCTAACAGATACCAGAAAATCAACAAACATAAAAATTCTAACTAAAATTTAAATACCAAATTAATAGCTTCCCTAGAATTCTTAAATTTCACATAGAGTTTTGTTCCCCAAAATTAAAATTTATACACAAAATTCAATTTAAAACAGACCTCTATAGAAGATTTCATAAAAGAGCTTACCTTCAGATGCATATATTTCCTCCACACTGATATTAGGCTTCCAAGCACTTTTAAAGATGACACACACAGATGTTTGAAGATTTGAAGACACTAGTTTCGCTGATGAGGCACTAATTTCACCTCAGATCCGTATGTAGACAACTCAGATGGTACGCCGCATATCTTCATTCCACTGGATATATTAAGAAGCACAAACACGTATCACCAAATCTATAGTTGACCGTCCATACACCTCACAGCTTTAGTCGATAAAGTTCTTTTACCAGTTCTCTACTTGCTAGAACTCCAAGAAAAATCCACGACTCCAATTAGGCTTCAAGACTCCACAACTCTGCTCGTCCGTTTTTCACTGGCTCTTCATCTGTTTAATCAGGTTAACATAGATCCGTAATCTAATTTACTCTAGATTACATATCCCATTTGCTGCCACCAATTAATTATATATACTATTGCTGTGGTAGCGTGAGACGTTGTATATATAATTAATAAATTCCATTTATCGTTTGAAACGAAAAAACTTTATTTTAAATTAACACATTAAAAAAAGAAAACAAAAGTAAAAATGAAAAAATATGATAAGCATCGATGCTGTAAATTTACATGGTCAGCCAAACTCTGATTCTGACGTCCGCTCAAAGTCGAACCTCACTCTCCAGTATTCCAAATCCAACTGATTCAACATTCAACTCCTTCCACCTTCAACTGCCGTCAGCAATTTCACTTCCCAGGGGCTTTCCTTGCATTCCAGGAATTTCCCAGAAAACATTGCATTTCGTAGGGGCCCAGTTCTTTGTATCCACAAGAACAATACTTTACAATTCTTATCTACTCATTCAGATAACATACCATTCAATACAAAGCATGTATTGCAGCTTGGCTTATCTCCAAGTGAAAATGAAATTCACACTATTGATAGAATTTTTGTCAATAGAGATCAATCTGTCAGATTATTTTCATTCCAGAGAGATTATCCTTTTTCCACAAATAAGGGAGGAGTTGAAACATGTCAACTCATCACAAGAGTATGCATAATTTTGTTTTTATGTTTAGAATACTTTTTCGTAAATTGTTTTCTCAATTTTACTGGGAAACATATTTGTAAATTAATTCAAAGAGAAAAGAAAATGTAAAACAACAGCCATCGCTTTTTGAGTAGATTATATTTTTAACATCTCGGAAGCAAATCATACGAAATTAAAGTTTATTCAGCATATCCGCTTTCATTCTCAAAATTAAATTATTAAATTATATTTATTTGAAAGTTTTAAGATATTCAAGAACTTCGAACAAACGCATTCCCAATTTGAATGTAAATCCTTTAAGTAAATATTTGTAGGAATAAAGTGAAAATATTTAATTATCATGCTGTTTGGATAACATGTGCATACAATCAGAGGAACTGTTGAAAATGAAAATAAACTGTCGCTGTGAAATTTGGAAAAATTGAAAAGGATAGCTGAATTTACGAAAGATATTTACATACTGTTGATATGTGTATTCGACAATGATTTTAAACTTTAGTACCTTAGTTTATCTTTGTTATTGAATCCTGCTATTTTTAGATATACGGAGTAAGTAAGTCATAAAAAAATAAACTTAAAAAATATATTGAGATATACTTCATACGTTTACATTGTACATAATCAAAATGGATGTAATAAAAATTTCGATGAAATCGATGAAAATTTGATTAATATTTGAAATTCTGTGTTAAATAAACAATTGTTTTGCATACATTTCAGAAAAGAAATAGGGCATAATGTTAAAGTGAAATGTAAAATAAAAATAAATATATGTAGTGTAAATTTCTTTCCCATTTTAACGCTTTCCAACATAGTTGAAAAGTGTTTATCAATTCGGTTTGTCTGTCTGTCTGTCCAGGTTCTAACTCACGTAAATATACTCAGATTGCCATGCAATTCATATAAGTTAATGAGGTTTACTATGGCATGTTCGGTATTGAAATTTAATTACGTAGCGTTTACAGTTCATTTACAGAGATACTGAAAAGAATTCGGCCACATTACTGTCTATAGGGAAAAATCGTTCCCAGTGTATTGTAATGATGTTACACTATTTCAAATATATTGAAATTGATATATATCACTGAGGTGAACTCCAAGAGGCTTACTATGGAATATGTAGTTCATAGAATTTATCGTTCATTTACAGGGACACGCAAAATAATTCAGTTATAGCAATGTCTGAGAACAATTGCTGGAAGTGCGTGTTAAGTTGTGGTAAACTTTTTTTTAAGTTAAACTAATTTTTTGTCCATTACTTGGTGTGCATAAATTCTATAGGTGATATACAGTGCAGGAAAAAAGATCTCGAGTACATCTCCGTTTATTGACGAAAATTGTTGAAGGGGAATTTTCAACTAATCTATGAGTTTCATAACTGAAGCAAATTTTAGCAAACTATACAGTAAATATACAAATCTTACAGGGTAACACAAAATAATTCCCATATTGTTTCTACTATTTGCGGTAATTTCTGAAATTGGGTTTTCATATGTGTTGTGGGTTTTCCAATCATCTTTCTGCTTATTAAACGGCGATGTTTTGTTAATTATTCTGGAAGGGTTGGAAATTGTCTCATAATCTATGCTTGGCGTATGATTTTTTGCTCTTGTTTTATTTATAATAAGAAAGTAACTAAATATACTGCTTAAAGAATATAATTTGTTTTAACTTAACAGCAAAATGTTACTGTAAGAGCACTGTAAAAACAAACTCCTGTGAAAAAATGGAAAAGGTACTGGCAGCAGAGTTGCCGTAACTTTTCCGTTTTTTCACAGAGATTCACTTTCGTGGTTTTTCCGTTTTCAAAACTGAGAAGTTCCGTTTGAACTGAAATGTTTTGTTTTAGAAACTGAAATTTTCAGTTTTAGGATTGAAATGTTCTGTTTTAGAAACTGACATTTTCAGTTTTCAGGACGGTTATTTTCCGTTTTATAATACTGATATTTTCAGTTTTTATTATCTGTTCGATATTTCTCCCATAAAGGGGAAAGTGAGATCTCAAATTCCCCACACTTATGTTAAACCTATCTGTGGCGGTTATAATTTTTTTTTTTTAATTCTTAGGAATTAAATATTTTAAACTTTTTTTTTTCTTCGTACTCTAATTGAAGGATGTCTCTTTTGTAGTGGTCCAAATATTTCTGAAATATATATTTTATTTATAATTTCATGTGTTAAAATCCTAGCAAAATTAAGTAATATTTTAAAACTTCAGATAAAATTAAATGTATATTTTAGAAATATTTTGACAACAAAAAGAAAAGAGACATTCTGTAAGAATTGTACACAGAAAAAAGAAGTTAAAAATGTTAATTTCTTAGGACATATTATTAGGAGACTTATACTTAATATACAAAATTTTATAAAAGGCAATAAATGCGATTTAATTTAGAAATGAAAAAAATCTTTATTAAAGAATTAAATATATTATATGAAAAAATATTTTTAGAAAAAATCTGAAGCCTAATTATAACAATCTTGCAATTTTTCCATAAAGTATGCTAAAATTTGCAATTATAATTATTATTTAAAATAGCATTCAAACCCTGGAGCTAAATTCTGTAACATGACTAAAATTTGATGATCTAGAAATAAAAATCAGTGGTCTGTCCAGATTTTTCTCACAGTGTCCTGTTTTTATGAAATTGTAGAGTTTTTTTTTACATTTGTGAAAATTCTAGTTATAATTTTGTAAATTTTGAAATTATCGTTACATACAGGTTCCTGTATATCCTTTACACATGAAAAAGCTATGTAATATGTTCTGCGATCAGTTCAGTTGTTTTGTGGCAGATCAGATTTTATTTTTAAATGATTAAACTTGTGAAAGGTTCTGTTTGGAGATTGAAAAGTTTTGTGAAAAGTCCTTTTAAATAGCCAAAATTTTCCTAAATTGATATCTGAAAATACAGAAAAAGAATGTACTCAAAAATACATTGTGTGAGAAATTTTGAAAGAAGAAAGAAAACATATGTAATCGCAGCATTTTAAAATATATATATAATTGTTTTTCAAAGATATCCATAGCTTTCATTTCCTAACAGTATAACTAAAATTTTTAGCACTTGTTATTAATATATATTTTTAAATTTTTACCCCTCCCCCCCTCACTGTTTATATATTTTATTTTTTTCTTATTTCATACTGAGACACATTTTATAGACTTGGGGCACTAACTAAGTGTTATCTCTTATTTATTTATATCATTGTTTTAATATTATTAGTATGTATAATCAATTCTGTTATACATATGTAAGGTAGAAATCTCGTTTTTTGAAGACAATAATTGGACTCATTTGCCTAGAGAGAGAATGAAAATGTATTTCAGCAAATCATACAAGAAAAATTTTACTTGTTTTTTAGCTTTTAATTCGTTTATCCGTTAGTTTGTATTCGAAAATACTTGCTAATTTAAATCATATATATATATATATATATATATATATATATATATATACACGTTAAATCATTTTCTTTACCTATTTAAAGTTTTTGTTTATTCAATGTAGTCATTATCCCCCCCTCTTCCTTACGCGGATGTAAACACTTTCTGGTATTTAAACCAACAAATATAAATAATTAATAACGAGGCCTTATTGTACTCAAATTGTTCATATCGAAACTATTTTAATAATAAAAAAAAAAAGAAAAAAAATATGCTAGAATAATTTTACAAGTCAACCTATAACTCTATAAATATCGCTAGGCGCTAGGTGCTACTGAAAAATAAATGTGTGAAAAAGAAAAAAAGTAACACTTATAAGATCAAACACCTATCAGCATTCTCTAATCATAAAGAGAATAAATAATAATAATAATCTGCCCCGATAAAATCAACTTTAAAATTAAGAGTAAAAAAAATAAATAATAAAACAGTGCATCCAGATTACTCATAGTAAATGATTAGACTGTTAGAAAGTAAAATAATTATATTATTTAAAAAGTATATTCGAATACAAACGCATAAACTGGAAATTTGAAAAAATATATAATAACGAAATAAAGCACAGCTAAAGAACGGGGATCTTTTTTTCCTTTTTAAATCTGCATGAATAAAGATTATCTTTAGATACATATTACACATAAATTAATAACAAAGTCCGGTTAGGAAATAGTGAGTTGAAGTAAAATAATAATCAGATAAAATGCAAAATCATCCTTTTTTTTATGACTTAAGATAAAATACTTATTCTAGGCAAATGATTGAAAGCTATTGTCGTATCGTAATATACACGTGGTTTAAAAACTAAATTTATATCTTACAAACATATAAATAAATTATACATATAATGTTATTAAAACAATGATATAAAAAACAAAGATAAAACTTACTTTTATTCTGTAAAATATGTCTACATCCAAAGTTGTACTTATTATTACAATTGTAAATTCTAAAAAGCACGTGCTATCGCAAGTTACTTCGGACTACCGTATCGGCCATATTGCTTCTCCCAGAGTTCTGTGGGGGTTTTGACACAGGACACAGACTGACAAACTAATATATCCTCCAATCAGCGTCGGAACAGAACGTGTCTCGCCGGAAAAGCTCCGTTCCCCGAGACCTACGGAAACTTTCAGTTATATCTCTAGCAGTAAATTGAAAATTTCCGTTAATTCCAGGAAATGTTACACTTTTTACACAAAACGGAAGTTTTCAGGTAAAAAAAGGAAAATTCACAGAATAACACCTGTTAATTTCAGGACATATTTTTACAGTGAGGAATAATTAATTAAAATAATGTATTCAAATCAAATACAACATTTGCTAAATGGTACACACATTAAAATCGGGAATTTACAAACACATTTAAACGTCGTCATTTAAAAATAATTGATAACGTCAACAGCCATGGAGAAAGAGAAGTGGTGAGATTTTTCTTCAAGAAATAAGTAAAGTACAATATCGACGTAAAACCTCTTATATATTCGAAGACACAAATCAAAATTAAGTAATCAATCTACGACGTTTGTTTAAAGATAGTCTCTGAAACGGCATTTTTTAGTGCAACACGAATGTTGCAGGTGATCTGCTTCTTAGTACTATTTGCCACTATACCGTTATTATCTTGATTCCATCAATGTTTCACGCATTATAAAACTAGTCTTTGGGGGCAACCGTAAAACTTACAAATCATGGATAGGCATAACATAAAATATGAAAATAAAACATGTGTAAACTACTTATAAAATGCATTGCAATTCGAATAAAATCGTGGCTTGATGACGTCATAAACTTTAAAGGCTCTATTACTGAATTGCGTAAAAGAAACTTCCTTATAACTTCAAAATTGATAATCATATTAACTAACGGTTTACTGCGTCGGATTAAGCGTCTCATTTCCAATTAAAATATATCTTTGAATTGAAATTTGGATGAAATACAGGGTCATGAAAAATCGGAGAGTGTTGAAAATAGGATTCCCAATATCTCGGCAACTAATTATTCGATCGACTTCATTCTTTATGCAAAATTTATATATATATATTTTTTTTTGTGTTTTATATCCACTCCTTAAAATAAACAATTTCGAAAATTTGTATATGCCTTTTATCAGAACAAATATTTCAAGAGTCCGAAAAATATAGTTCCGGATAATCGAGGTTACTGAAATTCAATAAGCTACTTTCCATTATTACATACTAAGTATATACTAAATTTCAAGCCTGTATCTCATTTTGTTCGGGAGATAGAGCATTCAGAGACACACAGACACACACACAGACAGACGGACGGCATTTTTTTTTTCTAAAAATATGTTTTTCAGAATCTCCAGTGTCTGAAACGTGTAAATCCGTTAATTTTTTTTTTCGATTTTCAAAACGATTACAAGACTCACCCTATACTACGTATGATGGGTAAGTAAAAAGATAAATGTTTCTTGGTTTGACAAGAAAGTTTACGAAAATATAATATGACCTTTTCCCAATTACCCACGACTCCGAAAAGTGTTCCTTTATCTGCAAAGCCTCAAAATCCAATAGATTTTCGAGTTTTAAAAAATCATTTCAGAGCAAATTTTCTTTTGCTGCATTCATTTTTTGAAAAGTTTTCCGATTAGTTTTTAGGGTGCATTTACCAGTTTTAGGTAGCTTTCAATACAAAAAAGTATAAAGCTACCTATTGCAGCCGTTCGGAGGAAAGCAGTTCCGGAAAATTTCGATATATTTTCACCGATCATGACCCCCAGACCCCAAAACCACCCTCCGTCCAAATGTTGATTTATATATATAGATATATCCATATATATATATATATATATATATATATATATATATCTGACCTATGTCATACGATAACGCCCGTAATTATGAATCGATTTTGATGAAACTAATTGTGTGTATTAAGGTCACTAATGTCTCGACCGAGTTCGTTGGCCAGCTTGGTCCGCCATCTTGTTTCAAGATGGCGGCCATTTAAATATGTAAAATAACTTAAAATCTAAAATAAATATACAAAAAATTTAAAAATTCAAATTTTATTTTTTAATTACGTGTTAGGCCTTGATACAAGGATTCCAGAGCTTTTTTTGGTTTACCTCTATCTTAAAAAATGGCTGAGATAGAGCAGTTTGAAATTCTAGGGTGGCTGACATTTTGAAACAAAACAGCACATTAACGCGATTACTCGCAAATTATTTTCTTTCATTGTTGTAATAATTTTCCCAATCATACGCATAAAACTATATATTCATATCCGTTAACGCCAAAATTGGCGACAAAATTGGGCGACATTTGGCGAAATATCGCCAAATTTGGCGATCAAAATAAGTCTTCATAAATGAAGCCAATTTGGCTATTGCTCAATAATTTGGCGAATTTCTTATTCAAATTCAGTATTAACGAATCTTTTGTAAACGTTTCTTTGCATTTTAGCTTGCTGTTTTCGTGTAACATTAGCTAAAATTTTAAAACGAAGATATAGGAAAGCTACCTTTTCCTCCCGGTACAGGCCGGAAGGACTTTTGTCCATACGTTACACAAAATATTGGTGTTTTGGATGCTATTAATTCTCAAGTAAACGTTTTCATGTTCAACAAACAATCATTCTAAATTAACAGTGTAAAATGAACATTATTCTGTTACTCTTGCATGTATAAATTCTTTTATTCAGCAGATAATGCGTGCTTGATAATTGATAGAATCCAGAAAACCGAAAATGCCTGTTTTTACTGGGTAGAGAAAACTAGTAAATATACTCTAAAAACTACTCGGAAATGTTTTAAAAATTGCGAGTATAAGCAGAGAACTTCAGATCTGCTTCTTTAAATCTCGGAAATCAATTGGTTTCATAGGGTTTCTGAAGGTGAAGAAACGCTTGTCGGAATAGAGGGTAGCTCTTAAAAGGTTATATTATATTTACTTTACTGTGCAAATTAATTGGGACAAGCTATTTTTTCCTCAGAATTGTATACAACTGTCTGCTCGTGTCTTAAACAGACCTAAACCGATTTTATCTGCCTTGATTTGATGTGGCTATTAGAACTTCGCAATAACAATGTTATTTCTCTGGTAATAGAACTGGAAATAGCCAGTTCAGTATCAGTTGTGAGATTCTGCACTGTAAAATATGATTGTCAAATTCACTGCATTTATTTCAGTAGATCGCAACGTAATATTTCCGTATGTAAAAATACCGCAAATATAACAGTAGATTTAACCAGTGTTTCCGATTTCAACATCCTTTCATGCGAACAACCAATCAGATCACATCGTTCATTTTGCTGATCGGCGCCTGCGCGCAAAGACATTTTACTAGCATGATCTGCGCAAGGAACTTCGACTTTTGAGTACGTGCTCTTTCCTGCGCGACTGCGAAAGCGAGCAAAATGGTGTGTTTACGTACGCTTACGAGCCTACATTGTTTATATATCAGTGTTTAATTACAAATGGTTTTTTATATTTGTATTGGATAAACGTAAGCTTGTAATTCTAGTCCAATTATCTAAAAAAATATATATATATATATATTATCTAAATTCTTCTCGCATTTCAGAAATGAAGTGTTTCTATTTTTAGTACTACAAATATACTCGCTCTATATATATGTATTTACACATAGTATTATATTTGATGTCTCAGTTTTGCCACATTAAAAAAATTTCTATTAATAAACTCTGAATTCTTATATATGTCATATACAAAGCAGTAAAGAAATGTTTTAATGTTGGATTGAATTTCTATATATAAAATAATGAATTCCATTGTTTTTCAAACAAACGATGAACTTTATGACTATTCTAATAATCATTTAAAAATGAAAGCTGATTAGAATCAATGATTTAAAAAAAATATGGCTTTTAAAATTACAGCAGTTATTGTGATAATTTGTACGGAAATATTACTTAAAATTACAGAACTTTTTGTGGTAATTTGTACGGAAAAATGGCTGTGAAATTTACTACAATTATAACCGTTGAAATGACGGAAAATATGCGACAAAATTTACATCGAATTTTACTGCGAATTTTACGGCAAAAATTGCTGACAACATTGCTGCCAGCAGCTTTTGCCGTAAATTTGCCGGACTTTTTTTTACAGTGTGTGTGTGAGAGGTGAATATTAGTTTCTATTCTCTGCGAGATTCGTGTTGCCTTCGTGTGTTTAATAATGAATATTAGTCCAAAAAAACGTTCAGAAATAATTTCCCTTAAGGAGCACACTTTTCTGACAGTGAGAAATATCGCTCATTTATATTTGCAGTGTTACAAAGCAAATGTCGTTAAACGAAGTGTTGGAATGATCTTTGTAAGCTTGCAAGGTACTGGTTATGATTTAGAAAAAACATTTCAAACACCTGCCAGCAACTCTCTCTGTTTAGTGGATAATAATTACAGTCTATAATAATAGTTGTGTGATCGTTACAGTTCTAACAAGGATTGAAGGGTATAACACCATTGAAGTAAAAATTCCCGAAAATTAAATTAATTAAATTAAATTAAATTCATTATTGGGTTGTTCGGAAAGTTCATTTCGCTTGGGAAAACCGGAAAATTCTGTCAGTCAATAATTATACATTAGATAGCAGAATTAATGTCTAATAATTATATGATGGGATTTTCCGATACGAACCAATTTTCCCAAACGAAAAGAACTTTCGAACAATCCAATAAAATTTACATTGTGTTTATTCGAAGTTAACTCCCCGCGTATAAATAAATAAATAATGACACAACGCAACTCATTGATTAGCATTAACTGAAAGATCTGCAAATCTTAACCTAACATTAAATAGTCAACATGATAGATGAAGTAATGAGACCTAATGAATTAACAATGAACTAACGTCTATTTACACAAAGTATTTAGAAACAAAATAAAATAAAGTAAAACATTAAGTTAAACTGCACTATCAAGTAGCTGTCACTAAGAATTAATATATCCAGACAATTATCAAATTTATTGTTTTTATAACGAGCTTTTCTCACATAATTAATAAGTGGTTAAAATTACAGTTCAGATTATGACAATTTTACAATTACTTGCTAGCTAATATTTCACAACACAATATATTTAATTGGAGTGCATCAATTGTCCTAAACATTGGATATACTGCCCTCTTAAAGGTAACATTCATTATTATGGATAATGTAAATACATACTTGAAGGTAACATAATTATTAGTGAATTATTATTATAGATACCTGGGAGCGATTACGGCAGAGGCAGACATTTGGGCTCATTGACGGTGGATTTTGTGCCGAGATTCGCAAATAGATGTCCTGTTATAACGGACATTATCCAAATTCATTAAACTACGACCGAATTGGCCAAACTCATTTCTTAATAAATAATTCCATTATGTAGGGATATTGAGGTGGCTAGACATTCTCTATAGCTATACAAGATTCTTATACATTAGAGTCTGATAAATGCTCAAAATCGAGAGAAAAGCAACTTAGCTCTGAATTTATCATCGAGACGAAGTCTGTATATAATTTTTAGTTCAGAGCCAATAGAAAAATTCTGTCATCTCAAGTCAACTTCTTAGCTCTATCTGTATCTGTAAGAGAAATCATACTTTTCTATGAGGATCACATCGTCCCTCCCAATTTCTCTCATTGGATTAATCCTACATAATTCTCATTAGATTAAAAATTTAGAGGTAAAAATAGAGGTTCATGATTTTATTATCCATTTAGTTATGCCCATGTCTCCTCTCGGAGAGGATGGGCTGCAGGCTCTGGGATACTTATCTCCAAGATCTGAACTATGACCTGTTCTGAATCTGATCCATTCATATTTTGAGCAAATAATATCCATAGCCACTGTCTAGATAGCCAAGAAAAAATTTCTTTACATGTAAGCCAATTGTAATTAGTAAAAATATAAACACCTTGCCAGAATTAATTGACATGTATACAAATTATAAAATCTTTAGAACTAAATGTCAGCCTTAATATAATGTAAAAAATGTCTTTTTACAGTGATTAGTTGATGCGTAAATAATCTCTGAAGTCTTCATTTTGCGTTGACGTTATTTAGAACTATTTTCCGTAAATATAGTTGCAACACCTTTGCGACACGATGTACCCCTTGGGATTTTTCACCTAAGTACGTCCAAAAAACTGTAAAACACCCTCTGAAACAGATGTTTTAGGTTTTTTTACAGAAAATGTCACTCGAAGCTTAGTGCCCGTTCAAAGTATGATGAATTCATGAAAGTATGTAGAAATATTACAACATTTCGTGCATATACCATTCGTGCAAACTTTTGACGGGAGATTTCAACTTTATTTCATCCCATGTCACAATTCAAAATTGCTCAAAACTTTCATGCTTAAAAGTTAAACTAATTTGTTCGATTGGCCTGGAAATTCACCAGACTTAAATCCCATAGAAAACTTGTGGAATAGTTTGAAGAGACGTTTAGGTCAAACGTAGTGTACAACCAAAAAAAGCATGATAATGAATGCTATAAAAATGTTGTTCAGCGAGGATGAAGTCAAAAAATATGCAATAAATTGGTAGGTCAATGCGAAATCTAATTTAAGAGGTAATTTCTGCTAAGGGAGGACATACTTCATTCTATAACAAATATTATTTAGCGTATATAATTACATAGAAAAACATAGTTATTGAAAAAGAGTAATTTTAGGGTTAAAAAATAAAAAAGGGTAAAAAAATAATAAATGAACCATTATAAGATCACTCGTGTGTCTGTCTGTCCCTCTGTCACAACCGTTTTTCTCTAAAATTATGTAACATTGACAGTTCAAACTTGGCAATGTTATATATGCAATTGACCCACATATTTATAGATTATTAGCCATTCACAAATATTTATGGGAAACATTTAGGGGGCTAATTAAGTTACTTAAGTAAAATAATCGTATATCGTGTGGGGCTATAGATCGAAAGACCCCGTAACACAGACCTCAAAAATATATTTGTTTTATTCTTACGTATATAATTTTAGGTACTAGTATATATCGTCGAAAATGTACATAAAAAAATGCCCCCCCCCACCTTGTTTCCGAATCTACTGAAAACTAAAATTATGAAAAAAATAGTGGTTGTAATAGATTATTTAAACGTTGTAGGAAAACTATAGCGATTATCCTATTTCTCATAATTTTTGAGAAAATCAGATTTTTTCGATACATACAAACTTTACTTTAAAGGAGATCAGCGGGGAGTTGAGGGACGCTCAAGGTACCTATCGACGTGGAATCATTCCAGGATTGATAACATTTTTTTTCAAAAAATTGTTTTTAGGTAATTAGCCGAGATGTTAATTAAAAACCTATCTAGAAAAATGGTCAACGGACAAAGGCGGCGTTACAACTTTGAAACCTCCTTTTGAAATGCGCTTGGCACAATGCCAAGTTTAAACTTTGTATAAGGTCTTCGTTTTAAAAAAGGCGAGTCATAGTAATAAATGATTAAAGTTTTTCATTCCAATGGAATTCAATTATTGAAGGAGATCATTGAAAAATAATAATAAGTTTTTTTTTACAAAGAATATGACAATTTTTTGCAATATTATTCTTTTAGCAACGATTTTTTGTAATATTGCAGTTATTAATTAATATATGTATTGTACGAACCCTTTCTGCGCGAGTAAAACTCGCACTTGACCGATTATTTTACTGTATCCCGTTTTATTTGCACATGCACGTAATGTATTATGTTATATTTTTCGTTCATTTAGATGTACAATTAATTAATCCCCCAATGACATAGAAACATACTGTTTATAAAAAATCAAAAGTCAACCAATCTACTATCCCACAGCATACTAAAAACCATTTTCCCTTCAAAATGTTTGTATTTACACATTTTATTAAAATATCTATTACAACCTGTACCACTGATCAGTTAACCAGTTCATTAAATAAAATGCAAGATATTGCACGAAATGTCAGATACCGAGAAACATTATAAATAGGTTAATTCTGAACATGGATAACTGGAAGAAAAGAAATTTCAATGAACAAAATTCCAAGATACTTTGCAATGTTTTCTTGTGTTCTTAGAAAGAATTAAACATAAACTAAACAAACTGAATATCTTTCATATCCGAAAACCCTCCAGTAGACAGTGGGGCGCCTGTTTATTGGGAATTGCAGAAGAAATGACCTTTTTGCCATGATGCGACAGTTAGGACCGCCCACTTCGAAATCTACCTGTGTCTGTAGACGGAGCCGGCAGGTTTTTTTTTTGTAAGGGTTGGTCCTATAAAAAACTTATCAATATAAAAGTTGTAGATAATATTAAGAGGATATATAATAAATTTAAGCGGATTTGATATCTTGTGAATTGACGAAGTTATAAATTTGTTTCTTCTTAAACGCCTATTTCCCCTCCCCACCCCCACCCCTCGATGATATCAAATATCTGTCATACATAAATTTTCGGCCATTTTCCTAGAAGTAGTAATAACTTTAAACGGAATCTATACATATCATAATTAAGAAGTTATAGTTTTTTTTTCTGTTTTCACAAAAAGCCCTCCCCCCAATTCCCTCCCCTTGCTTCAATTTTGCCCATTAACGAACTTGACCGAGATTTTATGCCCATTGATTTTATGTATCAGTTTAGAAGAGATTTATGCAGTACTATTGAAGTTACCATCTCCATAAATAGATAGACATATAGATAGATAAATATATAAAGTTTTGAACTGGGGTGGGTTTGGGTTCTGTGAGTCATGATCCGCATAGATCTGCAAAAATTTTCCAGAAATTCCAACGTAGGGGAGAATGTAATAGGTAGTATTTCTTACAAAATCCACCTAAAATCATCATCTGCAGGAAAGTAAGATCCAGTTGAACCCGACCAACTATCGGGAGTATATGAAATCCCGTTCACCAATTCCGATGGAATGATACAATATTATATAGCAATAACAAATAGAATGTATAAAACGAGGAAGAAAGAACCTATAGCAGATATCAAGTACAGAAAAAAATACAGGTTTAGCCAGTCTTAATAACAAAGTACCTTTACAGATTAATTTGAAAGAAAGTAAAATAATTTATCCACCAAGATTTTATTTCTTATCCAATCAGTTTCTTTTAAATTCCAAAGAATTTGACGTGAGATGATACGAAACCTTAAAAAAAAAGATACTGTAAAATAAATCACGTTTGTGGACGATAATTGTCGTTAAATCAAAATAACAATAGATAACGCTCAATCCTGCCTAATGATACCTGTTTATCGTGTTCAAAGTTCCATTTTATGTGGAAATAGTTTATTTATTATTTTCAGACATTGGGTTGGGTTGGGTTGATTGTTGACGACCAATTTTCTACACTTGGGATATAGGCCCAGGGGGAGTGCCCTTCGTGGGGGTCTTTCTAAGGGAACCTAATCCGTATTTACGCACGGATAAATCCACGGCTCGAAGAAAACCACGAAAACTCCGAACGATTAGGCCGACGGGCGCGATTGGGATCGAACCCAGCACCTCCCGTCTACCAGCTTCGAGAGCCGAACCTCTCAGCCACTGGTGGGGCTTTTCAGACATTGGAAATGTACGAAACTAGTCAGTTAGTTATCAAATGGTTTTGAAGACTCATTATATGTACTGTAATCAATTTTAGTATGTAGATGCAATTTTATTTTAGTGAAAATACAGTGTTTCGAAATATAATTATTAGTGGTTTTTAAAACCAGGCAACAGTAGAAAAATGGCTATTTTAAAATATGAATTAGTCTCAATTCTGACAATGAAACTTTCAATAAAAATTTGCAAAAAAACCCTTGAAGTTCTAACTTTTTAGACAAATTAAAAAAGTGATAGGACGCTGCCACGATCTTGGCAAGTATTTTCCTCCAAAAGATTGTTTCTATTCTATGCATATTTCTATGCATAGTTTTGGAACCTATAAAAATTATGTAACTGAACTATCTTGACAAATTTTAACATTCAGTAGTCGTTCAAATAATTCTACCAGTTAAACACTGTGTTCTTTAACATGTTTGTCATTCATTTTTCTATTAAAATTACCAGTTTTCATGTTCATACTTTTTGAAGGATAAGACGAGAAATTTGAAAGATACAACAGATTCAACACTAGCAGCTGCAGAGGCAGCAGTGTTAGAAACTTATATTTAGAATAGAAAGTTACATCTAGGGAAGCATTCAATGCATGCTAAACCTTGAAGTGAGACCAATCTGGTCGCCAGAGGCTTCTAGTTCATTAAATAAAATGTTGTATATATATTCATTTTGTATTTTACTCTAAGTTTCCATTTGAGTAAAACGAATTTCTTAAAAAAAAACTTTGTTTATTTTTCGTACAATCTACTTTTAGCGCGTAAAAATATAAAAAAAAGGGCGAAAAAGGAGCGAATAAAAACAGTAAGTGTAATACACTAAAAGTTTCTAAATAAACGTATGTTTTTGATCACAACCTTCAAACTAAAAGCAAGACAGTAGATATGAATCTTAAATTATACTAAGAGAAAAATTCACTAAAATTTTCTAAATAAACCTATGTTTCTAATAGTGGTAAAAATATTTGAAGAATCTTGGAGCAGAAATCATTCAGACAGGCATTGAATAGGGATCCTCAATCGTGGTCTTTCTAATTTCCAGGTAAGAAGATATTTTAATTTATATGTGTTTAAATTATTAGAACTTTGAGTAATGATACGTTTTCTGAAAGCTTATTTCTTTCTCTTTAACCACATTTACTTCAATTCTAATAAATTTATCAGATTAATAGTTTTACGTCGTGCAAATGACAATTAAATGCACTTTCCGAAGGTGGACTACTTGGGCCATCAAAAGGTCAAGGTCAAACAGGGCATGGAGGCCTACCTTTCGGCTTAAGCGGCCATGAAAATTACAAAAAATCCTCAAAGCTTAACCATGGCCGCATTTGATTCACCTACCTTATTATATAAAAATCAAATGGGAATTTCGTAACGGCCGCTTATAACTAGCGTTCTGCTAAATGTATTTTAATGGGACTTGCACTGTTAGTTAAATAATTTTTTATTGGCCTAGTTTGTATTTTCTTTCTTTTCTCTTTTGTTGTTGTTTGGGCCGTTTGCGTGTGCGCTGGCGGTCTCGGCGTCGTGCCTTCCCTTCCGCCTGTGGCTGGAATCACCCAAAACGAATCCCCGCGTGCCGGGGAACATCCCGGGGGAGGTGCTAACGCTCTACGGCCTGGCTTTGCTGGGCCGAGTGGCCCCCCTTAGGCATTCAATACATATCGTTCTACATTGCGTAGTTATAAAATTATAGGTGAAAGTGTTACAATCAAATGAACCCGATTATAAAAGATTAGCCTTTTTATAAAGGTCGACTGGACGGAGTTGATGGAACTTGCTCTGTTAGTTTGATAATTTTTCAGGGATGGTTTTAGTATATTACGTATAGCCCTATCGTGCTTTACCAAATCCTACTATTATTCATAAACTAAAAGAGTTCGTCGATTACAGTACAAATTTTGTCTGACAAATTGGAAAATATAATAACGCAATGGCGTTCGTATTGATTTTAGCAACGTAATAGGCTATAATCCATTTAAAGGTCCATATGGATTTAATCCTTTATGCACCAAATTATGAATTAATGAAAACTTTGCCTTTCAAAGAATTTTTATGAATATTTGAAAATATGTTAGTAGATTTCTGAAATCATTAAATAAACTTTTGAAGTTTTTCATTTATTAAAATATAATTAAGTAAATCAATATTTACAGGGATTTTGTAGACTATTTACAACTCTACCCAAATATTTCTTCAGGATATTGTTTTTAACATTTTATAGAATTAGGAAATGTACAAAAGTTATGGCTTTGCATATAAACATAGAAAATTTCCAAAACTGAAACTTTCAACTTAATGCTTTTCAACCTAAAAAAACTTAGAAATTACAATTGGAAAAGAAAATATCCATTAAAAGAATTCTTGCTTTGTAGAGTGAATAATGCGTTTGGAACACGATAAAGTAAAGTGTCTAGAAATCATGCTAACTTGCATTACTGACATGTGTTACATGGATTTTACAAGAAGTTGTTTTTAATGGTAATTTAAAGTATGGCTAAATTACCGATATACCGTATATACTCGTGTATAAGTCGAAGAATTTTAGACCAAATTTGGGTGTTGAAAAGGTGGGTCGACTTATATACGAGTTAGTAAAATAAATAAATAAATAAATAAATAAATGCTTACGACGAATGGGCAAGTCTTTTAAGTAATCACATATGTGTCTAGGTTGGAGGGAGATATAAAAGTGAACAATGGTCATTTCCCTGTGATTGACAAAGAAAGTACAACAATAATGTATCTGTAATTGTTCTGCACCCATTATCTCTTGGGATAGAATTCCTTCAATATTGGGGCATTCCTTTCAACATTTTAACCCCCTTTTTAAAAAGAGTTCAACTTGAGAATGCTTTTAAATTTCTCTCCTAAAAGTCGTACAATACAAAGCAGTACTAAATTTTAGCAGTCTAAAAAGTTGTTTACCCTTGTAAATAAGGTTTGAATAGATTTTTCAAAGATTTTTTTTTCTTTTTAAGTATTATTAAATTGATGTGAATAGGTTTCAAAATAATTCAAGCTGCTTCAGTTTTACATAATTATACAGTTTTAAAACGTTGAATTAAAAAAAAATAGGTCTGGTTAAAAATGTAAAAGAAAAAGTTTATTAATTTAATGAAAATTTATAAATTTGTTTATCCTTCATTACAAATTATTTTTCAGCATACTACCAAAAATGTGGTTCGGCTTACACGAAAATTGATTTTTTTTTTAATTTAGCGTAAAAATTGGGGGGAGGGGGATGGGTCGACTTATACACAAGTATATACGGTATTTAGTTTTACTCAAGTTACGTTAGGAATATCCAACCAGTACAGCTGGCGAAGCCTTCTACTTTAATATTTTAATAATGCACGTGAATTGTTTATTTCAGATAATTAGAAAGGGGCGCAATCAGCTACACCGATTTACTGAGCACGTAGTGAACTTTGGAGAATTTCCACTGGCTAAAATATCAACATTTTTATATGACAATATTCACACACTTAGACGAAAATAAAAGGATTTGAATGCCAACTACCATTTTTTTCTATGCGCATTATGTAAACAAAAACAAAATAAAAAACTATAGTAACTATTCTAGAAAATCATTCTTGAAAACGCCTTAAAATTCAACACGTATCGGAAGAATCTTCCTTTAGGAGAAACCTGATTAATTGAGAATTGCCAATAAATCAAAATGCCACTGTTTTTTGGCAATGCTGTTTTTTGGCAAAGAGGGGTAAAGATAAATACATATAAAACAATTTTAACTTTAAAATTATGGTTACTTTAAGTTCATTGCTGTAATTGATTATATATTAGAAATATTAAGTCGTATAAATAAATAAATTGATTTCGAACAAAAATTACATGGCATGTAAGAAATACGACGTCCAAACAAAAGTTTAACAGATGAAACTTGAATTTGTCAAAAAGCAAAAGTAAGCCACTGCTTTTTTCAGTGTTATGTTTAATTGTATATTCTTATACATTTAAGTCTGTATAAAAAGCTCTATTCTGACAGAATAACTGAATAATGTGTATTCATATAAACTGAAAAACAAGATCGACTATACCAATTTGAATTCATAAAAACAAACATATTTTTTCCTGTAAATATACAACTTTTTGACAAAATTTTGACAAATTTGATGCTTTTAAGTTGATTTTCCAGACATTAAAAGCACTAAAAATTAACAATTCTTTAGAAACCAACTGTAACTAAAGTTACATCACATGAAAAAAAAAAATTAGAATCTTAATGAGAAAACATGAAAAATGTATGCACTTTAGTATAAAAGTTGAGAGATGTGTGTTAGAAAAAAAACTTCCTTTCGAGTAAAAAGATGGAAAGTCTGTATAGAAACGAGACGAGAAAGTCTGTATAGAAACGAGATGGAAAGTCTGTATAGAAACAGACGAGTCTGTATAAAAAGCTCTATTCTGACAGAATAACTGAATAATGTGTATTTATATAAACTGAAAAACAAGATCGACTATACCAATTTGAATTCATAAAAACAAACATATTTTTTCCTGTAAATATACAACTTTTTGACAAAATTTTGACAAAATTGATGCTTTTAAGTTGATTTTCCAGACATTAAAAGCACTAAAAATTAACAATTCTTTAGAAACCAACTGTAACTAAAGTTACATCACATGAAAAAAAAAAATTAGAATCTTAATGAGAAAACATGAAAAATGCATGCACTTTAGTATAAAAGTTGAGAGTTGTGTGTTAGAAAAAAAAACTTCCTTTCGAGTAAAAATATGGAAAGTCTGTATAGAAACGAGACGAGAAAGTCTGTATAGAAACGAAATGGAAAGTCTGTAAACAAACAGACGAGTCTGTATAAAAAGCTCTATTCTGACAGAATAACTGAATAATGTGTATTTATATAAACTGAAAAACAAGATCGACTATACCAATTTGAATTCATAAAAACAAACATATTTTTTCCTGTAAATATACAACTTTTTGACAAAATTTTGACAAATTTGATGCTTTTAAGTTGATTTTCCAGACATTAAAAGCACTAAAATTAACAATTCTTTAGAAACCAACTGTAACTAAAGTTACATCACATGAAAAAAAAAATTAGAATCTTAATGAGAAAACATGAAAAATGCATGCACTTTAGTATAAAAGTTGAGAGTTGTGTGTTAGAAAAAAAACTTCCTTTCGAGTAAAAAGATGGAAAGTCTGTATAGAAACGAGACGAGAAAGTCTGTATAGAAACGAGATGGAAAGTCTGTATAGAAACAGACGAGTCTGTATAAAAAGCTCTATTCTGACAGAATAACTGAATAATGTGTATTTATATAAACTGAAAAACAAGATCGACTGTACCAATTTGAATTCATAAAAACAAACATATTTTTTCCTGAAAATATACAACTTTTTGACAAAATTTTGACAAAATTGATGCTTTTAAGTTGATTTTCCAGACATTAAAAGCACTAAAAATTAACAATTCTTTAGAAACCAACTGTAACTAAAGTTACATCACATGAAAAAAAAAAATTAGAATCTTAATGAGAAAACATGAAAAATGCATGCACTTTAGTATAAAAGTTGAGAGTTGTGTGTTAGAAAAAAAAACTTCCTTTCGAGTAAAAATATGGAAAGTCTGTATAGAAACGAGACGAGAAAGTCTGTATAGAAACGAAATGGAAAGTCTGTAAACAAACAGACGAGTCTGTATAAAAAGCTCTATTCTGACAGAATAACTGAATAATGTGTATTTATATAAACTGAAAAACAAGATCGACTATACCAATTTGAATTCATAAAAACAAACATATTTTTTCCTGTAAATATACAACTTTTTGACAAAATTTTGACAAATTTGATGCTTTTAAGTTGATTTTCCAGACATTAAAAGCACTAAAATTAACAATTCTTTAGAAACCAACTGTAACTAAAGTTACATCACATGAAAAAAAAAATTAGAATCTTAATGAGAAAACATGAAAAATGCATGCACTTTAGTATAAAAGTTGAGAGTTGTGTGTTAGAAAAAAAACTTCCTTTCGAGTAAAAAGATGGAAAGTCTGTATAGAAACGAGACGAGAAAGTCTGTATAGAAACGAGATGGAAAGTCTGTATAGAAACAGACGAGTCTGTATAAAAAGCTCTATTCTGACAGAATAACTGAATAATGTGTATTTATATAAACTGAAAAACAAGATCGACTGTACCAATTTGAATTCATAAAAACAAACATATTTTTTCCTGAAAATATACAACTTTTTGACAAAATTTTGACAAAATTGATGCTTTTAAGTTGATTTTCCAGACATTAAAAGCACTAAAAATTAACAATTCTTTAGAAACCAACTGTAACTAAAGTTACATCACATGAAAAAAAAAATTAGAATCTTAATGAAAAAACATGAAAAATGCATGCACTTTAGTATAAAAGTTGAGAGTTGTGTGTCAGAAAAAAACTTCCTTTCGAGTAAAAAGATGGAAAGTTTTGAAAGCAACTTTAAAGCATAAAAATCATCACAATAAGCTCGAATAAATTAAATTTTATGATTTACTAACAAAGAAGAGTGAGAGAGAATGGTGTGATATTCTGCCTCCTCTTTTCGCTGTGCTTGTAGCGCCCTCTTTTGATGAAAAGGCCGTTTATGATTTTTAGATTAGACTGAGTTGAGTATTTTATTGCATGTAGAATAACTGTTGTTTCCCGACATTGGAAAAAATAGTAAAAAAAAAATATTCATTTCAGCTCAATGATATTTTTCATATTATGCAATTTAATCTACAACAAATTAATCTCAATTTTAAATAAAATGGAGTAAAATTAATAATGAATTAATAAATACTACTAATGTAGTAAGTAATAATATGGAATTCATTAAATAAATATCACACTTTACTTTTAATTACTTTACAATAATGTTGCCTTTTTAAAAACGTATATAATAAGGTGATACTCTTTTTCCTTAGTCGGCTGTGCTTGTAGTGCCCTCTTTTGATAAAAAGTCCATTTATATTTTTTGAGTAGACTGAATTATACTTTTCATTCCATGTAGAGTAACTATTATTTTAAATCACCAAAAAATATGGCCTGAAATTTATAATAAAAACATCCATCTCAAAGCATTAGTCTTTTCAGCTATTATACATTAGGCCCACGAGAAATTATTTAAAATTTTAAGTAAAATATGGAATTTCATTAAAAGAATATCATACTTATATTATTAACACTGTAATGATGTTATTTCACAAATATATATATTACATGCCATTTTATAGAAAAGAAGCCTCAAACATAAAATAATCGGACAAGTGCGACTTTTTTTACTCACGTACAAAGCGTTTCTTTTACAATAAATTTATTAATTACTAACTGCAATATACAAAAAAAATAATATAAAAAAAATAACTAAAAGAATTACTAAAAGAACAATTAGACTTTGTAAAAAACTATACAACGTAGAGTTCAATATAGCAATATATAGTAGCAAAGTATAGATGGATATACCATGAATGTTCACAGAGATATGAAGCCTAAATTGTAACTAATATCGCTATTCTGTATGATTTTTTAAAGCTTTATCCACATCTGTTTATGATGACAAAAAATGAATGAATATTGCACATGGATCTCGGTGAATACATCGTCCATAATTGTGTTTTCCCTGGTATCTTTCCTCGTGTCTTTATCACGTTCCTTTGTAATTAAACTTTACAAAAATTACTTCTTTATGTGAATATATTACTATCTAGTAACATAAAATTATATAAATAATTTTGTCAACCAAGAGAATTTACAGTATACTATAATAATGACAATAGATTTTTATGAATATTAATTTTCAATTACCTTTTTATTATTTTTTTTCTTTTTACTAAAAAATGTTTCCAATGACCTATTTTCCTTTAGAACTAAATATTTATGGTAATAATTATTCGATGAGAAAAACTTACAAATAAAACAATTTAAAGAAATCTGAATCTTAAAATCTGTAGTTTTATACCCGTAACATAAATATTTTTAACAGTATATATATATATATATATACGGAATATTGTAAATACTTTTTCAGAATGTTAGAAAGCATTTTCTGATGTACAAGGTGTCCCAAAAAGATTGAAATGCGCTATAATTTGTTAACTGCTGGCGATACGTAGGCACTGTAAATTGGAAAATGTTTTAAAATATGTCAGGAATGAAGATTATGTTGATAAAATAGTCCTGCCACTAATTTTTAAAAAGTTACACATTTTAAATTTTTATACTTTCCCTGGATGCTTTAAGTTATATTAACACTAGAATTACCGAAACGAACATTAAGCTCAAAGCCGCAAGTCTCTAAACCCAACTCTTCCCGCGTTTCGATGCATTTGATTTGATCATTTTTTCGTAAATTTGTCCGGTTTCAATTTTGAGAATTTTTTTCCCCTTTCTTCCTGGTTTCCGCTGTGTTTCCGGTGTGTCGATATGTCCCCGGTTTCCGGTGTGTCGATATGTCCCCGGTTTCCGGTGTGTCGATATAATGGACGTAAGTCAAACAGTAAATACTGACATGTAAAACAGTAAATATTTCATTTTCCTACCACCCAAACACACTGAGTTATAATACGTTGAATTTTAGGAATTTTCGGAACTTTCTGGCACTAAAAAGCATCTGGCTCTTTTTAGTGCCCTGAAGTTCAGGCATTTCATAAAATTCTACGTATCATTCATTATACGATGAGTTTCTGGTAGCAGAAAATGTTACTGTTGTTACTGTTTTCCATGAAAGAGCATTGTGAAAACGTTTCTTAATTTTACTCATACAACCGCAAAACAAAAAAGAACTTTAGAAAGCATATATTTTTTAATTAATTGCAGGAAATTTTTATCAACATAATCTTTATCAATACCTTATTTTGAATACTTTTTCAATGCATAAAGTCTACGTATTTCCAACAGGTAAAAGAATTAAAGCACGTTTTAATCTGTTTGGAACACACTATGTTTTGATATACAATAATTTTTCATATTTTATGAGAGACGTTATTCCGAATCTTTTTAAATAATAATTTAAGATTTTCATTACTACTGTCTTGCGATATTTCACATTTTCAGTATAAGTTAAAAGGGCTTGTATCGAAAAAACGATTATCATATATATATATTTTTTTTTAATAGAAATGTGTAACACTTTTTAAAATTTAAAATTCTTCATGTATACACACTGTAAACAATTTGCAGCAAAGTATCCGGTCATTCGATCGTTTTTATAGAAAACGGTTACATAAACGTAATTTAACAGTATTCTAACAATAACATGGGCAGTATTATGGTCAGAACAGCGTTAAATTATGGTTATGTAACCGTTTTCTATAAAAACAGTTGAATGACCGGATACTTTGCTGTAAATTTTTTACAGTGCAGAAATGCAGTTAAAATGTAGTATGCACGGTTATTTTAATGTTTTAGATAGTCGTTCTTAAATTTTTTCTCGGGTCTCAAGCGGTCCCAGAAGGCCTCGCACTGAATGTAAAATTTTTCACTTATATAAAATGTAAGAGAAAGCTTGCGAGTGCAATGTACAAAAAAATTGCAAATACTATTAACATAGCAGTATAATCAGTTGCATTATATCCATATTAATTCACATATCTAATGTTTAATTATTTTTTATCTTGTAGTATGAAGCATTATCTGCAATTTCAGCCTTACATTCTGGGGGTTTGCGAAGATAAAAAAAAAATACGAAAAAGACCCGTGGTAATTTAGAGATTAAGAACAGCTTAATTTAGGGCCTTGTCGAGTTTACAGCTCTTTTGCTTTCAATATTAAAAAGAAATCACTGTATGGTAGGTAGACGTTCATATTCAAATAAATATGGTATCTGTTTAAATGATTTAAAAAAGGGATATTACAAAATATTGCAAAATTTACAATCAGTGCATTAGTACACCAGTGCAATCCGAAAACGATTTCTAAATACGATTACATGTTTCTAGATTCATCTGCATATAAATATCGGACTAATAGGAAGCTAACTAAATTTACTAAATTTACAATATCCATTATCAGCAGTATTTAAATTTAAGAGTTATGAGGATATCTTAGTATATGTTTCTGCGTGGATTGTTTTATCTGGTAAAACTACCTTTACCACTAACTTACACATTAAAAAAAGATTCACATCCTCAATTTACATTTTCAGAGAAATTTTTTAAAAATTAATTGGTTTTATTTAAGCGAGATGGAACCCGTCGGAATTCGACGACAGAAAATGTTTAAATAGGAACTGTTAGATTGAATGCATCAGTACAATTAGAAACGCTTTCTACATGCAATTACCTGTTTCTAGATTCATCTGCTTCAAAATATCGGACTTATCGAATGCTAACTAAACATACTAAATTTGCAATATCCGATATCAGCAGTGTTTGAATTCTAGGGTTATGAAGCTATTTTATTATCTGTTTCGTCATGGAGTTATTTATATGGTAAGAACTACAGAAATCTAATTTACCACGAAATTGCTCGTTTCAGAAAAAGTTCAATTTCCTCAATTTACATTTTCAAAGAAATCGTTTGAAAGATATTTGCTTTTATTTAAACGAGATGGAACCAGTCGAAATTCAAAGACGGAAAATGTTTTAAAATGAACTGTTAGATTGAATGCATCAGTGCAATCAGAAACACTTTTTAAATACAATTACCTGTTTCTAGATTCATCTGCTTCAAAATATTGGACTTATCGAATGCTAACTAAACTTACTAAATTTGCAATATCCGTTATCAGCATTGTTTGAATATTAGAGTTATGAAGCTGCCTTAGTATCGGTTTCGGCGTTGATTGATTTATCTGGTAAGAACTACAGCAATCCCCCTTACCACGAAATTGCTCGCATAAGAAAAAGTCCATTTTTCTCAATTTACATTTTCAGAGAAGTAGTTTGAAAGGTAATAGGTTTTATTTAAACGAGGTAGAATACGTCGAAATTCTACGAAAGAAAATGTTTAAAAAGGAACTGCTAGACTGAATGCATAATAAACCTACAAATATATTTTATTAAAAAATCAATCTTACATAGCTAGTATAACTCTTAAAACAAATATATTTCTTAAACAAATTTACGAAAATACTATTTTTGTTAACTTTAACATTTCAAATTATCGCAAAATTACACTTTGTTCGTATAAAATTTGTTCGTATAAACGAATATGTCAACTTTCCAAAAAAAAAATTATAAAACTAATTACAACATTACTATCGAAATTGTAGCAGAATTGCCAGACTATGAGGTTACCGACCCCAACATTATTTATACTATAAATAATCAGTAGCATGTAATAAAGATACATAATTACGATAACGTTATCAATTGAGGCTGAGATCTTTAAAAATCTGCGAAAAGAAACATCCAAAAAAATACGTCCCTTTGACAAAATCATTAATTGTTCAAAGAAATCAAAACACAGTCAATTTTACCGTCACAAAATTTACATGATTACTTGACGTATCTATGTTCATCATTTAAATTATTTTAGTGTGAAATAGGTTTTTAATAAATATATTTCCTAACTTGACGTCGCGATTGCCAGCTACAACTTCGGATGTGAACATTAGCATTACCGACTTGAGGTTCTAACCCCAGTACAGGTGAGTAAAAAGTCCAGACATGTCTTTTAGACACATTTGTATTAATGTATTAATTTTTGCCAAAAAAAATGTTCGTTTCCTTTTAAATATGATGTAATTTTCATTTACTGAAGTATTTCGACTCCCTCTAGAATAAGCGTCTCAAACTCAATATCAGCGGAATAAGAAAATTTAAAAAATTTAACAGCTTTATGAGAGAAAATGCGAGTTTTTTTTTAAACGTGGCGTCACTGTCTGTTTAATTTCTTTTTAAACATTATTTTAATTCCGATGAGAAAACGATATTAGTAACGATACAGGAATTATTTCTCATTATTTCTCTTTTTCTGTAACAACGAATGTAACCCGGTTGCCACCATTTTGAAGATATTTCATTAAAAACTTTTAATATTAAAAATAAAACATATATAGATTAAAACTTGTTCACTATAAATCCTAGAACATATTGCGAAAAAAAGTGACTTGTGTTTTAAATATATTGATTATGTAGATAAATGCGGATGGGGTATTCAAATCAGAAAGGGCAATTCGTATGAGTGAATAATAATTGCAAGTGTATTACAGTTTATATCTTTATAGAGCAAAGAACTGACTTATTTTATTTATTTTGTATTACTCCATGGTAAGACAAAGGTAGTGGAAGCGACAAATACAAATTTCGTGTACTTTGAATTCGTGTACATAGATTTTAGCTAACTTACAGAGCAACTGTTTGATTTTTTTCTTTCAATGATATCTAAACCGAACGGGATTTTCACTGTTCAAAAATTTACATGCATACTTCTCCTATCAACGATTTAAAAGATATTTTAATGATTTCACGTGTTTTGCTATATATCTTATCTAACTTATTAAATCAATATTTAGAAAGGAGGTGTTTTATTTTTTAATGGTTTAGATGCTTTTTCTTCAGTCACCATTAATGTTTGCAATATTTAAGAATATTCCTTGTTTAAAATTGATTGAAAAAGAACCGGAGACATAAATTTGAATACTTATTAAAATTTAACACCAGAAAACACCATGTTCAACTATGTTTGTTAATTTTTGTCAAGATTTATATAAGGCAAACCTTTCACATATATTTAGTTACACCGTTGAATGGGCTTAATAATTCTTGAGCAGTGTTAAAGTGATTTACCGTAGACATAACTTTGAATACATACTAAAATTTAACGTAAGAAAACACCATGTTCAACGATGTTTGTTAATTTTTGTCGAGATTTATATAAGGCAATAACCTTTCACATATATTTAGTTACACCGTTGAATGGGCTTAATAATTCTTGAGCAGTGTTAAAGTGATTGTTAAAGTGAGTGTAAGTGATAACTTTGAATACATATTAAAATTTAACGTATGAAAACACCATTTTCAACGATGTTTGTTAATTTTTGTCGAGATTTATATAAAGCAATAATCTTTCAGATAAATTTAGTTACATCTTTGAATGGGCTTAATAATTCTTGAGAAATGTTAAAGTGATTTTGAATCAGAAACCGAAGACCACACAAAGTTCTCTACTTAATCTAATTACATAATATCAGAAAATTTTCAACTGAAAAAATTAAATTTGTGTATTTGTGTTTGAATCATAAATGTCAGATGCAATGACTTTTGCATTTCGCCCCCCAAAAAGCAAGGTATTTTCTTTTAATTTAAAACCTTTTGTTTTAGGAGAAAACAACGTAAAGTAAAATTTTCTATCGATGTGTTAATTATATTTTCAGTCATTTTTGAAAGACAGCTGCTTACTTATTTGCAGACATGTCTGCTTTAGTATATTAGACACATCTAACTTCTCACTTAAATCAGAGCTTACGCAGTAACCAAATTTAATTTCCAACATCCGTTATCAGATCGGCGTAAATCAAGATAATATAGAGTTAGGGTAGAATCTGTTTTGGAATGCAGACATTGATTAATGGTAATGGAAACTAAGTATTCAGACTGCCATTATTAGTACAGAGCTACTCATTTCTGAGGAAAAATGATTATTTACCTGATATTTCATGCTTTGCAAGGAAATGTTTTTTTAAAGCCATTAAATACTTCAACTAAGAATTGTCCTACATGGTGTCCTAAAGGGATTGAATGTTTTTAAAATTCAAAAAACAATTGAGAGTTGTTGAATTATTTCTTGCAGACGACTAATGTGTGTAATCAGGAATTTTATTACTACGCTTCTTCGTCTTAGTTCACAGTATGACTGGCAGATGGCGCTGGACTGTTTCAAACTGCTAGAATGCTCAAACTAAAAAACAGAAATTGGTCAAAGTTATATCAGCTTTTAGATTCATTCTGTTTAGCTATTGAAAGGACAAAAATATTTTTCGTTTAGAAGTTGGAAGGCTATTTTAAAAAGTATTAGTTTGCGACAAGAAGGATCCAACGAAATAGTCATAAACGACATCATTTGATGCCGATCCTACCTTTTCCCGCGTTCACCATATTTAGTCGCTTCATGCACAGGAGACTGCTGATTGGACTGCTATCAGTCAAAGTCGAATATGGTGGGCGCAAGATAGGGAGAAAGAAGTTGTTTTTCGTCTTCAAAGCTTTCCAAGGGGAAATATTAATATGTCTACTCCTATTTTTTAATAGGTCCTTGGTTTGCGACAGTTCAGTGCCATCTATTGGAAATATGGGAAACTAAATCAAGGATGTGTAGTAAAGAATCTCCTGACATCACACATTGCTCTACTGCAAAGCTAATTTCTATAGCTCTCATTGCTAACTTGACATGGAGCTTTAAATACGAAGAGTCCATTTTAGAAAATCCTGCATGCAAGATATTTTTTCACGCATGCAAAATCCTGTATATACTTTTGAACTGAAGTTATGAATAAAAATCAAATCAGAAACAGGAGAAATAATTAACCTCACATACTCATCTTCCTCGCTCCAAAAAATAAATAAATTTATCAGATTAATTAAAACACTTATCTGGTTACAATATTTATAAAAAATATGTATTTTCATATTAGAACATAAAACAGCAAAAGAAATTATTCATAAAATATAATCTTGTTATTTTCAATAAGTTCTTCATTATCTTATTATCGTTAAGCGAAATTTTAACGAATCATTATTTTCAGATTGTAAACAAAACAAAAGATATTTAATGTATATTAATATATATATTTTTTTAAATAAAATAATTGCATTAGTTAAAGATATTTTTGGAAAATAATATATAATTTTTATTTATTTATTTTTATTTTTATTTTTTCTCAGAATAAATCAATATTTGCGTATGGATGATGCCTTAACCCTTCTTTGCATGAGTTTTACTTCTACAATTGTGTTTGATAGATTTTTAACTTTGTTCAGCAACACAGTTCACGGGAAATTTACTGGATTAATATTTCTATATAAATATAGTGGTAGTGAAGAAGTTGATTTATTTATTAAAAGTTAAATAAAAAGTGATGGAAATTTACATCACTATGCAATTAAGGGTTAAGAAGGACAACCGAACATTATACTTTAGCAATTCGTTATTTATTAAAAATATAAAGCAACTAATATGTTTTAATGCACCTCATAAATTTCTATATACTGCAATTCGTAAAATAGTTCAAATTAGCATCAGGAATTGGCGATGCGCTAAATCAACCTGTATGAATGTTTCAACTAACGTGTAACAGCGAATTGATGGTTTACCTTTCAACCTGCTTAGCATTTGAAAGGTGGCGAAAAAAAAAAGGTTTGAAAGCAGAAAAGTATACAATAAGTATTGATTTTTCACACATACCCCTACTATAGGGTAGGGGAAACTGTCCTAAAATGACATACCCTAAAGAAAATGCTTCTATACATACAATGTTTTTCTCATGATCTTTATTTTTCACAAACGAATTTAGCGATGTATGCAAAATGCAGTGGTGCCATTTAATGTAACATATAAAGTAATAATGTCATAATAACGATTTATATAAAATGCTGCATTATTTTATTTCATCTACAGTGCTGTCCTAAAACGACACACCCATAAGTTGTTATTAATTGTACTTACATACATCACAAATATTGTTTTTTTGCACACCAAGGAACACAGGCACATTCACTATGTCCCCAATTTGAACATGTAACACATTTCATCCACTTCTCTTTCGGTTTAGAGTGACTGAATAAATCATTGCAACAAAGACAGGCTTCATCATAAACGTCGGCAGAAATATTTATGTACTTTTTCATCATCATTGGATGAAACAAAGCTGAGTTTCTTCTTAGCCTGTAGAGCTGCACGTCTTGAGTGTGAATTATATTTATCAACAGCTTTTGTTTTCGCTTCGGCAATATTAGGACTGTTAGGCAGAACTTTTATACATTCATGCTTCCTCTTTTTAGAGGATGATTTAACATGAGGTGCACAAGGAAGTGGAGATACATCAAGTTGTCTGATAAATGAAGTTGATGAATTTGAAGATGCTGCCAGCTGTAAAGTTAGACACATCTTCGGAGTATCGGAAACATATGTTGTCGGCACTGGAATTGGAGCAGCTGACATTGAAACTGTGAAAATTGACGAATTAGGTCTAGATAGGTTGCTATCTTTAGAACTTGTGTTGATGTCAATGCTTTCTTGATTTTACAGTGGACTTTCTGTCACAACTGAAGTACAGAAAACATGATCGGGAAAGATATCTGGTGGTATGTCATTTTACCTACAATCACCATATTGTATAAGTATATACAGACGCAGTATTCGGGAACACGAGCATTTTAAAAATTTCGTATATACAGAAAATATTCTAAAAAGATATAAGTACTCAAGTTATACTTCAGATGTATAATCACTGAAATAAAACAGACGTGAATTAGCACCAAAAAATAGTCCCAAGTAATTTCTGATAACTGTGTAAACAGTTTCCTTGTAAACAATGAAAAATACAAACTTATTAATATTAGTGCAGCTTTTACATAGTGGTAGGGGAAAAGCGTGAAAGTTGAAGCTACAAATGTACAAATTTGTATATAAAGTTTTACATTTCAAATTTCATTATATTTCAAATTTATATTTTTGTTTTATTTTGGGTTTCAAAATTGGTAGTGTGTATTTCTTTACTTATCTGAGGAACGATAATTCTTTTAAATAATAAAATATCCCGTAACATGAAATTCATAAATCCCTTTAAACCTGACAAAAAATAAGCTTCATTAACGGTTGTGCTTTATTTTATTATTATCTAATTATGGAAATTAAGGATTTATAGAATTATTTTTGATCTTTTACATAAACAAAATTTCTTTGATCGATAAAATTAGAGAATAAGGAGTGCGTTTTATTTTAATTTCGATATTAATGAATATTTAATGATCAAAAGTGAAGAAAATTAAAGAAATAATTATACTAAACAAAAGAAGTCAGATTACTTCGAACGATGGCCTCATCATTGCATAATACATTTTCTTTTGAAAAATAATAGTATAATAATTCTTTCCAAATAAAGCATCCCATTCTTGCATATCTTTTTCTTTCTTCAATCTCTTTTAAGATTTGAATAATGGCTTGCCATTCCTAAATAGTTTAATATCTTAATTCTTTACCTAATAAAACAGCGTTACAAAGAAAATGAATTATCATTGTTCTAAATAATAAACGGATTTATAACGTTTTTGAATTTTCCTACAGAGTTGTGATATTAATTTCTAAAATTAAATAAGAATTATGTATATTTTTAAAACACTGTTGATTGGAATATGTATCTATTGTTTTTATTTATAGAATATTCTGTATGTTAAGTTATAAAAAAACACATCACATCGTTAGATTTAAAATTGAACAATAAATTGAAGAATGAAAATCATGCGTCAAGTATAGATTATTAAACACGTTAATAAGACATCCAGAAAACGGTAACGAAACTTTACCGTTAAATAAGGCGAAAGAAGATATGCAAATGAACAGTTTAGAAAACATGTAACACGTTTAAAAATTCTAGTTTAGCAATTATCTTCCATAGTAAAATAAATAGTCGGATTATATTGTGCAACTTTGTATATTATCTATAGATTTGGATATATACTACATAGCATATTAAAATTTCGTTCCGTTAGAAAATAGTCTTTTAGGAACTTTCGCCAATCGATGAAAATGCACTCGAAATCTTTTTTACAGCCCTATATGTTATATAAAGACTTTTGTACATACCACATATTAAACTAAACATTACTTCAGGATAAGGGCGTAAGGCAACATAAAACTCACTTCCAGCAATTACCAACCACAAACGACAATGCATCCTTTTCTATGCGTAGTCCTGTTTAAGAATTTATTTATAATCCACAAAGTTATATTAGTCTACTAAATACCTTTCAGCAGGAAAATGCATAAAACAATTAAAAATACCTCCGCGATCTCTGATCTGAATCCTATTGAGAAATTTTGGAATGAAATGGACAGAAAAGTTCGTATAATGGCTCCAAACTCTAAAAAATCTTCGAAGTTTTTGAGAATGTTTGCATGATATACCTGAGAAACTTAAGCAACTAAGCACTGGAAAAATTGATGTCTTGACTGCCAAAATTGTGCAAAGCTGTAATATACGCCAAAGAAGACCACACAAATAAAAGCAAAATATGAGTTCCATAATCTATATATTTAAAACGCTAAGCGTTTTCTTTTGACAATTCGTGAGAACAAACTACTGCATCAAATTACATCATTATTTTTTTAAATGAAAGATATTTGGACACAGATTTGTTATCGTGCATTCGTTTGTTCGAAAATTTAAATAATTACCCGTAATTTTCAATTAAAATTTTACATCTGCTAATGACGTCATAATCGGATAACGCCCACTGTTGCGAAGCACAGTTTATTCTCTAAACTCTATTTTTGCGACGATAAAAGAGGAATAATAAATATTAAAAGCACATGGCTTTTAGGTCGAATTTTTCAATTTGCAAGTTAAATTTCGGTAAAAATATTTATCCGCGTGTTTTATAAGTGAATAAAAATTCATATTTATTGTGACGTCACAGAAATATTGTTCATTGGGTTTATTTTATCATTATGCATTATAACATTGTTGATGCCGTTTTTTTCATTACAATTAAATACAAAATATATTTTTATTTGTATAAATGGGGTTTAAGCATTAAAGTAACGTGTGAAAAATTTGCTCCGGTGAAAATAACGTTATGCTTAGCTTGAAATGCATTTTAACATTGATAAAACTAAAGTATTAGAAAAATGTAAAGGATTGTGTCAACATGACGTAATTTTAACTGATTTTTCCATTCTTAATTATAAAGATTAGAATTAGAGCCCTCAGTGATTACTTCATCGTGATTGCATACCTTGATTACATGTTACCAATTACTTTTTTTTAAATTATAGGCTACAAAATTTCCTTTTTTAATAAAAAAAAAAATCACAAAAGGAAGGGTTTCAGGAAATTTAAAATTATCAAAAATAGTGTTACGGTACAAAAAAAAAAAAAAAAAAAAAAAAAAAAAAAAAAAAAAAACTTGAAATAATGATTGTATTTTTAGGTAGAATAGACAATGTAAGACTGATATTTCACAGTTTCAGAGGAATTATTTTGGTAGATTTATTATAAGTTCATTTAACAGTTCCTTATTAGCGAAAAGTCTTATTTCTTTCACTGTGAATTTCTCTTCCGATGTCAAAAAATAGGTTTCTACTTTTTGTCGCCAGCCAAAATACAGTGGCTATTTTTTCAAGTGTACAACGGTTGTGACAACAAACGGCGCTATCGCTTTAGCTTTCATCGCACTTAAATCACTTCTAAATACTACAAATTTCTATTTTTTACTACATTTTACTATATTTTACAATTTTAATTATTACATCATCAATTAGAAAAAAAAATTAGCTTTCGAATGAAATTTATTTGAAAATTGACGCTTAATTTAACGACTTATTAAATAATTTTCAAGCATGAAAAGTTTTTCAATTCTATCTTATCAATGACCTCCAGTTTGCTTCAGTAATGTAAAATAGCCCCTGGGAAAGTTGTTACAATTGAAAATAGATTTTCCTAACCATCATAAAAAGTGAATAGTAATAATAATAATAATAACAGTGATAAATCATAAGATCAATTAGCCATAAGATAGAGCATTTTGGCGTTAAACAAAAATCTGTCAAAAAAAACTATTTTCAGTTTATGTTGAACATAAAATTGATATGTTGAATTCGTTGATGGATATGTTCCAGCAGATATTATAATATTCTAGGAATTGCATTTATATATTTTTTTAAAGATCCATTTGCCAACTGTATCAGAGGAAAAATATCCCCGACTGTGATGGAAAAGGTATACTCATCCTGATTATGTAAAGGAACTGAAGAAACCATACAAATAAATTACACTTGAAAACATTATGTCATGTGCTGATTGATTTATATTACTATAAAAAAGTTCTTCCTATTTACATAATGATTAGCCTAAAATAATGGATGCGTTTTAGAAGATATGGATTTGTAACGAACAATGATTAAAGAGTACATTTTAAAACTTTTAATTTAAACATTTTAAAACTTTTTTAACATCGAATTTCGACGGTGGTTTTGGGCAGATGCAATGCGCATGCGCATAGGAGCTCATTCGGTTGCATTATCACAGGTGGGGGGGAGGAGGGAGATGTGTGCTTTATTTATAATGTTCTTTTATTTACTGAATATGAGATGAACGTAGAAATATACTCTTCGTATGATACTTCATAGGTCCATAAAAAAATTTTCTTGTCTTGGGGAATATGGCGATAATGTCAAACTGATTTGCATTACACAGTTGTTTACGGATTGTTTGTTTAGAGTTTGCATCGGAAATAGTACTGTATTTGACTGGGGAAAAAACTTTTAAAATATAATATTTGAAAGACTATTATTTAAGAAATATGCGTATGAAACAAAGAAGCTTATTTTACTGATATTGTTATATTATTTTTTTTCCGTCAAGTTTTGACGGGTTCCATCTAGTATTTTTTTATTTTACATATTTAAAATGTTCACCTATATTGTGTTATTACATCATGTATAAAATTGTTCTATATTAAATTCGTCACAACTTCACAATACTTTGCTCTTTCTTGTTATTTTACACGTTTGACTAAAGACTTTTGCACGCTAGTGTCTGTATATATACAGTGATCTCTCACTTATACGCGATGTTCAGTAATTACTTTTTCATACCACTATTTTAAAACAGTAAAATTCGATTATCTAAATTCTGCGATTAAAAAAACAAAATTTACCGTAAAAAAAAAAAAAAAAAAAAAAAAAAAAAAAAAAAAAAAAAAAAAAAAAAACTGGTGCTGAAAAATGATTTCCGTGTATCGCGTATAAGTGAGAGATCACTGTATATATATATATATATAAAAGTTTTGTGAATAATAATCATCAAATCACATAAATAATCTACAATAAAAGAACTGATAATTATAATAAAATACAAAAAAATATATCCAAAAAGGTGAGATTCTCAAAATAAAATAAATAGAAAAAATAGAGTTATATGAAGAAAAAATCCAATGTGTATACGCTGAAAAAATGACAAGAAGCAAATTGAAACTTATATCATGGAACACCAGGTCAATATTCTACAAATATAAGTAAAACGGCATTGATTTCTGTCTGAATGAATAAGCCTGAGCTGAATTTAATTCATTCAAATTGCCCGATAAATTACGATCCAACAATTGAAGTAAATTTAACAGAAATGAACAGACATTAAATATCTAAATATATTAGGTGCAATAGAACATTATGAATATACATGAAGGGATTTATTGAAAAAGTATGGAACAAAATGAAATATAAAGAATCTAAACGTACCCTTTCAACAACATTTTTCAACGTGTTAACAAAACATTGTAAATAGCACATGTATCTATTGTGCCAGTGGAAAGTTACAGTTAAAGAAATAAAATGATCAACGATTTTAATAAATTGAAAATAAAATTATTACGTATATATATATACGTAAAGTGTATACTAGTGTATAAGTACTAAAGCGTACTCAAAGTGTATATATATATATATATATATATATATATATATATATATATATATATATATATATATATATATATATATATATATATATATATATATATATGCACACTTTGAGAGAGCGGGGGACGCAAAAGAAAGAAAGAAAATTACCCTAGAGTAGGTGCCCGAAAATCATAATTTATTTACCCATTACCTTTTTGAAAGGCATTTGCTTGTAGTTAAATTTTCTAACATTAAATAAGGAAAGACGTGCCACGCACATCAGTAGCTTTTTGTGAATAAGTTGCATACCTGCAATATCTCCTAAGACCTTTTTTTAATAGTTCCACATTAACTTCTCGTAACATCTTTTTTATAATCTTCATCTTAATGAAATTCAGAATTTAGATCATCTTGTATAACCACAGTACACGTCATTAAAAGCATCTAATTATATATATCTATAAATATATGAAGAACGTAGATGTTTATAAAGATGTTGTTGTAATCCGAACAGAAGAGTTAATTCACGTATCCAAATTTAAAATATAATCCATAAATTGAAACTCTTATTTAGAAATTTTAATAACTAAATATAAGTAAACATGCAATTTATTTTAAATTACATTGCAGATTTTATTTTAGAGATAATTAATATTCTTAATTTTATAGACAAAATTATCGCGATTTAATCTACTTAAAACTGACTTTTCTAGAATGATATAAATGAACACGTTTAATTATATTTTAAAAACTGCCTTCCCGAATAGTGCAAAATTGAATTAACTGTTTTGAACCTCTGAAGATTCATTTTCTAAATATAATTATCCCTTTCTAAATTTATCTAAATACCGTATTACTAAGTATTTAATAAACTATCAGAGTGCTTGCTTTTATATAATAACTATGACTTTTATTTTTCTAACAGGGAATAATTTGTTAATTTTCTGTTAAAATATTATAATTCTTAATGGAAATATTAATTTAGAAATTCAATAATAAAATATAAGCATTGATATAGTTTAATTTAAAATAAATGATGCTTTTGTTTACTTTGGAAATTTTTTAAAATTTAAATTGATATAAATAATTTCCCCGAATGAATAATCTTAAATCTCAATTTTTTTAGAAATATACATAGATTAAATACTGATCATTTTCAATATATTTAAAAAAAGGCTTTACAGAGTAAAGCATATATTTGTAATCAGTGCGTCGAATGGCTGTAGAATCGCTGTTACTTTCTATATATAACACCAGTTTTTAGATGGACCTAGATGGCTTATTTTTAATTTATTTTATCAAATTCAAAGTGCCTCGATTTAAACAGTGATTATAGTGAAACAGTTTGTCATAATTGAGAAGAGCATAAATAAATAATTCACATATCCAATTTAAAAATAAAATTTACAAATTTATATATTACTTTAGAAATTTCAGTAATAAAATATAAGCATAATATTTTGAATAAAAAAAATGGGTAAATTTTGTTTTAAATATACATATATATTTATATTTTTATAGAAAAAGTATTGATATTTAATTCCTTTAAAATTCCTATTTCTGAAAATACGGTTAATGGTTAATGTTAACCCATTTAAATATATTTTAAAAGCTGTATTTCATACTAATGCAATTTTATGAACCTAATGTTGAATCACCAAAGAATAACTTTCTATATATAACCATCAGCTTTTAGATATGCCTAGATACTTTATTATATGTTTCGTTTATAAAATATCAGAATATTCTCATTTAATAGTGATTGCAATTTTTTTTAAAAATTCTATTCGAGAACAGAAGATAGTTAATTCACATATTCCAGTTAAAAATATAATCCTAAAGCAAAATATTAATTAAGAAATTTGAATGAAAAAATATAATTATAACATTCATAAATTCAGAACAAGTTATAGTTTTTGTTTTTATAAAAAGTATAATGACGCTTAAATTTAAACACAGTGAATTTTAGGATTTTAGAAAGTTAGTTAATGTTAAATAATAACCAATATAAATATATTTTAAAACTGTAAATATAATATCAGTTTATAGATTCTCTAAAGAATCAATTTTTAAGTATATACCACAAGATTCAAGATATACCAAGATGGATAAACAGGATATATCACATACAAACTGAGGTTATTAAATTTTAAAATTCGTTATTAGGAACTTTCGAATTCAAGAGTTATGACGATACATTAAAATACGTTTTGTGGGGCATTGGTTTATCGAAGGAAAGCTATACAATCCTGCATTACTACTAAACTGCCTTTATCCGAAAGCATTCTCTATTCTAAAATTATTTTTTCAAACAATTTTTTATAAGATATTTTTGTTTCATTTAAGTAGACAGGCTCTAATTAATACGCTTATAAAGTATATGAAAGATTTTCATTTATCAAGCAAATTATATATATATATATATATATATATATATGTCGTATTTCCAAGTTCAAATCCGGGATAAAAGGCAGTCGTGCTCGTGATAAACAGGGTTAGCTAGGTGATAGGTTTCCCTTTTAGCTCGCATCAGGCAGCCGTGTGGTATCATCAACAACAACAAGAAATGTCAGTCCATATTTTTAGTCAAAGAACATTTTATTTACAGTTAAAAACATCTCTTCAGGGAAAATGCTCATTAGCCAACGCTAAACGAAAAAAAAAATCTCCACGTTCCATTATTTTCTAGAATCCGTCCCGATTCTTTTAGCAAACACCAGCGTCAAAAAATCTCTCCGAATCAGGATGATCGTGTTTTTAAACTAGCTTGCGTAATAATACAGAATACGTCACGTGACCCACTTCTATCGAATCAAAAGGTCTCTTTAGGAACTCTATCAGTATTTCCGGTGTATTTATTTTATCGTAAAATGACTTCCTTACCGCCAAAAACTTTCTACGCCCTTCCAGAATATTCCATAATCTCGTACCAGATGCCTGTCATATCAACAAACGAGCTTATCTGTTTTTAGGCTGTAGCTAAACTTCGAATTTAATACGTAATAAAAATAATAAGAAGAAAAGAAAATGAATCTTTATAAAAGGAAAAAAAAAGAAAGAATTAAAGTTTTTCGGAAATATTTTAATAGACATTTGATATTTAATAATAGGATAACTTTATGAAATAAGGTTTTTTGAGCGGAATATTTTAAGAGATACGATATTTCATATTTGATTTCCATCGTATTGTGTTTAATTTTGTAGTATCATTTCATTTGAATTTTATACTGTTTCTTTCTTAGTTTTTCACACATATGATTTTATTTTAACTATATATATCCCGGACTTTTTCGCCTGGACTATCCTGGCCCGGACTTTTTCGCCCAGTTGGGAAGACTACATCTCTTATGATTTCTTTACCAATTTGAATAATTGTGTCAAAATTAATCTAATATATATATATATATATATATATATATATATATATATATATATATATATATATATATATAAGCTCAAACAAGATTAAAAATAAAAATAAAAATAAAAATAAAATACATGCGATAAGCGCTATAGCTGCACATAACCACACAGATTAAATATAGCACATTATCTGACGAGGTTACAGCTTTTTGGTTGTTTTTCTTAGTTTTTCATTATTCAGGTTATATTTGTTGATATTTCTTTTATGTTTGTTGTTTATTCTTAGTTTAATGATGGTGCGACATTCTGGGTCTGCCGAATGCACTTTATACATAATGTGCTATATATATATATATTGGAATCTTCAACATCAGACGCAAAGAATTTTATATTTCCAAATAAATAACATGCAATGGTTTATTTAGAGCACTGAAATGCATGGATATCTCAGAATTAATGTGCTAAATTTCTTGTCAATAAATTTCAAAATACTAGTAGCATTTTCTAGATATGGTTGCTTTCAAATATCGGACGTAGCAAATGCATCTCATATATCACAACTTACGTATTAACCTAAGTTAATTTGGAACATCCGTTATCAAACTAGGTTTGAAATCATGAGATTATAAAGTTACATTCGAATCTGTTTCGGGATGCACATTTTGATTAATGATAAAGTGATCTAAACAAATGTTCGTTACTACGGAACTGCTATTCCGTGAAAAATAAAATAAAATAAAATAATTTTTCTGAAGTTATTTGATTAGCAATTGATTTATTCGTCTCACGAGGGGGTTGTTTTTAAATGGGTGAAACATGTTTTTGTACTTAGAATATGTTCAAAATGTATTATTAAGTGCAAATAATGTTGAAAGTTTAAAAGTCTGACACTCACTGCAAAATTACAGATATGATATTCACAAGTCATACAAATTTTATTTATAATTATTACATATTTTTTGTGAAATTTTAACATTGGTTATATTAACACAAATTAAAATATATTTCTTAAAAAGTTCGTCATTTCTTTGGTCACATAAGACTAGATATAAGAGCATAAATTATTTCAGAAAATCACAGAACAGAAACCAATTTACTAATAGTGAATTTTTCAATTGGATATTTGAATAAAAATGGTTCTGCAGACTATTGTTATATTTAAAAAGCATGCTGAACTTCATATGTAGTTTATTTATAATAAAGGAGTGAAAACAAAATATACACCGCTCCTTGAGCGTTGTGTCGGTTTACAGTACAATCTCATATCACTTTAGCATGCATAACAGGTATAAAGGAATTTGCTATTATTTAATCTTTCCATCTGAACGTCTGAGGGCTTTCTTGCATTAAAAAAATGTTTATAAAAATTATAATAATAATATTAAAACTAATAATATTGTCTTCCCCTGTTTGTTTCCAAAATGCATTTCATATGTCTTTATTTTACAGATATCTTAAAAAACAATTCTGTTTTTTTCAACAGCTTGTTAAGTTGGTTTGGGGAAACGGAAAATGACGGGCAAAACGCTTAGAGGATTAAAAAAATATGGACGACATACTGAGTGCGCAACTTTCGTTAGTGGAAAAAAAAAAACTACGAATTCCAAAGTAATGCATGATTAAAACCTGCGTCTTATTTACCCTTTTACTATTTACCCTTCACTGTTCAACTAATTTTTAAAGTTCGCAATTTTTTCTGCTCCCTTTCTTTATTTTATTTTATTTTATTTTTGGTAAGTCACTATTGTCGTACAGAACACTCAGCCCGTGCACTGTTAAAAATTTGCAGCAAACTGTCCAGTCATTCGACCGTTTTTATAGAAAACTGTTTCATAACCGTAATTTAACTCTATTCTGTCCAAAATAAGGGCAAGAATATGGTCAAAATAGAGTTAAATTGCGGTTATGTAACTATTTTCTATAAAAACGGTCGAACGACTGGACAGTTTGCTGCATTTTTTTTAACAGTGTGTATTTTTGTAATTTAATCCGTTTTCAATCTTAATTAAATTAATTTATTTTTATAAATATGATGTATATTACTTTTATACTAATACTTGGCATTTCATTATATAAAGCTGTCATCAAAAGTTGTTATTAAGGCATTAAAAGGGGTTGAAGTATGGAGTACGTCACCTGTGTTTTTATGTTACTACAAACCGTCCGTACCACATTAGATCAAATTAATTTAGTCTATTTAAAAATAAAATCATGTTTATTTCTTTTATATTATTATTGGACATTTCATTAAATAAGAATATCATAAAAAGTTGTTATTTATATAATAAAAGGCGTCGGCATATGGAGTACGTCACCTGTGTTTTTATGTTACTACAAACCGTCCGTACCACATTAGATCAAATCAATTTAATCTATTTTAAAAAAAAAAATCATGTTTATTTCTTCTATATTATTAGTGGACATTTCATTAAATAAGAATATCGTCAGAAGTTCTTATTTATGTAATAAAAGGCGTCGGCATATGGAGTACGTCACCTGTGTTTTTATGTTACTACAAACCGTCCGTGCCACATTAGATCAAATTAATTTAGTCTATTTAAAAATAAAATCATGTTTATTTCTTTTATATTATTATTGGACATTTCATTAAATAAGAATATCATAAAAAGTTGTTATTTATATAATAAAAGGCGTCGGCATATGGAGTACGTCACCTGTGTTTTTATGTTACTACAAACCGTCCGTGCCACATTAGATCAAATTAATTTAGTCTATTTTTTTTTTTTAAATCATGTTTATTTCTTTTATATTATTATTGGACATTTCATTAAATAAGAATATCATAAAAAGTTGTTATTTATATAATAAAAGGCGTCGGCATATGGAGTACGTCACCTGTGTTTTTATGTTACTACAAACCGTCCGTGCCACATTAGATCAAATTAATTTAGTCTATTTTTTTTAAAAAAATCATGTTTATTTCTTTTATATTATTATTGGACATTTCATTAAATAAGAATATCATAAAAAGTTGTTATTTATGTAATAAAAGGCGTCGGCATATGGAGTACGTCACCTGTGTTTTTATGTTACTACAAACCGTCCGTGCCACATTAGATCAAATTAATTTAGTCTATTTTTTTTTTTTTAAATCATGTTTATTTCTTTTATATTATTATTGGACATTTCATTAAATAAGAATATCATAAAAAGTTGTTATTTATATAATAAAAGGCGTCGGCATATGGAGTACGTCACCTGTGTTTTTATGTTACTACAAACCGTCCGTGCCACATTAGATCAAATTAATTTAGTCTATTTTTTTTAAAAAAATCATGTTTATTTCTTTTATATTATTATTGGACATTTCATTAAATAAGAATATCATAAAAAGTTGTTATTTATGTAATAAAAAGCGTCGGCATATGGAGTACGTCACCTGTGTTTTTATGTTACTACAAACCGTCCGTGCCACATTAGATCAATCTAATTTAGTCTATTTTTTTTTTTTAAATCATGTTTATTTCTTTTATATTATTATTGGACATTTCATTAAATAAGAATATCATAAAAAGTTGTTATTTATGTAATAAAAGGCGTCGGCATATGGAGTACGTCACCTGTGTTTTTATGTTACTACAAACCGTCCGTGCCACATTAGATCAAATTAATTTAGTCTATTTTTTTTTAAATCATGTTTATTTCTTTTATATTATTATTGGACATTTCATTAAATAAGAATATCATAAAAAGTTGTTATTTATGTAATAAAAGGCGTCGGCATATGGAGTACGCCACCTGTGTTTTTATGTTACTACAAACCGTCCGTGCCACATTAGATCAAATTAATTTAGTCTATTTTTTAAAAAAAATCATGTTTATTTCTTTTATATTATTATTGGACATTTCATTAAATAAGAATATCATAAAAAGTTGTTATTTATGTAATAAAAGGCGTCGGCATATGGAGTACGTCACCTGTGTTTTTATGTTACTACAAACCGTCCGTGCCACATTAGTTCAAATTAATTTAGTCTATTTTTTTTAAATCATGTGTATTGCTTTTATATTATTATTGGACATTTCATTAAATAAGAATATCATCAAACGTTATTATTTATGCTTTAAAAGGCGTTGGCGTAATGGAGTACGCCACCTGTGTTTTTATGTTACTAAAAACCGCCCGTGGCACATTAGTTCAAATGAATTTAGTCTATTTCTTAACAATTGCATCTTTATTGCTTTTATATTATTATTGAACATTTCATTAAATAAGAATAGCATCAAATTTGTTATTTAGTCTTTAAGTACGCCACCCGTGTTTTTATGTTATTACAAACCAACTGTGTCACATTATGTAAAAATAAATTAGTTCGTTTTTAACAATTTCCTGTTTATTATTACTTTTATACTATTATTAGACATTGTATTGAAGAAGAATATCTCCAAAAGTTGTTATTTAGGCTTTAAAAGGCATTGGCGTATGGAGTACGACACCCGTGTTTTTATGTTATTACAAAGCGAGTGTGTCACATTAGTTCAAATTAAATTAGTCTATTCTTTAACAATTTCAAGTTTATTACTTTCATACTATTATTAGACATTTGATATACTTTGGCTTTAAAATACCTTGGTGCACACAGTACGCAGCCGGTGTTTTTACGTTACTACAAAGTGTCCGCGTTTGTAAACGTTAAAGCGACTCCGAACAATTTATTTTGTAAAAAATGACGAAAACTTAAAATTTTCAACGATTTGCTTAAAAATACTTTAGATATCTGTAGTATACAGTAATCCCTTAACATTTTCCAGGATTATGTTCCAGGAAAATCTCGCAAATGTTGAGTCTGTCTTTCTGCTCTAAAAAGGACTTACGCTCTATAATATTTTAATTAGAGTGGCACACCATTTAAAAAAAATCCCTGAAGGCTCGGACTACAGGCACAGGTAGATTTCGAGACGCAGAACGTGGGGCGCCTGTTTGTCGGGAATTGCGGAAGAAATGACCTTTTTGCAATGATGCTGCAGTTGGAACCGCCTACTTCGAAACCAAACTTGTTTGCAGGCGGAGCCAGCAAGGATTTTTTTTTCTGCTATAAGAGTTGGTCCTATAAAAAACATGTCAATCTCAAAATTTTAGATAATATTAAGGGGATTTATAATAAATTTAAGCGGATTTGAAATCTTGGGAATTGACAAAGTTAGGAATTTTTTTCTTCTAAAAACCCCCTTCCCCCCCCCTTAAGGCAATTTTTAATTATATCAAAAATCTGTCATACATAAATTTTCAGCCCTTCTCTTAGAAGTAATAATAACTTCAAACGGATTCGATACGTATCATAATTAAGAAATTATGGGTTTTTTTCTGTTTTCAAAAAAGTCCCCCCCATCCCCCCCCTTAGTTCGATTTTGCCCATTAACGAACTTGACCGAGATTTTATGTCCCTTGATTTTATGTATCAGTTTCGAAAAGATGCGGGAGTTGGAACCGCCTACTTCGAAAAATAACTTGTTTGCAGGCGGAGCCGGCAGGGATTTTTTTGTTTTTAATTTTTTTTTTTTTTGCTATAACGGTTAGTCCTATAGAAAACTTGTCAATATAAAAGTTTTAGATAATATTAAGAAGATTTATAATAAATTTAAGCGGATTTAAAATCTTGGGAATTGACGAAGTTATGAATTTTTTTCTTCTAAAACCCCACTCCCCTCCCCACCTTAAGGTAATTTTTAATTATATCAAAAATCTGTCATACATAAGTTTTTGGCCCTGTTCCTAGAAGTAATAACAACTTTAAACGGATTCGATACGTATCATAATTAAGCAATTATGTTTTTTTTTCTGTTTTCACAAAAAGTCCCCCCCCCCCTTGGTTTGATTTTGCCCATTAAAGAACTTGACCGAGATTTTATGCCCTTGATTTTATGTATCAGTTTCGAAAAGATGCGGCAGTTTGAACCGCCTACTTCGAAACCTAACTTGTTTGCAGGCGGATTCGGCAGGGATTTTTTTTTGTTTTTAATTTTTTTTTGGTATAACGGTTGGTCCTATAAAAAACTTGTCAATATAAAAGTTTTAGATAATATTAAGAGGATTTATAATAAATTTAAGCGGATTTGAAATCTTGGGAATTGATGAAGTTATGAATTTTTTTCTTCTAACCCCCCCCCCTTCCCCCGCTTAAGGCAATTTTTAATTATATCAAAAATCTGTCATGCATAAATTTTCGGCCCTTCTCCTAGAAGTAATAATAACGTCAAACGGATTCGATACGTATCATAATTAAGAAATTATGTTTTTTTTTTCTGTTTTCACAAAAGCCACCCCCCCATCCCCCCCCTTGGTTCGATTTTGCCCATTAACGAACTTGACCGAGATTTTATGCCCCTTGATTTTATGTATCAGTTTCGAAAAGATGCGGGAGTTGGAACGGCCTACTTCGAAAAATAACTTGTTTGCAGGCGGAGCCGGCAGGGATTTTTTTTTGTTTTTAATTTTTTTTTTTTGCTATAACGGTTGGTCCTATAAAAAACTTGTCAATATAAAAGTTTTAGATAATATTAAGAGGATTAATAATAAATTTACGCGGATGTGATATCTTGTGAATTGACGAAGCTATGATTTTTTTTCTTCTAAAACCCCCTTTTTTTCCCCCCCTTGGGGCCATTTTTAATTATATCAAAAATCTGTCATACATAAATTTTCGGCCCTTCTCCTAGAAGTATTAATAACTTTAAATGGATTCGATACGTCTAATAATTAAGAAATTATAAGTTTTTTTCTGTTTTCACAAAAAGCCCCCCCACCCTCCCCCCCTTGGTTCGATTTTGCCCATTAACGAACTTGACCGAGATTTTATGCCCCTTGATTTTATGCATCAGTTTGTAAAAGGTTAATGCAGAATTTTTCCAGTTATCGTGGTCAGAAAAAAGTGACATAGATAGATAGATAGATAGATAGATAGATAGATAGATAGATAGATAGATACATAGATATATAAAGTTTTGAACTGGGGGTGGTTTTGGGTTCTGGGAGTCATGATCGGCGTAGATCTGCAAAAATTTTTCAAAATTTCCAACTTAGGTGTTTACTTTGGAAATTTTTTTAAAAGTTAAATTGATATAAATAATTTCCCCGAATGAATAATCTTAAATCTCAATTTTTTTAGAAATATACATAGATTAAATACTGATCATTTTCAATATATTTAAAAAAAGGCTTTACAGAGTAAAGCATATATTTGTAATCAGTGCGTCGAATGGCTGTAGAATCGCTGTTACTTTCTATATATAACACCAGTTTTTAGATGGACCTAGATGGCTTATTTTTAATTTATTTTATCAAATTCAAAGTGCCTCGATTTAAACAGTGATTATAGTGAAACAGTTTGTCATAATTGAGAAGAGCATAAATAAATAATTCACATATCCAATTTAAAAATAAAATTTACAAATTTATATATTACTTTAGAAATTTCAGTAATAAAATATAAGCATAATATTTTGAATAAAAAAAAAATGGGTAAATTTTGTTTTAAATATATATATATATTTATATTTTTATAGAAAAAGTATTGATATTTAATTCCTTTAAAATTCCTATTTCTGAAAATACGGTTAATGGTTAATGTTAACCCATTTAAATATATTTTAAAAGCTGTATTTCATACTAATGCAATTTTATGAACCTAATGTTGAATCACCAAAGAATAACTTTCTATATATAACCATCAGCTTTTAGATATGCCTAGATACTTTATTATATGTTTCGTTTATAAAATATCAGAATATTCTCATTTAATAGTGATTGCAATTTTTTTTAAAAATTCTATTCGAGAACAGAAGATAGTTAATTCACATATTCCAGTTAAAAATATAATCCTAAAGCAAAATATTAATTAAGAAATTTGAATGAAAAAATATAATTATAACATTCATAAATTCAGAACAAGTTATAGTTTTTGTTTTTATAAAAAGTATAATGACGCTTAAATTTAAACACAGTGAATTTTAGGATTTTAGAAAGTTAGTTAATGTTAAATAATAACCAATATAAATATATTTTAAAACTGTAAATATAATATCAGTTTATAGATTCTCTAAAGAATCAATTTTTAAGTATATACCACAAGATTCAAGATATACCAAGATGGATAAACAGGATATATCACATACAAACTGAGGTTATTAAATTTTTAAAATTCGTTATTAGGAACTTTCGAATTCAAGAGTTATGACGATACATTAAAACACGTTTTGTGGGGCATTGGTTTATCGAAGGAAAGCTATACAATCCTGCATTACTACTAAACTGCCTTTATCCGAAAGCATTCTCTATTCTAAAATTATTTTTTCAAACAATTTTTTATAAGATATTTTTGTTTCATTTAAGTAGACAGGCTCTAATTAATACGCTTATAAAGTATATGAAAGATTTTCATTTATCAAGCAAATTATATATATATATATATATATATATATGTCGTATTTCCAAGTTCAAATCCGGGATAAAAGGCAGTCGTGCTCGTGATAAACAGGGTTAGCTAGGTGATAGGTTTCCCTTTTAGCTCGCATCAGGCAGCCGTGTGGTATCATCAACAACAACAAGAAATGTCAGTCCATATTTTTAGTCAAAGAACATTTTATTTACAGTTAAAAACATCTCTTCAGGGAAAATGCTCATTAGCCAACGCTAAACGAAAAAAAAAATCTCCACGTTCCATTATTTTCTAGAATCCGTCCCGATTCTTTTAGCAAACACCAGCGTCAAAAAATCTCTCCGAATCAGGATGATCGTGTTTTTAAACTAGCTTGCGTAATAATACAGAATACGTCACGTGACCCACTTCTATCGAATCAAAAGGTCTCTTTAGGAACTCTATCAGTATTTCCGGTGGATTTATTTTATCGTAAAATGACTTCCTTACCGCCAAAAACTTTCTACGCCCTTCCAGAATATTCCATAATCTCGTACCAGATGCCTGTCATATCAACAAACGAGCTTATCTGTTTTTAGGCTGTAGCTAAACTTCGAATTTAATACGTAATAAAAATAATAAGAAGAAAAGAAAATGAATCTTTATAAAAGGAAAAAAAAAGAAAGAATTAAAGTTTTTCGGAAATATTTTAATAGACATTTGATATTTAATAATAGGATAACTTTATGAAATAAGGTTTTTTGAGCGGAATATTTTAAGAGATACGATATTTTAGCATTTAAATAAAGAAGTTATAGCAATTTGACCACACGGGAATAATACTAATGGATTTTAATAATGGATTAAAATAAAGATGTTCTATTTAAAGAATAAATTAAAAAAGCTATCGCCATTTTTAGACTAGCTACTTTCGAATTTTGATATTTAATAATAGGATAACTTTATGAAATAAGGTTTTTTGAGCGGAATATTTTAAGAGATACGATATTTTAGCATTTAAATAAAGAAGTTATAGCAATTTGACCACACGGGAATAATACTAATGAATTTTAATAATGGATTAAAATAAAGATGTTCTATTTAAAGAATAAATTAAAAAAGCTATCGCCATTTTTAGACTAGCTACTTTCGAATAAATATTATTAAGTGGATTAGGAATAATTGGCTTTACATATGGATAGTAAAAGGCTATTTTAAGAATGAGAATTATTTTAATAAGCTGGGTTATATACCGAATATTATTGAATGGACAAATTTTATAGAATAATTGCGGAAAAAAATTAAATTTTGTAATATATATATATATATATATATAATTATGCAAAATTATCTTTTTTATCTTTTCTATTTTTAGTAATTACTTACATTTTCTTTAAATAATATTTATTACAATTAATTATATTCTTTACTACATTATTATCCCACTTTAATTTCCATATTTTAAATAATAATTTAATCTTTAGAATTTTGCTCCTCTTTTTGGGAACAGATGGCAGCACTTCTATTTGTTCTTATTTTTACCATGAGCTGAATCATCAAATGTCTTCGCAGAGTATGGGTTAGTGCATCATATATATATATATATATATATAACCATAAATGAAACATTACCATAACACCAAGTTAAACAATGAAATAATGATTAAGTATGTAATAATTAGTTGCCAATAAAAGTATTCCCCAACACACTGAATATGGATACAATAACTTATTTAAAAGAATAAGAAATTAAATTAAAAATTGAAAAAATGGAATGAAATGAATGAAATGAAATGAAATTTGTGGAATCTAGACAGAATTATCAAGTCCCAAATGCCTAAATACCACAAATAAAATGAAATGAGAGGTTTCATCATCATATTAGCCATACATTGTTAAAGAAATGATTTTGGGACTACCTGCTCATAAACATGGTATCAAACCTGTGCAAAAATAAAAAATAAATATAATATTAAAAAGGAAAGAAGCCATACCTATAATATACAGAGAAAACATGAAATAGAGTCAGAAAGTATATAATCCATTTTGATTAAAAAAAGATACCTGTGCACCACATGAACCACACATGAACACAGCCAAAACTAGGGAATGAATTGCAAAAAATCATTACATGTTGCCAAATTTAGAATTAGAAAATGATTTTCTGAGTTGCCAGAAAAGATTTTAGAATATTATGAATATAATTGTAAAGCAACAGGAACATTTGTGCTGCCATCTATATTGGTAAAAAGTGAATATACACTGAATAAGAAGAGTAATGGATGAAAATTGATGTTTAAAAATTAAACCAAATTACTATATGAAATGATAGCAATTAGTTAAATAATAAATAAATGAAATTAATTAATAAATAGAATATCTAATTACATTAAAGTAATGGATGTATTAATGAATAATTCTATGTTAAAAATAAGATGTAAGAAGGAAAAATAATAATTAAAGCAATATAAAAATATATGTACCATGAAATGACATCAACTATTAAATAGCTGTGCCAAAAATGCAACATCACATAAATTAAATAAAAATAAAATAATAAATATTTGAATTAAGATACAAAGGATTTAAAATTAATATTAATTAAATATTGAAATGTATTAGTAACATATAATGTTTCTTCATACAAAGTTAAAAAATTATATACACTTAATATAAATGGTAAGGGTAGAACGTTCAATAAGAAATTAAAACATATTATATTAACACTTTAGAAAAGTATACATTATATTAGAAGTTAATATGATATTGTCCACCGTAGAAATTAATCCAAATGCATTAGATCAAAAACATTCTTAATATTAATGAATATAAATTCATTTAAATTAATTAAATAATGAATATGTAAATATAACTAAATTAATATACATATAAAAATATCACATCACAGTCCATTATAAAATGTGTAATATCAAACAGTCGTGTAAATCAAAATGACCCTTTTTTTTCTTTTTTTTTATAAATTAACCATGCTTTTTTTCCATACAACTCCGCCACACACCTCCTCAATCCAACATCTATATATATATATATATATATATATATATATATATATATATATATATATTTAATCTGGTTGAATCATTCATACGCCTTTTTTTGCTGGTGAGTTCTGTAAACTACTTTTTTGGGTTTTTAACAATTTCTTACGGATAATTACCTATTTTTTTATATTAATATTTCTTGGGTTTTATTTTGATTTGTTATAAAGGGCATAATATTATCATTTTTAGGTTTAATGCTGACAATATTTGATGAAATAACATATATTTACTAGGAATTAGGCTTAAGATGCTTCTCTGATGAATTTATGAGTTCTTCAAAGTATTTCATATTTGATTTTCATCGTATTGGGTTTAAATTTGTAGTATCATTTCATTTGAATTTTATACTGTTTCTTTCTTAGTTTTTCACACATATTTTCATACATTTTATTTTAACTATATATATCCCGGACTTTTTCGCCTGGACTATCCTGGCCAGGACTTTTTCGCCCGGTTGGGAAGACTACATTTCTTATGATTTCTTTACCAATTTGAATAATTGTGTCAAAATTAATCTAATATATATATATATATATATATATATAAGCTCAAAAAAGATTAAAAATAAAAATAAAAATAAAAATAAAATCCATGCGATAAGCGCTATAGCTGCACATAACCACACAGATTAAATATAGCACATTACAGCTTTTTGGTTGTTTTTCTTAGTTTTTTCTTATTCAGGTTATATTTGTTGAAATTTCTTTTATGTTTGTTGTTTATTCTTAGTTTAATGATTGTGCAAGATTCTGGGTCTGCCGAATGCACTTTATACATAATGTGCTATATATATATATATATATATATATTGCAACTCCAATTTATAATTTTTTTTCCCTTTCTCTCTATTTCTTTTTTCTTTTTTCAATATTGTTTAGGTATGAGTAAAATTTGGCCAATTACCATTGAAGCACAAGCTATGGTAATATTATGTTTGCACATGTTAATTATTAGCTATGTGGTATTCTGCATACACAATATCATTAATTATCTCTTTGGAGATTTAAGTAGAATGATAATAGAACTTGATATGTTTTTTGAAATTCATAGATATTATAATTATATATATATATATATATATATATATATATATATTGGAATCTTCAACATCAGACGCAAAGAATTTTATATTTCCAAATAAATAACATGCAATGGTTTATTTAGAGCACTGAAATGCATGGATATCTCACAATTAATGTGCTAAATTTCTTGTCAATAAATTTCAAAATACTAGCACCATTTTCTAGATATGGTTGCTTTCAAATATCGGACGTAGCAAATGCATCTCATATATCACAACTTACGTATTAACCTAAGTTAATTTGGAACATCCGTTATCAAACTAGGTTTGAAATCATGAGATTATAAAGTTACATTCGAATCTGTTTCCGGATGCACATTTTGATTAATGATAAAGTGATCTAAACAAATGCACGTTACTACGGAACTGCTATTCCGTGAAAAATAAAATAAAATAAAATAATTTTTCTGAAGTTATTTGATTAGCAATTGATTTATTCGTCTCACGAGGGGGTTGTTTTTAAATGGGTGAAACATGTTTTTGTACTTAGAATATGTTCAAAATGTATCATTAAGTGAAAATAATGTTGAAAGTTTAAAAGTCTGACACTCACTGCAAAATTACAGATATGATATTCACAAGTCATACAAATTTTATTTATAATTATTACATAGTTTTTGTGATATTTTAACATTGGTTATATTAACACAAATTAAAATATATTTCTTAAAAAGTTCGTCATTTCTTTGGTCACATAAGACTAGATATAAGAGCATAAATTATTTGAGAAAATCACAGAACAGAAACCAATTTATTAATAGTGAATTTTTCAATTGGATATTTGGAAAAATTTCAAATTAATTTAGTCTATTTTTAAAAAAAAATCATGTTTATTTCTTTTATATTATTTTTGGACATTTCATTAAATAAGAATATCATCAAAAGTTGTTATTTATGTAATAAAAGGCGTCGGCATATGGAGTACGTCACCTGTGTTTTTATGTTTTTAAAAACCGTCCGTACCAGATTAGATCAAATTAATTTAGTCTATTTAAAAATAAAATCATGTTTATTCCTTTTATATTATTATTGGACATTTCATTAAATAAGTGTGGTAGCGTGAGACGTTGTATATATAATTAATAAATTCCATTTATCGTTTGAAACGAAAAAACTTTATTTTAAATTAACACATTAAAAAAAAAAAAAAAAAAGTAAAAATGAAAAAAAAAATGATTATTCGTCTCCATGCTGTGAAATTACAATTTCAGACGAACTTCGATTCTGAAGTCCACTCAAAGACAACCTCACTCAAACTTGTTTCACCACCAACTGATTCAACATTCAACTCCTTCCACCTTCAACTGCCGTCAGCAATTTCACTTCCCAGGGGCTTTCCTTGCATTCCAGGAATTTCCCAGAAAACATTGCATTTCGTAGGGGCCCAGTTCTTTGTATCCACAAGAACAATACTTTACAATTCTTATCTACTCATTCAGATAACATATACCATTCAATACAAAGCATGTATTGCAGCTTGGCTTATCTCAAAGTGAAAATGAAATTCACACTATTGATAGAATTTTTGTCAATAGAGATCAATCTGTCAGAATATTTTCATTCCAGAGAGATTATCCTTTTTCCACAAATAAGGGAGGAGTTGAAACATGTCAACTCATCACAACACCTCCCCCTAAGGAAAAATTTCTAGAAGAAATTTGGCATATATATTAATAGAATAAGCTCCTTCAATCAATTTCTAAAGAGGTCAACAAAGCACAAAGGAATTTTGAATAACACATGAAAAATCCCTATAGAAAACAAACACATTCCCATACTCAGTATTTGATAGACCACACTGTCAACAGGATTTACTATAATCCCATAACTACAATACCAAAGTATAATTCCAGGAATAATATATACAATTGATGCCCTAAGAAAATTTTTGAAATACCTCACATACATATAATACCAAAAACAGATTACACTTTACATCATTCTAACAAAAAAATTAATAATAATAATAAAAAAGAAAGAATAAATCCATATATAACACAATGCCTAACACAATTTTCCCAAAAAAACAATTGCTTAAAAGCTTAATTTCGGACACTTCTACAAACAAAAGAAAACATACTAAATTATGCAATTATTAAATTAATGAAGTTTTACTATTACGAAAATATTAAGCATTAAATGATAAATAAACACAATACAGATATTACAATAATGAGTACTCCCAAATTTAGAATAAAACCTAGCTTAGAGAATTCTCCCAAAACCCAATATCTAAATTACTTCTATCAGAAAATCTTTTCGACAATAAATTTCGCTTTACAACCTCATGATCATAATTTTTCCTTTCAAAATCTTGTTTGATTTTAATAAATCTTTCTGTACGATCCGTTTTAAAAGTAGAATGCTCCATTCTTTTTAACTTTGAGTTTCCATATCCATTTTCTTGGCATTTAGCCCCCCAATTTTCTCTATCATTATCTTTCATCCCGGAGTTTATTTTTCTGGCCACAGTCATAGGTGAACTCAATTTCTTTCTAATTCTATTTCTAACATGTATAAATCCCATACTACCAACAAAATACCTGGGTATATTTACATCATGCTCAGAATTCTTTTCCCGAAATTGACCTCCTTTACCTGACCTTTTATCACTGTCCGTTCGAGACGCATCATCATTTAGATCGATCAATTTAGAGCCTTTTTCCAAATTCTTATCAGTCACGTCCCCCGGTGAATTTACCTCTATCTCATTAACAGACTTATTATCCCTTTCACAGATTTCATTCACAACCGTTTTTCTAACAACCCTTTGCTCATGATCGCTAGATAATCTGAGGGTTCCCTGCCCATTTAATTCTCTTTGATTCCCCACTTGTCTACACCCTGAATTTTGCTTATCTGTACTTCCAAATTTTAACAAGTTATAAACAGCGGGTGTTATCAGTGGAGGAGAATTCAGTTTTCTCACAACTGCAACCACCACATTCTTTTTAACATACTCTTTTTCATCTTCTATCAAAGCAATAGACACAGACATTAATTCCGCTTTTTGTTTATCTCCCAGGGCCGGAATAAGAAAAACCTTTCCCACATTTTTTGCCCTCCAGGGAACATCGCATCTATCAAAAACAGCAATTTGCGCCCCTGTGTCCTTAATCGCTTTTAACTTCTTACCATTTACGCATAAATCAATCATAGGTAAATCAGTTTCCACACCTTCCGTATTATTTAAACTTTTCCCATCATTTGTAACAATCCAACCTAGATTTCTACTCTCATAATTAGATTTATCTTTTAACCATTCCGCACAATTTTGTTTCACGTGACCTGGTTTTAAACAAAAAAAACATGTAATTTGCCTTTGTTTTTCAAAAGCCTGGTCCTTCTTAAATTTATCATTTTTCACAATATCTTTTCTATTTACAAAGTCCAATTTAGATTTAATTTTATTCTTAATATTAGAATTAAAGTCATCCCCATGAGTTTCTTGAAAAGATTTCTTTTCCCAAGGTTTTCTTTCCAATCTCTCAAATTCCCTTCTAACACGTTCAAACCTATCTGATTTCTCCGCGAGTTTAGAAGCAATCTTCATTTCCTCCCAATCATCCATAAATTTTTCTTTTATCTCAAAAGGGACGCGTTTTTTCAGTTGTTCCGTGAGCATTAGTTCTTTTAAGGATTCAAAATCCCTCACTTCTAACGAATCTAACCAATTATCAAGATAACCCCTTAACTCGTAAATCAGATCCACCCATAATTCATCAGATTTTCTTTGATGATTTTCAAATTTTTGCCTCAAGGCGCCTGTACTCAGCTTAAACCTATTTAACAAAACTTTCTTTATATACTGAAAATCATCCCACTTGTCTACAGGTTGCTTAACTATAATTTGAGCAATGCCCGAAGGTAATAAAGGAATTAATTGACTAACCCAATCCTCCTGAGAAATTTTAGCTTTCTTAGCTTGCCTTTCAAAAATCATAAAGAAAAGAGTGATATTGATTAATTTGGAATCAAAACGCGGAACTAAATCTTTTAAATTTACTCTAGAAGTTCTATGCAAATCAACATTCGACGAAACTCTAACAATATCCATAGAATTTTGAATACGCAATTTTTCTAATTCAAATTGTTGCTTAAGTTTATCTAATTCAAGTTGTTTATCAAGTTTATTTAATTCAAATTGTTTTTCTGATTCAAATTGTTTAAGTTTTACTTCTTGCGCTATCCGATCTAATTCAATTTGCCTCTCTCTTTCTTTACAATCTAATTCAATTTGTTTTTCCTGTACTTTCAGCTCCGCCTCTTGCTCAAGAATATACTGCAAGCGAATTTTAGCGAAACTCTCATCATAATCCACTACCTCAACAATACCCTGGATTATAGCTCTAGTTTTACACGTATTCGACACACTGGTCTCAAATTCATCTGCTAATAACAGCAAGACGCTTTTATTATATTTTGCTAAATACTCTACCATATTTTCCCCCAAAATATAATAAATTTCAAAATATCAGATATATTCAATTTACAATAATACAATAAATACAGAAATAGAATTTTCTTCACTATACGTATAATAATGTATTCAAAAACGACACAATTTCAATATAGCAAATTCTCATGCAACAGTGACGCCTTTCAAACTGAGTATATCCCCCAAAATAAATTTTATACCCAACAGTACAGTATAACATCAATTTATTTTGAAACATTAATCATAATCATCCACAGTATACCCATAAAATTAAGCTATAACTTTATTACTGTAAGAAATAAAATGTATATAAACAAAACTCTTAATTCCAAAAGTTTTATACAAAATTATGATTAAAATATCCTGATTAATAATCTCAATTAATCAATAACAATTTACTATACCCCAAGTAAATTTTAACATATACATAAGTATATAATTTTCTTAACCCAATATTATACCAAACAGATACCAGAAAATCAACAAACATAAAAATTCTAACTAAAAATTTAAGTACCAAATTAATAGCTTCCCTAGAATTCTTAAAATTTTCATAGAGTTTTGTTCCCCAAAATTAAAATTTATACACAAAATTCAATTTAAAACAGACCTCTATAGAAGATTTCATAAAAGAGCTTACCTCCAGATGCAGATATTTCCTCCACACTGATACCAGGCTTCCAAGCACTTCTAAAGATGACACGCACACAGATTTTTGAAGATTTGAAGACACTCAATTTCCTGATGAGGCACTAATTGCACCTTAGATCCGTATGTAGACAACTTAGATGGTACACCGCATATCTTCATTCCACTGATATAATTTGAAGCACACACAAATAGCACCAAGTCTATAGTTGACTGTTCATACACCTCACAGCTTTAGTCGATAAAGTTCTTTTACCAGTTCTCTACTTGCTAGAACTCCAAGAAAAATCCACGACTCCAATTAGGCTTCAAGACTCCACAACTCTGCTCGTCCGTTTTTCACTGGCTCTTCATCTGTTTGATCAGGTTAACATAGATCCGTAATCTAATTTACTCTAGATTACATATCCCATTTGCTGCCACCAATTAATTATATATACTATTGCTGTGGTAGCGTGAGACGTTGTATATATAATTAATAAATTCCATTTATCGTTTGAAACGAAAAAACTTTATTTTAAATTAACACATTAAAAAAAAAAGTAAAAATGAAAAAAAATGATTATTCGTCTCCATGCTGTGAAATTACAATTTCAGACGAACTTCGATTCTGAAGTCCACTCAAAGACAACCTCACTCAAACTTGTTTCACCACCAACTGATTCAACATTCAACTCCTTCCACCTTCAACTGCCGTCAGCAATTTCACTTCCCAGGGGCTTTCCTTGCATTCCAGGAATTTCCCAGAAAACATTGCATTTCGTAGGGGCCCAGTTCTTTGTATCCACAAGAACAATACTTTACAATTCTTATCTACTCATTCAGATAACATACCATTCAATGCAAAGCATGTATTGCAGCTTGGCTTATCTCAAAGTGAAAATGAAATTCACACTATTGATAGAATTTTTGTCAATAGAGATCAATCTGTCAGATTATTTTCATTCCAGAGAGATTATCCTTTTTCCACAAATAAGGGAGGAGTTGAAACATGTCAACTCATCACATAAGAATATCATCAAAAGATGTTATTTATGTAATAAAAGGCGTCGGCATATGGCGCACGTCACCTGTGTTTTTATGTTACTACAAACCGTCCGTGCCACATTAGTTCAAATTAATTTAGTCTATTTAAAAAAAAATCACGTTTATTTCTTTTATATTATTATTGGACATTTCATTAAATAAGAATATCATCAAAAGATGTTATTTATGTAATAAAAGGCGTCGGCATATGGCGCACGTCACCTGTGTTTTTATGTTACAACAAACCGTCCGTGCCACATTAGTTCAAATTAATTTAGTCTATTTTTTTTAAATCATTTGTATTGCTTTTATATTATTATTGGACATTTAATTAAATAAGAATATCATCAAACGTTATTATTTATGCTTTAAAAGGCGTTGGCGTAATGGAATACGCCACCTGTGTTTTTATGTTACTAAAAACCGCCCGTGGCACATTAGTTCAAATGAAATTAGTCTATTTTTTAACAATTTCATCTTTATTGCTTTTATATTATTATTGAACATTTCATTAAATAAGAATAGCATCAAATTTGTTATTTAGTCTTTAAGTACGCCACCCGTGTTTTTATGTTATTACAAACCAACTGTGTCACATTATGTAAAAATAAATTAGTTCGTTTTTAACAATTTCCTGTTTATTATTACTTTTATACTATTATTAGACATTGTATTGAAGAAGAATATCTTCAAAAGTTGTTATTTAGGCTTTAAAAGGCATTGGCGTATGGAGTACGACACCCGTGTTTTTATGTTATTACAAACCGAGTGTGTCACATTAGTTCAAATTAAATTAGTCTATTCTTTAACAATTTCATGTTTATTACTTTCATACTATTATAAGACATTTGATAGAACAAAAATATCACTAAAGGTTGTTATTTAGGCTTTAAAATACCTTGGTGCACACAGTACGCAGCCGGTGTTTTTAAGTTACGACAAAGTGTCCGCGTTTGTAAACGTTAAAGCGACACCGAACAATTTATTTTGCAAAAAATGACGAAAACTGAAAATTTTCAACGATTTGCTTAAAAATACTTTAGATATCTGTAGTATACAGTAATCTTCTAACATTTTCCAGGAAATCTCGCGAATGTTGAGTCTGTCTTTCTGCTCTAAAAAGGACTTACGCTCTATAATATTTTAATTAGAGTGGCACACCATTTAAAAAAAAACAAAAGAATATATTTATTACTGTTATACCTAACATATACGTAGACATTAAATTTACGCACAGGTTCTTACACATTCAATTTATTTATGAAAGATAATTCAAATGAACTGACTGGAGAAATAATTACAACGAAAAAAGCATGTGTTTTTATAAAAAGTAATTCCGACTCTCTCTGTTCGAAAAGAGATTATAAGTTATTAGTGGGTCGGTATGCGATACAATATTAAAAAAGCAATATTTAAATACACCTAGATGCTTCTTTCACTTGTTTTCCATCTAAAGAGCAGTTTTAGCTCCGTCTCTACGAGAACATGAAAATGTTAAATTAACAGATTAAAGATGCCATTACCGTGCCACTTGTAATATCACTTAATAGAATTGCTTGTTCTCAACGCAATTTTATTGCAACCTTTCCCTCGTCGCGTCGCCGCTTATTTTTCATACACATAAGACTCTCTTATTACAATTTTCTCCATGCATTAAACGTATTGAATTTGAGTCTTAATTTTTTCCGGTTTGACCTTCATTTCGCTCGTTGTCGGTCATCTTCCATACCCATAACACTCTTATACTTGAATTAATTAATAAATTTGCAATACATCTAAATTTTGCGATAATTTTCAAAGAGAATTATTAAATGCGTTTAAACTTGTTTTTAAAGAAACATTAAAGAATAATAGAAAATTACTACCAATGGTACCCAACCTATGCGGAATCAATTTTTAAACATAACCAGCTATTTATGCTATTTAAACTTGTATTTAAAGAAACATTAAAGAGTAATGGAATTAAATGCGTTTAAACTTGTTTTTAAAGAAACATTAAAGAGTAATGGAAATTTACGACCAATAAGCTGAATCTATGCGGAATCAATTTTTAAACATAACCAGCTATTTTTGCTAGCTAAACTTGTTTTTAAAGAAACATTAAAGAGTAATGGAATTAAATGCGTTTAAACTTGTTTTTAAAGAAACATTAAAGAGTAATGAAATTAAATGCGTTTAAACTTGTTTTTAAAGAAACATTAAAGAGTAATCGAAATTTACGATCAATAAGCTGAATTTATGCGGAATAAATTTTTAAACATAACCAGCTATTTTTGCTAGCTAAACTTGTTTTTAAAGAAACATTAAAAAGTAATGGAATTAAATGCGTTTAAACTTGTTTTTAAAGAAACTAAAAAGTAATGGAATTAAATGCGTTTAAACGTGTTTTTAAAGAAACATTAATGAATAATGGAAATTTACGACAAATATGCTCAATCTATGCGGAATCAATTTTTAAATATAACCAGCTATTTTCAGATATACTTGGTTTGAAATATCATGCTTATCGCACGCTTGCTAAAGTAACTAAATTTGCAATACCCTTTATCAACTAAATTCAAGAGTTACGAAGTCACAATACAATCAGTTTCGACGGAAATTGGTTTACCTGGAGAATATTGCACAAACCTCCATTACTGCGAAATTGCTTGTTTCTGTAAAAAGTTCATTTTACCAAAATTACTTTTTTCACAAGAATATACTTCAAAAGAATTTGTTTTATTGAAACAGTATAAGGGACCAAATTAATTCAATTATATACTATTCCACTATTTTTGCTGTTATTAGAAATGCATTTAAGTTGATAAAACTAAAGTTGAAAATGTACCACGAAATCTCTTTTTTAACACATTCAGTTTTTTCACGACTCAATCATTTTTGAATTCCTGCAAGTTTACAATTAGCGTACTTTTTACGCATTTTCAAATGAAATATTAATGTATTATAAAATATTTTTTTAAAAGAACGTTTTAGAGAGTAATTAAAATTTACAACCTGTATGTATTTCCTGAATAACAATTTCTAAATATAAGTAGTATTTTCCAAATATAAGTAGCATTTTATAAATATAAGTAGCATTTTCTATATAAACCTGGTTTGAAATATTGGACTTATCGCATGTAATACTGGACTTATCGTCCGTTACTAAATTTACAATTTCCGTTATCAGCAAGATTTGAACTCAAGAGGTAGGAAGTCGCAGTAGAATCTGATACGGCGAAAATAATTTTATCAGGAAAATTTTACAGGAACTTGTATTACTACGAAATTGTTCGTATATGAAAATTTTCTCTTTCACGCGATTTCAAAATTCGGGAAAATTAAAAAAAGAAAACTTATTTTTCATAAGTATTTGTAAAAGTAAGCAGTTTTATTGAAATAACCAGTTGACTTATTCAAAGCATCCGCACTGCCATATTTGAGATTATTTGCTGATGCGTTCTTTGATTAATTTTTATTATTTGCAATTTTTAACCAAGCAATATGTTTTAACGAAATGTGAGAGTACAATATTTAAAGATTGTTCAAAAATTTTTCGCATGATACATTCATTCATCGTTGTGTAATAAAAGGGATGTTGACGTAAAAAATAACATATATGATTTCTTTGTCCTAAATTAATTCAATTTTAAAATAGTTCAGAATTTTCGTTTTCTATAGAAAATGCGTTTAATTTTATAAATATTCTGTTCAATATTTAATACGCATTTTCTATTTTTATGACACTTAAACTTTTCTATCTTTTTCACTTTTGATTTGATACATAAATGGATGATAAACATAAATTTTTGATATAGTGATTGATACACAAATTTATGACAAAACACATTCATACATAAATTTATGCTATAGTGAATCTTTCTGCTGAATTTTGAAATAAAATGGTAATATTTTAAAATAAGCGTATAAAATAATGTAAATTTATAATCAAATGATAAAATTCTGCAGGATAAATATAATCCCTCGTAGCTATAGGTACACTTACCTTTAAATATTGGAGTTAGTGCATGGTAATTAAAGTTATTAAATTTTGTAATATATGTTATCATTTACAAAGTTTATTTATTGCACTGTGTTCTATTACAGTTTATTTTTTGCCTTAGAACTATAAAATTATCTGTGCGAGTATTCGACTCATGAGCCTACACAGTTAATAATGTATTTCTAATTAAACGTAGTTCATTTAAAAAATAACACACCAAACATAATCATATCAGAAAATCGCTTCTCCACAAATTTCAAAATGCAAGTACTAATTTCCGGATACGTCTGCATTCAAATATTGGGCAGCTCACATATCACATACATCACAACCCATGCATTAGCCAATGTTAATTCGTAACATCCGTTATAAAGTAGGTTTGAATTAGTTATAAGTTAGAGTAAAACCGGTTTCAGCAACATACATTGATTAATGCCTAAAAGATACACGCAATTGTTCAATTCTGCAGAATTGCTCGTTTCTGAAAAATTAAATAAACCGCAGTTTTGGAATTAATAATCAATTTAAAAAACCCAGATTTTTTTAGATATTTATTTTTATATTCTAACAATGCTGACATTAGAAATAATATATATGATTTGCTTGGACTTAATTAATACAATTTTAAAATAATTTAGAATTTTCTATGTCTATAGTAAATGCGTTTTATTTTAATAAATTCCTGTTGAATATTTAATATGTATTTTCTGTTTTTATAACACTTAAACTTTCTTGTTTTTCTCCCTTTTTATTTTATACATAAATTTATGACAAAGCACATTGATACATAAATGTATGATATAGTGAATCTTTCTGCTATAAAGCAGTATAAAGTATAAAGTAAAACGTATAATGTAATGTAAATATATAATCAATGTTAAAACTCTGCAGAATAAGTATAATCACGCGTACTTAGGTGTACTTGCCTTTAAATATTGGACATAGTGCATGATAATTAAAGTTATTAAATTTTGTAATATATGTTATCATTTACAAAGTTTATTTATTGCACTGTGTTCTATTACAGTTTATTTTTTGCCTTAGAACTATAAAATTATCTGTGCGAGTATTCGTCTCATGAGCCTACACAGTTAATAATGTATTTCTAATTAAACCTATTTCATTTTAAGAAGAACAAACCAAACATAATCATATCAGAAAATGCTTTCGCCACAAATTTCAAAATGCAAGTACTAATTTCCGGATACGTCTGCATTTAAATATTGGACAGCTCACATATCACATACATCACAACCCATGCAGTATCCAAAGCTAATTCATAACATCCGTTATAAAGTACGTTTGAATTAGTTATAAGTTAGAGTTAAATCTGTTTCAGCAAACATATATTGATTAATACTTAAAAGATATACGCAATTGTTCATTTCTACAAAATTGCGCGTGTATGAAAAATTAAATAAACCGCAGTTTTGGAATTAATAATCAATTAAAAAAAACAGATTTTTTAGATATTTTTTTATATTATAACAAATAATATCTAATTATGTAGTTATCAGATTGTTTGCCTTTGAATAGACATTTTGAAAATTTGACTCCTATCGGATACAGAAAGGATAATTATTTTCTAATATTCGTTTAGAAAATTTAATGAGCTCGTGATAAAAGTTAAAATACCAAAATTTTCATAGTATAATAAAAACGAATAAAAAATAATACGTAACATTCAATTTTGTTATTTTAATGAAAAATTTCATTATATTGTAGAATTAGAAATTACACAGAACATTATTATAATTGCCAAAAAGATCCGATGGTTAATAATTTGTATTGAATAGGAAAAGCGGCAATTAATTAAAATATTAAAACAGACCTGCGTTAAATGACGTTTTTTTTCTTGGTATGCATAAAACATTATCTATGAATATGTACATAATTTAGGTGTGTATACTGATTTAAATTAGGTATGTATACTCATAAAAATATTATACGCATACACAAATGTTAGATTCCAAGTTAACAACTTGAACAATGTTTTGTTAAAGATTTTACAAAAAAAGAAATTTCTTCAATTGGAAATTCACCAATTTTCTCTGAACATAACTATGCAAAACTTTCAAAAAAATTTTTAAATAATTAAATGTATATATAAATTTATTTTCATCATTATAGTAATATATGATGCCAAAATTGAATGAACAATGATTTCCCGAAATTACAAATAGTATAACAATCATTTAACTATGAGAATTACATTAAGAATATTTCTTTAAATGATTTTTAAACTAATATAATATTTATGCGTAAGCTAATCTTTATCCACTAGCTTTTGATTTTATTGAATTCCAATTTTTATTGACAAGTTATGCAAATTTTTAACAATGCAAATCACCTAAATTAACTAGAATTAAGCTAGGGGAAAATGATTCAGTTTCATCTATACTAATATTATAAAGGAGTAATTCTTGTTTGTTTGTTTGTAGGGGGTAATCTCTGGAACTACCGAACCGATTTCAAAAGTGATGGTGGCAAATTGATGGTGACAACCCCTGCTCCAACATAGGCTATATTTTATGTCGGTGCCACTAACCCCAGGGGTTGCAGAAGCAAAAAACGTTCTAAAATTGCAATTTTTCAGTTATCACTCTGGCTGTCAAGCCCTGAGAGCTTGGCAGCCGGTTCTGTATGTATGTATGTACGTACGTAATGCGATAACTCTTCATAGAAATATCCGTTTTCCTTCAAATTTTGTTTATAGGTTCACTGTGTTAAGGCGCTCCCCTGATTAGTTTTCGGGATTGATTGGTTAAGTATAAAAGGGGGGGAACAAGGGGCTAATTCCCCCCCCTTAATTTATATAAATGGGTTTTTCATGCAGAATTATTCCGTTTTCCTTCAAATTTTGTTTATAGGTTCACTGAGTTAAGGCGCGTCCCTGATTAGTTTTCGGGATTGATTGGTCAAGTATAAAGGGGGGGAACAAGGGTCTAATTCCCCCACCCCCTTAATTTATATAAATGGGTTTTTCATGCAGAATTATTCCGTTTCCCTTCAAATTTTGTTTATAGGATCACTGAGTTAAGGCGCTTCCCTGATTAGTTTACGGGTTTGATTAGTTAAGTGTAAAGGGGGGGGGGGTCGGGGGGGGGCTAATCCCCCCTTAATTTATATAAATGGGTTTTTCATGCAGAATTATTGCGTTTTCCTTCAAATTTTGTTTATAGGTTCATTGGGTTAAGACGCTTCCCTGATTACTTTTCGGTATTGATTGGTTAAGTATAAAGGGGGGAACGGGGGATAATCCCCCCTTAATTTATTTAAATGGGTTTTTCATGCAGAATTATTCCGTTTTCCTTCAAATTTTGTTTATAGGTTCACTGTGTTAAGGCGCTTCCCTGATTAGTTTTCGGGATTGATTGGTTAAGTATAAAGGGGGGGGACGGGGGGATAATCCCGCCTTAATTTATATAAATGGGTTTCTCATGCAGAATTATTCTACTTGCTTCAAAATTTGTTTATAGGTTCATTGGGTTAAGACGCTTCCCTGATTAGTTTTCGGGATTGATTGATTAAGTATAAAGGGGGGGAACGGGGGCTAATACCCCCCTTAATTTATGTAAATGGGTTTTTCATGCAGAATTATCCCATTTCCTTCAAATTTCATTTATAGGTTCACTGTGTTAAGGCGCATCCCTGATTAGTTTTCGGGATTGATTGGTTAAGTATGAAGGGGGGAACAAGGGTCTAATTCCCCCTTATCTATACTAATATATAAAGTAGTAAAGATTGTTTGTTTGTTTGTAGAGGGTAATCTCTGGAACCACTGAAGCGATTTTAAAAGTGATGGTGGCAAATTAATGGTGACAATCCCTGCTCCAACATAGGCTATATTTTATGTCGGTGCCACCACCCCCAGGGGTGCAGGAGCGAAAAACGTTCTAAAATTTCGATTTTTTGTATACTGAAGGAGATAGAAGCATCAAATTTGGTATGGTAGTTACTTATAAGATGTAAATGCTCTCTAAGAACAAATTATAAAAACATTCGCAATTTAAAAGGGTGAGATGAGGAAGAAGCGTTCTAAAAACATTCTAAATTACAATTTCTATGGAATCTCTGAAACTACAGAACCGATTTCAAAAGTGATGGTGTCAAATGGATGGTGACAGTCCTTGCTCCAACATATGCTAAATTTTATGTCAGTGCTACTACCCGCAGAGGGTGCAGGAGCGAAAAACTTTCCAAAATTATGATATTTTCAATACTGAAGGAGTTAGGAACTTGACATTTTGTATGGTCGTTACTTACAAGATTTAAATGCTCTATAAGAACAAAGTCTAAAAAAATTCGAAATTTAAAAGGCTGAAATAAGCAAAAAATTTTCTAAAAACATTCTAAATTACAATTTCTATGGAATCTCTGGAACGACTAAAGCGATTTCAAAAGTGATGGTGGCAAATGGATGGTGACAATCCCTGCTCCAACATAGGCTATATTTTATATCGGTGCCACTACCCCGAGGGGGGTGCAGAAGCGAAAAACGTTCTAAAATTGCGATTTTTGCGATGCTGAAGGAGCTAGAAACTTGAAGTTCGGCATGATTGTTATTTATAAGATCTAAATGCGCTCTAAGAACAAATTCTAAAGAAAAATATCTAATGATTCTGCGATTTTTCAACTATTGAATTTCTAAAATTACCAAATTTCACCATAGAGTACCATAGCAAAACCTTCACGCGTAAAAAGATAATGATAAGGGCGACGTGTCCTGACGTGTATATTGGCTATAGCATGAGTAAAAAATTATAGTATCCTTATTATTCTGTTAAAATATCTAAGTTAATTATGAAATGTCAATATTTTGTTTGATTAAAGGTTCGTTAAGAGAAATTGACCAGCGTAGCGGGCGTAGCTTGCTAGTTAAAATATAAAATCGGAAGTTTGGATTCGAAAACACAAGAATTTGATGGGGGGGGGGAATAGATTAATGTGTAGTTGTTTTAAAAGAAGTGTTGTAATTTCTATAATAGCACCCGGTTAAATCAGATAGAAGAAACCAACCAATCACGAGTCCGAAAACTTCCCCGTCGTTCCTATACGAATAAAGGTAGTAATTTTTCAGCTTGGACGCTACAGAAATATGCCGCATTAATACATCTTTTCAATCAAAATGATCCTGATGCTCATTAGCTATTTTAAAGGTTGTCTCCGTGCCAGTCATAGGCATTTTCGGATTTTATTTCTGTTGTTATGAGAGAAAATAAAATTTTCGGGCCGTAATTAGATCCGTTGCGCGTGCTCTTGTTTTTATTTAAAATCGAATATATAATTTGATAATGCGTCGTTATTTGAATTAGAAAGCTGAAGTGCAGTCAGTATTGATCTTATTAGTTAAAGTGTGAAATTATGAGGAATCCTTTAACGATTAAGAAAACGATGATGAAGAATTCTGATAGGGGTATCAGATTCAAGTGGCAAATTGCATATAACTTCTTTATTATTAACTTAGCTGTGATAGAATTACTAAACGGAGTAAAAATGCTCCAAGAATGAATGTGAGAACGCTTGAAAATAATATTTGTTATAAAAGTGTATTACTTCCTGCAAACTTTATGAAGAAAACAACTTCCGTTCTGAAATACCCATTGAGCTCTATATATAACAGGAGTTCAGAATCAGTGGTCAGAAACATGAAAGGCAAATAAAGCTTGCAAGATAAAAGTAAACTACTCGGATATGCCAATCCCAAAACTTTCTTCTATCTTACAAAGATTTCGCATACACCAAACAGAATCAGCACCAATTTATATCAAGGTCTGACAATTTATATCAAGGTCAAAGTAACTGAATCTAAAGTTTTATTGAATTCTATGCATTAGTTCTTGAGATATGACTATTGCTAAAATCGTGTAAATCCTGCAAAATGCAGCATAGCAGCGCTACCTGTAGTGAGATTTAGACCAAAACCTAATCAACAACAACTTATCCCTTTAAGACCCAGCTCGCACGATCGTGCGGGTTAGATATTCATTTACATTTTTGCTTCTGAAACAGTCGTATGTAATAAAAACCCGAATCGAACGATCGTTCTGGTTAGCAGAAAGAGTGAAGTATCATTTTTCATCAACAGATGGCGGTTGTAGTCCATGTTTTACTTTCAGCAGGCATGTCTAGCTTTGTTTACAAGTACAACGGATATAGCTCATCATTTTATCTGTCGTAAAAAGGTAATTATCAGTATATTTCTAATTGCTTAGATAAATATTTTTGCTTTAATGTCTAACTAAGTGTAATATAATAGAAAACATTAATTATACTCTATTTATGTTGCTCTTACGACTCAAGATTTCCTCACCCGCACGATCGTGCAACTTGGGCGTTACGTTAGGTAGCAAATCACAAGAGAGCAAGCACAGCAGCGATGTGAACAAATCAATAGTCAGGTGGATCACAGCCATGCTGTGATCAGGCGATTTCCGCCCCGCACCCAGGTACTAACCCGTTAAGCTAGGCATTCATGCCGGGCAGGTAGGGGCCTGGTTAGCGGTATAAAAAAAAAAAAAAAGGTAAGTGTTTTTCAATGTTCATTTTGTTTTCTGTATCAACAATTTTGATGATAGCCAAAATAAAATGAAGTATGCTGTTATATAATTAATGCCATATTATTTTCTTGGGTGTTGTCATGGATGAATCCGTTTTCTTTTTTTTCCCAATTAATTTTTACTTTTTTTTTTTTAATTAATAAAATTTTCTAATACTTTTTCTAATTTTTTATGGAATACTTTGTTAACTTTTAACAAAGCAAAATAAAATACTTTTTCAGATGTCTAAACGGAAAGGAATTCTCACTCAATAAGAAATATTTCAATTGATGAATAAATCACACTCTGAATTTAGTGATCTCTTGGATAATGACGACGTTGCATACAAAACATTTGAAGCAAATTTATTAGAAGGACAGTCAAGTTCAGATGAGCTCGATGAAGAAAAAAAATGACAATTTTGGATCATTCTTCCTCCTCAAAATCCCTTGAACTCATCCCCCAAAGTTCTACCTCCAAGCCAGTTTCGGCAAATACAAAGAGAATGAAAAAAGAAGAAAAACAATACAAGTGGACTGTTAAAAAGTTCATTTCTGTATCTCATCCTGGACTTTTAGATATCACGCAATTGCAGGTATATTTTTCAATTCTTAAATTTTAATTAAAAAAGTTATAAACTTATAGAAAAAATAAAATCGATATCATAAAAAATAAGCTTTAAAAATATGGCAAACATTTTTTAATTAATTAAAATATGAATTTTTTGAAGTCGATAAATACATCTCCAATAATATGTTTTTTCCTTCTTTTTTAGGCTTTAGAGCCAGTAAGGACTCCATTACAGTATTTCAGCCAATACTTCCCAAATCATTTTTTGAAGACGCTGCTATCTTTACTAATCAATACTCTGTCATTAAAACTGGAAAATCCCTGAAAACTAATGGATTGGAATTAAAATCATTTTTGGCTTCCAATTTAATTCTGGGATGTGTAACATTTTCACGATTACGAATGTATTGGCAAACAGAAAATAAGTATCCACCAGTAGCTGATTAAAAAATAATACATCAATAATTACCTTATTTGTAACAATTTTATTTGTTTGAGTTTGTCTCTTCTATCCACTTAGAGCCAGAAAATGTATAAATCTTAAAATATTATAAGAAATAATTTCACAGGAAAAGCCCAACCCGCACGATCGTGCAGGTGTGGCTTCCATAGAAAAAGCCCAACCCGCACGATCGTGCGGGTACTCTCCACGCTCTAGGGGGGGAGGAAAAATTTTTTAATTATTTTTTTAAGTGTCATTAGGGTCAGTATAGAGTTAATAACCAGTAGAATGTAATATTTGATGATGAAAATGTTTCGGGTCTTAAAGGGTTAAGTCAACGCCTAACTGAATCTGAAGTTTGGTGAAAATCTGTGCATTAGTTCTTTAGATATAGTTATCGTGATAATAATGAAAAAAGTAGCATAGCAGCGCCACCTCTTGGACTATTTACATAAAAACGTAATCACCATCTATTTATTTCAAGGACTAACAGAATCTGAAGTTTGATGAAATTCCGTGCATTTGTTCTTGAGATATAGCTATCGTAATAATCGAGGAAAAAGTGGTATAGTAGCATCTACACCAAAAACGTAATCAGCGTCTATTTATGTCAAGGTCTAACTTAATCTGAAGTTTGATGAAATTCCGTGCATTTGTTCTTGAGATATAGCTATCGTAATAATCGAGGAAAAAGTGGTATAGCAGCGCCACGTGTTGGGTTATCTACACCAAAACGTAATCAGCGTCTATTTATGTCTAGGTCTAACTGAACCTGAAGTTTGATCAAAATAAGTGCATTAGTTCTTGAGATAGAACTATTGCGGAAATCGCAAAAATGCAGCATAGAAGCGCCACCTGTCGGGCGATTTTCACCAAAAACTAATCAGCACCAACTTATATTAGGGATTAACTGAATATAAAGTTTTATTAAAATTCGTGCAATGATTCTTGAGATAGAGCGCCCACAAAATTTCTGTCACATAAATACAGACAGACAGACTCACAGACTCACAAACAAACAATTTCTAAAAATGGTCAAAACGTGTTCAGGACCTTCTAAAACATGTAAATCCGTCGAAAACCGGAAGTCGAAGATTTTCATGAATCCAATACTTTCTTCTTGTAAAGATATAAGAAAGTAAAAATAGTCCGCGTTGTCAATTTCAGATATTAGCATTCTCATTTACTATTATCCTAATTTATACTTTTATAATTAAGCTATGCTTATCTAATTCATAAATAATTCACTAATCATGTAAGGGAATGCGATAAAATGCATGTTTTGCCTTGAATGCGAGCTAAAATTATCGTCACTGTATCCTACCACCCTGACCGCTGGAAATCATGTTGGGCATTAGGAAGACAGATCTCTTTTTATATTTGGAACTATGTGGAAATACCCTGCGTGCGTCTCGGTGTAATGAAAAAAGGTCGGAGTCATTCCAAAATCAGCTGAATCAAGGTCCGAATTTGTGCCAGAGCTTAAACTTAAGTTAGATCTTTTCGAAATCAAAAAAGTATTTGCCAAAAGAATCACAAAACTTCTTAATACCAACAAAAACATGCTTCACTGACTGTTATCATTTCTTTTAATAATTAGTTTTTATTATCATAGAAATTATGGATTTATAGAACTAATGTTGACCTTTACCATAAATAAATTTACTTTGATCGATAAAAATTGCGGAGTAAGAAGTTTTCCTATGTGTTCAATGTTAATGAATATTTAATAACCAAATCAATGAAACGTAACGAAAAAAATATAACAAACAAAAGAATGCTAATTAATTTAGAAGAGGAACACTTCATTGCATAGCATATTTATTTTTGAAAATAATATTACAATGATTTTTTTCTCAGTAAAACATTTTATTCCCGTTTATTATTTTTTATTTCTTGAATATAATTTTCTTTTAAGAAGTTAAGCAATGGATTGTAATGTCTCAATATTTTAATCACTTAATTCCTTGTACAAGAACACAGCGTTTCATATTTCAGCAGGATTGACATAAGAACTGAATTTATATTATTATAAACAATGAATAGTGTTCTAATATATATATATTATTTGACATAAGATATTAATTCATGAAAAAGTAGCTAGTATTATATGCAAACATTGTATGCTATTAATATTAATAGAATTATTTAAAATTGCTTATATGAATATGCCTTTGCTTAATTTGTCTATATTTTCTGGCAATACATATGTATATTGATAAAATAAACATGTTTGTATGTGTGTCGGCGTGTTGGCGGTGGCTAAGGAAATCTCAAATAAGTGAAAGTTTTCATTTTTTGAAAAATAATCGTTATATCAATTGAAAACCCTAATGAATATCGTAATATAGCGAACTTCCGTTGATCCAGCTATTGAGCCTGCGGTATTTCTTAGAATCTACATGCAGCAGGTGAAAGTGAAGCTTTCGATTATTCTACATTTTGAAATCACAATGTCGGGTCAACTTTATATATATACTAGGGGGCCTACCCCCTGCGAGCTACGCTCGCCAACCCCCGCTCAGACTTCGAGGCCTCTAAAAACATGACAGCGTGCTTTATTTTAAAAATATTGGTAAATCTGTAATTGGGTTGCCATGCTTTTAACATTTTAATGGGACATTTTTCGATTATCATGGCCTCATACACAGCTGTTGCGACAACTGACGACTGTTTTCGGGATTGATAAGTAAAATCAATTACTACTTGAAAACCAGCTTGTATAAAATGGTTAGGTTTAAATTGTGACTACCTCTCGGACTTTTAAAACAACAATCTCTATTCTATTCTTCCTTTGCGTTTAAGGATGAGAAAAATTCCATCTGCTTGTGAATAACATTAAGAACCACGGTATTGAAAAGTACTATGTTATAAACATTTTCAGTAACAGGTTTTAATTTTCTCTCTATTTTAGTGCACAATCATGCATATTTTCATGTTATTTTAAATATTTAAATTATTTTTTTAATTAATATGTATATACGAATTTTCTAATAATTATTTATCATACAAAATGAATAAAATATTTTGTGCATGCATGCCTGCATTTATTCGGCATCAATTGATGAGATATTTAAACAAATCTGCTATCCGCGGTAATTTTACACCATGTTCTGTCACTTGAATATTGTCCATAAGAAAATCGGGTACTTTTCCATCATAGGATCCTTTGCTTTTAGGTTTGGGAGTTTATTCGAGCTTCAAAAAGGGATAGATTCGTTAATATACATAGATTTGTTGCCAAAAGTTATGAAAATAAACCCAATGAACTTTTGGTGCTTTTCTATTATAGTAGTCTTGACGCTTTTTTAAAAAGCTTGGCGGAAAAAACCAAGCAGGATAGAAAACCAAGCAGGATATTTTATTCTTCCGTTCAGTTGGGCAATTATTATTTTATAATTAGTTTCAAATATCCGAATTAATGATTTTATAAATTCGTTTATTTAAATTTTACAAAAAAATAACAAAATGATATCAATAAATAATAATTACTATTAATTCCTTTCCCCCCCTTTCTTTTGCGTTTACCTAAATGACGTCATTTGGACGAATTTATTCAAAATATTTTCAGTTTATAAATTAAATTAAATGCTGACAGACGATTGAATCCTGACGATAGAAATGTCATTTTTTTTTTCAAATTTTCCTGAAAAACATAATTTAATCATAATCTTGTCTTCATTATCGATTGAAATAAAAGATAAATTCAATTTCAATTGGAAAATGACGAATAAAAAGAAATCAATAATCCCTATCGGGATCCTTTTCAATTTTTTTCCCTTTTTTGTCACAAAAAAACTGAGTAATTAGTTGCCATCATTACAGAAATGTCATTAAAATTAGAAAAAAATTAATATCTCGAAAACTAATTCCAATTTAAAAATTCTATTACCAGTTTTGACATCCGCGGATTTTTATGAACAATTGGTATTAATTTCACCATCAAGCGTTTAATATTTTATTAAAAATAGCCTTGAAACATAATCAGTCGTTTAATCAGTCGTTTCATAAAATCGTTTCATAAATTCGTTTCATAAAATCGTTTCACAAATTCGTTTCATTAGGATTTTATATATATAGGGTAGATAAAAAAAAAAAAAAATCGGTTTAGACGGTATTTTTAGTTCAGAAATTTTTAATATACATTAATTCAAAAAATCAAACTCGATTTACGCATCACATTTCAAGTTCTTCTTTTCTTTCCAATTTAACTGCCGCATCCGCTTCGCAGACAAAAACAAAATGCCCACTTATTATAGTATCTTTGCTTTCTAACAGTGTTTTTTTAAAAAGAAAATTAATTACTTTTTCAAAAATTAAAAAATATATTTTTCAAAGCTGGATTCCATGTTGGTTTTTGTGTTTTCCGATTCCTTTCCAAGTTTTCTGCTTTTTATACATTTTCAAACTGTTTCCTGAAGGAAAGAAAAATTTTAAAAACTTCACTTATTTGTAACTTACTCTTTTCCGGTTATGGTGGTAACTGTGGTTGTGAAAAATATTAAGTTTTACTATTTTAGCAGTCGATTAGCTTTCGTTTTCACCTTTTCCGTTTTTCCTCATGTTTTAAAATGCCACCTCCTTTTCCCGGATAAAAATACAAAAAGAAAACTACGTAAAATTTAAAGCTACAAATGTAAATATTTTTAGATTATGTTTAGATAACACTTAATTTCAGATTTCCTCATATAAGACATTTTTGTTTTATTTTTGCACTGCAAAATTGGTAGTGTCTATTTCTTTACATATCTTAAAAACGATAAAGCTTTTAAAAATTAAAATATCTCGTAATATGAAATTCCTAAATCCCTCTAAACCTGACAAAAAAGATGTTTCACCAACCGTTATGGAGTTTTCATTACTGTATTTTATTATTATGTAATTATGGAAATGAAGGATTTATAGAATTATTTTTGATCTTTAGAATAAACAAGTTTTCCTTGATCAATAAAATTGCGTAATTAGTGCGTTTTATTTTATTTTTTATATTAATGAATATTTAATGATCAAAAGCGAAGAAAATTAAAGAAATAATTATACTAAACAAAAGGAGTCGGATTACTTCAAATGATGGCCCCTTCATTGTATAATACATTTTCTTTTAAAAATAATACTATAAAAATGCTTTCCAAATAAATAATTCTATTCTTGCATATCTTTTTATTTCTTCACACTCTTTCAAGGTTTGAATAATGGCTTGCCATTTCTAAATAGTTTAATCTCTTAATTCTTTACGTAATAAAACAGCATTACAAAGAAAATGAATTGTCATTGTTCTAAATAATAAATGGATTTGTAACATTTTTGAATTTTTCTAGAGACTTGTGATATTAATTTCTAAAAATAAAGACGAAATACCTATATTTAAAAAACACCATTCATTGAAATATGTATCTACTGTTTTTATTTATTGAATATTAAGTTCAATTATATAAAACAAAATACGTCACATCGTTAGATTTAAAATTTAATTACGAAATTTTACGTTTGTATAAAATGATGAAAGCTTTGCGTAAATATGGGACTATACTAAGCAAAAATTATTACTAAATTTACTATTCTCCTAAACAAGAGAAGTCGGATTACTTCAAATAATAAAACCTTCATTACATAACACATTTTTGTTTTAAAATAATAGTATAATAATTATTACCTTATAAAATATCCCATTCTTGCATATGTTTTTATTTCTTCAATCTCTTTAAAATTTTAAATAGTGACTTGCTAAATAGTTTAATCTCTTAATTCTTTATTTTATAAATAACACTGTTAATTGTGATATGTATCTACTGTTTTTTTTAGAATATTATGCAAGTTTAGTTCTAAAAAAATCGCGTCACATTTTTGTTAAATTTGAAATGTAATTTGAAAATTTTACTTTTGTGTAAAATGGTGAAAACTTTTGTATGGACTTCGGAATAACATTTTGAATCTAATGAAGACATTTTAATAATTTCATCTACTTTAACACGAATCTGTGTGAAGAAATTCCATTGTATGTGCTTAATACTAAAGAATAATGCACGTTTATATTATATTATTTATATATAATTTTATTAACAGAAAAACTATGAACATACCACTATTATGGCCGAGAAAAATTCCACAGAATTTTTTTCTCTGTTGTAGGAGGGGAATTTTTCGTTATTTGAAGAAGGTCCGTTTAAAAAATATATATATCTTTCTCTTTGTGCTGCCATCTATGGATTATTGCGGAAGTATTCTTTATTAATTACACTTTAGGAATATTTCCCAACTTACCGTGGCATCGAACAAGGGACTGCCTGCCTTGAATAAATTATCTTAATGAGGCCAGCGGGGCCTTGCTAGAAGAGTTTGGAATGATGATATGGGTTTTCTTCAAATAGCGAATTTGGGCTTAAAAAATTTGGGATTTACAAAGCTAGCAATTTGGAAATTAATCGCGGGGTGTTTTTGTCGTTATGAGATGATGGTTGGGGTTTTAACACTTTAGTATTAAAATACGATAAAAACATGAATTATATTGTTGTGAGCTCGGGGTTCAAACGGATTGATGCCAAAACGTAAAAACAATCAACAGGCTTTATTCACTCTAAACAGTTCGATGAGAACACAGGTATCTTCACAAAAACATCAATATTCAGCAATCTTCAAATAGAATCAAAACACAGCAAATTTTCACACAGAACAATACGTTCAATACGGCGGCGGCGTATCGAATACAAAATCGCTCAGAGAAACGCAGTCTCAATATAAATGCCTCTAGAGTGGATTCAATCGCAGCTGACAATCAACTAACTCGTTGAGACCCGGCTCGTCCTTTTATAGGTTTTTAGAATTCTCCAGAATTTTGGAGAGCTTTCAGAAGTCCAGAAATTTTGAAGAGGTACAGGTATAGGAAGGTCACACAAAATGTCGCCAAATCCGTTGCCAAATAGTAGCTCATTTGGCGATATATCGCCAAATTTAGCGACAAAAATAAGTCAACAAAACCATTGCCAACTTGGCGATAAACCCATTCCTTGGCGATTTTCCCATAGACCTCCATTTTAATGACAATTCTGCAACGTTGCTTTACTTGCAAAGCACCCGAGGCCTTTTGCATTGTGTTCCATAATTCTCGACAGGAAATACATTAAATAATGCTGCAATTTCACAATAAAAAAAAGGAATACATTGATCTCTCACTTATGTGCGCTCTTTTTATGCGCGTTTTTCACTTATTCACGTTTTCTTCGCGGTCCCGGCCAGGGACATAGGAAAACCAATGATAACTCTTATTCATTTATGCGCCGCACTGAAATAGCACCTCTCACTTATGCGCGTCTCCAAAATTATTAAGATTTTCACCCTTTTTGTTCTGCTTCTAGAAAGACATTCCCTCGCCCTTCCCCTATTGTCCAGATTCCAGGAACACATTCGATTCCGCTAATTTATACATAGTAGTGTACATCGGGGGACGGGGTTCTCTTGTGATTTACGTCAGCAAAAGTCGCAGCCAATTAGAGCGGTTAGTATGGGACGTACCACGTGCTGTTGATTGCTAACGGGAAGAAATTTCTTTGGTGTTTTGATTAGACGGTCACGTTTTAAAATGGCGAAAAGTACGAATCTGTCGCTTCCGTTTAAAATGGATGTGATTAAGAAAAATGGAAGGAATCCTTGCACCTCAAAAAAAGCTTTAGCGGAGCATTTAAATGTCCCAGAATCGATATTGAGAGAGATTTTTAAAAATCGGGAAGCAATAATAGTAGCTCATCGAGAATGTAGAATTCAGGCGAGGAAAAGAAACAGAATTCAACACGGAAAATTCGAAGAATTTGAGAAAGTTTTGTTGTTATGGTTTAAAGAAACTCGTGCCTCGAACATTCCTGTTAATGTTGAGATTCTAAGGGAGAAGGCCGTACAGTTGTCAAACTCTTTTGAAATGGAAAACTTTTCTGCATACATGTATGGATTGAAAAATTCAAAAACAGGCATGGCTTGAAAACTCGTGTCCGTTTTGGGGAAAGTATGAGTGTCAATGAAGGAACTATAGAACAATGGAAAGAAGACTTGGCTACTTTGGTAAATTGTTACCAACTGAAAAACATCTACAATTGTGACGTATTTGGACTTTATAAAATGTTGCCCGACAGAACCTTAAACTTCAAGGGAGAACCATGCCATGGTGGGAAAAATGTATAAAAAGACTAACTGTCTTGCTGTGTTGCAACGCCGATAGTTCGGAAAAATTCCCACCATTGGTCATTGGCAGATCAAACGAACCTCACTGCTTTAAGAACGTGAAGAAGTTTCCTTGCATGGACTACACAAGCAACAAAAACGGCGTAGATGACATCGCACATTTTCTTGGATTTCCTTCATAAATTTGACAAGAAAATGGAAAAAGAAAACGGAAAGTTCTCTGATTCATGGACCTGTGTCCTGCTCACCCACAAGATCTTCAAACTTTCAATAACACGATAGTTGTGTTTTTCTTGCGAATTGCACGAGCTGGATTCAACTTTTGGATTTGAATGTCATTCGTCGTGTGAAAGTGCACTAATGAAAAACTTTAATCCGTCGACTTCTGGCTGCGTCAGAAACAAAACTTGCAACGAGAGATGAATTAAAGCAAGTTACCGTCCTTGATGCAATTTATATGTTGTGATCATCATGGCGAAACGTCACTGACAAGTGTATTAAAAGCTGCTTTAAGAAAGTAGTATTTCCGTTTCCAGCAGAAAATGAGAAGGGTTGGTTGGTTGTATAAGGTTTAATGGCGCAAGGTCCCATTGGGGACAAGCTGCACAAAAGTGAAAATTAAGAAAAAAACTAATGTAAGAAATCCATAACAAAACCAAAAAAAGAAACAAAGCATAATGAGCAAAACATCTGGATGGGGTCACCCATCCAGATACAGTCAAGGAAAAGGAAATTTGGCAACATACTTTCTGTCAACCTATTCACTTTGTCATTTCGTATACAGAAGCATTTTTTCAATATTTGTACAATTTGTTTAGCGGAAAATGTCATTTATCCTATTTTATATATTATCAGAAGTAATTTGTATAGAAAAACAATAATAATATACAAATAATTAACCTACGCATATAAACAAAAAAAAATCGTCGAATTTGTTTCCATGGCTGTTCCACCAAATCTCACTTTCTGATGCCACCAAATGTGGCACCAAATCTCACTTTCTGATGCCCGAATTGCGCCAAGCTTTAAAAAAAACGTCAAGACCCCTATAACAGAAAAGTACAAAAAGTTCATCGGGTTTGTTTTCATAACTTTTGGCAACAAATCTATGTATATTAACGAATCTATCCCTTTTTGATGCTCGAATTACGCCAAACCTAAAAGCAAAAGATCCTATGCTGGAACGGTACCCGATTTTCTTATGGACAATATTCAAGTGACATAACATGGTATAAAATTATCGCGGATAGTAAATTTTTTTAAATATCTCATCAATTGATGCCGAATAAAATGCAGGCATGCATGCACAAAATATTTAATTAATTTTGTATGATAAATAATTATTAGAAAATTTGTATATACATACTAATTAAAATAAATAATTTACATATTTAAAATAACATGAAAATATGCAGGATGGTGCACTAAAATAGAGAGAAAATTATAACCTGTTACTGAAAATGTCTATAACATAGTATTTTTCAGTACCGTGGTTCTTAATGTTATTCACAAGCAAATGGAATTTTTCTCATCCTTAAACGCAAAGGAAGAATAGAATACAGATTGTTGTTATAAAAGTCCGAGAAGTAGCCACAATTTAAACCTAACCATTTTATACAAGTTGGTTTTCAAGTTGTAATTGATTTTACTTATCAATCCCGAAAACAGTCGTCAGTTGTCGCAACAGCTGTGTATGAGGCCATGATAATCAAAAAATGCCCCATTAAAACGTTAAAAGCATGGCAACTCAATTACAGATTTACTAATATTTTTTAAAATAAAGCATGCTGTCATGTTTTTAGAGGCCTCGAAGTCTGAGCGGGGGTTGGCGAGCGTAGCTCGCAGGGGGTAGACCCCCTAGTTTAAAATATAAGATTTTATTATACGTATCATATATATTTACATATTGTATTGAACAATTGTATTGAACACAACTCTGTTTCGCAATTTTAAATTGTGTATTTTTTAGTTGTAATTCGTTTTAAAAAGTATATATTTATGAATCATAATTTAGCTTTTGCTTTCATTTTTATTTCCAAATATTTCACGTTATCTTTGGAGAAAGAGAAAATTGTTATTGATAAACACAACATTCATATTCCAATATATAGAAAATGATATATTATTTATATTAAAATATGATTCACTAAACTGAAGTGTCAGATGAGGGAAACTTGAATTTATAATGATTTAGAATTATTTTACGATAATTCTAAGAGGTTAAATTACAATTTTCGATTCCGAAGTCTTTCCGATATGTGAGATTCCTCATATCCTCATTAGCAAATGAACACTAGAGCAATTTCAAGTATTATATTCATGAGTATTTAAATGGAAATATTTCCTATTTGATGCTATTATGTATTGAATTATGGAATCATTTATACTATTACGATGAAATGTATTATTAGTCTGATTTTGTTAATGGTTTTTGTTTTGTTAATGTTACATACAGAGTTTTAACTTTCAAATGTAAAAATAAATTTAACAATTCTTTTAATGAATAACCTAACATGTTAAACCGAACGGATATTTTTAGAGGAAAAAGCTTTTGTTGAAATTTAGAACATTTTATTGGAAATAAGTTTTATCGTAAATTGTACAAGAAAATAAATTCTGATAATTTCTATAATTAAAGAAATTAGTTTAATAATTTACTTTCTCTTTATCTTGTTATTGAAATATGATTCTAAAATAGCTGGTTGAATTTTGGGGTATTAGATGAATCATTCTATTAAAATACTATAATTTTTGGATATACATAAATGTTCCTAATGCGTTGATAAAATGTTCATTAATAAGCTCACAGAGAGTAAGTCCTAAACGATACATGTTAGTAGGAGGGGAGACACGATGTTTTCTATAAATTAATTTATCAAAAATGGATATTTCTAAAAATTACATGTAAAAAATAAACAATTACATTGTTTTTAAATGCAGATACAGTCAACGTTTGTCATTGCATTCTTTAATTGTGTCGTCTAGTTGTAAAACCAGCCATCTCCAAAAAGTATAATTTTGAGTAAAAGCTGATTTTTTGCCACATTTAGCCAAAATAATATTAGAATCAAAACTCTTTAGTTTTATAGTCATTAAGGCAGTATATTTGAAAACACAAAATAATGTGGCAGGGGCACATGAAATGAGGGGGCTATTTAAGTCTTTGTTTTGGATTAGGCCACTTTTGCAACTTACTTTGGAGTTGGCCGGTTTTGCAACAAACCAGAAATTAATTTTTGCTAAATTTAATGTGACATTGGATTTTTAGGGGTAGCAAACACACAAAAATGTTCCAGGAAGCGTTGAGGAGCATTGGTAAGCTTTTGAAGAGTCCCCACATCTTAGATTTCTTGCATTACCAGTCGGGCAGTACCTGAAAAAAAAAACTGCCAGAAATGATGAAAATGTAATCACAAATGTATTCTTTCAGATTTTAACTGTAGCAAAAGCCCGTTCATTCCGCATCTACAATCCTCAACATACAAAAATTATTAAAAAATTTAAATGGAAGAATATTTTATTAGAAAATTCTTATATTTATCAGAGAAAGCGAAAGGAGAGGACGCAGAAAAGTATTTTGCCTAGAGCATAAAATATGTTAATCCGCTCCTGGTTATCACAAGGTGAACTTTGGCTTTTTTCCTTTTCCACGTCGTAGGGTCACTTTTCTTCTTCCTTGATTGATTAGGAGATACACACAAACTTTTCCATAGTCAGAGAAAACACGAAACTAAATTATTAGAAACTTTGTATGCACCAAGGAGGAGCAGTCACAGGCGAGAGAAAACACTATAACATTAAACTAATCAACAAGTGAGAGGTTACTGTGGGGAGAAGCAGAAGTGCCATCTATAGCGGATATGGAGATGGCCGCTTTTGAACCTCACTAGTTTAGGGATCTGGCCGGTTTTGCAGCACATCGTGATTTTCAAACGCATATAACACAGGGGTTCGACCAGCTTGGCTTGTTTATTGTTTCCAGATGGTAGAAACGTTTACTTAGAACTTAAAAAGCTGAAAAAAACACATTTTCAAATTTTGAGGAGTTGGCCGATTTTGCAACTAGACGACACAATTATAGCAATTAGTGATGGAAAAATCGAGTGATTTTGGTAATCGAATTATTTGTATCCGAGTTATTTTTATATTCGAATGATTATAAAAGAATCGATTATAAATGGCGTCAATGCTTATGAAAGTGTTTAATTTTTTTATGACCTTCAAACATTTTTTTTTGCCTTTACATGACGTTTGGTACATGTCACATCAGTAATTTAAAATTATAAGAAACTTGATGTAAAATTTAAATGTTTAACTAGAAAAAAAAATGCAAGACAACTTTAAAGCGGAATTAATAAATAAGCCAAAATTAAAAGATGTATTACAAGAAATCTCTCTGTGCTGTATTTAACTAAATTTAAATATTTTATCTTAATTAATCCTTATATTTTTAATCGCTATCAAAGTAAAAACATACATTGTATTAATTAATTATTGAAATGCATAGTTGCATACTTGCATAGTTTAAAGTTATTTGCATAGTTATTAAGCTTGAGAAATTATTCATAGATGAATCACATGAAAGACACAGACATATTGAAACTGTGACTGAAAATTATACTTGGTGTACATACTTGGTGTTCTCTCTCTCTTTTCTTTTACACTTTTTTTCTCTCCTACTGTACAGTTACTAGTATAAATAAGAAAGTACGAGAAAAAAAATAATTTTCCTTATAAATATCATATTATTATGCCATTTCTATTTTTAAAAATCAAAATAACTTAGTTTTACTTCTCAACTTTTGATTATCACATTTGAAGTTAAGTACCTCAATATGTTTAAAAATTCGTAATCGCGTATGTAAATGATAGTATATACATGGTTTATTAGCAATTTTGTAAAGAAACAGAGTTATTTCCATATAGATATATCAACGGTATGACGGTGAAATTGTGTCTTGCATAAATTTACTTCAGAGTAATATTGTTAATATATTAGTTTATTATTTTCTTGAAATCTTGAATTTCAAAACAGATGTTTCAATGAATAAAAAAATAAAAAGACCTTATCTTCACTTCTCAACTTTTAATTATCACATTTTAAATTAATTATCTCAATAAGGTAAAGCTAGGATAGTTTGGGCACAATTCAAAAGAATAACAACAAAAAATCTAAATATTAATTTTTTGCTAAACTATCCATGAATGATTTTTACTTCATTTGTTTTTTATGCATTTCCATTGCTATTTTGTTGTTATGTTGTAATTTAATAGAACAGTTGTAATAAAACCAAGAAAGTTATTTTGCGCAATCTGTCCTTACAGGGTTGGTGTGATTACGCACACGGGTAAGAGAGATTGTTACTAATAATAACTACAATTAAATTCTTAAGAATAATAATCACGCTTAAATGAAATTGTTGTACGGTTTTTGTGAACAAATATTATTGTATTAAGAGTCAATATTTCAACCTAATAATTAAAAAATCAGAAAAAGAAAATTTTAAAAACGATTAAAAAATTTTAATTAAAGGAAAAAAATTAAAGAAACAGAAAAAGCAAGTCCATATAAGATTACAAAATAACATTAAGTTACTTGATAACACGTTTAACTTAAAATTAGTCCATTTTCATTTTTCATTTTTATATGCAAATTTACCAATAAGCTGCGTAATCTCTCCTAGCATGGAAACTAATGTTAACAATGCGCCATCTCTCCTAAGTAGCAGATGTGCAAACTCTCCAATTTCTGTAGGAGAGATTGCACGGTCTTTTATTTAAACATGGGCACTACTAAAACGAACCGTTGATGTTCACATTGTTAGTCTAGATTAGTAGCTAATGGGAAATCGTTTAATTTAAAATATTTTGTACTACTGACATTGTATAGAAATTCTGATGAATAGCTATGAAAATTCAAGCACTGACTTTGGTAAAACAAAACAAAATAGCAATGCTTTATCTTAGACGCTCAAAACAATCAACGTGCACTTTCAAGTAGACACTCCACTACTGATGTTGTACAACTACATGGAGTCGCTGCGCTCTCACTCTACTCTTTGTCACCGAACATCTATGTGCGCAATCTATCCGACCGCGCCACCTCTCCTGGCTTTACCTTATGTTTAAAAATCGTAATCTGGTATGTAAATTATAGTATATATAGTCTATTAGCTATTTTGTAAAGAAACGTAGTTTTTTCCATATGGATATATCAACGGTATGACGATGAAATTCTGTCTTTCATGAATTTACTTCATATTACTTTTAAATGCTAAAGGTGTAAAATTAACAACGTAATATAAATTAAAATAACTTTTATTAGTTGTGTTACATGTTTCGACTCTTTCCGAGTCATTTTCAAAAACAAAATGAGAATATTCTAAAGCTGCACGGGCTTTGAAGTTATTATTTTCATGTACTTAAAAAAAAAAAAAAAAATACGCACGTTATCTATTATTTTTTACTTGATTGCTTATTTTCATATCTTTGACTATGGAGTAATTCTAACCACAGTTTCGGTAAATTAAAAGATGCCGCATCGTTACATATTGTATTTTTGCGCGTGAGTATCTCTATGGTTTCTCTTATTATAGATGGATAGTATAGACTGGAGGGAAATATTATTTTACTTTCATTGAAATTTATTTGGATGGTTTCTTCTTGATATAATCTTGCCAGGGCGGTAGTTTTCCTATTGTATTTAATATCAGCTATATGCTCTTTTTTCTGCAATTAAATTTCCTGCTGGTCATGCCTATGTAATTGGAATTAGTGTGGAAGGGTGTGACGTCGAGTGAAACAAAAAGGCCAATAATAAGTAGAAAATACATTTATATGACGTCAAGCATGATAACAATGCATTGCAGTTCAACGCCAGAAAGTAGACGACGACACATTTTTATAGAAATTGCTCGAAGTTGCGGCCCCAAAGGTCATTTTACTGCGGACACCGACGGACGAAGAATTGCCGGACGCATTAAAATATATTCCTATAAACATGTCAAGTCTCCTTTCTGACGTGGAACTCTAATACATTGTAATCATGCTTTACGTCAAATAAATGTTTTTTCCAATTATTATTGGCCCTTTTTGTTCCACCCGACGTTACAAATATATATCATAATAATTATCCTTTCATAAATATTATTGACATCATGTTCAATGGTAAGTTTTCATCCTCTTGATGTCTTCTATCACTTCTCTTAATTTGTCGGTCAAATTTTGGAACATCCTGTATATATATATATATATATATATATATATATATATATATATATATATATATATATATATATATATATATATATATATATATATATATATATATATATAAGGTATTGAATATTATTAAACGCACAAAACATATTGTGATGAATATATTTCAATATCTGTTAAAGAATCATAAAAAATAGATTTGGTTTGATATCTTATTAAAATTTACAGAACATTTTTTTTTTGTATTGAGGACACATGATGTGTAACTTAATTAAACACTTTTTTTTCATTTGTTCAAAATTGATTAATCAAAACTTTTTCTATCATCCTTTTTTAATGACTATTTTTTTCATATTCTGAAACAATTAGTAATTGTTTACTGAATCATGACACTTTGCTAGCGTGACATATAGCTGTTCTCTTTTTTTCTATGCTTGCATTGATTTATTTTTAATCTTCGAATTATGCTCCCATCTTAATCAGGTTTCTAATAAAAATATTCTCTTCATGATAGAACAAACGTTTATGTTTTATAAAAGAATAAAAAATCATGTATTATTTTGTATTTTATCGGTACATTTCAAAGAAAAGTCTATCTAAAATAAGTTCTAGAACATAGAATGTGTAATATTTATAAATGTCTAACTTTTTCCTATGTGTTCAAAAATCAGTAACACAGATAGAGTCATCTACAAAAAAAAAAAAAAAGTTGTATGTTTTAATCTCCAAATTGTCACACACACATAATAAAAAGAAGGAAATAGCCATTTGATCGGAAAATTACGTAATTCGTTCAATTTCTGTTAAAGAAATAAGCTTAGGGTTTCGTCTTGCAACTTAAATTGTACCAAACACTGAAACTTTTATTACAAACATCTAATTTTGACATCATATTTGATTTTTTTGGTGAATTTTACTGAAGAATATCGAATTGAAGAATTTATTGAAGAATATCGAACGGAAAGATATCGTATCGCGTAGCATGAGAATTATGAAGGTTTAATGTCTGGAACACCTAACGTAAATGTCATTTCTAAAATCTTTGTAAAATATAGCGAATTCTCAAAGTCTCTTTATTAAAATATTAAATGACAGATACATGTAGAGAAATTAGTGAAATATTAGGAGTATATATTGAAAGTTATTTTGCATCAGTTTATAAACCTCCGTATGTACATCATTGATTGCATGAGTCACATCATGACGGTATTGATTGATCTTTTCCTCTGATACTCTTTTTCGCCCACGCCTTCCTTTATCCAATACTGAGCAGGTCTCCATTAAATTCTTGTGCCCACGTCCTATCAATTCGAGAAAAGCTCACGGAATTGGGGAATCGCTAGAATACAGCGATGAACAGTAATAAAGAATCATATAAAATAAATTTGGTTTGAAATCTTATTAAAATTTACAGAACATTTTTTTATTTGTATTGTTATGAATTTTGTATATATCTGTAAATATTCCATTTGTTTAAATTTATTTTATTTTATTATTGTGAAAATTGCAGTATTATTAATGTATTTCCTATTGAGCATCATGTAACTCAATGCTAAAGGCCTCAGGTGGTTTGCAAGGAAAACAACCTTACAGCATCGGTTTTTATAATGGAGTCTATGGAAAAATCGCCAAGGAATGGGTTTATCGCCAGGTTGGCAATGGTTTTGGCGACTTATTTTTGTCGCCAAATTTGGCGATATATCGCCAAATGTCGCCAAGTTGGCGACAGATTTGGCGACTTTTTGTGCAACCACCCCCCCCTTATACCTGTACATTGGGATCCTTTCTCGCTTAGATTCTCTATCGAAAGTTAAAGCACTTTCTGGTAATTTCTAGCATCTGAAGGCCCTGGAATAATCTGGAAAGATCTCTGAAGTCTATATAAGGGACCTCCATCAGTTCAATTCAGTTAGTTGTCTGTCAACTGCGATTGAATTCATACGAGAGGCTTTGCATTGAGAACTGTGTTACTCGGATCGATTTTGTCGTTGATACATCGTATTGAACGCATTGTTTCTGTGAGAAATTTTGCTGCGCTTTTATTGGTTTTGAAGATTACTGAATATCTTGTAATTTTCAGACGATATTTGTGATCGTATTGCACTGTTTATAGTGAATAAAGCCTTTTTATTGTTCTTATATATTGGCATCAGTCCTTTCGAACCCCGAGCTCACAACATTTGGTGTCAGAAGTGGGATTGAATGCCGATTACAAGAGCAATGGAGGAGCAACTGAACAAATTATTGGAGAAATTAGGAGCTATGGATGAAAAAATGACTGCCAACCTTGGCGAGTTGAAAGGAGAAATGAAGAAAGATATGTCAGCGATGGATGAGAAAATGACTGCGAACCAGGCTGAAATGAAGGAAATGTCGGAAGAAATGAAGAAGGAAATGTCAGCGATAGATGAGAAAATGACTGCCAACCTTGGCGACTTAAAAGATGAAATGAAGAAGGATATGTCAACCAACCTTGGAGAGTTGAAAGACTTAATAGAGGATAAAATAACATCTTTAAATGACAGAATTGACGGTGTGGAAAACAAAGTTGAAGGAAGATTTCAAGAAATAGAAGGAAAGGTAGAAGAAATTCAAAGGACAGCCAGTACCGTAGAAGAAAGAGTAGAAGAAAAAGTTCAAAAGATCGCCGAGACCGTTGAAGAAAGAGTAGAAGAAAAAGTTCAAAAGATCGCCAAGACCGTCGAAGAAAGCATAGAGAATGTAAAAAAAGATTTGGAAAAAGTCAAGAAACAGAAGATAACTGCCGGAAGCTATAGCGAAGATGTCAAGTATCAATCTATGCTTCCTCGTTCCTGTATTAAACTCTCGACCTATGACGGAAAATCCTCATGGCCAGTTTTTAAGACACAATTTGGGATCGTAGCGGACGCCAATGGATGGGATTCCCAGACAAAGGCTTGCCAGTTAGCTGCTTCTCTACGAGCTGATGCTGCCGACGTCCTACAGACTTTGCCTGCAAATGAACCGCTGGATTTTGAAACGCTCGTCAGTGCCTTAGAATTGCGCTTTGGCGAGAAATGCATGAAGGAATATAGCAGACTCCAGCTCAAAACTCGACAGCAGAAATCCACTGAATCCCTGCAAGAGCTTGCTACGGATGTCGCCGACTGAAATTAGAGAAAGCTTAGCTCTCCAGCATTTTATTGATGGTGTGCGTGACTCTGAGATCCAGAAAGCACTCCGGATTGCAGATCTCAGTGACTTAAATGGGGCTTTAGTTTATGCCCTGAAATTCGAGGCAGCCCAGCAAGCTACAAGGAAAGATCGACACTTTGAGCGAGTAGCCAACATGCCTGAGACGTCGGATAGAGCTGTGGAGCATTTACAGCAGCAGGTGAAGGACATGATGAGGCAGATGAACTCCTTGATGGACAATAAAACTGGCAGAAAGATCAAGTGCTGGAAATGCGGTGGAGAAGGCCATATTCAAAGAAACTGCCTAAAACGACCCAGCACAGAAGGTAATAGCTCCCCACGAACGGCGGAGCAGGAAAACTAATTAATGGCCATCTCGCGGGGCGGAGGTTGCCAGATTTTGAGAAGCCCCATTATCAAGTGTGTCAAATTTCTGCAAGAAGTTGCGGCGAGAACGGAGTTTTTATAGTCGGGCGTGTGAATGATTTGCCCTGTAATATGATCATCGATACAGGAGCCAATGTGACCATCATTCGGAAAGATCTAGCTCACCGGCTAAAGGAAAAACTCCTCTGGACCCCGCCCCGTGTTATCCTCCAAACCGTGACCGGGGATAAGATCGACATACATGGAAGAATGAAAATGAAAATAAAGTTTGGGAACGCCGCTTACCATCATACAGTCTATGTGTCCCATATTTCAGACCCTTTCATACTCGGACTGGACTTTTTAAAAGAGCATGGATTTACACTGGATTTTAAGAATAATGAGTTACGCTCTGCTCAAGTAGATGTCACAATTTTCAAACTTGGAAATGAGTCCGGGTCTATTCAACGGATCACAGCCAAGGCAGATGTTATCATCCCTCCTCGGACCAAAATGATAATACCTGGATTACCTGGAAACGAAAGAATTTTCCAGTATGGCTTGACTGGATATCCTGAGAAGAGCCCAAAGGGAGTGCTAATGGCATCAGCGCTGGTAGATCTGTCGAGAGATGTCATACCTGTGAGAATTGCGAACATAAGTGAAAAATCTAGAATTATCCAGAAGGGTGAAGTGCTTGCAACCTGTGCTCCAGTCACCTGTGTTTGCAAAGACCCGAGCTTGACGTTGTCGGAGCCGTCTACAAGTTTAACACCTGAAATTGGACGAAATGAGAATTTATCTCCTGAGCAGAGACATGCCGCAGAAAGACTGTTCCAGGAATTTAAGGATGTGTTTTCACAAAACGAGAATGATATAGATCGCACTTCTCTGACACGTCATAGAATTGATACTGCCGACCATCCACCGATTAAACAGCATCCAAGACGCTTGTCGTTCGCAAAACAAGAAGAGGTTTCTAAGCTCCTACGAGAGATGCAGGATAGTGACATCATCGAACCGTCATCAAGTCCGTGGGCCTCTCCCATCGTGTTGGTCCGAAAGAAAGATGGCTCCACAAGATTTTGTGTGGATTATCGTAAACTTAACGATATCACGAAGAAGGACAGCTATCCTCTACGAAGAATAGACGACACGCTAGATACTCTTTCAGGACATAAATGGTTTTCCACATTGGATTTGAAGAGTGGATATTGGCAAGTAGAGATCCATCCTGATGATAAAGAGAAGACCGCATTTACTACTGGACAAGGACTTTGGCAATTTAAAGTTATGCCGTTCGGGCTCTGCAATGCTCCAGCAACGTTCGAGCGCCTCATGGAGACATTGTTAAAAGGTCTGACCTTTGAAGCTTGTCTCATCTACCTAGATGACGTCATCATTGGTGGCCGCACGTTTGAAGAACATCTAGAGAATATTCGAAAAGTGTTAACGAAACTAAGAGCGGCGAATTTAAAGCTGAACCCTTTGAAATGCAAGTTCTTCCAACGAGAAGTAAACTATTTAGGACACATCATCTCAGCTGAAGGTGTTCGAACAGATCCTGAAAAAGTGTCTGCAGTAAAGCACTGGAAACGTCCGGAAAATGTCCATCAGTTGCGAAGTTTTCTGGGACTATGCACTCATTACAGAAAGTTTGTACAGGGGTTCTCCAACATCGCAAGACCCTTGCATAGGCTCACTGAAAGCAAACAGAAGTTTCTATGGACACAAGAATGCGACAATTCCTTCCAGCGGCTGAAAGAAGCTCTCACATCCTCTCCAGTCCTTACCTATCCAGACCCCGACAAACAATTCATTGTGGACACGGATGCCAGTCATGAAAGTGTCGGCGCTGTACTTTCCCAAGAAATAGACGGCCAAGAACGAGTCGTAGCATACTGGAGCAAATGTTTATCGAAACTAGAGCGGAATTATTGCGTCACTCGTAAGGAGTTATTAGCTATAGTGAAAACCATAGAACACTTCCATCACTATCTCTATGGCAGGAAATTTCTCCTTCGTACTGATCACGCATCCCTAACATGGCTGATGAATTTTAAGAACCCAGAGGGCCAAGTAGCCAGATGGATACAACGACTCCAGGAATACGACTTTGACATCAGGCATCGTAAAGGCTCATCGCATGGAAATGATGATGCCTTATCAAGAAAACCGTGTCCCGAAAGTTGTCGCTATTGTTCCAGAGCGGAGAACAAGTATAATCCCGAACATGTCATAAGCCAGACGAAGACTTCACTATCAACGCCACCAGATCCCTGGAGTGATGAGAAGATTCGAGAAGATCAAATGGCAGACTCTGACATCAAACCAATCTTGGAGTTATTAGAATCTTCTTGCACGAAGCCCAGTTGGAAAGACATCTCGACTTACAGTCCTACGACGAAGCAATATTGGGCACTTTGGAACTCCCTCCACGTCAGGAATGGTGTCCTGTACCGAAAATTCGAATCGGAAGATGGGAAGACATCTCGGTGGCAGTTGGTACTTCCTCGATCTCGAATCCCAGAGGTCCTCGAAGAATTACATGGCAGTCCCACCGGAGGCCATTTTGGAGTCATGAAAACATTACACAGAGTCCGAGAGCGCTTCTTCTGGGGAAAAACGAGAGGTGACGTCGAACAATGGTGCAGATCTTGCGATGCATGTGCAGCTCGGAAAGGACCAAAGAAACGTAGCCGAGGAAGACTACATCTCTACAATGTAGGAGCACCTTTCGAACGCATCGCCCTTGACATCCTAGGTCCTCTGCCAAGAAGTGCTGATGGCAGCAAATACCTCCTTGTTGTCATGGACTATTTTACAAAATGGCCTGAAGTCTATGCCATCCCTGATCAAGAAGCTTCTACGGTTGTGGATGCCTTGGTACACCAGTGGATATCAAGGTATGGAGTCCCCCTTCAAATGCATTCTGACCAGGGGAGAAATTTCATCTCTGCTGTGATTGAGGGTCTCTGTCAACTTCTCAGAATGGACAAAACTAGGACAACGCCTTTACATCCACAATCGGATGGCATGGTTGAGAGATTTAATCGTACCATCCTCAACAATCTCTCACTGCTAGTCTCAAGAAACCAACAAGACTGGGACCAAAAACTTCCCTTGTTTCTTCTCGCCTATCGCAGCGCCGTCCATGAAACAACCGGCTATTCCCCGTCTCAGATGTTTTTTGGACGTGATCTTCGTCTACCTTGTGATCTGATTTTTTGTCGCCCTCCAGATGCGCCTTCATCGCCAGAGGGATACGTGCAGAATCTCCAGGCACGATTTGAAGACGTCCACAACTTGGCTCGAGAGCGGATCAATATACAGACGGAGAAGATGAAGACCAGGTACGACACGAAAGCCACGGGACATCAATTCAAAGAAGGTGACAAGGTTTGGTTTTATAATCCGACTCGACGTAAAGGACTTTCTCCCAAACTGCAATCGCACTGGGACGGTCCTTATACAGTCCTAAACAGACTGAACGATGTCGTAATTCGGATCCGAAAGTCACCAAGTTCGAAGCCTAGAGTCGTTCATTACGACAGGCTAGCTCCATACTATGGCCATAGTACATAGTTCATATGGTATAGTGCATTGATTGTAAATAGTGTAATGTAAATAATGTAAATTAGCATGACCATGGTCTTGTATATAAGTTAATGTAATTATTTATTTTGCTTTTCATTATCATTATTATTATTATTTAAATACTTGTATGTAATAATGTCTATGCTTTAATTTCATAAGTGTATTTTTGTATAATTCAGCATTATGCATGTGTTTAATTGTTATTTTTCATGTAAACTTTAAGTGTTTTGAATAGTATAGCATTTGTTGGCAACGGGTTTGCTTTCCGATCAAAGGTTGAACTGCCCGGGACGTGCAGTCCTTGAGAGGGGGGCATTGTTATGAATTTTGTATATATCTGTAAATATTCCATTTGTTTAAATTTATTTTATTTTATTATTGTGAAAATTGCAGTATTATTAATGTATTTCCTATTGAGCATCATGTAACTCAATGCTAAAGGACTCAGGTGGTTTGCAAGGAAAACAACCTTACAGCATCGGTTTTTATAATGGAGTCTATGGAAAAATCGCCAAGGAATGGGTTTATCGCCAAGTTAGCAATGGTTTTGGCGACTTATTTTTGTCGCCAAATTTGGCGATATATCGCCAAATGTCGCCAAGTTGGCGACAGATTTGGCGACTTTTTGTGCAACCACCCCCCCCCTTATACCTGTACATTGGGATCCTTTCTCGCTTAGATTCTCTATCGAAAGTTAAAGCACTTTCTGGTAATTTCTAGCATCTGAAGGCCCTGGAATAATCTGGAAAGATCTCTGAAGTCTATATAAGGGACCTCCATCAGTTCAATTGAGTTAGTTGTCTGTCAACTGCGATTGAATTCATACGAGAGGCTTTGCATTGAGAACTGTGTTACTCGGATCGATTTTGTCGTTGATACGTCGTATTGAACGCATTGTTTCTGTGAGAAATTTTGCTGCGCTTTTATTGGATTTGAAGATTACTGAATATCTTGTAATTTTCAGAAGATATTTGTGATCGTATTGCACTGTTTATAGTGAATAAAGCATTTTTATTGTTCTTATATATTGGCATCAGTCCTTTCGAACCCCGAGCTCACAACAGTATTGAGGGCACATGATGTATAACTTAATTAAACACTTTTCCTGTATTTTTTCAAAACTGATTAATCAAAACATTTTCTATCATCCTTTTTTAATCACCTTTTTTCTTATATTCTCAAGAAATTAGTAATTGTTTACTGAATCATGTCACCATGGTAGCGTGACATATATCTTCGCTCTTTTTTTTTTTTTTCATATGCTTCCATTGATTTTTTTTATGCTTTCAATTACCTTTTAAACCAGATTGCTAATAACAATATCATCTTCATGACGAAATAAAAGTTTATGTTTTATAAAATAGTAAAAAAAAATATTATTACGCATTTTAGCTGTACATTCCAATGAAAAGTCTATCTAAAATAATCTGTAGAACATAAAATTTGTAATAATGTCGAACTTTTTTTTATATGTTCAAAAATAAATAACACAGACAGAGTCAATCCACACAAAAAAGAGAAAACTCCATAAGTTTTAATCTCCAAATTGTCACACATACACAAAAAGACATACCCATTTGATTCGAAATTATGTCTTTTTTTCAATTTCTGTTAAAGAAATAAGCTTATGGTCTCGTCTCCATACTGGAATTGTTCCAAGATCTGAAAATTTTAATAAAAACAATTAATTTTGACTTCATATTAGACTTTTTGGTGAATTTTATTTTAGATTAGCTGACCCGCCTGGCGTTGCCCGAGCCCTTGTAATAAACTTAAATCTCTTAAAAAACGGAACTCTGGCCACGGTCTACGATTGCTTTGGAACCGTATACCCGGCATGCTCGTACGCTCTAGAAAATCTTTTATTTCCCCCTACCACCGCCAGGGGAGCATTCTGTTCTAAACAAACCTCTTTCCGAACGAACTTCTGAGACAGGCCCTCGCTGCCTACGTTACTGTAGGCGCATTACAAAATTGAGCTGGTTTCGAGAAGATTGGAACATTATTAGCCCAGTTATTGCAATAAAGCATAGTTAGAGAAAATAACCTTCAATGAGGTGCCGAGGGGAGGGGATGTTCGAGTGTCCTTCAGAAAATGACTAATTAGGAGACCCACTATGCATGCATAAAAATTCGTTAGTTTTGTTAAGCTAGGAACTTAATTACAACGTTGGTTTAAACTCTTATTGGTAAATATTGGTAACCGCTACTCATAAATTTAATTTAATGTTATAAAGGGTGACTATTAAGTTAAATATAATGTTTGGAATCACTTGCGTTGAAATCGGAAAGATAGTTGCTGATATATAGAAACGGGGCATAGTTAGAGAAAAACCTTAAAGGAGGGGCCGGGGGAGGGTAGGGTTCTTCAAGTACCCTTCAGCAAATGACTAATTAAGAGAAGCACTATGCATCTTTCGAAATTCGTTGGTTTGCTTAAGTTATAGGAACTTAGTTGTAATTTTCCAACTGGACGAAAAATATCCGAGCCAGGATTCAAACCTGGGATCTCTTGGCTGAAGCTGCCACGCTCTACCTACTGAACTATCCCGGTTGAATCTGGAGGGCATAATTCATCCAGTTAACCTTATTGATCATAGAATCTTGTCTGATATTTTAATCAGCTCAACAGAATAGATCGCAGGTAGTGGAACTCCAGTAAACGTTGGATACGTGATTACACTGGATTAATTTTAACACAATTATTCAAATTGGTAAAGAAATCATACGAGTTGTAATTTTCCAACTGGACAAAAAATGTCCGTCGGACATTTTTCGGACATTTTTCGGACATTTTACGGACATTTTTCGTCCAGTTGGAAAATTACAACTCGTATGATTTCTTTACCAATTTGAATAATTGTGTTAAAATTAATCCAGTATAGGAATTTAATTACAAATTTGGCTTACCCAATTATTCGGAAATAGTGGTAACCGCTACTCATAAATTTAGTTTAATGTTATAAAGAGGGACTATTAAGTTAATTATAATGTTTGGAATCACTTGCGTTGAAATCGGAAAGATAGTTGCTGAGATATGAAAACGGAGCATAGTTACAGAAAAAACCTTGAAGGAAGTCCTAGGGTGGAGGGGATGTTCAAGTGCCCTTCAGCAAATGACTAATTAGGAGGACCACTATGCATCTTTCAAAATTCGTTCGTTTGATTAAGCTTTTAACTTAATTAGAAATTTTGCTTAAACTATTATTCGTAAATAGTGGTAACCGCTACTCATAATTTTTGTTTCATGTTATAAAAAGTGACAATTAAGTTAATTATAATATTTGGAATCACTTGCGTTGAAATCGGAAAGATAGTTGCTGAGATATGGAAACGGATCATAGTTAGAGAAAAAACCTTGAAGGACGGGCCGGGGGGAGGGGTTGTTCAAGTGTCCTTCGGCAAATGACTAATTAGAAAGACCACTATGCATCTTTCAAAATTCGTTCGTTTGCTTAAGCTAGGAACGTAATTACAAATTTGGCTTAAACTATTATTTGGAAATAGTGGTAACGGCTACTCATAAATGTAGTTTAATGTTATAAAGAGTGACTATTAAGTTAATTATAATGTTTGGAACCACTTGCGTTGAAATCGGAAAAATAGTTGCTGAGATATGGAAACGGAGCATAGTTAGAGAAAAAACCTTGAAGGAGGTCCCGGGGGGGGGGGAAGGGGATGTTCAAGTGCCCTTCAGCAAATGACTAATTGGTAGGACCACTATGCATCTTTCAAAATTCGTTCGTTTCCTTAAGCTTTAAATTTAATTACAAATTTGGCTTAAACTGTTATTCGTAAATAGTGGTAACCGCTACTCATAAATTTAGATTAATGTTATAAAGGGTGATTATTAAATTAATTATAATGTTTGAAATCACCTGCTTTGAAATCGGAAAGATAGTTGCTGAGATATGGAAACGGAGCAGAGTTAGAGAAAAAACCTTGAAGGGCGGGCCAGGAGGGGGGGGGGTTGTTCAAGTGGCCTTCAGCAAATAATTAATTAGGAGGATCAAAATACATCTTTAAAGATTGATTGTTAAGCTAGGAACTTAATTTGAAATTTGGCTTATACTATTATTCGGAAATTCTGGTTACTGCTTTCTAGAAATACACCTTGAAGCTTAAATGTAATTAGACTCTCGCCCCTCTTCATTCCCGCAAATATAAAAAAGAATCTGTTAAATAAAGTTTTCTATATTAACAATCTCCATTATAATAATAAATGTCATGTAAATAAAAACAAGTGGGTAAGTGTGATCAAAGATCGCTCAAAGGGTTTCGTTTAATATTCCTTTCAAAACACTTTATCCTTTCTTTAATAAATTCAAACATATTTTATTTAGCAACAACAAGAAAAAAAAGTCATGTTTTTTATAAAGTAAAAATTTACCGGTCTATTTTTTCGTTTTTTCGGATATCTAAACCAGCCAGATAGCGGGCCAAGCCCGCTATTATATTCTGTCATAATAATATCCGCCATACGGACTAAATGCAGTATTTAAAAAATATGTATACCTTCAAAATGCGAATATTTCCATAATCGGATTTTTATCACGATTCAATATGTTTATCAAACTCATATATTTACCATTCTCTATTATTTATATTGATACTCGCTTTGTATTATACTCAAACATCTGAAAAATTAGTTAAACTTCCCATATGACGTAAGATTTTCTTTTTAATTCTCTAATGACGTGACATTAATCTGCTTTGTGTAAATACACATACTCATACTCCTTGCATTATTGAGGAATCTTAGACATTTTCCGTTTTATTACGACTATGACGTCAATCAATTTTATTTCATAATTATCTTTTTTTTCAATGGGCGAAACTTTTTATTTCATTTTCCTTTTTCACGTGGAAATCGTCTGATAGAAAATTAATTATTGTGGAAAGAATTTCATCGTGGATTTTTAATTTTTGGCATCTGCTATAATGAAAAGGTTTAAATTTAAAAGGAAGAGGCTGTTAGAATTTTGGTTTTTTATCTCAAATTATTAAAATAATACGAATTTTTCAAATTTTAATATTTTCAGCTCTTCGCAGCTGATATTCTGATTTATACACAAAGTTTCAACTCTGTAAGTTACATAGTTTTCGAGAATGGCTCTGTGACAGACAGACAACGGAGCGGGAGCAATAGGGTTTCGTGAGATGAACGAAACCCTAAAAAGAAAAAAAAAACTTAAACCAGACTAATTGTCACGAAGAAAAATGTGCCTGGAAAATATTTCAATCAGTGGGGCGTGTGTGTAATTTGTCATGTACAGGTGGCGCGACATTCGCATGGCTGATAACTTCAATCGATATTGACACTATTTAGTTAGGAATCCTTATTTATGCATCGCTACTCTGGTTTATTTAATTACTTCTGTGAAGAATGGATGCAACCAACCAGTGAACCAACCAACCCAAGAGATTAAAAGCGTATTTTTGATGAGAGTTCTTTGTGAATATTAATTAATATTTCAGTAAATAATTGAAATATTAAAATTCTGTGGTTTAGGTACATGTGGAGGGGGTTTGGAGTACCTAAATCTAAATTTACAGACTTCTAGGTGCGTTAAATTTTCCTAGCCATCGCCAACAGACAGACACACACACAGAACGAAACTTTATTTTATTAGTATAGATATCAAACGGGATGGTATTGGGTCATGTAGCACAAGAATTATGTGGTTTTAATGTCTGGTACTCCTAACGTAAAATTCAGATCTAAAATCTTTGCAAAATACAGGGAGTTCACAAAGTCTCTTAACAATTTCGCGGTTTTATTAAAATCATAAATGAACAGATACATGTATGTAAAGTAGTAAAATATTAGGAGTATACATTGAAAGTTATTTTGTATCAATTAATAAACCTCCGTATGTGCATAATTTGTTGCACGACTCACGCCATGTCGTTGTTTTTATCTGATACTCTTTGTCACATACGCCTTGCTTTATCCAATACTCAACATGTCTCTATTATATTTTTCTGTGCACGTTCGTCAATTCATGAAAAGCTCACGGAATTGATGGAGGCCGTATTAGTATTGTATAATGAAAGATGTTACTAAAAAGTCGTATTGACAATTAAATATATTTTTGAAGTACAAACCGATCAATTCATTACAAACCTAAACATCGCACGCGACCCACAGTTTTAGAACAGCTAGCATACAGGGATGAACAGTAACAAAGTTTTGTCAACATCAGCACAGTTACAGCACAGAAGATTTTTCCTTTCCGAGATCGTAGTGTTTATCATAAAGAATATAATCTAGAATGTGAACACGTCTTATAATTAATTGTTTTTTCAGATTCATCTCTAATATTTATCGACTTATAACGGTTTTCAACTTATATCAGGTGCCTTGAATGTGTATTTGAATGCATTAACGACTACAAGTTGCGGGTATTGGAAACCCGTAAGTATAATTGAAAAAAATTAATAATGTATGACATGAATAGGTGGTCATAATTCCAATGCTTATCTAAGAGGGAAAAAAAATATGGCGTGTGTCTCAAAGATTTTGCATGTCAAAAAAAAAAGTTTTTATATAAGTGTATACATTTTAGAAAGTTACGGAGAAAATAATTTTTTAAAGAGTTCACATAAGTATGAAGCTAATAAATGAGAAATGCTATAATTGTTTCTTTTGTCGAGATTTTTATAAATAGAGCTAAAAAACATGTTCTTTTGAAGTTACCTTTTTTTCTGCTTTTTTATTTTATTTTATTTTATTTTATTAAGTTTTTTAATGAGCGGTCTTTTTAAACTTATATTGATGATTCTAAAAATATCTTTTAAAAACATATAACTTTGTGTAAGTACAACGAAATATGGAAGTCTTCCAGGTTATCGGGAGATTACTATTCTTAAAATTCTATAGCAATGAGGTTTGTTTCTTAATTTAGATAGTTTGCTAGATCATTCAAAATTTGGTTTCCAGATTTTTTTTTAATCAGCTGATAATCGTGAATTTTAGATATATGATTTAGCATTAATCTTTCCATGATTTTTAAACATATTTTATCTTGTCTTTTTTGAATGGTAAGGATTGTAGTTGGAATTATTTGATAAATCTAACGTATTCTTATATATCTAAAGAAATACAAAATCAACAAATTAAGGAGAAGAACCTTAAGAAATACGAAATGACTTTGAAAAGTGGTACAAAAACGTATACCAAAAATTTATATTTTGTTATTATATGTATAAAACATAATTATCGCAAAGAGATTAGAAAAACACTGTTTTCGTTTGGAATGATTAGAAACAAAATGTTAAACCAGCGTTCCTAAAACTCTGATACACGGACCACAAGTGGTTCTCGAGGTCTGCCATTGTTGTTCTCTAACATTTTCAAAGAGGCTTAAAAAATTAAATAGAAATGAATTATCTACTCCACAGTATAGCTAAGAATTAATGAGTTTATTAACTACACAGGTACTCCACTTGTTCTCGGCTTTTCAGTCTAGCTTGATTGCATGCCAGTTCGACAATTGTTGCAAATCTTAATCACGTGGCACCAAAAAAATGTGGAAGTATCGCAACTTGTTTCTTTTTCTGGCTGCGAGTGGTCCCGAAAAACATTCTGACTTAAATATGTTGTCCCCACCAGAAAAAAGAATACACAAATAATACAAAATACATAATACAAATAATAATAATAAATACAAAGAATACACAAATACAACTAATATATATAAATCATTTATACGATCGGATTAGCAATTAACTATTAATAAAATTGTTTATTTTCTATTTAAATTTTGAATTGTATAAGCTACTTTCAATGTCAACAATTGCATTTTATACCACAATTTCTTAAATTTACGAATTAAATGTTTCAGAAACGAGAAATGCTCTGTTAAGTAATGATCATACCAAATTGCAAATTAAAGTTGATTGGGCTTGCAAGTAATTAATTAACTGTAATTTCGCAGCTTTTTAAACATTATATAACAATATAAACTTGATAGAAAAAAATAAACAACAATTTTACTTAAATACTCTTGTATGTTTCTTAAATAGAGCCTTGGGAATAATTTTATATAAATTAGTCAAACAGAAAATAAAATTTCTGCGTTACATTTCTTTTGAATAAATAAAGAAAAATTTCATTAATTCTAAACAATGTCGCCTGACATGTACTAGAGATAATAATTGATGTGTCACTCAAAAATAAGTTTCGTTAACAACAAAAGGCATTTATTATGCTTGACGTTTTCTCTTTTTCTGTGAATAAATGGAACTAAGATAGGGATTCCTTTTCTAATTTTTGATTGTAAAATAAAATAAACTGAATGCAGAAATTCAGTGTCTGTTTATTATCGATACCGTATGTGATTCCAATCTAAGGAATATTGGGAAAAAAGTAATACTCAGATCAGTGCCATGACAGACTAATAAGAACTAAATAATGACAAATATCGATTCAAAAATTCTTCTTTTAAAGTTAGTTTATGTAAATTGCGATAAAGTGGTTATACTATAGCTACACAAAATTAAAGTTTTTCAGAAATATTTGAATTTGAAATTATACTTTTAATTTAAAGAGAAATTTAAATTTGGTTATTAAATATGAAATTCATTTGATGATAAAATAAAAATAGGAAACAACAAAGATTATGTGCTCTCAAATTTCTTTTTCATATTTCATTTAAATTTTCAGTTGAACTAACGTGTTTATAAATAAAAATATGAAATATGACTTTAACTCAAAATTTGTATAAAGACTAAAATGTAAAAGAAAATAATATAAAAATTTTATTTTACCTAATAAATACATTAATCAGATTTCATTTTCTGATAATTTTTGTGTATGGAAGTTATTGCATAATGTATGGAAGTTTTGTGTATAATGGAAGTTATTGCGTAAAAACTGCATGAAAAAAAAAAAAAAAAACATTATGATATTTTGTTTTTGTCTATGGTCTTTAATTTTAATTATTTTAATTTGTTCGCAACCATATAAACTTTTTATGCATACGAAAATAATTTTATGCAAACATAAACACGTGTACCGAGACTGCGAACAAAATAGAAAATTATGCATATTGTGCATGTGAAATATTCGTAACAAACATAAACTTGTGGAAGACAGTATTTCCAAATCTTTTATGTGATCATATCTAAAATAACCTTCTTACTTTTAATCACTACTATTTATAAATAACTATCTTCGTCTTATTTAATTGCAAATTTCTGCATAATATCGAATATTTCTATTTGAAAGTAGTGTACTCAAAAATAAAAAAAAGGTGCATGATCATTCTACGATACATGATTTCTTGTTTATAACCAACAAGTCTAGACTATATTCCCAGTGGGAATTTTTCAATGCATTATTTAATTCCATTGTGTCTTTACTACATATGCTACTGTGATATTATCATGTTATAAGCCTAGCTATATACAAATTTAGAAAGAATAATTCTTTAGTGAAAGAAATATGAAGTGTATAATATTCATGTGTATAATATTATCCAAAACAAAGCTGAAAAATGCATTTTGATTTTTAATTCGGATTTAAAATAAAAGAGATATATTGAAACTTTCCACTTAAAACTTGCACAAAACAAGTAACACACAACTGCTTACTGAAATAAGGGGTATAGTTATATAAATACTGTAATGAAAAATTTATAATGAAATTTTAGAGATTAAAAGGCAATGGTAACTTTAAAGAATGAATGAACAAGGAGTTTTATAGAAATATGAATTTTTCAATGATTTTTCATTTTCCTGTCTATGAATTCTCAGAATCTATTTTTCCTGTAAAATTCAAATAATAATAATAATAATAATAATAATAATAATAATAATAATTGACCTTGAAATAAATTGCATATTCAGTAATTTTCTTTAAAAAACTATTAATCGTGAATTGAAGCAAGTAGTGTATTCTTTTATTTAAAATAAGCACTTATTACTCTGAAAATATGCAATTCTAAATGCTCTGTGAATGAGAAAGAGAAATAGTTGTAAATGAAGTAATAGCGTGCACACAAAGACAATCTGAAAAATAGTTAATTTTCACACATATATAAATCTCTAAGAGAATAAAATAATAAGTTATAGCTTTATACTTTTTCAAAATTATGAACAAGTAGCTTTTATTCATATGAAACAAATTATAATCGTATTCTTTTCTTTTTAACATACCTTGTTAAACGTAGAAAGTATAATGTACTGATTTTCGACAGATTTTTTTTTTTTTTTTTTTTTTTTTTGTAAAGAAACAAAAAGAAGGTTGGTGAAAACGTCCACATTTGAATCACTTTTTCAGGAAAATTTTTGAATAAACAAATTATGCACAGTCAAGACAAACAAATACCCCCCCCCCCCTCCCTCCAAAATGAGAACGTTAACATATTCTATATTTATCTGTGCAATTGTGCATTCATTCTATTTTTATCAGAATAATTGCATATTAATTGTAGTTTTACCAATACTGTAGTATATTAAATGTTTCCCTTTAGCAGTATAATTGTATATTCACTGTTTTTTCTTTTCATTAATATTGTATATTAATTTTTTTTTTTTTTTTTTTTTTTTTTTTTTATGTTTACAATTGTATGGTTGCATACCCTTCACAAATATAAGTAACAATGCAAATTTCAAGAAACATTAATGGAAACCTAATCTGATATATCACCAATTTATATATTTTAAGAAAAATGCTTCATAAATCCAGAACCAATTTGGAATAAATAAAAAAAAAAAAAGAAAGTTGCGTTCTTCAATTTTTAAGAATTATATATTATGATGGGTTTATCAAATTCGCGTGTGACTTATTTTATTTATATATTTTGTAACGGCATGGCTTATAAAAGAAGAATTCTAAAAAACAAAATTATGTAAAAACATAATATACATCCCAAATTTGAGTATGTGTGTGTGTGTGTGTGTTTAATTACGATTTATGTATTCAGTGCTTCATTTATATTAAGTCCTATAAAGAACTAAATATTGATCAGAGTATCTTAATTCCATGCATTTTTTTACAAAACAATGCCTAAAATTTTACGTTTTTGTAGTTTCTTGGCAATTAATTCGCTAAGAAAAAGCATTTATAAAAAAATATTTTATGTAGAGCACGCTTCTATTCCTATTTAAAACTGGCTTATTAATAACACCTATTACATTAGTTACACAACATTTTAGTACAAGGAAATATATTTGTAAAATATATATCTCTCGCATAATATCAAAAAATTGCTGCACGAAATTTAGTTTCCCTGTACGATTGTTTGTATCGCTACCAAATTTAACTTATACGTTATGACGTAGTTTGCAAGAACTAGACTTTTGAAGTAGGCACATTAAAAAAAAATTAAAAAATAGGTGTCAAAATAATAATAATAAATTAAATAAGAGCAATGAACATCGGTATAATAATATGTAGTAAATTTGCAATCGGTAAAATAACAAATTTGAAGTTGTAGACAATATTGTTAAGGATACATATTATTTTAGTAACATTAATTAATTAAAACAATTCTTGCCTTAATTCAGTTAGAAAACTGGTGCAATTAACAGAACGAATATATTTTATAAATGACGTTATACATCTAAACTGAAACACAATTACGGCACTCTAAACCGAAGCAAAATTTATTAAGATAGAGTTCTGTAGTTTTTTTTAATACATCGCTAACCAGGTCCCTACCTGCCCGGCAAGAGTGCCTAGCTTGACGAGTTAGTACCTGGGTATGGGGTAATATTTGCCTGATCACAGCGTGGCTGTGATCTACCTAACAATAGCCTTGTTGGCATCGATGAATTGCTCTCTAGTGGTTTGCTACAGTAAACTACTTTGTTTGCCCGTTCAAGGTTTCGATTTCAGTTTGTTGAATTGGCAATTAAAAAAAAAGCAGAAATTAAAGACGAGAAAGGAATTGGTCTCGTAATTTAGAACCTTGATCAGATGACGAGACCATCACCTGACTATGCTCCTCAAGAGGTATAATTCCTAGGGAACTTGGAGGACTTTGCACCCACAATGGATTTTACATGCACTAAGCGTCATTAGGATACTACATAGATTTACATATTTGTCATGTCTGTTGGCTTGTCACGTTAATGTTGGGTTGTTGCTGTAGTGTTTACCGCCTTTTTTATGGGCTGATTTCAATTTTTTTGTTTCATTTGTCTCTATCAGGGTTTTTTTGACGTTTTTATGGGATCACCCCTGTAGTGGGATGTTTCTGTCTATAATCATTTGTTGAGTTTTTGTCTCTATCTTGATAAATTGATATCTCCAGCTTGTGCTAGTGCTGGTTGTCACATTTTGAAACTTCGACTTCTTTCGAGAGTTTCAATGGTTATTATGTCACTATCGTGGGCTTTGTCACATTGTAACTTTTGTTACAAGTGGTTGTTACATTTGTGGATATTACACACTCATTTTTGTTGGTTTTGTCACTTTAACTCACCCGTGCATTATAGCTGGGGGTTTTGATTTATATTTTTTCCCTTCGTGAATGGGCTTTATGCGATCGGTCCATTGAATCTTAATGGCTGTTATAACTGCTTTTGAATTTTGTGCAATTTGAATGAACTTATTCGAGAAACTTGGCGCACTAATGGAGTGGGGCTTGTTCTGCGTCCTTTAGTCCGTCATATACCTATGGGGCTGTATTCACTTGATGATACACTATTTATCATTTCCCTATTCAGTTTCTTTGGCAGGTGTACGTTTTGCGTTCACCAATTAATTACTTTGTTGTGTTTTGTTCCTTTTATATTTATTATTTGACTTCATCAGTCGGTGAAATTCAGTCCGTCACAGATGACTTTCACTACTTACTAGTGCTGAAAAAAACGATTTTTTTGGCGTATCAAAAAGGTTCCGTTGCTACTAATTTTTCTTTTAAAGATATAGTAGAATATATACTTACTAAAGGGGGGGCTTTTGAGGGTGAGAAATGCTATTCAGGAATCTCGCTGCTGGTCAAGCTGTATTTATTCTGAAATGAGATCGATGTTTTCTACTGACCATCTGATCAGTGCTCTTCCTTTTGTGTGTACATGTTTGTTGTTCGCTTACTGATTATGCCATATTTTTTCGTTGTTCGGTGTGATGTGAATCCGACGGAGTGATTGGGTTAGTAAGCAAGTTGTTAGATAGTGTTTTGGGGTTCCCGGGTCCCCGCATGAGCATTTGGCGTCTTTGCGCTTAAGCCTGTGTAGGTAGTCCGGGAACGCTGCGTGACCCGTGTAAATTTGACATAGTAGATTGTAGCTGATGATTCTGCGAGAGTCTACTTTTAGGAAGTATTCATACGTGTTCCTTCCCGTCTCCCCATAATCCCTCTCGAACTGCCATTGTTTGATAGGGAGTTCTTTTAGTTTTCTTTTTAAATTTGATATCGGTCTTTCTAGATGGTATGGATTTTTTTTTTCGTTTGGTTTTTTGCAGCCTATTTTGCTTATTCGTCGGCATCTTCGTTTCCTTGGATGCCCACGTGTACTTCGACCCAGGTAATTTTGAATTTATGGTTTGAGTCTTTTACTGTTTTTGTAGTGTGACGATTAATATTGTTACATTGAAGGGTTTACTGAGTGATTGGATGGCTGACATGTTGTCCGAGCGGATGCTGTATTCCTTCCCTGTGCTATTTCCCCATTCTAATGCTTTTAGTATAGCCTTGTTCGGCATGTAAAATACTGCTGTTTTTTCTTAATGAAGCTAACCATTTTTTTTAAAGCTACGAATGCCCAACCCGTAGCGCCCGATTCCAATTTCGATCCATCTGTATGTATTGCTATGTCCAAGTAATTATGTCCTATTCGTGGTTCTATGGTGTTCGCTGGGTGTGTTTCCCATACATTAATATTTTTTATATAATCTGTATGGTGGATAGTGATACCGTGTATTTCTGTCGTTTTCTTAAACGTGATATTGTGCCTTATACTGCCTTGTACTTAACTTGGAGATGATTTGACAACTATACCTAATAACAAATACTAATGGTTATTATAGATTATAGTATACATTTCAGAGTAACATGATTAATAAATAAATAATACATAAGAATTAAAAATGTGATGTTTTACTTCACATTTTTATAAAATAATAAGGTATTTGTTTTAGAGAGAGTAATGTTTACATAGTATTTATAGATTAGAAAACACAGCTTATTTGGATATTTTTCACGCATAATAATGCATAAATGAAGAAATATATACATTAAATGAATCGCTTTATCGTGAACTGTAATAACAAAATAAAGAATCATCAGTAATTACTCTTACGTTATAGAAATAATCGGTGTTATTAACAAAATATAATGATAATTAGAAAAAATTCTATGTTTTGCTTATATGGATATTTACCCGAGAAAAAACTTGGTCTAATTCAATGACCTATTTTCTCTGAAATTTCAGTGTTTAATGAAAGAAAATATAACTCTTATTTAATATGTAGTTTCTTGTATGTTGATGTTTTCAGTTTTTTGGATAGAAATACTTGAAAATTTTTAATTTAATTCAAAAATAAAGGTATTAACAAGTATCCAATTGCTGTAAAATTTTATTTCAATGAGTGAGCCTAGGAGTTAAATTAAGAGTTATTCTTTAACCTGAAATTTGTGCATAAATTTTCTAACCCAGCTGATAAAATAAGTAATTACCTGTTGTCTAAACTGTTGCCGAAATTTCGCTTTTTCTGTCTATGTATTTAGGATCGTTTTAATTTTCAAACGCAAACAAAACCTTCTTTTAAACACACATATTCTTATTTAATGAGTAGTAAGATATCAGTAAGCAGAAGGACGACTTGCTAAGTAATAAGTCGTGTTAGTAAGTAAGTTATTAAATCCAAGTACTAGTAATAATTTAAATCGAGTTATTAATAATTCGTTTCCAAATAAATTTTAAAGTATACCTATAAATATATAAAGGTTCGGTTTTGCTTTATCTATCTACTCTATCTACTATTGTAGCACCGGTAATTTAAATTCCCTGAAAATTGCAATGTATTTCTACTAAAAATTTTGAAAAAGACTATTTATAAGATCTAGTCGAAACAAGACAACAAGAGTTGTAAAAATATTTAATAAAATGTAAATAAGAGTAATTTGTTGTTGTTAGATGTGAATTTGGGATTAGCATTGAAGTATTTAAAGTATGAGATGTTAATTTCAAATAAACAAAACTTTATTCTTTCGATATCTATTACGTTTTTGTAAAACAAAATTACAAAAATAAAATGACAAATAATACCAGAAATAAAGATTCCAAAAATCTTACAATTGAAATATATTTACTTTTTAATTACTAGTAATCAAATGTACCAATAAAGATTTTCTATAAAGAGAATTAATTTTAAAAGGACGGATAATAAATAAATTTTCAAAATTATAATAAATTTAGAAATAAAAAAGATATTTTATTGATTAACACCACAATAATAAAAAGAAAAAAACTTACTTGGAAATGGTCCAAAAGACCAGTAATATTGCACAAGTGATAAAAAACATATTTAATGAATTACTTTAGCATGAACTGTAATTAAAAAATAAAGAACCATCAGCAATTGCTCTTAATGAAGTAGAGATAATTGGCGTTATTAACAAAAAAAATTTATGATGATAATTAGAAAAAAATACTATAGTTTTATTACATTGACTTTTATCCAAGATTAAACTAGGTCTAATTTAATTATCTATTTATTCGGAAATTTTAGCATTGTATTAAGAAAAATGACTGTTATTAAAGATGCAATTTTTTTTTATAATGAAGATTTTATTTCTGTCAAAGGCAGATTTTAAACTGCAATCAAAAATTAAAATATGAAAAAATATTCTCAAGATTATTTCGAATAATTACAGTTTTTCAAACTTTAATGCATGAGTTCTGTAGCTAAGCTACCATCTATTTATCTTTATCTTAAAGTGGTTCTCAAATTCCCTGCTCAAAAACGCAAAATTTTCTGACATTGAACTTAAATAATCATTGAACTTAATTGTTCATTGAGCTTAAATAATGCATCGGTTATTTCTTTTCGTTTATTATTTCTTGAACTACGGACCTCTCAGCTTGATACTAAGTGTGGTTCTGGTTGCTTAAGGTGGTTCTCAAATGATATGCTCAACGACGCAAAACTTTGTAAGACAATTTCTGACTCATTTATAAATGTAAAGACATAAAAGTGATAGGCCTGACTATTGAAACGATTTGGAATCGAATAGCGTTTTCCATTTTTTAAATATATAAATTATGTATTGATTTATAAGCAATTCTTATCACATGAATGACAAGTTTTCTCTTTTCTCGCGCTGCCTCATCGGGCATTCGGTTCAAAACGCCGACATTGATGATATTTTCTGAAAGATCTTCTACCTTTACCAAAAAATGCAAACATCTTTCCATTACATAGTTTCTGAATAAGAAAACCTGCTAATTCCATGCGTTTCATGAACAAAAATGAATTCAGAAATGTGTCAGAAAGTAGAATTTCCGAACAGTCTTAATGTTATGTATAAAATATTTTCGTGTAATATAGAGGACGAAATGAATAATTAGCTTTCCACTCGGGAAACGAAAATCCAAATTAGCTGTTTTTGTGTTCAAATTACTATGCTACTAGGATAATAATAACACAGTGGAACATAAAGAAAAATACATTCTGCGGCGTTACATCTCTTTGGTGATTTTGATAAATGCAAAAAAAAAATTATTATGGAATATAAAGTAGTTGAAATGACTCTATAATTCTCTTTTAATGTGGTGCAATTTTTACACAGTCATTTTGACAGATTTTCTCAAAACTTGGTCTATTATAGTGAAGAGCAGGGTAAATGGTTACACCAAGATATCGTAGTAATGGAGCAACGGTACCCAGGATGTTGGGATCACCACATGTTGGCTGATTACTGTTCGACCTTGCAAAGAGAGTGTCTTGAAGCGACACATTTTAGAAAATAATACAGGTAACGATAAATGTTTAAATAATAAATGTTTAAAGTTACTTTTTTGTACTTGTGTTATTATAGGATTATTGGCTTTATTTCAAAAACGAGTGCCAATCCAGAAAATTTGCTATTATTTTCGTATTCAGACCAAAATTACTCGAAATCCGTTGTCGAACTCCGTGCCACAAAATCACTGTACCCCGGTGTAATAGAAAAATAATCAGAATTTATCATTCTTATTGCACAGGATTTATTGATACCATGTGTTACACACAATCAACAAGAAATTATCTCGCTTCAGCAGCTATGCACATTAGCCAGAGCGAATTTAGCTGCTGAAATCATTTCGGGAAGCCTTTGGAGGGGCTTTTGTGATTGTTTAATCGGTCGCAGCTTCCGAAACCGTAGATACACTCTTGAAATGGTGTCTTTAGCAATACCTGCTTAGGACACATTGCTCTATCACATGATGCAATTCTGGCAGTTTTAGAAAAACGTTCACTCACGGCTGCCTTCATCAACGCTATTTTAAATCATATAAAAGTGTTTAGAACAAAAAAATGTTTTTTATAAAATGTGTGCTGAGTTTATTTAATGATATAGAGAACATATTTTATTTTATTTAAAAAATAAAATTTCTGGTCCATATACACTATATTGCCAAAGGTGATTGGTCACTTGCAATTTTAGACGTTTTGTTAACTATCTAGAAAAATACATGAGGAATTAACCTGAAACTGCAGGTGTGTAAACAGTATAGTATAGGTTAAATATTTCTGCGAAGATTTTTTCACGAAACCCCATAGGGGACTGTCAACAAATTGAAAAAGAACGAATATCTTTTGGATAGCCCTGTAAAAACTAATGTAGCAAATGCGTTCAAACTCGAGATTATTAATAAGTGGCTTTTTGTAATATACTATGTTCATTTGTATGAGGATAGCATGTATACTCGTAGAGAAATTAAGGTTTTTATAAAAACAGTCCCAAATTTCGCCTAGTTTTTTGCTTATAATTTGCAGAGTTCTTAACATAAAAAAAGTTATTTTCAGAAAATATGACAAATAACATTGTACATATAACTCTGCAATCAGAATTAAAAAATAATAAAAATTAGATAAAAATGAGCAGGTTTACTAAAAAATGTTTCACTGCGCAGCGCGTATGCAATCAAAATATAATATGCATAATGTATTAGCTAAGTATATAGAGCAACTTTTGTGCAAGTCTCAAAATCATAGCTTGAAAATTCTGAAAATTATCGTCGATAGAATAAGCTCGAAATCCGTTGTTCCCAAAAAGAAGCAAAAATATGAGGGGTTGTATCAAATATCTGTTGATTAGTGCCAAGATAGCGTACACAATATTTCACGTACTACTATATTTGGATACAACCCCTCATATTTTTGCTACCTTTTGGGAACAACGGATTTCGAGCTTATTCTATCGACGATAATTTTCAGAATTTTCAAGCTATGATTTTGAGATTTTCACAAAAGTTGCTCTATATACTTAGCTGATACATTATGCTTATTTTATTTTGATTGCATTGGCGCATGCGCAGTGAAACATTTTCTAATAAACCTGATCATTTTTCATCCAATTTTTATTATTTTTTTAATTCTGATTGCAGAGTATTATGTACAATCTTGTTTGTCATATTTTCTGAAAATAACTTTTTTTATGTTAAGAACTCTGCAAATTATAAGCAAAAAACTAGGCGAAATTTGGGACTGTTTTTATAAAAACCTTAATTTCTCTACGAGTATACATGCTATCCTCATACAAATGAACATAGTATATAACAATAAGCCACTTATTAATAATCTCGAGTTTGAACGCATTTGCTACATTAGTTTTTACAGGGTTATCCAAAAGATATTCGCTATTTTTTAATTTGTTGACAGTCCCCTATGGGGTTTCGTGAAAAAATATTCGCGGATATATAACCTATACTATACTGTTTACACACCTGCAGTTTCAGGTTAATTCCTCATGTATTTTTCTAGATAGTTAACAAAATGTCTAAAATCGCAAGTGACCAATCACCTTCGGCAATATAGTGTATGTTTAAACTCCATTAAATTATACTTGGATTAAACAAAGCGTAGAATTTGGAAAACATGTTTTACTGGTAATGTCATGCTTAAAATTACTAGATGTGTTATTGTGTAGATTACATTTTTGTATTTTTTTTTTTCAAATCAAACGTTTTAAATGTTTAGTTATCGTAGTTTGACTTAGTGCATAGTTTTAATTTTGTTTTAAGAAAATGGTTGAGGGACATTTATGGGTGCAGAGATGTCTCTTGTATTCTATTTTTTTTTCCTTTTGCTTTTTTGGTGTGATTACATGTTTTTATACACTTCTTCAATTGTAAACTACCTTTGAACGTATTGAGTAATATTTAATATCTAATGATTAAATACTCACCATTCTTAATCTTAAATATAATTTTTTATTAAACATTGCTTACTCGTTAAGAACAGTTTTTATGCTTAACGGCTGGCCCTCCACGTGTAAGTAATTTAAATTTATTTCATTTCACCTGCTGCACAGTACACATGTGCATCAATGCTCCTGCAGGCGATTTCTTGAAGCACTTGCTGATTTTGGAATTGTCAAGTTATTCTTTTAATGTAATTCATGGTTTCGAACAACCAGAACAACTACACTTCACTGACATGCATTGTCGGGAAAAAGTCTTCACTGCGGCACTATCACATGAATATGAATCACTACATCTCACGCCTACAAGTGAGTCTATGCCATGGTGAAATATTGGGTCATCCGTAAAGTTTTGTGGTTCATGGTTTCGTCCACTTTTTTTTGTTACTGCTGATAAGGAGTAACCTTGAATGACTCATTATATACAGGTGGTCTTTTTTGCTTGCGTTGTGTGATTCTTGTTTGTGTTCTGCATAATTTTTGTTTCAGTTCAGTACTAAGAATGCAGAACCAAATAGTTCGTTTTTATCATACTATTTTATTTCAGAAAAGGTAAAAATGCTACTCAGGTTGATCGTAAAAATTGTGCTGTATATGGAAAAAATGCTGTTTCAGATGACACAGTTCGAAGGTGGTTTGAGAAGTTTAAACGCAAAAATTTCAGCCTCGAAGATGATGCCCTATCTGACGACCATAAAGGAGGGTAAAGAAAGACCTCTTAAAAGAATCTATCAAATGATCATGCTCTGTATTTTTTGAGATTTTAGTCTGTGTGATAGCTACTGAACTATGTAAAGTGGATTTTCAGAGATAGCTTCTTTTAAGAGGTGCTCCTTTACAGATGATGGTCGGCTAGAGCGCGCATCATCTTCTAGGCTCAAATTCCTGATCTTAAATTTCTCAAACCACCTTCGAACTGTGTCATGTGAGACAGCACTTTGTTCATACACATCACAAATTCTACCAGCAGTCGGACTAACATTTTTACCTTTCTAGAAATAAAAGTGCATAGTGTGGCAAAAATAAAATTTTTGGTTCTCCATACTTAGCACTGCACTGAAACAATATGTACGTCACAACACAAGTGACAATTATGCAGCTCAAGCAGTAAAGATCGAATGTACATATCTGGGTCATTCAAGGTCACTCCTTATCAGAAGTAGCAAAATAACTAGAAGAAACCGCGCTTCACTCTCACCGCATAACTTTCCGGATGACTCAATTGTTTCCTTCTCGTCCAATCTGAATCTGATATAGAAACGCATTCTCAGAACTTTTTACTTTTTGAAGATATAGTATAAGGAAAGTATTGTAACCATGATTTTAGGTTGTGTGTGTTTGAGTGAACATGATAATTATTAAACGATACTTCCGATTGAGCTCCCATTTGGCGAATATGTCATAGACCACTGTCGCAAGAACTCTATAGGTTTTCGTAAAAGTTGGCAGACGGATTAGGCATTTAATCCATTTGTAAACAATTTTCAAACCTTTTTGCGACGGAATTCATAAAGAATATCACCAAAGAAATATGATAGAGTATAAAGAATAAATATTGCGGTGGTGTTATAAAGCATTAGTAGCGCAGAGGTAATGTCTTTAGTTTCAAATCAGGTGATCCAACGTTCGAATTCAGCTGATTTTTTTTTTTACTTTTACTTTCTAGGCACATACATTAGTACTTGGAAAAGTGATTAAAGTCAGTTCAATTTTTTTTAATAATATGTTTTTTTACTTTGATATGTAGTAAATTATCAGTAAGAAATATGTCACTGAAAAATCTAAGTACACGTATTAATTTTAATTAAGCAAGTTATGTCTTTAAGTTGAAGGTTAAAATCCCTTATTACAACTCATTTTGCTGTAAATACAGATTTCAGCATCCTCTTGCTCCTTAACTATTCATGCCTCAAATTATAAATCAAGAAGTTTTTCTACCTGAATAATTAAATATATATATATATAAATGTGTGTGTGTGTGAAAATTATTTTAACATCCATAAAAAATTCATAAATTGAGATACAATTTTCAAACATATTGAATTTGAAAATACAGTTTTCGACATACTGAAAATTGTAAAATTGAAATTGGAATATATACATATATATATATAATCGATATATGGAAGTAAAAAAAAAAAAAAAAAAAAAAAAAAATGTGGTAAAAGCGAAATTCATTGGTCAATTTGTTGCCATTCATCAAGGAGGTGTTTTTGCTTTATAATACATTTATCACTTTTATTGTGTATGAGCAATGCACGGACTGCTCGCATATTTTCGAAAGGAAGTAACGTTATATTCTTTTTATCCTTCATACTTCGATAATTACAGAAAATGAAAGGCTAAGAACAATTTGGTACTAATTCTGATGCAAGAGGATTGAAAAATCAGTGAAAATTATATCCTCTTTATGCAATGAGTGGTGAAACGAACATAGTTCTCTGAATAAAAGTGTACAATTTTATGCAAATTTAATTTTAAAATAATACCAATATTATAAGTGTAAACGTTGCATCTTCTCATATTCTCTGAAGTCTTTCATAAATAACAAATAACGTCATAAACTAACATTTTATTATAAAAATGAAAAAGAAAAAACTATATTTGCGCCAAAAGAAAGAAATTTTTCAATGTCTTTTCGTTCCGTTAATACTGGGATCCTGCTCTCTAATTTTATAGATGATGAAAATTAAAGTCTGTGAAAATGACGTAGTAATAAATAATAAAATAAATAAATTTATTTAATTACTAGCTGACCCGCCCGGCGTTCCCCGGGCCCGTGATAATAAATAAAACAAACCTCAAGTTTTCGATATCAAGTCGAATGACCCAAACTCTGTTGAAATCAAGCCCATAGAACCCAAGAAAAGAATGAACCCCCAGACGATGGAATATGTCCCCACCCATGTAAATTTAACAATTTTCCTTTAACATTAACTTGATATTTAATTTACTGATGAAATCAACCCGTCTCTCTCTAAACTTAATCACTTATCTTTAACAGTAACGTGATGTTTAATTTACGGCTGTAGTGAGTAAACGTAAGTTGATGCCGAAAAAGAAGATTAATATTTAAAAATAAGGTGGTAGTTGGCTGTCTAAGGAAATGTTTAGTAGTTTATAAAGTAGCTGGACTACCCTAGAACTATGTTAATGAAAACTGCAAGAGAATCGGTTCAGTTTTAAAGAAGCTATACCAAAGACCCCAAGAAGGAGATTAATATTCAAAGTTGGTGGCAGCTGAAGTCAAAGAATTTTTTTTGTCGTGCAGATAGTAACTGGAAGTCCTAAGAAGTTGTTAGGAGAAAAACCCTCACTTGTAAATCAGATGATTTTTAAGTGAGCGATAATAGGGGGCCCAAAAGGAGGGAACTGATAGTTTTGAGGAGGACCCTAAGAGGAAAACATCTTAAAATATCCTAGTACTTAGCATTTTAGATCTTTAATTAGCCGAAATTAAGCACAGGGTAAAATTAATCATTAACATGAAATTTTAAAGAAATGCATAAAAATAGGCCCTAGGGGCCTAATGAAAATATGAGGGTGGTGGACCTGGGAGAGAAGACCAAGACTCAACTTTAAAGTTATGCATTGAGATGGCGACGCAATTAGGAGGGGGGGGGGGTGAAAAATGCATGGGGCGCAAAAAGTTCAAGAGCTCAGGAGACCAGGATCCTAACTGGAATGTAGAAATGGGGGAATAATTAAATAGAGATAAGCCCCCAAAATCGAAGAAGATCGGATTAAAAGGGATCAAGTTATTAACATTTTAGGGAACAAAAACTTCAAGGGGCTCTGTACTGTGTCTCAGGGGGCCAGGGTCAACTGGAATGTTGTATTGGAGAAATAACTAAATGGAGAAAGGAGCCTCAAAAACGAAGAAGATTAGATAAACAGGGGGCAAATTATTAAAAATTTTAAAACGTAAACTTAAAGTAACCCCCGTAACCCAAGAAGAATGGGTCTGGTCCGAGGATTTTTTTTTTGTCATTTATGTAGTAGCTGGAAGTCCCAAGAAGTTGTTAGAAGAAAAAAGCTAGTGAATCGGACGATTTTTAAGAGAGCTATTGTAGGGGCCAAACGGGGCCCCTGATAGTTTTGAGCAGGTTCTTAAGTTGAATGGTCCTAACTGGAATGTAGATATGGGGAATAACTAAATTAAGAAAAAGGCCCCCAAAACAAAGATCGGATTAAAAGGAGGCAAGGTATTAACTAGTTAGGGAACAAAAACTTCAAGGGGACCAGGGAGCCCAGATCTTCTCCGAATTTTTTTTTTTTACGTTCATGTAGTAGCTAAAAGTAAAAGAAAAAAAAAGCTAGTGAATCGGATGATTTTTAAGGGAACTATAATAGGGGCCCAAAAGGGGCCAGCTGATAGTTTTCAGCAGGGCCTTAAGATGAAGGGTTTCCTAATTGGAAAGTAGAAATGGGAGAATAACTATATGGAGAAATGGCCCCAAAACCTAAGAAAATCGAATTAAAAGGGGCAAGTTATTAACAGTTTAGAAGCTAAATGGAGAAAGAGCCCCAAAAGGGAAGAGGATCGGATAAAAATTGGGCAAGTTATTAACAATTTAGAGCAAAAGTCTTAAAGGGGCCCCAGGGGGCTCGGATCTCAAAAAATAAAAGCCCCGACCATCAGGACCTGCCTTGGACTATCCTCACCCAAATTTTCAGACTTTTGCTAGACATCGCACGCAGACACACACACAGACAAACAGCTTTATTTTATTAGCATAGAAAATTCACGCATAAATGTGGATTTTTTTTTTAACGAGTATGTAAATAATTACATATTTAACTATTGAATGAATAAAAGCGTATACTTTCGCGTTCATACTTTCTTCCGAAACAACGGCTAGTGTCTGCCATTTTACAAAAATATAATTTAAGACTTTGTCTTATTTACGGAGAAACACGGTTGTTATTTGTTTAAGGCTATATATAATGTCTTATTTCTTCTTAAGTGGAAAACTATTTTTTTAACAAAATGAATAGTTTTAGCAAATATTTTAACATCATTTAAATACACAGCAACGATTTTCTCCCATAGAACATAATGCTATGGGATTATTTTGAATGTCTCTATAAACGAACTCTAAATGCTACCCTCCATTTCCGGTAACGTACATTCCACAGTAAACCTCAATGTCATATAACAATTGCATGGAAATTTGAGTATATTTATCAGAGTTAAAGTATGGACAGACTGCAGACAATTAAACTGAAGTTATGCGCATGTTTCAACTATATTGGAAAGTGTTAAATCATCTGGGAGGGGCACGGATATATATAACATTTTGTTTAAAAATAGCAATAAAATCGTTTGTTGCCGAAATATTACTGGTTTCAACTTAAAAAGAATTGTTTTAAAAAAATCACTTTTAATGTTTTAAAACAAGAACCGCTTCCTCGTATAACAAAAATAATTATAACTTTTATATGTGTTCTAATAAATTATAAATGGGTTCCAAATAATGTTTTTGAAATGTCATACATTCAGAATAACAATTCAATAAATGCATTTTTTGAATCCATAACACCTTAAAGAATTATTTTCATTAAAAACACTGAAGGTTTAGATCGAAGAATCTACAACCCTAAAGTTGGTTTAATAATTTATTAACATTAACTCATATAACAGTACGGTGTCTATTTTTTTACTTATGAGAAAAAAGCAAAAAACATTTTAAAGCAAAAATATTGATAAAGAATAAGTTTCCTAAGCTGTTTAAACATAACAAAAAAATGCTTCATTAATGATATAAATATTGCGCTGTTTTTTTTTATCGTTTCCTAGTTATAATAATTAGGAACTTATAGAATTACTTTTGATCTTCAACATAAATAAATTTCCCTTTATCGATAAAAATTGAAGCAAAAGAAGTATATTTTTATGCTACTTTCGAAAATAATGAATATTTATTAACGAAAAGCGAAGAAACATTGCAAAATAAGTACAGTAAAGAAAAGAACAATTATGATTAACTCAAAAGAAGAATTCAGCATTATATAATATGTTTATTTTCGGAAGAAAATTAATATAATTATTTCGAAGTAAAATATTTATTCTTTATAGGGCTTTTTGTTTTATATATTACTAGCAAAACCCGCGGCTTTGCACGCGTAGTTGTTGAAATAGTCCAAGTTGTACTTGTGTGCCTATTTTTATTATAGGAAACTAGCTTATCCGTTGCCCAGAAATCAGTAACTTTCTTTTGAGGTTTCGATAAATATAGTCATTTTCGGCGCGCATTCTGTTTAAACAAACCTCTTTCCGAACGAAACTCCGGCACTCATCCCCGCTGCCTACGGCATTGCATAGCAGGCGTACTGCGCACGCGCCAGCAACATAGTTCAGTTTCAATTTCTACCGCTAGGGGACTCGAAATCATCTTAGTTATTTATATCTTAATTAGTTCATGTTAAGTTCAATGTAACTATTCCCGTTGAAGCAGATTCCAAACATTTCTTAGAACACTTTTGTCGAAATACGAAAATGCCCTAGGTCGACCAATTTCAACCACACTATCTCCCCCAAAACTACCGACATGATGTAGTGTACCACACCGTAGTGTAGAATGGGAGCCTCGAGGCTACTAGCAAACACAAACACTAGCGCTGGGTAGTTGTGGCTGCAAAGTGAAATAGAAGAACACACACGTCTATTTATATATAGATATAGATATAGATACAGATTACACTACTACAGATAATTTAAAAATTGCTAGTTAAGCCACATTTTGAGTAAACATCATTCTGATGCTGCATTAGCTGAACATGAGACATAAATGAATGAGGAAATCTAAAATTTATTCCAAATAAATAGTAATTTAGAATGTATTTTAAATGTTTTTCGCTCATTTCATTTTTCATTCGAAATTTCGATTTTTTTAGAAACCGTTCTTAGAAAGCATGTACCTATTAAAAGTAACCACCATGCCAAATTCCAAGCTCCTTTATCAACTAATATATCGCAGAAATTGGAATTTCAGAACTTTTGTTTTTTGCTCCTGCACATTTTAAAATTTATTATTTAAAAAAAAAAAAAACTGTTCAGTGGATGCATTTAAGTCTCTAAGGTAAAAGCCAAGTAAAATTTTAAGTTTCTGTCCCTAACAGTTTCAGATAAATCATAGTGTATAATGTTTTTAGGACGTTTTCTGCTCATTTCATCGTTTTAAATATAATTTTTTTAGAAACCCTTTTTAGCGAGTACTTACATCTTAAAAATAACCACCATGACAAATTTCAATTTACACCATTTTAAATTTCGAATTTTGTAAAAACTGTTGTGTGCGAAAATTTACGTCTTGCAAATAACAGGCATTTTAAATTTTAAATTTCTATCCCTAACAATCCTAAATAAATCGTAATTTGTATCGTTTACCGCTTATTTCACGCCTTTAAATCATCTGTTAATTTTTAATAAACTATTATACTGAGCACCTGCATGTTGAAAGTAACCACTATACAAAATTTCAAGTTTCTAGCACTAACAATTCCAACTAAACTGTAAATGGAACTTTTTTTAAACATTTTCTGCTCATTTAAACCTTTTAAACTTCGAATTTTTTAGAAACGGTTCTTAGCGAGCACTATTAATAGTATATATTAATATTAAAAGTAACCAACCATCATGATGATTTCCAAGCTTGTATACAAACAGTACCATATAAATCGCAATTTCAGAACGTTTTTTGCTCCTGCACCTTTTTTAATTTAGAATTTTAAAAAAACTACTCTCGGCTAGCATTTACGTCTCTAAACTGTCATAACAAATTTTAAGTTTCTAGTCCTAACAGTTCCAAACAAATCGTAAATTAGAACATTTTAGGAATATTTTGCACTCGTTTCACCCTATTAAATTTCGATTTTTTAGAAACTGTTAATAACAAGTATTTACATCTTAAAAGTGACCATCATACCAATTTCCAAGCTACTATACTAACTTCATCGCACAACTCGCCATTTTAGAAGATTTTGTTTCTGTACTCTTTTAATTTTCGATTTAAAAAAAAGCTGTTTCAGGTGAGCATTTACGTCTCTAAAAAGCCGTGTCAAATTTTAAGTATCTAATAATAACAATTCCAAATCAGTCGTAATTAAGAAAGTTTTTAGAAAGTTTTATGCTCGTTTCTCCACTTTTAAATTTCGATTTTTTTAGAAATCGTTCATAGCAAATGTTGCCATCTTAAGATTAAACACAACATCAGATTTCAAATTTCTATACAAACTGTATCACATAAATCGTTATTTTAGAACGTTTTTTCCCCGTGAACCCTTTAAATTTCATATTTTTAAAAAACTGTTCTGGGAGAGCATTTACGTCTCTAAAGTAACAGTCATGCTAAATTTTAAGATTCTAGACCTGACAGTTTCATACAAATCGTAATTTAGACAGTTTTCAGAACGTTTGCGCTCATTTTGCCCTTTTAAATTTCGAATTTTTTAGAAACCGCTCATAGCAAGTATTTAAATCTTAAAAGTAACCACGAGACAAAATTTTAAATTTCTAGCCACAATAATATCTCAGAAATAACAATTTTAGAACGTTTTTTGCTGCTGCAGCTCATTAAGTTATGTGGTACAGACATAAAATATAGCTTATGTTGGAGCAGACATGGTCACCAGCACTTTGCCTTCATTATTTTTAAAATCGGTTTGGTAGTTTCAGAGTTAACCCGCTACAAACAAACAGACGTTACTTCTTTAGTATGGATTTCTTATGTCAACATCTCCCTTTTCATTTCACATACGAAACGCACTACTATGAATAAGGTATCATTCAAAAGGTTTCTGAAAAAAACATTTGACATAGTACTTTCATATATCGTAAACACACGTTGTTATATTGCAGTTAATTAAAAATAAACGATAAAATGTACCAGCAAATAATCTCAAAAATTGCAGTGCGAAACGACTTTGTACGAGTTTGCTACGACTTTGTAATTAAATATATAATTAGTTAAATAATTTAAATTATGGTAAGGGAATTCAAAATATTTTATTCTCTTAATGTTTTTTGCAATAACATAGTTCTTAATCTTTTCAGGCATATTTGACAAAGAAAGAGAACGTCTATTATACAAGATAATAAATGAATTTCTGATATTTTTGAAGTTTTTGAAGTTTTAACTAGGTATGATACAATCATTAATAAACAAAGATATTGCATGCATATTTTACAATCATTATTTGCTATTACTTACAATCATAGGGTAAAATTACAACAGACCCACTGCCAAATTTCTAGAACAATCCATTGTACTATCGTGGAAAAAAAAACTGAACAACCCCAACTATCTCTACAACAAAGTTTCGTAGAAGAAAGTTACTGCTACCAAACGATTGAAAACAAAGTCTACTTTTAAAAGATGTATATGAAATTTGCTTAGGGGAGCATCTACATAACGAAACAGCCCTAAATCTGTTTTTTCAATGGCAACACCCAATTTTGACACAATATTTTAAATCTTCGGTTCAAACTATGCCTAGATACAAAATGTACAGTCTTTTGGATGATAAGTTTTTGAATTGTATACATTCAAAATTTAGAGCTTCTAATTTTAAATTGCCCATTTTCATATTTTTATTAACATCTCCTAAAACTATAATCCTAATGTACTAATTTTTTGTTTGGTTATAATATTAAAAAACCCAAACATAAATAGGGGAACTGGGGGATGAATGGGACAAGGCATGGATGGGACGTTCTCAATATTTCAGGCAATAAACATTTTTTTAGTATCTTCTTTTCCTCATAGATGGCAATATCATAGTGTGCTTCAGAATAAAAAGCAATACCACATGGCTATTTTCGATTTCTTTCAAAGTTGCATTTCCTGAAAACTTTGCTTAAAAGTAATTTTTTCTTATATTTGAAGTTGTTTACATATTTTATGCATTATAAACAATTAAAGTATCTTATAGATATTTATTTCAAGGCTCAATATTGGTAATTAAAATGAATGAATATTAACTATTGTGACGAAATAATTTCTGAGACAAAATGGCTGACAATTGAATATATGCATAATGGGGATGATTGGGACATTTCAAATGGGGATGAATGGTACTGCTTTATTCATCCCTAGAGGATACTGATTTTTTTTTTTTTTTATGAACAAAATAATATTATATAAGTTGATAAATTAATAATTTATGTTAATTATTCTTTTAACGTTTTCTTCTCATTGTAACCACCGTCGTCTTCAGCCTTTGGATGTTTCTGTTTATGGTCCTGAAAAGGCGAAGCTGAGATCAGTCCAAGATGTTTGGCTGGCAAATAATCTTGGAGAGCATATTACAATTTATAACCTCTCAGCTTTTGCCAAGGAGGCATTTACTACCAACATAAACACAACCAGCGGTTTTAGGAAAACTATCATTTTCCTTTTTAACAGCAATACATTCACTGAAACTGATTTTATACCAGCTTATGCGACTGACAGACCACATTTAGAAAATTTTAGACAGACCACATTTATTGTGTTATTGATATTTGCACATCCGTGCAACTTTAACTTTGTAATTCATTAAAACTTCAGTTAAAATATATAATATAAATTACAGTTTTTTAATGCATAATTAACTGTGTTTTCACTTTTTAGATTACTAACACTGATATATAACAGCCATATTAGATCATGTATTAGAAATATAATAACATATAAGTTTATAATTATAAATTTTAATTTGGTATCATTGAATGCAGAGAGGAAAATTTTTGTGTCCCATCCATCCCTGCTGTGGAGATGATTGGGACAGAGAGGTTGGGTTGGGTTGATTATTGACGGCCAATTATCTACACTTGGGATATAGGCCCGGGGGGGATTGCCCTTCGTGGGGGTCTTTCTAAGGGAACCTAACCCGTATTTACGCATGGATAAATCCACGGCTCGAAGAAAACCACGAAAACTCCGAACGATTAGGCTGACGGGCGCGATTGGGATCGAACCCAGCACCTCCCGTCTACCAGCTTCGAGAGCACAACCTCTCAGCCACTGGTGGGGCTGGGACAGAGAGGAACTTTTTTTTAATTTCATAATATATTTCTGTATTATAATAACCTTGAATAAATATTGTGCATAAGATGTATACAAACACCTAACGTATGAAATACGATATATAATATTAATAATAACTTAAATAAAATATTTAAAATATATATTTTTGTGAAAATCTACCATTCATCCCCTATCTCCCCTGCGTTGAAATTGCAATGTTTATAATTTTATAATATGAATTATGAATTATGAAATTAATAATAAAAAAAGTTATGAATTGCAACCTACAATTTTTTGCGGGATTTATATTTATTATATCCTTCTGTTTGCGTATTTAAAATTTCAAATGTTTCTTCCAAGTAGTTTTCAAATTATGCTTAAAAAAAGCAAGATGCTGGTTAAAGGGGCCACCTATGATGTGCAGAAAAGCATAATTTGAAAAAAAAAATAAATTTATTCATTGTATTGTTGATTAGAAGGAGATTTGTTTTACTTATTCTGTGTCTGATTTAATTTTTCTTAATTAAAATTACGTAAATTATTTTTGCATGAGATATAATTTTATGTCGTTCTGCAAATTAGTTTTACTTTTATTTTTAAATTAACAAAGGTCTTAATTTAAAAAATGAATAGTCCTACCTTAGGAAAAAGATCTTACTTATTACTTTTGTTACCTTTAAGTGAATTTTAACTTCTTCTCTAGTCTAATAAACATATTTTCTTTTTTCTGCGGTATATATGTTTGAAGTAAAGTTTCTCCTAAATATTTGCTGAAAAAGTTTTAAAAATATGCCATTAGCAATCGAGTTAAGATTTATATTCAGATTGAAAAGCAATTTGCCTGGGTTTTTTCTACATCGCTTCCTTATACTGCTGCATACAATTTTTATTCTAAATTTTGTATTCGCCGATAGACTTCACATATAATTTTAGAAAAGAGCAAGTAAAATAAATTCAAAATCTGTGAAAAGCACTATAAAAACACCCATAAAAATCCAATCACATTCGCATATTCAAAAACTGTTTTATAGATAAATTTATATATTTTTAATCGGATAATTCTACTCTTGTAAACATTATAAAATTAATATTAAAAAGTATTTTACCGTATATAACATTAACCGAAACATATTAAGTGAGTAAAATGGTCATATTGGCAAGACATAATACATTAATAGAAGTGACATAGTATTCTGTACCATCTCAACAATTGAGTACCGAACTTCAATTTGGATAATGTCCCTAAAATATGATCATTTTAAAATAATTAATTTCTCTGAAATTAATCGTAGGAATTTCATTAAATTTAGTATCTAGGCATAGTTTGAACTGAAACTTAAAAATATCTTATCAAAACTGGGTCTTGCCAATGAAAACAAAAACAAAATTTGGGTTTATTTTGATGTGTAGATGGCCCATGAGAAAATTTTATATAAATCATTTATTTTAGACCTTATTTCCAATCGTTTAGTACCAGTAACTGTCTTCTACGATAATTTATTGCAGAGTTAGTGGAGGTGTTCAGTTTTTTTCCCCACGACTGTATATAAATAGACCATATAATATAATAGACACTATACAAATAGACCATATACCTCGTTAAGATAGGCAAACGCCTGGCAGATAGGGGCCTGTTCAGCGGTATCTAAAAAAAAGGCCATATAATGATGTTCTAAGCTATTGCATTGGATGTATTTGTGTTAGAAAATACATATTAGAGGTTGATTTGAAGCTTTAAAAAGTTTGTATACTTACCAAAAAGCGTTTTTCTAATTTTCATAAAATTCCATTAACATTAACGCGAAAGCCAATTCTATGTTATATATACAGGGTGTCTCAAAAGGTCGATTACAAACTTAACATGCTGGTCTGACATATCATGATAAACAAGATTTACATATGAACATGTGTTCGAAAATGCAAACTGCGACCGCTAGAGGGCGATGAGCGCAAACTTACGGGAGAGTGCAAAGCGCAATCATTTCAGGCGAAGACGTTGCAGGACAAGGCTGAATCGGTTTAGTAACGCAAAATTAGCCGATATGCATTACGTTTATGGCGCCGCGGATGGAAATGCCCGAGCTACGGTACGGATGTACCTTCAGCGCTTCCCAATCAGACGTCAGCCAAGTCATGTTTTGTTTGAACAATTGCACTGCAGATTGCGTGAAGCAGGAGCTTTCCAAGTACGTAGCTACATCGGTCAAGAACGCACTACACGCACGTCTGTCGTAGAGGAAATCGTGCTACGGGAATTTGACAGGAACCCGCAAAATAGTCTCTGAGCAAGCGAACGCGTCTTGGGTGTACGTCTTTCTAGCATTATGTGCATACTGCATGAGGACACGAACCACCCCTACCACTTACAAAGAGTACAGGAATTGTGCATTGACGATTATCCCCAACGCGTTGCATTCGCACGCTGGTATTTGCAACAACGGGTCGCAGAGCCGGATTTTCCCATTTTGAACGGGTCCATGAATTCATGCGTCGACGTTGTGAAGCATGCATTGGGGCGAATGGAATGAATTTTGGACATCTTGTGTAAATTAAACCATGTTATTTAATAAAATTCATATTAATACCTCTTTCGATATACTCTCTTTCTTCCCCTCCACACCTGCGATCATCGCCCTCTAGCGGTCGCAGTTTGCATTTTCGAACACAAGTTCCTATGTAAATCTTGTTCATCATGATATGACAGATATACATGTTAAGTTTGTAAACGACCTTTTGAGACACCCTGTATATATATAATATCTGTGTGTGTGTGTGTGTGTGTGTGTGTGTATCAAATGCTGATTCATGAATTCTAATTTTGGAAAAAGTTTCTCGAGTACTTTTCAAATTTTTTTGCAATCTTCGTTTTCAACAAATCGATGCCGCTTAAAAAAAATTTCGCATTTTGAGCACTAAAATTTAATTCTAGCGAAATTTTCTCTGCATTGATTAAAGGAGCATCTAAAAAAAGAGTTTACTGCACAAACTGAATATCGAATGAACTGAAACGGCATAAACCGGGGGAAAACTGTAGAGTCGTCTAAGTAAGTGTCTACATGTATATTCAGTTGCGTATTTTGGATATATCTTCTATCAATTCATCTAAATGAATAAAAGTTTACGAAATTCATTAAAAGTGTATATTTCTGTTTTATTTTCATGTAATAAACCACAAATAAATGTTTTGGCCTTGTTATAACATAACCAGAGAATGATTATCTTACAAACAATAGTACAATCTTTTAAAGGGGGTGGTCGGTAAATTACATTACAACAGGTTTTATATAAGAAACATTGGAGGCGATCTATTTATTCAGACAAAAATACAAGTTGTCTTTTTCTATTCCAAGCCTGCATTTTCATTTATCTTTAACAATAACGAGCGTTTTTACCTTAAACGCTTACCTGAAACCTTAAACGACATTTTAAAGAGATTTACTGTGCTTTGTATGAAATGCGATGACGTTACGAAAAGGGCTGAAAAAATGTACTAAATGATTCAGTGTATTTTATGTAACGTCATCTACATTTTGAAACATGATACACATTGTTTAGCAGGGTTTCAGTGCAGATAGTGGCTACTTATGTAACGTTATGCTGTATCGTTATATTTTTATATCATAAGTTACGTTTGCTGCACATTTTGCTAAAATATCTTCATCAATATTAAAGTAACGTATTTGAATTGTACTGAAACACCCTGTATTTTTAACAGAATATATGACTTGTGACCCTATTTACCTATACGAAAATTGCTTTTGTTGTATACTCACATCAAAGTTTGTACCTATATTTTGATGACGTCCTGTATATAAAAGAAAAACAAAAATATAATTTCTCATCTCATCATACAAAAGCTTAAATTACTCAAGTAGACTCGAAAGTTTCAATTGATCAACCGGAAACACAGGTTTGACAAACGAGACCATGTAATCTAAAAGCAATTGAAGCTGGTATCATCTTTAATACTTATTATTATTGAAAATAAATTGGAAGAAAATAAGTTGATTTTTTTGACATATTTAACCTTTAAAAATCTTATTATCTAATTTTTGAAATTTTAAAATTTTGCGTTAAAAATTTGTGAAACCTTGAGAAACAATCAATTATTCACTAGATATTTCATAATAATGTCTAATTTTCTAAAATTATAATTTTGAAATTTTATTGCTACAAAATTTCAGCTGATTCATATGAATGCGTAGAAATATTTTCATCTATTTAGACTTATTGTTTTTATAGTTTAATGTTTATGAATTAAGCAATATATAATCGAAATGTAATATTGTATTTTATATTTACAAACTCGGGATTTAGTGTTTTAGAGATTTAGTGTTTTAATTTGGGCAAGAAGAAAATTACAAACAATTTTATTCAAGATTTTACTCTAAACAAATATTTTTCAAAACAGCGAAGTTTTGTTTAAAAAAAAAGTACTGTACATAAAATATGTCTGGAATAATGAGATACGTGCTTTTATGGTTAGAAAAGGGATAGAAGATATTTTTATTGAACTTTGTTTATATGAAATTTTAAATTAACTTCGGATAAAATAAAAATTAAAAAGTATTGATTAAGAGTTCTGAATTTGAAAACGGGCCAGTAAGGAAAATAATGAATGATTTTTAGTAGTTTAAATATATATATGTATATAATTCTGAAAATTGAAACATCTTATAATTTTTTTCAATAGAAATATAAGACAATTCAGTATGTTTAAGCGACACAAAATATAATTATAATTACAGTTGAAAAGTTAACCAAGGTCGACTTTTTTACATTGACCATTTTTATTCATGTTTTCAAGAATTTTTTTCTTAGTGATACATAAACTACCAAAATAGATTGCTGTTTAATGTATTGTGAAATCGTGATGTTTTTTTTTAATTTTTACTATGGGAAGAAGTAATAAATAGCTGGAATAACGATAAAAACTGTAAAACTTGACAGATCTTTTAAAATGATTGTGAAATTAAATAGCTGAGATTAGTCATTACTATATGAGAATAAAGTAAAAGAATATCATTTCTAAGATTTTTGTGAATCTTCCATATATATATATGCGTAATTTTGTACTACGTACCAATATAAAATATAAATTTCATTACGTAAATAAAAAAAATATATAGAGCAAAGTATAAAAAAAAATATAGAAAAAATATTATTTCCAATTCTTGCATTTTAAACCCCTATCATGTGGATTTTAAAATTTGATCTTGTAATAATAATTTTTTCACCCACTTTGGTTAGAAAAAATAGCAGTTGATCTGAAATATTCAAAATTGGGTTTTAAGATTGTCAAACCCATGGTTATGTATGGTTATTCTCTATTTTTGGATTTAATAGTATGGGGGTAATCATTTTCGATAACTGTTTCTAAAATTAAAAGCTAAACAAGAACGGAAAATCATGCGTCAAGTATAGATTATGAAACACTTTCCAACACAACCAGAAAACTGTAACGAAACTTCACCGTTAAATAAGGTGAAAGAAGATATGTAAGTAAACAGTTTAGAAAAAATATAAAACATTGAAAAATACAGTTTTCGAAATTACCTTCCAGTGTTGAAAAAATTAGTCGAATTATTTTGTGCAGCTCTGTATATGGTCAATAGATGTGGATATATAGTATGATAAAGTTTAATTCAGTTAGAATATTCACATTTAGCAATTTTCACCAATCGTTGGAAATGAACTCGAAATCTTTTGTACAGCTGTGTATATTACCTGAAGACATTTGTACACACGACATATTAATCTCAAAGCAACTTAAAACTCACTCGTAGCAATTACGAACCACAATGTACCTTTTTCTTTGCATATCCCTGCATATGAATTTATTTATATTCCACAAACTTCCACGTCTACTAAATATAGTTCAGCAAGAAAATGTGTAAACACAATTAAAAACTACATTTAAGCAATTCACTCCCGTAGTCTGTAATACTTACGAATTCCCTTGTGTAGCCCTGCATATGATCAACCGAATTTATAAACACACACGTACTATGCAAAATTTTAGTTAAACTTAAAAACGCAAACCAAAGTTGAAAACGCACTTATCTCACATAGACTGTAAATATTACACATGTACTGTAACCAAAATCTTTTGTGTGTCGATGTAAATAAACACAATGCACACAAGACAGCAATTTATAATGCGCCTCAGTAATGCATATAATTGTCATTATGTTTGAAATAGTGAAAAATCACTAAATTACACTGCAAACGATTTTTCTCCATAGAACGATGTGTAACAGAATTATTTTGTTTGACCCTGTAAATGAATAATAAATGCTTTGCACCTCATATTCTACAAAAAGCATGTTTTAATTCGCTTCGTAATTATATATCAATTTCATTATGTTTTACATGACGTAGCGTCACCAAAATGCCCTTTAAACGATTTTTTTTCCATTGACTGTAATGTAACGGAATATTTTTGACTGTCCCTGTAAAAAAACTGTAAGTGCTACACACTTCAGTTGAAATAGGGAACATGCTGTAGTAAACGACAATAACATACAAAAGTTTCAGGGCAATTCGAGTATATTTACGGCAGTTGGAGCACGGACAGACGGACAAACGGCAAACAGCAGACAAACCGAAGTCATAAACACTTTTCAACTATGTTGGAAAGTGTTAAAAAGAAAGTTTATATTGTGATTTAATATACTATTTGTTAATTATACTTTGTTGTTATATATAAAAAGAAAATTCAAGGCTGCAAATTTTAGATTTTTGATTGTTTAGCAGTGTTAGCTCTGAAACAATTATAAGAAAAAAAAATAGCGAAATTAAAAGCAGAACCTCATATTTTAAAATTTTACTTTGATTATTATTTCGTTTTACAAACTAAAAAAAAAATATTTATTATTTTATAATATTTTATTTTAGTAATCTTAACAAAAGTTGATCTAATCATTTAAGGAATATAACATTATTTTGATTTTATAAAATAATATTTTAAAATTTTCTTTAAAATTTCAATTACAATTTTGAGCAAAATATACATCGACATTTACATAAAATATTGTTTAGTAGATACTGTATTTCTTTACATGTGAAAATTACCAAGAATGTTCCCGCAAATTCTTACGTATTCTTCTGGAGAAAAAAGTTTCTCGACTAAATACTTAGTAAGTGGATTATTTAGGGAAATTTCCCATTTCACTAACAAAAGTAGCTCTAAAAAACTATGTGCAATAACTTAGCAAATTAAGAAAGTTAGTTGGAAATTATTTTCTTAATAAACATCTTATTAAATCACTGATTCTATTCATAATATATTTTCGGCATTTTTTTGTCGACTCCTAAAATTCTAACTAATTATCTCTATCATTTTGTGAATGCTGACGCGTGTGATAATATTGCTCATGTAGATAGCTGATTTTGTAATAAATTGCAATTTTTGAATGAATTTACTTAAATAAAGTATTGTTAGTAGTTTTTTTATTGCTTTAGCAATTTCTTACTATCGTGTGATTTAAATTATGTGTTACAACGCAGTATTTGTTTAAAAATTAAGTTTAAAGATTTTTTATTCTTGAAAACATATGAATAGATGTTGAAAGTATTTTGATGAAAAAAAAGCGAAAAAGCAATTATACTTGGAAATTGCGCACAGGCGTCGCGAAATTACGAATCTATAAACATAGTAATGCATAATTTTAAATGCAGTATGCTGATTTAATTGCCAGCGTGCTTTATGATGGAATAAAATTTTTTACTTGCCTATGAATAGTGGAACAGAGACAATCTGCAAAAAATTGTAAAAAAAAAAATCATAAGTAATTTCAAATGGATTCTCACGGAAGTATTTGAAAATATTTGAAACAATTTCAAAATAAGTATATTTGATGTCTTATTAAAAATTATAGAACAGTATTTCAGCATTGAAAACACCGCACATGTTTCAATACTTTCTAATATAACAGTTGTTGTTGTTGTCGTGTCAGAGAAAGTGCCATGGCACTTCTCTGGAAGAAGGTGTGCCAGAGCCTCAAGAGTGGTTGGACTTCTAGAGCTGGTCTCCTAATTTTGAACCAATTGCAGATGACAGACCTGCACCTCGATTGGCACCCCCACAGGTATCGTTTTTAAACTTGGAGGACATTTGAGCCACGAACAGATTTTACGAGCACCAGCTCCCGTTAACGTACACGGTCCCACAGCAGCCGTAGTCGAGAGAGGTTGTCACCTCCCAAACACTAACCATCGTCGATGCTGCTTCACTTTCGGTGATCTTAGGGGAACCGAGCTTAATCGTCTGCGCCACTGCGGGACAACATAATAATTGGAAAGTGTTATAAATTCGGTTTGTCTTTACATTTTAATAATGTTAATTTGCATTTTAAACATATTGAAGTTGATATACATCACTTAGAGGCACTATAAGAAGGCTACTGTAGGATATAGTGTGCATAGCTTTTTACCGCTCATTTACAGGGACACACAATACCGTCTATGAGCGGTAACTGCTTGAAGTGCTTTTCTGTTGTCGTATGCCTATTTAAATTTAACTAATTCATTGTATATTACTCTGTGTATAAATCCTATATATCATATACAGGGCTGCACAAAGAATTCGATTAATTTCCGTTTAATGATGGAAATAAATAAAAGGGCATTTACAACCATGTTATGCCTTTCCTAAGTGAAACAAAATTTAACGAACTGTGCTGTATATATACAAATCTGTAGAACATATAAAGGGCTTGACAAAATGATTTAATTACTTTTGTAGAGCAATTGATAAAATTGGGTTTTAAAATGTTGAGGATAAATGCAGTGGCGCCGGTGGGAGTTGAACCAGGGATCTCATGAACAGTAGGTGAGAGCATTAGCGTCAAGCAAAAGGCCAAGCCAGTTGCGAGTAACGTGCTTTAAACTCTTCATGTGAGATGAGATCACTACACACTCCATCACCAGTGAGTAAGACGTTTTGTTGACATCAGACGAGCGATATGCACTCGTGAGTGATGCTGTCGTACGAATATGTGATGCGTGGGATGACAGGCTTTGTGCTGTGAGCGACTTTGCGTGCAGCGATGATTTATTTAGTGCTGTCATCTCTTGGTTATGATATGAATTGATTGTTTTTGTTGAAGGTTGTTCGGGTCACCATTGAGGAGAAGTGCATTGGCGCCGGTGGGAATTGAACCAGGGATCTCATGAACAGTAGGCGAGAGCGTTAGCATCAAGCACAGCCTGGTACAAAGGCCAGGACAGTTACTTTAACTCGCTTTAAACTGTTCATGTGAGATGAGATCGCTACAATGTAGTATGCGTTTTCGAAATTTAATTTAGAATTCGTTTTCCACATTATTAAACGGGAAAGTTTCTTACAATATTTTGAATATGTTGATACATGATTTTCCTTTTATTTTATTTAAACAGTTTTAATTTTCATTTATTCGAAGTTGGTCCATGAAATCTGTTTTTGTTCATCTATTTTTCATTTTAGGAAACTATTAGTGATTGTTAATCAATGTACCGTATTAAAGACACATAAAACTAATTGTTGATATAGGGTGTCTACTCTCAAAGGTGTCCACTGGCTCATTCCTAAACCGTTAGTCATAGACATATAGTTCCGATTGCAAAAAATGTTTTAAATGCGGTAAAGTAGTATTTTAAAAGTGATTTGAGCCAATAAAAATATTTCTTACAAAGTTACGAAATTTAATTTTTTATACTGTCCTCCGGTCCTCTAAGTGATATTTTTTACAAATTTCCTATTACACTAACAAGTAAGACAAAAAAAATCCCATTCATCTAACATTAAAATTGACCGAGTTATCAAACTTTGAATTGAATGACTTATACCGATTTTCTGCATCTGAACACAGATGAGTTCGGCCATGTTCCGAGGAACCGTACGCAAAGTGCTTAAAGTATTAGTGGAATTTATTTTGCATGTATCTGCACTTTAACTGAAAGTACTAACATCGTACAAGTATTACGATATGGTTAATATTTATTAATTACATTTTAGATTGCTTAAAATAATTTTATTTTAACATTTGATTTATTTTGTAAGGAATTGAGACTGTTGCTTTTTATCATTTCATTTGACAAAAATGTTGTTATTTTTTGACTTATATTTTTAGTACAAGTTGTATAGTTTGTTTTAATCTGTCATAATGAAACTAGATTTCAAATGTATATTGTAATGTTAATTTTACTCTCAACTGTTATTTTTTTTTTATATCTGACGATTATTTATATATCTAGTAAATTTGAGAATGACCCCTATTTCGCAGCAAAAATGATGCTTCAACTTGAGTAAGCTATTATTCGGTCAATTTGAATCGTAGAAGAATGGAACATTTTTTGTCTTACTTGTTAGAGTAATAGGAAAGTTTACTATATATCACTTATATAAGTGGGACAGGAACACCATAAAAAAATAATTTCGTAATTTCTTAAAAAATGTTTTTATTGAGTCAAATCGTTTTTAAAATACTTCTTTATCTCATTTAAAACATTTTTAAAATTGGAACTATATGGATATGACTAACAGTTTACGAATTAGCTCTTGGAAATCGTTGAGAGTGGACACCCTGTATATTAGAAATGATTTTTTCCTTGTTTCCATTTACCTTAAAAAGACAACGTGCTGTTAAAAATATTTTCTGCATCACCGAAAAGGGTATTAAGCAGATGCTTCAACACGTTCGCTTATATTTTATCTGCATATTTGACACAAAAATCTGTTTAATATAAGCTTTACAAAATAAGATATTTTTATGTTTTATAGGGATATAGCTCATAAAATCCACAGCATTCCACGAACAGTAAAAATAGTCTTAATAATACAAATTTCAAATATTGCTACTGTATAATTTTCATAATGATAAAACGAAGTAATTTAAACTTTTAAAAATAGTATGCCTATTTATTTACTGATGCGATTGTTGAAATAGATATATTAGTTAAACTAGTAATCCACAGTTTGGTTACATCCAAATGTCACTTAATCGAAGGAGTAATGAATAATAAGCAAGGATATCTGATTTTATTTAATCCTATAAAGAAGATCCTGGGTATGTTGTTTGTTGCATATTTTTCCTACTAGCAATTTAATTTAAATGTATTAGTAATTAAAAATGTGAGAAATTCCCTAGTTATAATAATTTACATATTTAAAATAACAATAAGTTATGTTATACCACATTTTTACAGATTTATTTTTAACTTAAATTACATCAGGATTAATATTGAACTTAAATAACAAAATATTAAAATTTTAAATTTTAAATGAAAATATATTTTGCAGAAGTAAATATCTACTGTACGAGGGTCCATACGGTTTTAATACGGTAAATCATTGTAAGTCCGTCTTCAAATTGTAGAAGAACTAGCCTGTATTTTTCTATTTTATAGGATTTTGTTAATTACACCTAGTGAAGGACTGTGAAACTGTTATGATATATTTTATCCCTGATGAAGGTTATATGTATAACTGAAAGTACTTGGAGTAAATGATATTGATTAATATGAATGTAGTTTAATATATTTTTACAATTTTATCATATTTTAAGTAATAAAACGCATTATGTGTAATTTAAATTTTTAAGTTTTTAAGATTAATTTTAGCATTCTATTTATTTATTAACAATTTAGAAAATGAAAATTGCTCTGATAAGTCCTATGCGGGAACTAAAGGGTGAATGCCTAAAACGAAAATAATAGTTTGAGAAATTAGGCTAATCTTTCTGTTACAATTGGAAATGCTTTTCAATTCAATACGGAAGAAATTTTATTTAAGCTTGATTTTCAAATCGATGTTCTTAATATAGGATACTAACCTGTGAAATGTTAATATGTGCGATTATATTTATTACATAACTAAGTGAAAGAGAAAAGAATTTTCTCGTTATTGTCTCTTTTCAAATATTTTCACCTAAAACTTTTCAAAGAAGAATATATATATTTTTAAATTAACGTTTCCAGTATTATAAAAGGGGTTTTTGATTACTTAATAATGTTTTCATTCAAAATGCTTCCTTAATGTTGTAATTATTGCCGAATTTCCCTAATTAGCAGATTCTGTTTACTCGCCGAAATATTGAAACTAATAAATACTTTCCATTTTGCTTTGTTACTCCATGATAAATACTCCATAATGGATACAAAGTTACAATATATACATATTTTGTTTAACTAATTGTATGCTTACCCAAATATATCGTAAGAAGTTTCCTATATCAGGGATCATCAACGTGTATTTGTAAACGTGATTGCTTACATACATGTAAAGAAATAGAAAAAAACACACACAACAATACATTTGTCTAAAACCACAAAATGTAGCCATGCTCATAAAACTCAACCAAAAAAGAAACTGTTCTATTTTAGCAAGGTACAAAAGAAGAGATTTTATCTGAGAAATGTTATATCTGCATCTGTAGATACATTATATCATTGATGCATGTTACCGTATAAATGAGAAGTTCTTTTTAAGTAACGAACATAATAAATATTTCTTTTGCTGAGATTTTGAGAATAAAAGCTATAACATCAAGCTCTTTCTCTAAAACTTTATGTTGCATCATTTATATTAATATTTTACTATTTAAATACGCATGCGTTTTTTAAATTATATTGATCATTCTTAACAATTACTTAAAGGAAAAGAAAACAAACACCTCCAGTTTGCTATTGAAAAATGTTGCAATCTTTCCAGTTTACTGTTTAATGCTGATTTTATTGTGTAATAGGTATTTAATTAATGTTTTCTTTTGATATCTAGATTATTGAAAGTCTAGTTTGATGCATTCTGAATGCAGCCCAATATCAATAAAATATTTAAGTTCCTTTATTTTAGAAGTTCAAACTTAATGTTTTAGTGTAACTGTTTCTATAGTGTAAAAATTACTTATCTGGTCTGCAGTTTTATTTATAAAATACTACATTAAAGATTGGTACACAAAATTATATGAATATATAATCATACACAAGACTTGACAAATGCGGTAGCCAGGTCGCCTCTGTCTACAAACATTTTTTATCTGGCGACCAAGTTATAAAAATAAAAACAAAATACTGCCAAATTAAAATCAGGATTTTTTTTTTCTTCTTTGTACAAAAATTGACCTAAGAAATGAGCACAAACGGCATTTTTTCTCTACCTCCAATATTGAGAAATAAACTTCAGAAACTATATTCAAACACAAAAAGATTTTTAACTTATTACCGAAATATGTTCATCAAATGCAAATTTTAAAATAATAAAATCGACAGGACTTCGACAAGGAAATAGGCAAAAATTGTTTTCCTGCTTCACTATTTCATCGATTCCTCCCGTGTCAGATAGATTTTATAGCTTTCAACTATCCGGTCAATTCGGCATTTTCTTTCGTCTTTTTTTTTCTTTTTTTTTCCCCAGAGATACATACTTTTGATAAGTTTCATTAGGAAATTTAGTTTATACACGTATTAGTATCCTCCTAAATAATGTATTATTCTAAACTATGTAACTAATAATTATAAACTATGCTTGTTATTTTTTATCAACTAATTCACAAAAAAAACTTTGCTTTTTGAAAATCAATGAAGAGGATTGAGGGGAGGGTTTAATTATTTGTTATTGGCGACTAGAATTTTTGGCTGGCTGCCAGATTTTATCAAATTTGTAAAACCCTGATCATCTATATATCATCATCATCATCATAATCAACCGTTTTCAATCCACTGCTGGATGTAGGCCTCCCCCATATTTTTCCGTTGTTTCCTGTCTAGTGCTTTAGTCATCCAATTAACACCGACCACTTTTCTGATTTCATCACTCCATCTTCTTGGTCGTTTTACATCTCTGGGGTACTACTGTAGGGTAAATATATAATATAAATTTTGTATACAGTCTAATAATTAGATTGTCTTTTCATTTTTTTCAAACACGATAAAGTAATATCGAATTCATTTAAGACATTTAAAACAACTCTATTTAAATAGACATGAACAGTTATTTTATTCAAATGTAGTACTTCTATGTTTATAAAACATAGACTTTGAAATTTTAGACAGTTTTTTTAAGGATAAAATGGAAGTATTTTTGTAACATTATCCTTTAAAAAGATAAAGAGTTTTCCCTTTAATTCTAAACAATATCACACAGACTTGGATTCGGTATACAAATGAATGTGCCACTCAAAGATAAAAAATCTTTAAGAAAAAATGACTTTTGGTACTCTTGACGATTTCTTTGCATTTTGTGTAGAAATCCATCTCAAGATAAACGTTTTTCAGAATTATCTTTCGTAATTTCTTATTTCAGAATAAAACAAAGTGAAATTTCAAATTGAGAACATATTTGCAATCCATATTGTATCTATTGTATATATAGTACGTAAAAATTTCTCATTTAGAGGAATTAGTTTTATTTAAAGGTCAGTTAGATTTGATGTCAAATATTAAATCATCTATAACAATAAGGAAACATGTTTGTGTGTGTGTGTGTGTGGTGTGTGTTTGTCTGTCGACCGTGTTCTGAAGAGCACAGAGCTACAAAATTTGGTAGGAAGGTACCTCTATGTAGTATGTTGTTATGCACCTCAAAACCCGATTAAAATTTTTCCATTTCAAATTGTATGTGATTTTTCGCGTTTTTTCGTGTTTGAGGCGATATTACTACATTAACAAAAATCAATCATTTAGCCCACTATAGAAAATGTTGTCCTCTTTCCAATAAAGTTTATTTGGAATTCATACAGCGATATTCGGATTTTTCATGAATTCTTTTATACAATTTTTAGTATTTTTTCGCATTTTGTACGGCAAAAGAAACGCACACATGCTATTGATTTCCAAGCGGAAATGAACCAATTTGAGAATTTTCGGTAATTAGCAAAAATTAAAAAAAAAAGAAAACTGCCCATTTAAACTGAGGGCATTGAGCTCACAGGCTATTCACACTAATTGTATATTATACTCTTATTTCAAAGAATTTGAAATAAGCCCCTCGAAAAATAAAGAAATCGACAACATATTATGGGGGGGGGGGTTATCCCCCCCTCATAGTTAACTAATGAACCCCTTAAACTAATCAGGGAATCCTTTTATTATAATGAATATATATACAGAATTTCAGGAAAATCGGATAATTCTGCATGAAAAACACATTTATCTAAATTATGGGGGAATTATCCCCCCTTTCCCCCTTTATACTTAACCAATGAACCCCCAAAACTATTCACAGAAGCGCATTATCACAATGAACCTATATACAAGATTTAAAGAAAATGGGATAATTCTGCATGAAACACCCATTTATCTAAATTAAGGGGGCTTAGCCCCCCATTCCTTCTTTTATACTTAACCAATGAACCCCCAAAACTAATCAGGAAGCACCTTGTCACAATGAACCTATAAATAAAATTTGAAGCAAAACGGATATTTCTATCAAGAGTTATCGCGTTACGTACATACGTACATACATACATACATACATACAGAACAAGCGGTCACATTAGCTCTCAGGCTTTGATAGCCTGTGAGCTAAAAAACTATTTGAGTTGTCAATTCGAAACTCGCCATACATACGCAGAAACATTTTCTGCATCCGAATACCCAATCATATATATTATTTCTGTTGTCAACATCCGTTTTTCTAAGCATGTACGGGATAGGATACCACATGAAAGGATTTTGAATAGGCTTCTGACATAGTACATTTACATTGCGTTAAAACATTGCGTTTGATTAAAAATTGCAAATAATGAAAAATTAAATCGGCATTGTTTTCATAAATGAAATGAAAGGTTTTCTCCAATCAGTTCTGCCACAAATATAAAACATTGCATTATATCGTGCTCCGCAGTGATTTAAAAAAAAGTAAAGATAAAGTGGGACATTCTTGCTGCACGGTTTATTTTATATTTATGATTATCAAGTAAAATTGAAATTCAAATGTGCAATTTATTTTTCTTTATCCTATGTTTTTTGTTTCCAAAACAGATCATGTCATTCTCTAATGTAGTTAAAATACGATACATACACACACATATATATATATATAACTAATTATTACATACTTAATCATTATTTCATAGTTTAAGTTGGTGTTATGGTAATGTTTCATTTTTGGTTATATATATATATATATATATATACATATATATTGCCTTTGCTATCTTCGATCAGTTTTTACTATAACTTTGACGGAATAAATGAGATGATATTCTGGCTTGACTAATGTTGTTTTCAGATATTTTTTAGATTTCAGATCTTAATTTTCCTTCAGAAGTTTAAACCTGTATCTAAAAAATATTAGATTCTAGCTAACCCGCCCGGCGTTGCCCGGGCCCGAGATAATTACAATCTCAGAGAAAGGCGTTAACTCCCTCCCTCCCCATACCCGCAAATATAATGATTAATTTGTTCAAGAGAACCACCGTCACCTACATTAACGCGATCATTAAAAAAAGAATTACATTTTTCGGATCATTAGAACATAACGAAGACGCTACGCTAAAATAGCCGGCAGATGACACCCCTTCCCGACCTCAATTTCAAATCTATATCTTAATTAGTTACCTAAATATTTGTTCATTAGTAAAAATTGGCAATTATTTCCTTTCATTTTCACAAGCTAAATAAGAGGGATCGGCCAGAGAAACAGATCTCTTTGTAGTTCAGTTTTTAATGAAAGCCGATCCCTGTCTGAAAATTTCTCGGATCGTTTTCAATGGCGCCGGCAGTGTTTTGCGTAAATAAAAAAAAAATTACCAACCGAAATTTTCAAAAATCACATAGTCAGATACAGAATATTTTTTTACATATGCTCAGAAATTTTTAATTTGATATCTCAATTAGCTTTCTTAAAATTCGCTAATTAGTTAAATAATTTCGAATTCGTTTATTTCCAGTTGTAAATCCAATGCGCCTGTTCGTTTTTTTCGCCATTTTGATTTAAAATATGATATTTTAGAAGCGATGGTTAATGAGAATCTAATTAATATCTTGGCTAATTATCAAAATATTAAAATTCTGAGTCTCAGGTGCACATGGCCAGACCTTGGACTATCTACACCTAAATTTCCAGCCTTCTAGATGGGCTAGATTTTCCTAGACATCGCCAACAGACAGACAGACAGACACACACACACAGAGCGAAACTTTTTTTTATTAGTATAGATTGGTACAAAGCATTAGACAGCAGTGCAAAATCTTCGCACCGGTCTACTGGTATTTCAAAAAATCGGCAGGTAAATTTAATTTATTTTTGGAAAAAAACTGCAAAAATCTAGCTGCGTCAGCTAAAAAAATCCAAGAAAGAGCCAAACTAACTTTGTTCAAATGAAAGGAAATGATTTCGAATTTTTACTAATGAGCGAAAATTAAGATAACTAATTAAGTTATAGATTTGAGTTTGAGGATTGGAAGGTGAGATATATGGCGGCCATTTTAGATTCAACTCCCCGTTTATTTGCATTTAAATATATGTTTTCCTAAATAGTGACATCAGTTACGCTCATTTTCGAACAGTAACGTAGCATTCTTTTATCGCGCTCTATAGGACCGATTCCAACGGGAAAGGTTTCAATCAACTCACCTTTTATTTACATTTAAAATAATGTTTTACTAAATATTGATTTCAGTTACCACCATTTTCGAAAAGTAAGATTACATTATTTTATCGTGTTCTATAGGACCGATTTCAAAGGGAATTGTTTCATTCAATTCCCCGTTAATTTCCCTTTAAAAGTAGTTTTCCTAAATAAGATTTAAATAACCATCACTTTCGAACAGGAAGATCGAATTTTTTGCGTATTTTTTATGCGATTTTTAAAGTTTTTTCGCATTTTGCTTCGATTTTTATGACATTGATAAAATGAATTCAGTTTGAAACTTTTAGCCTAATGTAGTAAATTCTCACCTCTGCATTTTTTTTTTTTTTCAGAGAATTTCAATACGATTTTTGTGATTTTTTGCGTTGCGTTGCAATTTTTGACTTTCTGAAAAGGAATTTAGTTTTAAACTTTTAAGCCTAATGTTTTTTATCCTCCAAGACTTTTAAATTTTACAAATTCTTAATGCGATTTTTAGCGCACCGCGACGATTTTTTGACATTTGGAAAAGGAATTTGTTTTTAAATTTTGAAAAGCCTAACATAGTAAATTTTGTCCGCCAAGATTTTCGAATTTTTAGCGATTTTTAATGCGATTTTTAGCATTTTTACGAGTACCCGCGAAGATTTTTTGATATGGTTCCGAATTTGTTGCCAGATATAGTAAATTTCGTCCTCCACATTTTTTGAATGTTTTGCGATTTTTAATGTTACTTTTAATGCAATTTACAGCATTTTTTGTGTTCAGTGACGATTTATCGAGATTCGTATAAGGAGATTGGTTTAAAACATTTAACCAATTATAGGAAATTTTGTGCTGTACGATTTTAGCTTCATTTAGCGATTTATTGCGATTATTAGCCTTCGCTGCGTTTGTTCGCGATCTGCAACGATTTTTTCATATTCGAAAAAAGAATTCGGTTTTCAAGTTTTAAGCTAATATAGTAAATATTGTCATCCGCTATTTTTGACATTTTTTAGATTTTCAATGCACTTTGTACTATTTTTTGGCCTTCCCTGGCGATTTTTTTGGCATTTCTAAAAGAAAACAATTTTCCAACATTTTCCTTATAGTTAGTTTCGTTAGTTTTGTCATCTGAGAGTTTCAATACGATTTTAGCGTTTTTACGAGTTTTGCGCAGATTGTTTTACATGAGTGAATGAATTCCGGTTACAATGTTTTAGCCTACTTTTGTAAACTTTGCGATTTTTTAATTTTTGGTTATTTTTATGTGATTTACGTTTCCAGGTTTTATGAAATTCGAGGCGATTTTTCCACCTCAGTTAAATGCATACGGTTTTAATGTTGTAGCCCAATATAGTAGATTCGGATCTCTTTTCAATATAGTCAGAAATCGTTCAGCGAGTTTTATAATTTTCATGATTTTCAGTGTTTTTTCGCGTTCTGTGCTATTTTTGTATGAGACCGAGCAACGCCGGGCGGGTCAGCTAATTGAAATAATAAAATAAATGTTTCAAGGAACACATTTTTTTTTTTAACTCTTGAAGTAAATGCCGCTTCTATTGGAGTTTGTGTAACTATTTTTTTTAAAACATATTTTTAACTTGCATAATATAAAAGCATGATAAGATTAAAATATATTTTAAACCTATAAGTAATACAATTTTGTCTAAACAACTTAAAGAATATTTTTAGGAAATTTCAAGGAATAAAATACAGAAGTGACAGTTATAAAAAAAAAAAAACTAAATTATTTATTTTATTTTAATTTAGTTTTTAATTTTGAAAACAATATAAACTTACGTTGGTAATAAATTTGGTACAAAGTAATTTTTGTTTTCAAAAATTGTATATATGCGTGAAATGTAACTAATATTTTGTTCAGTTATTTAAAAGAAGCTCTTACAACTTTGAGAATATGAATTCTTAAGTGTTTCGTGAAGAAAAAAATAGAAAGAGATGTAAATGAAATAATTTCGTGACAAGAAACTTTGAAAAGCACTCGTTCATTTCCGCTAACATAGAAAGCTCTAAAGGACAAAAATGATAAATTACAGTTATTATACTTTATTTTTTCTATAAATTAAGAACAAGTAGCTTTTATTTGCATGAAAATTTTTATGATGATATTCATTCATATGTTAAAGGGCCTTGTTGAAAGAAAAAGGTAAAATACACTACTTTGAGTGTATAAATATTGTGAGCAAATAAAGATAATCATAAACATAATAAAGAAAAGGAAATATAGAACAGCGTAGAACGTCTATAGTTTAATAGTATTTGTAATGAAATTTTGAGTTCAATATGTTACATCAGGCATGTCGCACTCATTTGCCATCGAAAGCCAAATTTATTCAGATATATTGAAAACATTTGCCGAAAAAGACTTTTTCAAAAAAAGAAAAGTATAAAGCTTGTACCATCCACTCTGTGCTTGTGTACACATATAACTAATATATATACAGGGTGGTTCAAAACTATGTGTCAAAAATGTAAAGGCAGGTAGAGGGGATCTAAATAAGCAGATTTCGTATAGGAATGCGGATGTGGAAATCCAGCGTTGATGCTATAGAGGGCGCTGTTGAGTTCAGCGGATGAAAGCGTTTCGCTGGCTTAAATCGTCTTTCCCCGCACGGTTTTCAAGCAACATGCATCGTTACACCAATGCGGAGGTTGTGGACATGCATTTCATGTATGGGGCTGCGCAAGGAAATGGAGTGGCTGCTCAAAGGATGCGCACGTTCAACGGCTCTCAAGCTTGTCGAAGTACTATCCTCTACTGTGCATAATACTTCTTTTTCTACTGCTGGAATTCTGCGATACCTTCCAGTGTCCGTATCATGCCTGCAAGCATAAAACGATCCACTCGCGCACTACTGCCAATGAAGAAGCTCAAATGTTCGGTGATACGGCAGATTACTACCCAGGAATCATTCCATGTACATCCTTTGAGCGGTCGCTCCATTTCCTTGCGCGTCCCCATACATGAAATGTATGTCGACAAATTCCGCATTCGTGTAACGATGCATGTTACTCGAAAACCGTACGGGTAAAGACGATTCAAACGAACGAAACGCTTTCATCCGCCGAAATCAACAGCGCCCTCTACTACCACAACGCTGCATTTCCGCACCCACATTCCTCTATGAAATCTGCTTATTTAGGTCTCCTGTAATTGCCTTTACCTTTTTGACATATAGTTCTGAACCACCCTGTATATATGTAGAGAGAAATGAACTGTATAACCTACTTCGTTGGAAATGAGTTAAAAAGAAAAAAAAGATTAAAAACTCAATAATCTGTAAAACTGCATGTAATTGAGTAAGAGGCAATCAAAAAACTTCGACAATATTTTTAAACCATGCAGCAACCTATTACGATGTATTTACAGCCTATTTATTTTCTTTTTTAACACTTTCCAACCTAGTTGAAAAGTGTTTATGACTTCGGTTTGTTTGGCCGTATGGCCGTCTGCCGTCTGCCGTCTGTCGTCTGTCCGTGCTCTGTCCGTGCTCCCGTAAATATGCTCGGATTGCCTTGCAATTTTTATATGTTATTGTCGTTATCCATAGCACGTCCCCTATTTCAACTGAAGTGTGTAGCACTTATAAATTTTTTACAGGGATACTCAAAAGAATTCCGTTACATGACGCTCTATGGGGAAAAATCATTTGCGGTTTATTTTAATAATGTTACACAATTGCAAACACATTGTAATTGATATATATCACTAAGGTGTATTACAAGAAGCTTAATATGGAATAGGGTGTGCATAGCACTTATAGTTAATTTACAGGCACAGTCATAAGAATTCTGTTACATTACGTCTATGGAGAAAAATCGTCTGCGGTTTATTTAAATAATGTTTTACTATTTTAAACGCATTGCAATTTATATATATAACTAAGGTGCATTACAAGAGGCTTACTACAGAATATTATGTGTATAGCAGTCATCGTTCATTTACAGGGACACACAAAAGAATTCTCTACTGTCTGTTAACAATAATTCCTAGAAGTGTGTTTTAAGTTACTGAACGCGATTTTAAATTTAACTCACTTTTTGTTTATTACGTGGTGTGTATAAATTCTGTAGATCATATACAGGGAAGCACAAAAGTTCGCGAACACATTTCCGTTTATTGACAGAAACTCCAGAAGTAAAATTTTAAACTGTGCTACGCGTTTGTTAACTGAACTAAAATTTAGTATCCTATGTAGTATATATACAAATCTATAGATCCTATACAGGGCTGAATAAAAGTATTCGGATATTTTTCCGAATATTGCATACGTTGAAAATTCCTGAAATTATGTTTTTAAATATGTTATGCGTTTTCCAAATTGTTTACTTAGATGTTATCTTTCAGCTTATTAACCGGTAATGATTTGTAAAATTATTTTGGAAGCGTTGGAAAGTGTTACATAATATATGCTTGACGTATGATTTTTCGTTCTTGTTATTTCTGGATCTCTAACTCGTCGCAAAGACACAGTTAGGTACCATGATTAGAACACATGTAAAAGAATTGAATAACCAGTCCGGAACAGTTGATGCCGGTTCAGGGGCTTCCTAGTTGCAGCAACTTTACGCCCAGTCGAGTGTAAGTTGGATGTCTTTTCAAAGTGAGCCGTTGGGGGAAGGTAAAGATTGCATATAGCAATTAAAGATAAGATTAAGATTGCTTATAGCAATTAAAAGTAAAATTTAAGATTACATAAAGCGTTTAGAAAGATAAATTTAGAAATGGGTGAAGAAATTTGGAATAAGAGAAGAAGCGATAGAGACTAAAGATAGAGTCGATTATACATGAAGTAAATGGTACAGCTGTAGTAAATACTACTGGGAAGGAAAAAGTTTAAAATAGTTTAAAATAGGGTTCAGGACATGTTCCAAGATTTGACCGTTTGCATTTTTTATTTACATTTATTTAATATTTTTTTCTGGTTTGTATTTTTGAATACTTTTTTCATTACCAAAAAGTTCAATTATTTTATACTAGCAGAACCCGTGACTATGCAAGCGTGTTTGTTGAAATATGTAAAGTGGTATTTGTGTGCCTACTAAAATTAGTGTTGAATTATTCCGCAGTAGATAATTTAAATATTACTAATTAAGTCACATTTTGATGAAACTTCATTCTTGAACCACATGACGTTCATTTTAGGAATATTTTTAGCTTTTGCACCCTATTGTACTACCTTTTGTAGCTACTACACAATGCTTTGTATTATTTGCCATCTCTAATTCAACGCCAATGTTGCCAGATTGTAGATTTTTTAAATTTTACGTGGCTGCTAATTTTTAGTAGTATTTTTCGATATATTTAGTCACGGAATAAATAAAGCGAATCAATAAATAAAAAGAAGAATACTATTCTGAAACTGTAATACATATTTTGAATTAAATTTCTCCAACTTAGCAACACTGCAGCTACAGTACTGTAGCTACGGTTACTAAAAACCAGCAAAAGGTTTTTTTTGCATCAAATATAGGGAAATGCCAAAGTTTTCGCGGGACACAGATACATTGTCAGCGGGTCAAATATAGACCGCGGTACACGGGTTGGACATGCATTACATACTAGGACTAGTATTACATACTAGCAGAGACATATTCACACAGAGAGACACATATATGTATGTGTTTATATATGTATTTCACATAAATAAGAAGAACAGATAGATTACAGTATAATTCGGAGAGACTTAACCCCTTCGCTAAAAGTATCTTACTGAATTCTTAAACTATTGTCACAAAGAAAAATTAGTAGTAATAATTAGTAAGTTTTTGTATAATTTCAGTGAAAAATTGCATTTTAAATAGAAATAATACTTACTCTTAAACATTACTGTTAGGAATAATTAAGGATTTTCGGTACCCGATACGACAATTTTCGCAAAGAACTTATTTTCTTGTCTTTAATAAAATACTGGCTATCAAGAAATAAATGTGTTCTAGCTTCTACGTTTTAGTGAGCAATCCCGCAAGAAACTGCTGATTAGTGTATTCAGAGTTTCATTTATTAATCTAGTTATTATTAACATATTTAAAAAAATAAGTTAACCCAAATTTGATGAAAAGAATAATTGAATAATTGATTAACCCTTATCTTATTTAAAAGCTAAATAATTAAAAACAATTTAGAAAATGAAAATTGCTCTAATAAGTCGTACATGGGATCTAGATTTGGCACGAAATTTCTGTTTTGAGATATAGGCCATTTTGCTGATACAACTGCAAATATTTTTCAATTTAATATGGAAACAAAAAAATATCTATAATTCTATTTTGAAGTCTATGTTCTCAATATAGAATACTGGCCTGTGCAATGTTAATATGGGCAATAGTATTTATTCCTAATGGTACGATATAGAAAAGAGATTTCTCGTTATTTTCTTTTCATAGACATTCTCTTCAAGTATATTAAATAAGAGTATTTAATGAAATAAATGACGTCTGCAGTATTATTAAAGGAATATTTGGATTATACTTAATATTTATTTCATTTAAAATGCATTTTTAATATTTCATATCGTGGAAATTTCGTTCCCTCTTTAGCATATTCTGTTTATGCGTCAAAATGTTTAAATTAATAAACATTTTCCATTTTGTTTAATTATTTCATAACCGATTCCATAACTATGTATATACTTATATATATATACAGGGTATCCTAAAAACATTGACCTCGGTTGTTTTTATTCATTAAATATTGGTCGTAGACATAAATTATGAATTACAAATTTACGTAAAAAAAGTACAGAATTTTATGAAATCGATTATAATTTTCAGGGATTTAAATTTGAAGAAATACAAAATTAGAATTTTTATACGGCCCTCGTACAAAAAATTCCCCCAATGAGTAAAATGTGACCCATACAATAATAAGGTCATGTACAAAATTTCAGCATTTTATCATTAAAAGTCGCAGAGATATGAAAGTGTATAAATGCTGAATTAAACAAATTTTCGATGCCTGGATATGAGTTCGCAAAGGGGGAAAATCATGTCGGATGATCGCATTTCAGGGATCGTACGCAACTTACGAAAGTGAAAATTGACTGCATAGATAAACAATAACTGCGATTTTTATTTTTACAAACGTATCTAAACTGTGTAGAAATAATAACTGTACGCAAATATTACAAAGCTTGTTCAAAATAGTTTCTATCCATGTGAATACAGAGCTGCATTCGTCTGATAACACTTAATATTCATTGACTGCGTCATTTCCAAGTTTTACTCTGTAATTCATCATGTAAAATTTTAAGGTATTTTTCAGGAAGCATAGTTTTGTAAATTTGTAAATAAAACTAAGAGCCATATTTTATTTGCTAATGGTGGATTTCTACGTCGTGTCATCTGCACTCTAGCTGTAAACATTTACATTTTAATTTTTGAGTAACCCCTCACCAACTATGTTTAAGCACATCTCTGCGACTTTTTATGATAAAATTCTGAAATTTTGTACATGACATTATTAGTGTATGGGGTACATTTTACTCATTGGGGGGAATTTTTCTTTATTGGGGCAGCATACAAATTTAAATTTTCTATTTCTTCAAATTTAATCCCCTGACAATTTTAATCGCATTCATACAATTCTGTACCATTTTTTTAGTAACTTTGTTATTTATAATACATGTCTATGATCAATATTTAAGGAATAAAAGTCAAGATCAATGTTTTTGGGATACCCTGTTTATTATAATTGATTATATGCTTACCTAAATACATCGTGTCAGGTTCCCAACATCAGAAATGATCAATGTGTATTTGAGTACGTGAATGCTTACAGACATGCAAATAAATAAATTAAAAGAAAAAACTTACCAGAGAAAATCCATCCATAATTCTGAAACCATAAAATGCATCCATGCTCATAAAGTTCATTTGTTAGAAAAAAAGTGCTCAGTTAAACTGATGACATTGAGCTCACAGGCTATTCACACAAATTGTATATTATACACTTATTTTAAAAAATAATGCCCCTCGAAAAAAAAATCGACAACAAATTAAGGGAGGATTAGCGCAAGTCCCCCCTTTTATACTTAACCAATGAACCCCCAAAAGTAATCAGGGAAGCGTCTTATCACAATGAATCTATATACAAAATTTGAAGCAAATTGGATAATTCTGCATGAAAACCCATTATCAAAATTAAGAGGGGGATTAGCCTCCCGTTCTCCCTCTTTGTACTTAACCAATGAACCCCCAAAACTAATCAGGGAAGCGCCTTATCAGAATGAACCTATATACAAAATTTGAAGCTAATCGGATATGTCTATCAATAGTTATCGCGTTACATACGTACGTACATGCAGAACCTGCAGGCACATTACCTCTCCGGCTTTGATATAGGCTGTTAGCTAAAAAATAAACTGTTCTATTTTTGCTAGGCTTAGAAGCAGAGATGTTATAGTGTAAATGTGAAATTATTTAAGTAACGAATATAATAAGTGTTTCTTTTGCTCATATTTTAGAAAAGCTGTAAAACCAAATTCTTTCTATAAAAATTTTTGTTTTATCCTTTACATTAATATTTTACTGTTTAATTAAACATGTATTTTTTAATTATATTGATTATTCTTAACAATTGTTAGAAAAAAAGAACATCTTCAGTTTGCTATTGGGGAATTATGCAATCTTCCTAGTTCAGTGTGTAATGCTAATTTTAATGTATAATACTTAATTTATTAATCTTTTTAATGTTTTAATTTGATAGCAAGATTATTTAAAATATATTTTGATGCATTTTGAAAGCAGCCAAACATCAATAATATATTACAGTCCATTTATTTTAGAAGTTCAATTTTAATGTTTTAGTGCAATTTTTAGAATGGCTATTAAAAATTATTTTTTGATATGTAACAATGGTAGTTAGAATAAATTTGTCTGCTACATTCAATATATTTTTCTATTTTCTATAAAGAAAAATTTAAATATCTGTTCTACAATTTTATTTATAAACTAGTCGGATGTGCCAATCCCAAAACTTTTTCTATCTCAGTCATATTAATACTTCAAAATTCGCTATCACATCGCCAATAAAATCAATATTTTTCGTCATTTTGTTGTACGTGAGATTCTTGCGAATCGTCGGGTTAGCGGGATGCGATCAACTGATCTACGAAAATTCCTTCTGGCTTATACCGACAGGAACAGATAGCCTCTCTATTCCTTGGTTTTACGATTTTAGCTAATTTTACTAGAAAACACGAAGCTAAAATGCGTGGAACCCAATTAAAGAAGATTCATTCCCAGTTCTCGTCAACATTGAATTTGAATGAAAATATCGCCAAATTAGTCCTCTACAGCAAAGTTGACTTCATTTATGGCAACCTATTTTTATTGCCAAATTTCGCCATATGTCGCCAAGATTGGCGAGAATTTGACATTGGCGAATATAAATATATAGTTTTAAACATATAAGAAGAGGAACAATGGTTACAACAATGAAAGAAAATTTGCCGAAACCATGTTAACAAAAACTCATAAATTAAACCCGCTCATGGATGAATTCTGCTGTCTTGTTTGAAAATGTCAGCCCTAAAATTTCAAACTTAAGATATAGACAAAACAAAAAATTGCTCCGGATCCCCTGGATCAAGGCCGAACATTTAACGGAAAAAACGTTTAGCATTTCTAATTTTTTTATACATCTTTTTGAATTTGAAATCTTTAAATGGCTGTCACAGCGTCCCTTTAAGGCGGAATATCCCCAAATTCAAGTAGGAACTCCTGGCCATAGCCAAAAACATAGAAAAAATATTGTTTTAAATATCTGCATAACATCATACTTTTTTCGATGATATAATATTGAAAATAGAACAAAAATCGCGATCGCAGCGCTCCCTTTCGTCGAAATATCCCCGAATTCAACTGGGACCTGCAGCTTATAGTCAAAAACGTAGAAAAAAATTTGGTTCAATTATCTGCATAACTTCATACACTTTTCGATGATACAATAGTGAAAATTGAACAAAAATCGCGATCGCAGCGCCCCCTTTCGTCGAAATATTACCAAATTCAAGTAGGACCTGCTGTCCATAGCCAAAAACATACAAAAAAAAAATTGGTTCAATTTGAAGCATAACTTCCTACACTTTTCGATGATAGAATGAGGGCAGACAGATATTTTGTAAAAACATGTTTCTCGTAATCTCTGATCCCTAAAACCATCGAAAACCGGCAGTTGAAAAAATTTCGATTGCAATACTTTCTTCTATTATAGATAGAAGAAAGTAAAAATCACATTGATGAAGGGTATAAAATTATATGAATATAAAATTATATATATATATATTTGCTTGTATAGTGTCTAAGGATTAGGTCTTTTTTGTATTAAACACGATAAAAAATATCAAATTTATTTAAGTTATTTAAAACAACTCGATTTAAAAGGACATTATCGCTTACGTTTTCAAAATGTACTTCTATGTTTTTACAGCATTGCCTTCGAAATGTTAGACAGTTTAAAATAAATTAGACTTTAGAATAAAATGAAACTACTTTCTTTATATTGATGAAGATTTAATTCTAAACCATGTCACACTCACTTGGATTAGGTTACAAATTGATGTGTCACTCCAAGATAAAAAAATCTTTAACAATAAACGGCTTTCGTATTCTTCACGATTTCTTTCCATTTTGTGTATAAATCTAAATAAGAGTTTTCAAGATTGTCTTTCGTAATCATTCATTTCAAAAGAAAACAAAGTAATTTCACAATTTAAGAATGCATTTGCTATCGATAGTGAATCTAATTTTAAACTAATTTTAAACAATCGAAAGAAGAAAACTGTCGAAGCTATACGATGATAAAATAAGTAGAAATCAAATGTCTAAAAGAAACAAATTAAAAAATTTCTTTTATAAACCCTTGAATAAATAAAATGAGATTTGCTCCACATGTGGATAAAAAATGTATATATAAAGGTGATGTGTATATAGGCAATTAAATATTTCATTCAAAAGTATCTCATTTAGAACAATTTTTACTTTTTTCTGCCTAGACTTCAAGTTTTTGACGGCTTTACACTTTTTAGAATGTCCCGATCACGCTTTCACTGTTTTTAGAAAATGTCCGTCCATGTGTCTGTGTCTAACTCTATGCGAAAGAAATTGTGTTGATGCTCTATCACAAGAATTAATGCACGGGATTTAATAAACTAAACTTCAGATTCAGTAATACTTTGATATAAATTGGTGCTGATTACATTTTATTGTAAATCAGCAAACAGGTGGCGTTGTTATTCTGCATTTTCCAATTACCGCATAGGCAAACTTGCACCAGTAAAAACGAATAGAAAGATATGCCTATTTTTAACAGAAATTAAGCAACAATAATGCGTTTAAATAAGACAAAAAATGACTTTTTAAATTTACTGGTGGAATTTTGCCCCGTTGGTAATCAGGTATTTCCCGATTTCGGTGATAGCTAAATCTCAAGAATTTATTCACGGAATTTCATGAAACTTCATATTCTGTTAAATAACGACATAAATAGACGCTAATTAGATTTTGCTGTAAATCACCCAACAGGTGTTGATTTCATGCCGTGTTTTTTTCTGATTTCCGCGATATCTACTGTTCTAAGAACAAATGCATTGAATTTCACCAAACTTTATACTCTTCTAGACGTTGAGATAAATAGATCCTTATTAGGTTCGACTGTATAACGCCCAAGAGATGCCGCTGCTATGCACTGTTTTTCACGTTTTCTGCAATAGCTATATCTCAAGAATGTATAAATTGCCCGTTATATTTGGTTGCAGATAATTTCATTCATATAGAAGAAAGTGTTGTGACGGTCACAATATACTATTTTTCTATTTAGAGATAAATTATGTTTGGTGTCAGATAACATTAATTCAAATAATAAAGTACACATTTCCAGGAAAATAATTGTTGAACTTTTGAAATAAATACCGCCGGTATAAAAGTCTCTTTACAAATTTTCTAAATAAGCAACAGAAGCATGTTTTTAATATGCATAATATAAAAACACGAAAGTATAAAAATATTTTTCACCGATAAATAATTTAATCTGGTCTAAACAACTTAATTTGGAATTTCACAAAATTCCAAGGATCGAAAGGGAGGCGTGCTTTTCTGAATGACTACGAATCTGGTTTTTCTTTATAATTTTGAAAACAAGATACTACTTAGTTTGAAATAAACCTGGCACAATGTAACTTTTGTTTTAAAAATTATATGCGTGAAATTAAACTATTCTTTTGTTCACTTGTTTAAAAGAAGCTCGTATAACTTTGCAAATCTGAAGTTTTAAATGTTTTGTGAAAAAAGAAATTGAAAGAGATGTAAATGAAATAATTCCGTGACACTCAAAAAACTTTGAAAAGTACTCGTTCTTTTCCACAAAAATAGAAATCTCTAAGGGTCATAAATTATATATTACAGTTATTACACTTTATGTTTTGTATAAATTACGAATAAGTAGGTTTTATTTGCATGAAAACTTTTAGAATGGCATTTATTCTTATCTTAAAATGCCTTGTTAAATATATGTATAAAAAGGAATTACTTTAGGTATGTAAATATTTTGAGTGAAAAGAAAAATAATGGTAAGATTCGAAAAAAAAATGCAGCAAAGAACGTCTACTATTTCCTATTAATAGTGATGGAATTTTGGGTTCAATATTAGATACAACCAGAGAGGTATACACACTTCGAGATACACGTATGTGTTTATATATATTTATGCGTATGATATAAATAAAAAAAAACTGATAGATTAAAGTATAGAGACTTTATCTCTTCGCAACGACCGACTTTTACGTAATTTTTTATTCTTTGTCACCGGTATTAATAAGTAGTAGCTTTTATATAATTTAAACAAAACAAAAATTACGAATAATAAATTCATTTCAAGTTCCAATGTTAAACACATTTACCGACAAAAATTCTGAATCAAATCATCAATAATTCTGAGTACCATATCCGTCAGATATACGCGACAATTTTCGAGGAGAGATTAATATCTTGTCTTTAATAAAATACTTGTTATCAAGGGATAAATATGCTCTAATTAGTTTTTGTTCTCTAATAAACAATCCTGAGAGAGAAAATATCATTGGTAATCTGTCACTGGTAACAGTTATATAGTAGTTTTGTGTAAAATGGTTGTCCGTTTTTTAAAATAATATTTTTTAATAGTATTTTCACAGTATATTTTCGATAGGCTATTAAAATATATTACACAAATAATCGCAGTTATATGTGTAAAAAACATATATTTCTAGTATGGAAACAAGAAAAATCACTATACTACTATATTAAACAATCGTTTTTCTGTGTAAGTGATTGTTTGCAATTTAAATTTCTTAAATTTTATGTTGTATTTAAAAAAAAAAGTTTTAAAATTAGTTGAAATCACTTCAGAATTAAACAGTAAAAAAAATAACAGGAGTAAAAAGTAGCTGATACAGTTTACATAATAAAAAAAAGATGTATACAAAATTTGTAATTGAATAGGTGATTGTTGAAAGTAACTATGTTCATATTTTCACATTTCTGACGATTACTCTACTTTTTCATGTTTATTGACCGTTTCGTGTAGGAAAGAACTTATTCCGGGTGCTATCTATACATGTTTGGCAGGGAGGAATTTAAAAGTTGAATGCCACTATGTTCATGCTTTGGGAAATTTCAAAATATGGATTTAGTACCTTTCAACAATTTCAATTCAACTGTAAATATTATTGTTAGGTATACATAAAATATTAAAATGAGTAGAAAAAAATAATTTTCCAAATTTTATTAAAATATAAGAATACTAAAGTATATATATATATTAGTATTAAAAATAAGAATTTAAATATTTTGTCTTAAAAAGAGTAAATTTTAATTAAGATACATTATTGATTGGAAAATAAGGCTGTCTTGGTAAGATGCCAAATGACGAATAATAATGTATAAACGACGGAAAAAGAAATTTAATGGATCACATTAACATAAACTGTAACTAAAATATGAAGAAACATTAAGATTGTTTCTAATGTGATAGAGATAATTAGCGTTATTAACAAACTATAATTGAAGCTAATTAGAAAAAAATACTTCGTTTTGTTTTCAAAAGAACATGGTCTTAATTAATCAGTTATTTACTCTTAAATTATCGTATTTGAAGATAAACAATGTAGTTCTTATTAAAATACAATGATGTGTTATTACGAAATAATATGGGACGTAAAATCTTTGAAAAAAAATTTCTGTCATAAATTAAATATTAATAATAACGGAATTACACTAAAATGTAAAACTGTTTAAATTTTAACACATGAGTTTAACATATAATGCAGCAGTTATTCTTTTACTTCAAATGAACTTTTCTAGACTATGAAATGAGCATTTAATTAATAACGCTCGAAACTAGAGACGCTCTAGGTAGCACAATGATATCGCCCAATATTAAAATGTAATGGCCAATATCAAAATGCAATATCGAATAATATAAAACTGTAACATCGGCCAATATCAAAATTTAACATTTGCCAACGTAAAAAGACTTCGCCAGTAAATTATATCTAACAAAAACATAACTGTGAAAAAAAAGGTCAAATTCTGTAAAAAAAAAAAAAAAAAAGGCCAAGAAAAGAAGTGATATGTAACTGGGTACCAAGATGAAATAAAATTCACTAAAAATTAAGTACTGAAGTATTATAGAATTGTTTAAATTATTTAAAAATAAAAAAATATTGATAGCATAATAATAATAAATCTAGAACTTGGCAAGTTTTTACATACTTTATTTTTATTAATGACATTATTATATCGAAACTTGTTATTTCATGTTTGGAGGCCTTAATTTGAGTGTATTGACGTTTCCGGGGTAGGGGGGGGGTGTAACTAGAGTAATAACCGAAGTCGAGCGGGTGTCATTTGTTTATAATAATAACAATATTAAAAATTATTATAATGACACTGTTATTAATATTATCATCATCATTTTATTAAGACATGAAAATGATAGGCATAACATTTATTAAAAACTTGCCAAGTGCTTGATTTATTATTATTATGCTATCAATAATTTTTATTTTCAAACAATTCAAGCAATTCTATAATATTTCAATACGTAATTTTTAGGGAATTTTATTTGAACATGGCACCCACTTACATATCACATCCTTTCTCGGCTTTTTTTTTTACAGAACTTGGCTCTTTTTTTTCAGGGTCATGTTTTTGTTAGATATCATTACTTTTTGTACAGTTACAATATACTTACACACTTTACTTAATGGTTTTTAATGTGTTTACAAATGAGTATTTTATTCACCAGGCAACATTCAATTTAATTTAAATTTCCTACAACAAAATATTTGGCTGTCAATTTGCGGCAGAAATTTATATTATAATACTGCTGTATTAAATTTATGTTTTGAAACGAAATGTATTGATTCGAAATTTTTATTGTTTTTAAAACAACAATAATCATATCGACAATATTTACACTAATGTCAAACAAATTGTATAAAATTTAATCAAGCACTAACAAGAAAATCCGGCTAACTTTTAGCCTTTACTAAAGTAGGTTTTTAGTCTGGTAAAAGAAGGTATGAAACAGACGTGTTACAAGCACGTACGGATTTTTGGCGATTTTGATTTGTGCGCTTTTTAAGTCTGTGCCGAGCTTCTATTTTCCGTTACCATCTTGGAAACATGGCATACAGAACATTTATAAATAACAACGTATTAGAAAACACAGAAAAGCGTATTTTTACACAACAATCAAAATAAAGATAAAATACCTTTTTTAGAACGTAAATTTTATAAAAAATGTTAACTACGTTATTTCAATCTTTTAAAGTGCCCAACGTAAAAATTAATCCAACGCTGATTCAAATTCGAATTTTACACAAACTTTTAGATAAAAACATTGCGTCATTTCAATCTTTTAACGTGCCCTACTATATCAGAGTAAACATTTGATTATTTAATTTCTAATTTCATGGCAAAGACAACATTTATAAATAACGACATATTAGTAAACCCAAAAAGTGTATTTTTACATAACAATCAAAATAAAGGAAAAATACATTTTTTAACGTAAATTTAATAGGAAGTTAGAACACGGACAGACGGTAGACAAACCGAAGTCATAAACACTTTTCAACTAGGTTGGAAAGTGTTAACAAAATCGCAAAGAGAAGATAGAGCAGTATTAGCTCAAACAGGGTCTTCCAAAATAGAGGTATGTCGCAGTCTTTTTCTGTTTGAGAGATTGCAGACATATTAACCTGGTGCTTCATACATGATTTTGTTTGGGATCTTATAAATATCATAGAAGAAATTTTTTAAAAGGTATTTGATACGATTCAAAAGACAGTTAGATTTAAGATAATTTCTGAAAGTTGTATTACGAAGGAATCTAGACATGTCTGTAATGATTCTCATCTTCTTATTATGACAAAGGAAAAATTGATTCATACTAGATTGACAGATGAAGTCGCAGACTAGACACGCGTATGTTAAAATAGAAAGAGTACAAGCGTTTTAAATAAGTAATTTATTATGAATTAACAGGGAAGAGATACGGAGGAGAGATTTCGTAAAACTTGAAGTGCTGAACAATGTGAGCAGAATATTGGGGCTTCCGAGTTGTAGACAACCGTACGTCCTTTTTTCGAATGGTATGTCTTACTAATAGATTGATTGATGTGAATATATCATCTATAACGCATGTATGAAACGCACGTACATGCGTTATAGTGATCGCGTCATTTCCGATTTTGTTTTGTATTTTTGAGATTCCATTACAACTGGGTTGCTGCATCCAGTAATTTGTCTGTTTTCATGAGCGCGAAGTGTTTATACATGCGTTATATTGATCGCGACAATACCGAATTTCCTGTATTTTTCAGATTCTACTATAAAAAGATTTCTGCATCTAGGGATTTTTAATCTTTTCTGTTGTTTTCATGGGCATTAAGCTCTTTAACAGGCGTTATAGTAGTGGTGGCATTACAGGATTTCTTGTATTTTTAAGATACCAATATGACGGGGATTGCTTCATTTAGTGATGTCAAGGCCATGAAGCGCTCATGTATGTGTTATAGTGATCTTAGCATTACAAAATATATAATGTATTTTCATATCTCTACACAAGGAAATTCCTGCATACATTTATTTTTCTTATGAGCAGGAGCCGCGCATTCATGCGTTATAGACATTGTGGCATTGCGGAATTTCTTGTATTTTTGAGATTCCGTTACAACGGGGATGCTTAATCTATTGATTTTGTTTTGTTTTAATGAGAGCGAAGCGCTTAGACATCCGTTATACTAGTTCCAGCGTTACCGAATTTCCTGTATATTTGAGATTCGAATACAAAGAGCTTGCTGTCTTTAAGGATTTGTTTTGTTTGCAATGACGTGCATGAAGTGCTTTTATATGCGTTATAATAGTCGTGCCATTACCGATTTTTTTGTATTTTTAATATTCTAATGCGACAAGGATTGCTACATCCAAAGATTTTTTTGTTCATGGCCGCAAAGCGCTCATACATGAGTTATAGGGATCGTGGCATTACAAGAGTTTTTTTTTTTTTACAGTCTTATACAAGTTGATTACTATATACGTTATTTTATTTGTAGGCGCGAAGCGCACGTACGTACGTTAAAGTGATTGTTGAATTACCGAATTCCTTGTAGATGTGAAACTGCACTACGACGGGGTTGCTGCATCCAGTGATGTTTTTTTTTCCTGGCAGCGAAGCTCTGATACATGTGTTATACTGATTGCGGCCTTGCCGAATTGGATGTATTTTTGAGATTGCAACAAAGAGTGTATGTGCATGGTGTTCCTACATCCAAAGATAATTATTTTGAAGATTTTTATGGGTGCGTAGCTGTCATACATATATTATAACGATCTTGGAATTACCTAATTGTATGTATGTTTGATATCCTTTATTTAATGATATAGCTTAACTTGGCTTAACAACCCATTTTGGACCATAATCGTAAGTATGAAAAATCTAAGGTTTTCTTTTACTCCCCAAACGGACATAATTTTCCGGTAGGCAAAAAGTTATGCTATTAATAAAATAGCTACATCTTGCACAAATGTCATGGCTTTACTGACATAATATCCCTATGTCTATTGCATAAATGAAACGTGAAAGCCTTAGGGCTGCCCTAAAATGAAGAAAGTAAGCAATTGTTTTCTACAGTTTGTGCTCTTATGCTTAAGTATGTAATCTGCATATACCACTATTCTATGTTTTGCTCTTTGGAAAAGTCATCTCAGGAAAATACGTAAACTTATTATACATTACGATTTCCGGTGTAACATGCATTATGAACACTGTTGTCTAGAGGAATCTAGAGCTGGCTGTGATCACTTGCAATAATGAAATTTATTTTTTCCACATTCAAACCTTCTCCCATGGAAAGCTGCTTCAACGTGAAATTTATATGCAAATCTTTATATCTTGAAACATAAATCTGATGCTAACTCCGGACCGGTACATTTCTGACTGTTAATTATATTGAATCATATAATTCCGACACGAAGATCTTTTCAATGGCACAACTTTAAACAAAATAAAAAAAATGACAATTATCGCACTTGAACGTAGCACGGCTGAACTGTGCGTTATTTCACTTTCTTAGGGAATATCAAAAGAGTGAATTGTGTGAATGTATGACAAATTATAGGATCACCCAATAGCAATCATTTCAATTATATACTAATAAACTTGAAAATATTTTATCCTTTAAGTTAGAGGTACATCAAATTTTCTTACTAGTAATACGTAGATTCTCCGTCGTGTTAATTGTTATTATATTCCGAGGTTCAAAATCCTTGTAACGATATATTGCCCCAGGTAGCACAAAGATACTAGCCAATGTCCGACCAACATTGGCGAATTTTTCGACTGCATCTGATAGTCGTAAATGATATTTACAACATCTGGCGATATTCACTGATATAACTTATAATTATTGTTTAAAAGAAAACACTTAAAAGAGGTTTCTTGTATTACTTATATTATAATATTATTTTACAGAAATAGCAATAAAAAAAAGATAAAATTGACCAAGTTTGCCATTTTTAGAAAACTTAATTTTTTAATGCTTTATTTTTAGTATATTGTTTACATTGAAAAATGTCGCAAAAATGACATTATTTTTCAACATTAAGGGATATCTACCGACATTAAAAAATATATATAATTTTTTGGACATTTAAGGGTACTAGGTGGCTCAGCCCCCTACTCGCTAACGCTCGCCGACCCCTCGTGAATTGCGAAGCAATTCACATTGAGACAGCTACGCGGTCCCAGCTCGCTACGCTCACTCGCCCATTTTTATTTTTGCAGTAATTCTAGCCGGAATAAGTACTACCATAAATAATTTCAACATATGAAATTTACAATTTTTTTAATGTAAAAAAGTAATTGAACTCCGTTGAAAACACAACTAAAAATGCATTTAGTTGGAGCTACTAATTAGCATATAAATCATTTAAATACTATGAATAAAGGATCTTCGAAACATAATTTGTTTAAAACTTATTGCACCTTTAATATTGTACAACACGGCTTATTCATTAAAAAAAAAAAAAAAAAAAAAAAAAAAAAAACTACGTAATAGGAAGCTAGTTTATCATCAATGATTGTTTAAATTTCGTTCGACATTTTACTATTTTAATTGATTATAGATTTCTGAAACAGATGGCAGCAGGAGCAACGTAGAAAGTTGACATTTTTACTTCTCTCCGATTTTTCATGTGAGCGAAATTCATAAATAAATTCTAAATAAGATTTGAGAATTCATTTGAAATTAGCAATATTACTCATAATGAAAATGAGGAATAATCTCAGACGCTTTGGATTACGTACATGTTATTTTATTTTTAATATTTGCTAGCTTGATTTTCACTGCTCTGTCACTGACCGCCATATTGGAGGCGGAGCTGATCTATCGAGCACAATCTAGTCTTTTCATTGGTCTGAGCTGTGGAAACTACGGTTGTTGCCAACAATAAGCTAGAAATTCAGCCCTATTTCCGCGCCACGTAAGACAAATATACAGGGTGATTCATAAAAGATGGGCAGAACTTTAAGGGGTTATAGTACACTTAAAGACAAATAATATTAAATAGGAGACTAAGGGTCCCAGACGTATTCCCAAGGAGATAGGGGGCATTAAAGTTTAGGGTCCGAAATTTCAAATGATTATAAAACATGGAAAAATTGGTCGATTCGTTTGCGGTTTTTGCAAAAAATTTTCTTTATGCCAGTATTTTCTTGAAATAAAATTTTAAAGTTCAATTTAAAAAAATGCCGATAGGGGGCGCTTTAGACTTTGGAGTAACAAACAACTATTTTTTAACGTTATTTTTTGTATTTCTTTAAATGATTTCGAAAGCTTAGACTTAAACTTAAATTTTGATCTAAAAATCTGAGTCCTAACGAGTAGTTAAGTAGCGTAAACTGAAATTTGAAATTTGAAACCCTTCTCCCCCCAGAACAAAAATCAGTTATTCCCGATCTTTGTGTCGTAGATTAGGCTCTAACTACTGCCGCGTTTTGCTAAAATTATTCTTTATGTCAGTATTTTCTTGAAAATAAATTTTAAAGAAAATTTTCAAAAAATTCCGATAGAGGGCACTTTAGACTTTGGAGTAACGAACAACTATTTTATACCGTTATTTTTTGTGTCTCATTAAATGCTTTCTAAAGCTTAGACTTAAACTTAAATTTTCAGCTCAAAATCTGAATCGCTGAGCGTGGTTCAGTAGCGAGGGGAGGGGGTTCAAATTTCAACTTCTGAACATAGTTCAGTTTGCACTACTTAACCATGCACAACGATTCTGTGCTGTGATACGAGGCAAAAATACAACTTTCGTCAAGGACTGCATAGTCGGAATTCACTCATAAAGGCACTGGCACAGTTGGAAACGTCGCTCATGCAAACGTTAAAGCTCCATTCCTGACGCTAGTCACCGGGTGAAGAAGGAAACAGAAAGTATGCAAATGTCAAATGGGGAAGAAGAAGAACACGTATGCAAAATTTCGACACGATTCAGGCATAAAAACCACTGAACGGTGAGTCAAGTGTAAGTCGCTGTAGTAATGAATCGGAAGATGGTGCCCTTCACGAATAAGGAAAAGGCTGAGATGCATTTAATTTACGGAGCGGCAGATGGAAATGGTGCAGAGGCACAACGAATGTACGGAGAGCGATTTCCTAACAGGCGGTTGCCTAACCGCAAAACTTTCGAGCGCTTGCACAGACAGTTGTGTGAGACGGGATCATTTCTCGCTTCCCGGTCGAATGCAGGTCGTGCAAAAAAGGATGAATCAGTAGTTGTTGCAGAAGCCATTCTGGATGTAGTAGCGGCGCAGCCAAGTACAAGTACACGAACAGTGGCTAGCCAGGTGGATACCTCACAGTCCACGACTTGGAGGGTACTGAAGGATGAACATTTGCTCCCGTTTCATGTGCAACGAGTCCAGAAACTGTCTCCAGGGGATTATCCAAATCGTATTGAATTCGCCCGCTGGTTTCTGCAGCAGAACGCGCTAAATCCACATTTTGGACGAACTGTGCTTTTCACCGATGAATGTACCTTCACACGTGAAGGTACATTTAACACACACAATGCACATGTATGGGCGGATGTCAATCCACATGCTACGTATCCACATGCTCATCAGAGACGCTTTTCCATCAATGTTTGGGCAGGAATCCTCGGAGACCACCTAATCGGACCGTACCTTCTTCCTGAACGCCTCAACGGTAAAACATACCTCACATTTCTGCAATATGTGCTGCCAGACCTGTTAAACGTTGTTCCTCCACGCATCCGGCGGGTCATGTGGTTCCAGCACGATGGAGCGCCAGCCCATTACGTACGAGACGTCCGCAACTATCTGGACATCACATTTCCGAACAGATGGATTGGTCGAGGTGGTCCTGTTGCTTGGCCTGCTCGCTCGCCAGATCTTTCACCCCTCGATTTCTTTTTTTGGGGACGATTGAAGGCTCTTATGTATGAGACACCCATTGAATCCCCCGAGGAACTGGTCGCCAGACTTTCCGCCGCTGTAGGGGAAGTGCTCGAAAAGCCTGATGTTTTCGCGAATGTTCGCCGTTCCATTCGTCGCCGTTGTTCTGCGTGCATAACCTCTGGTGGTCACAATTTTGAACATTTATTGTGATTACATGTTAATAAATATGCTTTGGTAACATAATCCTAATTTGTGTCTTTTTACCTCGTATCACAGCACACAATGTGTGGACATGGTAAACTGAACTATGTTCAGAAGTTGAAATTTGAACCCCCTCCCCTCGCTACTGAACCACGCTCAGCGATTCAGATTTTGAGCTGAAAATTTAAGTTTAAGTCTAAGCTTTAGAAAGCATTTAATGAGACACAAAAAATAACGGTATAAAATAGTTGTTCGTTACTCCAAAGTCTAAAGCGCCCTCTATCGGAATTTTTTGAAAATTTTCTTTAAAATTTATTTTCAAGAAAATACTGACATAAAAAATAATTTTAGCAAAACGCGGCAGTAGTTAGAGCCTAATCTACGACACAAAGATCGGGAATAACTGATTTTTGTTCTGGGGGGAGAAGGGTTTCAAATTTCAAATTTCAGTTTACGCTACTTAACTACTCGTTAGGACTCAGATTTTTAGATCAAAATTTAAGTTTAAGTCTAAGCTTTCGAAATCATTTAAAGAAATACAAAAAATAACGTTAAAAAATAGTTGTTTGTTACTCCAAAGTCTAAAGCGCCCCCTATCGGCATTTTTTTTAAATTGAACTTTAAAATTTTATTTCAAGAAAATACTGGCATAAAGAAAATTTTTTGCAAAAACAGCAAACGAATCGACCAATTTTTCCATGTTTTATAATCATTTGAAATTTCGGACCCTAAACTTTAATGCCCCCTATCTCCTTGGGAATACGTCTGGGACCCTTAGTCTCCTATTTAATATTATTTGTCTTTAAGTGTACTATAACCCCTTAAAGTTCTGCCCATCTTTTATGAATCACCCTGTATATATAGATTTGTCAACATTCAGCATATCTGACAAAGTATGAAATCCTCACCGAAATGAGAGGATGGTTCTGAAGCTCCGCCCATTTATACAAATTTTATTAAACCAACCTGAAACAAGATTATAATCAGAATTCTAACTAGAGAAACAAAACGTAAAGAAAGAAAAAGACATGGGCTTACACAATAAGGTCGAACTGGGTTCTGATCAAATCTGGGCGCTCGACCCACTGCAGGATCCGAAACCTCCCAGAAATAGAACTGATGTAATGGGGTCGGATTGGGTTCGGGTAAAATGTGGTTTCGATCCGATGAAGAATCATCACAAATGTCACATTTTTCACAAATTGGTCCCACTGTCACCTCAAAAAGAGGTCACAGTGTGAGGTGACAGAAGGGCTTAAAAACGACCATAACGACCTCATATTCAAGTCACTGTGACACTGCGACTGTCCCAAATTCACAATGTGACTTCACAGTGACGTTGCCGTGACGTGACAATGTTTTGCGGGTATTTGACCATAGACCTAGGCTGGGGATTATTCCAGAAGCAGAACTTTATTAAAGCATGATCAAACTGGGCCATGGCCCTGTCCCCCTTAGTTTTAGGGGCCCCCAAATTTGATATGCAGTTTTCGTAAAGCTGTTAATTTAAATCTCTTTTGACATTGTACTGATTATATTAAATATTTCGAACTTTTAAAGGGTAAGATTAGAAACAAAAACATTTACTTAATACGGAAAACCTCCCAATAGCGAACACTACGGGACCAAGGAATTTGTCCGCTATTAGAATATGTCCACTTTTCAGAAGTAAAAGTATACAAATAATATATGTGTTGTTGCTTGAGAAATACAATTGTCCGATATTTGGCAGTGTCCGTTTTGGAGGATTTACAGGAAACATCCATAACAGATGCTTCCAAATACCGGACACTTGTATTTAGCTAACATCAACCTTTTTCAATCCACAACACATACATATTTCTATATTTTTACATCAAAAATGTGAACACCCGTGATTAGTGGAAAAGTTCGCAGTTCAAAATGCCCACTTTTGAGAGGTTTTACTGTATTTGGTTAAATATATTTTTTGTTAATATATTTTTTTAATTTGAATCGTATCTTACTCTAAAAGTTCAAAATATTGTATATAATCAGTACGATATCGAAAGAGCAGCTTTATGAAAATTTCATAACAAATTTTGGGGGCCCTAAAATCACAGTGGGTGAGGGTGGAGCAGATCCACATCCCATTTTGCCCATGCTTTAATCTTTAATTAGATCCTGTTTCTGGAACCAACTCAACCCTGCTTTATGGTTAGCTAAATAGAGGTGTTCTCTATTCTAATTTTAACTTCTTTCGTCTTACATACACATTATAAAATGTCTAATTGACTTTTGTGATATTTATGTAAATACATATGAATAAACTTATAAATCCAACAAATTTTAAGTGCAAAATGTAGTCATAAGTCAATAAGTAAAATTCTTATTTTTCTCTATCTTCCTTTATTTATTTGAAATCACTTTTTTACTAAAAAATAATACTTTATTTGACGCATTTTTTAGAATTAATTTTAATAGCAATATTAATTTAAGAAAGAAATTATTAAAATTTTTGAAAAGGCAAAACTGAAAAAAAGAAAAAAAAAATTTGCTTCTAAAATTGCGATTCTCTAATTATGAAATATAAAATTAGATTACAACAGATGTTTGATCATTTAAATTTTTTAAATCCAATATTAAAAAGTGAGTAATTTACACGTCTTTTATAACGAACAAACAACTAAAATCAGTTCTTAATAGAATATTGTTTTAACCGAAAGAGAAAATTCTATAAGAAATTAAACACATTGATCAACACATTATTACATGAACGCTTTCTTTTTGTTACGAGAAAGTGTTTTAATAAAAACATTTCTTCTTTAGCAAAAGATTCAATAAATTTCAGTTTCTATTTTTTTGTAAATATATATCTACAAAAACAACTTTTCAAAAGTAAAAAAAAAGCCAAGCGTAAAAAAAAAAAAAAAAGTTGTGGCTAAAAAATGGTGTGATATCAAATTTCCAAGCTATTATATTACTTTTTTAACTTTTTTCCATTAAATAAGTTATCATATATATAAGTCGAGTGCCTACGTATATGTTAATAGAAATCGTTTTCTCCTGTACTAAATACATCCTAACGAGTTTCTGAAAATTCAATTTTTTTCAAATTATGCATGATGGGCTTGGCGGCCATCTTTGCATATTATTCACAAAATTCTAAGCATCCAAATCCGTAGTTAAAATCCGAAGTTCAAAATTGTTATTTAAGCAAATATTTTAAGCGTTTCATTTATAGATTTGTATGATCTGAAAATTATGTCTTAAGATAATGATGACTTATCTTAAAGATTCATCTTATGATTTATTTTTTACAGTAATTAATAATTTCAAACGAGTAAAAATCAATTTCTCAAAATATCAGTCTTATCTAATTTATCTGTCCGTAGTTAAAATCTGAAGTTCGAAATTGTTATAAACATATTACATTGCAAACATATTACGCTTTTACTTTAGAAATTTGGGTGCTTAGAAATATGAAAAGATGGCCGCCAAGCCCATCATGCATAATTTGAAAAAAATTGAATTTTCAGAAACTCGTTAGGATGTATTTAGTACAGGAGAAAACGATTTCTATTAACATATACGTAGGCACTCGACTTATATATATGATAACTTATTTAATGGAAAAAAGTTAAAAAAGTAATATAATAGCTTGGAAATTTGATATCACACCATTTTTTAGCCACAACTTTTTTTTTTTTTTACGCTTGGCTTTTTTTTTACTTTTGAAAAGTTGTTTTTGTAGATATCATTTCTTTTTTTTAAAACAGAATAAACATAATTTAAATAATCTAAACATGAGAAATAATTTAAAATTACATTTTACTTTCAGTCATTGTTTAAAAGGTTAACTAGAAATACCAGTAGATTTTTAAATTAAACTAATAACAACATACTAAATGTGGCTTGTTATAATACTTGTTATCCCCCGTTAAAAAATATCACTGACTTATCGATGAAATGAATAAAAATGCAATACGTACATAGCGTGTCAGCGCTGCATTTGAAATCAAACGTGATATCACGCTCTTTTATTATTAGCACTAGCTGGCTTCGCCCGCTAGCGGACCCCTAATTTATATCGGGGCCTCGAATCTTGTAAAACCTCGAATAAGATAAACCTCGAACAGAACGAACCTCCAACCTGGTTCTCCGCTGTCTTCGGCACCGGATAATCCCTTAATTTGCACATCGAATAGTATAAACCTCTAACCAAACTAACTTCCGACACGGGTCCCCGCTGCCTTCGGCGCCGTATAGCAGTCGTGCTGCGCACGCTAAAGTTCCATCTTCCACCACCAGGTAGCGCAATCTGTTCTGTATGAACCTCGGGCACTGAAATCGTTAAGGCTATAGATGTCGAGTCGAATGAACTGTACCCCGTCGTGATCTAGTCCATAGAACCAGAGATAGAAAAGTGCCCCCTGGTGGTGAAAAAAAGAACTAAAATCGGAAAGCTCTATTGATGTCGAGTCGAATGAGCCATACCCCGTCGTGATCCGACTCGTAGGGACAGATATAGGAAAGCATCCCCTGGTGGTGAAAGCTAATCGCGCTTGGGGGGCAAAAGAGGGGATGAACACCGGAGACGCATAATAGGATTAAGCGGTCACAGACCTTTCCAACGATGTATCACATGAGGGGTATGTGCAAAATTTAGAAAATACCCCCCCCCCCTGCATATTATGATTAAGCGTTCACAGACTTTTCCAACGATATATCACATGAGAGGTGTCGGCAAAATTTAGAAAAGTGCCCCCTTTGGGTGGGAGGGCTGAAAGTGGGAGGATGGACCCCGAAGATACATAATATGAATAGCGGAACAATTTTTAGAATTTCTGAAAGCTGATTTTTATTTATTTATTTATCTATTTTTTATTTTTTGTTTATTATTATTTTATTTTTTTTGCGTTGCCCTGTGCATGTTTGGAATTTCTTAGCAATTTCTTAGATTTACCTTATTTTATTCAATTAAACATTGTACTATTACAATAAATTTAAATGGAAACTTCCCTTCTAAAACAAAAATAATTTAACAACTGGATTTCATTAATTTATAGGAAAACTAGCAAGCTACGCCCGCTGCGCCCACTGCGCTGGTCGGCTTCTACAAATGAACCCTGAATCAAACGAAATATATCGTTTAATTTGACCTTGTATTTGAAAGCAATCTGTATATTTACGTGGAATATCCTTCCACATTACTGAAAAATGACGCGATTGCGCTATTATATTTTCTAATGTGCAGTCAAAATTTTAGCTGTTAAGGACGAACTCTTTTATTTGGTCATTTACAGTTAGGGTTTGCTAAACAATGATAAAACTATATGCAATATACTAAAACCATCACTAAAAATTATCGAAATAACAATGCAAACAAATTAACTAACAAAATCCATTCAGAAGAAGTTTTTATAAAGGCTAATCTTTGATAATCTGATTATTGAACTTTTCCACATAATTCTAAAACAACAAAACCATATAAAATATACTAAAACAATCCTTACAAATTATCTACTTAACAATGCAAGTCGCAAAAAATACGCCCAGTAAAAACCATCAAAAAGGCTAATATTTCGGAATCGGGTTCACTTGACTATATAACCTTCACACATAACTGTTGGACTAAGCAACGCAGGACAATATATAGTACATTAACACCATTTCTGAAATATGAATCTAACTAACAATACAATTCTCATCAAAATTCGTTCAGTAGAACTTTTTTAGAAGGCTAATCTTTCATAATCGGAATCAAATATTGAAAAGACTAATATTTGATAAAAAAAATGGTCACCCGATTTTCGAATTTCCCCCTATAATTCTAGAACTAAGCAACGTTATATAATAAAACGTTCCCTAGAAAATTATTTAACAGTATAGGTTCAATCGAAATACATTCGGCAAAATCTTTTAAAAAGGCTAATCTTTCATAATCGGATTGATCTGATTATAGAACTTCCCAGAATAATTATATAACTAAACTACGTAGAACGATATGTTATACATTAAAACCTTCCCTTAAAAATTATCTTAGTTTAAGTTCTACGAAAATGCATTCAGCAGAACTCGAGTTATAAGCAGCCGGAACGAAATTTCATATATGTAGAAGTAAATAGAAGTATATTGCCATTAATATAGTTTGCATTTGAATAAAAAAAGGTACTTTTCGGTTAGCCGGGCACCAGTGATATATGAACACACACACACACACACACACACACACACACACATATATATATATATATATATATATGTATATACCTGTATTTGTGTAGATATATGTGTATATATGTGTGTGTATATATATATATATCACTGGCGCCCGGCTAACCAAAAAGTACCAAAAAAAAAAAAAATACTGCGAAAATGCAGTCGTACACTTGAAAAAAAAAAACACCTTTTGGCCTAAAATCTCTCATCAAAACTGTTTTTCTTTTTTTTTCTTTTCTATCTTTAAAAAAAAAATAAAATTAGTAACAGTTTTTTCTTTTATTTTTCCAGATGTATAGCCATTTCAATTCTTTCTGCAACAAAAAAAGACACTTTTTGGCTTAAAATCAAATTGTTTGGGGTCAAAACTAAAATCAAAATTGCCAAAAACAAAAGATAAATCGCCAAATTTGTTTCAATAGAAATCTTGCCCCTTGAATAATGTTTTAAGCATTATGAACATTTCTAATCATGTTTAAATTAAATATTTTCGTTTTATAATATTCTCTCATCAAAACAATTTTTTTTTTTTCTTTCTTTCTTTCTTTTTCTTTTTTTTTTTTTTTTTTAAATAAAATTAGTAACAGTTTTTCTTTTATTTTTCGAGATGTATAGCCTTTTCATTTCTTTCTGCAACAGTAATGATCGCCAAAAAATTAGCAATGGTAACCTTTTCGGCCAAAATAACAGAACTTTCTATCATAATTCGATAGCTATTATACGTAGAACGTTGTGTTACATACTAAAACCTTCCCTGAAAAATTATCTCTGGAACAGTGCAAGTTCCATCAAATTCCATTCAGCAGATCTCGAGTTATAAAGGAACGGAACGAAATTTCCGTTTGTGTTTTATATATATAGCGAGGCTAACGAAAAAGACAGGCTACCGCGGTGCGTTCCACTTATCTTTTTTTTACAGACCGCTAGAGTGACGTGATGCTCTTTTCGTACACCTGCATTGGTGGATTCGAGCCTCACGTGAATCCCGCGGTCTGTAAAAAAAGATACGCGTAAAGCACCGCGGTAGCCTTTCTTTTTCGCTAGCCTCGTATATATAGTAGATGACGTGAAAGGTATTCCTGCGAACGAAATGCCTGTCCTTTACCGTGTTTTTTTATTTTTAGAAATAAATGAATCACATTTAATTCATTTCAAAATTTTTGTTTACGTTTGGAAAGAAATTTTAAATGGCGATAACTCTTAATGTACACATTTTAGAAAGTTCTAAAACTTCCCTCAAAAACTAATTTATTTTTAAAGATCTTTCTAAAAACGTAAATTATATATTTAAAATATTTTTAAAGCATAAACACTACGTCTGATTACTTTATTTTACAATATTTAAAAGAACACGCATTTTTTCAGACAATTAAATACACTAAACAAACATGAGTGAAAAATTGACCTGGGCCTGGACTCGAACCTGGGACCTTATGCGTACCATGCCGACGCTCTGCGACTGAGCTACCCAGATCCATACTCGTAACCGGCAATTTCTCATACTTATTCATGTTAGAAACAATCATCTGCCACAGTTTGCAGTCATATTTAATTATTTGATAAAATATGTGTTCTTATAATTGTGAAGTTTTATTTAAAAAAAAATATATATATCTTCAGAAGAAAATGGCTGACTTGCAGATGAAATTTGATGTGGTTATATTATAACCTGTAACTGATTTGTGCTATTTTAATACAGATGGTACATGGTCGTTGGCGGGTTTTATCTCTGTTTTGGCATAATTTTTTAATCGCCAAGTTAATTAACAGTTTTTTGCTAATTAAGGATAGAAAATAATATTTTTTTACACTGAATTTTATAAAAGCACATAGATTACGTAATTACTTGTCCAAAAATGCAATCCTTTTTTTATTCTGCCGAATATTAAGGTCTGTAGGTTGTTTGAAAAAAAAAGTTTGACGAAGAAAAAAGTGATTATTTTAAGTAACTCGACGTTTTAAAAAAAAATCTATATCTCTGTTTATAAATCACTTATGAAGATGAGTTTGGTCTTAAATTGAAGAAATTCTTCATTAGATTCTTCTAGTTTTCGTTTTTTATTTCGGCGACGCTTGGTTTATTATATATCTGATATTTTAATCTGGCATGTTTTGTCGATTTAACATTGCGAAGTTGATTCCTGTAAATAAGCAGTAGCGGTCTAGTTCAGTTCTTGGCGTTGTTTGTGTGGCGTTTTTTTTTTAAAGCTTGGCTTGGCAGAGCGACCGCCCTGCTTGATATATAATAAATTAAGAAATTTCTATGTATATATGTATATATATATGAATTACTGGCTGTTTTACACTTGGATTAAAATCCTATAAATACATGTTTCGAAGAATATATACTTCAGGAATTAATGCGTTTTTTGTAAACTGATTAAAATAATTACAATTCAAAAATTATTTTATGTAAGACTATGAACTATCATATCAACAAAACATGTCAATATATATATAAAAAAAAACTATCTTGAAACACTGTCACAAATCAGGTAGACGTAGAGGTCTTGTATCCGTTTTACAGGCAAAGTGCTCGATTTATCGAAAATTCTGATAGTAACAGATTTGAAATACTGTACTGTCCCAATGAATAAAAGGGAGGGTCTTGCATGTTTATAAAAGGAAATTCCTTGAGATATCCTGAAAATTCATGTCGAAAGAATGAGACTTTTCATCCTTGAAACATGAATCAGCGGGACAAAAGTTCTGTTTATCAAGCCTTTACGTTTTAACGAAGGTGATACGAAGCTCACATTCCACAAAACTTCACATTCCGCAAAAAATGAATAAAAACAAACTAAAATTTTAATTAAAATTTGAGCGAACTTACACTTAAAAAGAACATTCAGTTTAAATTACAACGACAATTAAGTTTAAAGAAAACACGTTTAAAACGCATGTGCAACTTAAGATTGCGGCCTCTGGTGGCTGGTGCAGATATATCAAAATGTCTTAATTTAAGACGGATTCACTTGATTGAGACATTATTTCTCATGCCGCTTATACCATTATTATAGTAAGAGACTTGTGTGTCTCAAATTAAGACATCTATTATGTCTGAAGTTTCACAAACATTCACTTAGGTGTCTTAGTTACATTTTCAAACACATTTTTGTCTGAATTTAAGACACATCTATTTGCAGTGTAGAAATTTATTATTGACCCTTTAATTTTTTTTTGTGCCTGGAATACATTGATAATATTGACATATGTAGAGATTCATATTTGATATGCGTATGACATTCTTCTGTGCCAAAACTACCAAAGCGGTATGGGTGGAGTAACTGTGTAAGGTTTTTAAAATTTTCGTGTACTACAAAGATAATTCGGGTCACTTTCCATTCAAAAGTCCTCCCTAAATGAATCCCTGCTACAGCAATACGGCAAAAATTGGCAGACGCTTAACAAAATCTCTTTTTCCCCCAGGCAAAACAAAAAGATGATTGCAGATTTTTGAATCTCAAATTTAAATTAATGCAATCGTACAACATGTCGATATTGCAATACCTATTAAATGAGTAAATATAACTTATCTAGTAATATTTTCTTGATAATTTTAATCTTTTTACACCTTTTCTTGTATCAGTAAAGCTGGTTTTCGGAATGAGGAAATAAGAGATTCTAAAATAGCTCTATCAGAAAAGAATAAAATTGAGTATGCCCAAATTAAGTAATCAACTGGGATAAAATGTACAGGAAGTCAGAAAATAAAGAAATTCGGAAAATGTGATATACAGGGTGATTCATAAAAGATGGGCAGAACTTTAAGGGGTTATAGTACATTTAAAGACAAATAATATTAAATAGGAGACTAAGGGTCCCAGACGTATTCCCAAGGAGATAGGGGGCATTAAAGTTTAGGGTCCGAAATTTCAAATGATTATAAAACATGGAAAAATTGGTCGATTCGTTTGCGGTTTTTGCAAAAAATTTTCTTTATGCCAGTATTTTCTTGAAATAAAATTTTAAAGTTCAATTTCAAAAAATGCCGATAGGGGGCGCTTTAGACTTTGGAGTAACAAACAACTATTTTTTAACGTTATTTTTTGTATTTCTTTAAATGATTTCGAAAGCTTAGACTTAAACTTAAATTTTGATCTAAAAATCTGAGTCCTAACGAGTAGTTAAGTAGCGTAAACTGAAATTTGAAATTTGAAACCCTTCTCCCCCCAGAACAAAAATCAGTTATTCCCGATCTTTGTGTCGTAGATTAGGCTCTAACTACTGCCGCGTTTTGCTAAAATTATTCTTTATGTCAGTATTTTCTTGAAAATAAATTTTAAAGAAAATTTTCAAAAAATTCCGATAGAGGGCGCTTTAGACTTTGGAGTAACGAACAACTATTTTATACCGTTATTTTTTGTGTCTCATTAAATGCTTTCTAAAGCTTAGACTTAAATTTTCAGCCCAAAATCTGAATCGTTAGACGTGGTTAAGTTTCTGGGGAGAGGGGTTTGAAATTTCTACTCCTGAGCACAGTTCAGTTTACCATGTCCACACATTGTGTGCTGTGATACGAGGTAAAAAGACACAAATTAGGATTATGTTACCAAAGCATATTTATTAACATGTAATCACAATAAATGTTCAAAATTGTGACCACCAGAGGTTATGCACGCAGAACAACGGCGACGAATGGAACGGCGAACATTCGCGAAAACATCAGGCTTTTCGAGCACTTCCCCTACAGCGGCGGAAAGTCTGGCGACCAGTTCCTGGGGGGATTCAATGGGTGTCTCATACATAAGAGCCTTCAATCGTCCCCAAAAAAAGAAATCGAGGGGTGAAAGATCTGGCGAGCGAGCAGGCCAAGCAACAGGACCACCTCGACCAATCCATCTGTTCGGAAATGTGATGTCCAGATAGTTGCGGACGTCTCGTACGTAATGGGCTGGCGCTCCATCGTGCTGGAACCACATGACCCGCCGGATGCGTGGAGGAACAACGTTTAACAGGTCTGGCAGCACATGTTGCAGAAATGTGAGGTATGTTTTACCGTTGAGGCGTTCAGGAAGAAGGTACGGTCCGATTAGGTGGTCTCCGAGGATTCCTGCCCAAACATTGATGGAAAAGCGTCTCTGATGAGCATGTGGATACGTAGCATGTGGATTGACATCCGCCCATACATGTGCATTGTGTGTGTTAAATGTACCTTCACGTGTGAAGGTACATTCATCGGTGAAAAGCACAGTTCGTCCAAAATGTGGATTTAGCGCGTTCTGCTGCAGAAACCAGCGGGCGAATTCAATACGATTTGGATAATCCCCTGGAGACAGTTTCTGGACTCGTTGCACATGAAACGGGAGCAAATGTTCATCCTTCAGTACCCTTCAAGTCGTGGACTGTGAGGTATCCACCTGGCTAGCCACTGTTCGTGTACTTGTACTTGGCTGCGCCGCTACTACATCCAGAATGGCTTCTGCAACAACTACTGATTCGTCCTTTTTTGCACGACCTGCATTCGACCGGGAAGCGAGAAATGATCCCGTCTCACACAACTGTCTGTGCAAGCGCTCGAAAGTTTTGCGGTTAGGCAACCGCCTGTTAGGAAATCGCTCTCCGTACATTCGTTGTGCCTCTGCACCATTTCCATCTGCCGCTCCGTAAATTAAATGCATCTCAGCCTTTTCCTTATTCGTGAAGGGCAACATCTTCCGATTCATTACTACAGCGACTTACACTTGACTCACCGTTCAGTGGTTTTTATGCCTGAATCGTGTCGAAATTTTGCATACGTGTTCTTCTTCTTCCCCATTTGACATTTGCATACTTTCTGTTTCCTTCTTCACCCGGTGACTAGCGTCAGGAATGGAGCTTTAACGTTTGCATGAGCGACGTTTCCAACTGTGCCAGTGCCTTTATGAGTGAATTCCGACTATGCAGTCCTTGACGAAAGTTGTATTTTTGCCTCGTATCACAGCACAGAATCGTTGGGCATGGTTAAGTAGTGCAAACTGAACTATGTTCAGAAGTTGAAATTTGAACCCCCTCCCCTCGCTACTGAACCACGCTCAGCGATTCAGATTTTGAGCTGAAAATTTAAGTTTAAGTCTAAGCTTTAGAAAGCATTTAATGAGACACAAAAAATAACGGTATAAAATAGTTGTTCGTTACTCCAAAGTCTAAAGCGCCCTCTATCGGAATTTTTTGAAAATTTTCTTTAAAATTTATTTTCAAGAAAATACTGACATAAAGAATAATTTTAGCAAAACGCGGCAGTAGTTAGAGCCTAATCTACGACACAAAGATCGGGAATAACTGATTTTTGTTCTGGGGGGAGAAGGGTTTCAAATTTCAAATTTCAGTTTACGCTACTTAACTACTCGTTAGGACTCAGATTTTTAGATCAAAATTTAAGTTTAAGTCTAAGCTTTCGAAATCATTTAAAGAAATACAAAAAATAACGTTAAAAAATAGTTGTTTGTTACTCCAAAGTCTAAAGCGCCCCCTATCGGCATTTTTTGAAATTGAACTTTAAAATTTTATTTCAAGAAAATACTGGCATAAAGAAAATTTTTTGCAAAAACCGCAAACGAATCGACCAATTTTTCCATGTTTTATAATCATTTGAAATTTCGGACCCTAAACTTTAATGCCCCTATCTCCTTGGGAATACGTCTGGGACCCTTAGTCTCCTATTTAATATTATTTGTCTTTAAGTGTACTATAACCCCTTAAAGTTCTGCCCATCTTTTATGAATCACCCTGTATAAATAATTTTATCTTTACACTAATGAGGTTAAAGTATCAGATGTGTGCATCCATAACCGTAAAGTAATTTGTTTTAGTTCCGAGAATCTATTTAATTCGTTATAAAAAAGTTACAAATTTATTTAATAAAAGGATAAGAAAAGAGAAGTTTTAAATTCCTGAAAAATCTGACAGGGAAAACGCTATACGTATTATTTTCGAGTTTGCTCGATTTTTTTTGGTTAGGAAAACCAAGGATTTTATAAAATTACTCGGGAGCTTCACCATGAATAAATTTTTCCGAATCGATAAAACAGTACAAAAGAAAAAAAAATGTTTTAAATTAATGAATATTTAATGGCTAAAAACAAAGGAATTTAGTAAAGTAGAATTCGTGAAAAAGAGCTTTTGAATTTACATGAAAAGAACTTTTCATGCAGCCGATTTTGTTTTATTTTCGAACTTTTATTAATATATTTTTCTAAGTATATCATTTAACTTAGGCAATAGACTTTTTTTCCTTTAAGAAGTTAAACAGTGGTTGAAAGATTTTTTTTAATGTGCTAAATAGTTGTTTTCAGTTTTCGAAAACTTAAAACTGTGATTCCAAAGCTAATGTACTATAGTACCTCTATTTTATAAGTATCACTGCCATAAAAAATGTTATATGAGACATTAAATATTGATTGTATATCTAATAGGGTGGGCCGATTTTTTTTCTTTTTAGAAATTGATTTTGGCATAGTGCACAAAAGTTGTGTAATGGGTCAGTTAGAACTCACGAATATTTTCATCAATATTGCACAATATTTAACCGCGCCCCTCTAACATTGAAAAACAGAAAAAAAGAGAAAAATCGTTTTCTTTGTGAAAAAATATATTTTCCCATAATTTTTATTAGCATACAGTGAAAATGTTACATAATTGGTAAGTTAGACCCTACAAAAATTTTTATCTATTTCTATCAATATTTAACCGCGCCCCTCTGACATAAAAAATTGGAGAAAAATGAAAAATATATTGGATATTTTAAAAAACTACTATGAAAATTATTTTTCAAAACTGGTATTGACATTAATATTTTTTATGCGAATTTTAATTAAGCATTATTTTATTGAATTGAACACAGACAGAATACAGATCAGAACAAAAATTTGAAGTGCATTTAATAAAGCGTACGCACGCCCTCAAATATAACTTTTCCTATACAAGACGGTCTTTTTTGTTTCCCTGCAGGACGGTAGATGGCGCTGTACTTTTTCATTGTTTCCGAGGTCTCTTTGACTAATATTTTAGGTAAAATTAGAAAATCTATGCCTCATACAGCATTGGCTGCAGATTTAACTGGTACCTCAATTAGAGCAGTGGCCAAAATTACTACAGCAGTACTGGCTGATTTCGATTTAGTTTCACCTGAGAAACAAACTTATATAGTTGATAAAAACAAAGTGAGAAGAGAACTAGAGAAAAAAAGGAAAGATTTAAGGGAAAATTATTTAAGGAAGGGGTACGTCACTCAGACGAAAACACCCGCTCGCTAATGTAAATCCTATGGAGGAAATTTTTTAAGATATCTCGTTCGCATTTCAATATTTTTAAATGATTTTTTTTTTGCATTGGATAGCTGAGGTCAATCTCTATGCACGCTCCTTTCTAATTTTTCGATTTTGATTAAAAGTTTTTTTTATTAAGATACTTTCACTTTCGAAACGGTTTTGAAAGTGAAAGTATCCTCAATAAATGAAACTGCAACAAAAATCGAAAAAGTAGAAAGAAGCGTGCATAGACCTCAGCTATCCAATTAAAAAAAAATCATTTAAAAATATTGAAATGCGAACGAGATATCTTCAAAAATTTCCTCCATAGGATTAACATTAGCGAGCGGCTCTTATCGTCTGAGTTTGATGGGCGCAAAGATGATACCTTTCAACAAATATCTGTTCATCGAAAATTAACATCAGAAGCGCTTGTAGCATTAATAGAGGAACCAGGTAGGAAGTGTATAGGTCATATATCGTTAACTGCTGGTGAAAGTGCAAAAGAAATATCCCAAGGTATTATCACATTTATAAAAACTTATAATACGAGTTTGAAGAACCTATCGGTTATCAGATGTGGCGGAACAAATGTGAATATGGCGGATGGAAAGGCGGAGTAATACGTTTTCTTGAGACATACATTGGAAGACCATTACAATGGAATGTATATATGTTACGTACTAATGAGTTGTCTCTAAGGCACCTTATTCTGGAAATGGGCGGTTGCACAAAAGGACCGCATTCATATTCTGGACATATTGGATTGCTTCTAAAATATTGCGAAAAAAATCCAGCGGTCAAATTTGTTCAAATTCACTGTACTCTTAAGCCTACGGATCTCAAAGATATCCAAAAGCTAAGTACTGACCAAGAATATTTGTATCGCATATGTCTTGCCATAAAAGATGGTACTTGCCCTTTTAACGTGACTGACAATAACCCAGGTAAACTCAGTCATGCGCGATGGTTGACCACTGCAAACAGTTTGTTATGGTTATACATTAGCACTCTAAGACCGTCACAAAATGTTATAATACTCGTGAAATATGTAATGCTGGTGTAGGCTGCAATGTGGTTTGAGATAAAAATAGAATCGAATTGCTTGTGTGGTGCCTAACATTTCTGGAAAATGATTTCCCTTGCAGGGAAGCTTCCAGATAATGTTAAGCAAATTATTTACAAAGTATTCTCAAACAATGCATATTTTGCGCCTCCTGAACACCTATTATTAGCAATGCTACATGATTCTAGAAAACACATCCGAGAATTAGCAGTTAGGCGTATTCTCAGCGCCCGAGATAAGAAGACAAAGAACTTGGGTGGATTGCGTTTGTTCAAGCTTCCCAAACTCAATTTTGAAGCAGCCGATTCTACAGATTTAACCCTTTAATCGTCGCGCCCGATACATTCACGGGCAGTGTAGGCTGCTTTTTGTAACATTCAAATTATTTGATTCCCACCGGTTTTTAAAAATAGTTTAATTGTTTTTATTCTCGCATTATTTTATCTGCCATTAAACAAGGAAAATATTTCTACTTAAAAAATGGTGACAATCAAGCAATTTGAATTTAAAAAAATAAGCTTACACTTATCAAGCGCGACGATTAAGGGATTAATTGATTGGTCAAACACTGTTGTAACAGAGCCATCTCTTACAATGCATATAAAGGACACAGACTTGAAACAAATGTGCAAAGAAAACAGTTTTCAGTGATAACTTTTGAAGTATTTCCATGTCACACACATTCTGTTGAACGATGTGTTAAACTAATATCTGAAACTGCAATGAAAGTTTGTGACTGCAACAAGACTGCAAGAGGTAGATATATTCGTGCCAAGCTTCAAGCAAGGAAAGAACTTTCAACATTCGACAACAAAGGACAATATTATTCTGTTGTTGTTACATATCCTCCATGTCCAGAGACAGCTAGACTAGTTCCATGAGGTTATATACTTGCAAGAAATCCAGAAACAATAGAGGATCTCTATTTATGTCATTGTGGGTGAATTGGAGGCAGTCCAAAATGTGGTTAGGAGAAGCATTCCCAGAAGCACATTTATTGCAAACCGGGTAAACGTTTTGTTCACCATAAAAAGCAAGTCCCCTCAAATGACCACTAGCAAATCTGGATAAGATTGTCTGAGATTTTCGGTCGCAAGTGAGGTCCAAGGATCCGCCTGGACTCGATCTTGTGTACCATTCGTTTGTTGGAGGGACTTGCCACTTAACATTGTTCCGATTTTTCCTAATTGATGAGAATTCATTGAAAGTCCAGACAGGGGCAGGGGGCGGGGCCTCTGAACCGCTCTTTGCAAGTTTATCTGCAGCTTTGTTTTCCTGAATGTCCACATGTGAGGGTATCCACTGCAGATGATTTACTCGAGTCAAGGAGATACGTTTCAGCAATTTTAGAATGTAAATAATAGTGTTATCATTCGCATCACTCCAGTCTTTTAGATGTTGGATTGCGCTCCTACAGTCCGATAGAATCCATACTTCACCAAAGCGCTTTTCTGCCAGAATGACCTTTAGCCCTACTTCAATGGCAACAAGTTCACTTCTAAACACAGAGCAAAAGTCTGGATTTCTAATGCTCATCTTCTGTTCACCATCTGGGATCTTGATAAAAGTACCACTGCCTGATTACTTATTTTCACCTCTGCTACCGTCTGTGTATATTTTGATAGCATCTCTCGGTATTCTATCAATAACCTCAAGAACTAGATGTTTGAGAAGCTCAAGGATACTTGAACTCTTAGGCAACTTAGGTAAGCAGTTTAGTACGACAAAAGACCCCAGATAATCCAACAGAGGGATCAATTCTGGACTTAAGGGAATCAGCCCCAACGTTTTTATTAACTATATCCAGGGAGGCAGCAAGACTTAACGGGCTGTTCTTCTTTAGCCTTTGATAATTTTCCATTTCTGAATGAACTTCGAAGTGCGATTCAGGTTACCATAACTAATGCGTTTATTATAATATTTGACTAGACAAGTGTTTCTTCTCATACTTAGAGGTTAAAGATCCGCCTCATATAGTACTATGTCATTCGGGCAGCTGTTTCTTAAGTCAGTTATGATGCGGACAGCACTCAATTGAGCTTTTTCCAGTTTCTGAAGATTAGAAGTTGAGGCGCTTGAATAGATAGGAAACCCATACTCCAATATTGGTCTTATAAGTGACATGTAAGTAGGGATCGAAGGGTTTCAGCACAGGCACCCCAGATATGTCCAGAAATATATTTTAGCGAAAACGAATAAAAGTATAGTTTTTTTTTTATTGTCAATCAACTATTGTGGATAATTCCAAGCAAAAAAAAAAAAAAAAAAAAAAAAAAAAGATTGTTTAAAAACAATCTTTTTTTACAGAAATGTTGTCCAATTTATTTATTTTAAATTTCTGATTTCTGCTTGCTACCGACAAACATTTTTTTCTTAGTTATCAGAGCTAAAAATTAAACACCATACTTGTTATTCTTGGTATCAGAATGACAGATTTTCTCTGTTAAATGGTTTTCTTTTGAAAGGATTGTGCACGCATTCCGGCAAGCATGCACACAAGTTCTTTAACTGGCAAAAGCGATTAGGGGTGGATCAAATGATTTTCAGTGGCTACTGGAAAACGTGTTAAAATTCTCACCTTACCGGACTGTGGGATTGCGTGCTAAAAGAGGAGGGACGAGTTCCAAGAATTCCCAGGTAAAATAAATTATTATAGATATCCTGAGCTAAAAAGTTTGCTAAACAAAAAATAGGTTTCCTGAATGGAAGTTTTAATTAATGGACAAAACCCCTCTCTTCCAAATGCTGCAGAGATATTCGTTATTTAGAAAGAATAATTGAATTGAAGTTCGGTAAATGTGGACTTCACTGTTTTAAGAATAATTAAAAAATATATGTATGGTAATTTTTGAAAATAATAATTAAAAAATAATTAATAAATCAAATTAATATTTAAAAATACAGAATAAAACAAAATGCAGTAAAACCTCTATAACGGATACTTACTAATAGCGGGCACTTCTATTTTTGAATATTATCTGAATTCCCAACAACTATACATGTATATGCTTTTACCCCTGAATAGCAGACATCGCCGAATTATTTAGTCCAGAACTGTGTGTGATTTCGAGGTCTTACTGTATTGGATTTGAAAATTATTATTTAAATAATTTAAATTAATTAAACTAATTCATTATTTAATAAAAAAGTAATAATAATAAAAAATATAAATGTATATGGTAATCTTTAAAACATAACAAAATAATAATAAATAAACAAAATATAAGTTAAAAGATAAGAAAAATAATAATAAGTAATTAAAATGCATATGAAGTTAAATTAAATATTTAATTAAATAAATTAAAATAATTAAATGAATTTTTAAATGTTAAAAGTTAATAAAATAATTAGTAGTTAATGACAATTATGTATTAACAAATAAAATAAATCGAATAATTAGTAACATAAAATTAACTCATTACAAAATTTTAAAAGTTAAAATCAAATTAATTCTTTCAACAAAACTCAACTAATTATTGTATTCTAGAAAAACTCACGAGATGGCGCCAGGCTTATGACATCCTAGGTACTTTCTCAGGAATGTCATTCTCAGAGATTCTTCCGTAGGATGTTCCTTGGAGGCAAATCCGAGGGAAATCCTAAAAGTCTCTCCCACAGGAAGTCCTTATCGTGCCATTTTAGTATCAGGAGGAATGACTTGGAGCTCGAGGTCTTCAAGAGCTTATGTGTTACATGGTATACTGTGTTTTAAAAGAAAATGTACATTGAGATAATGTTTAATATTTAATCTGCGCCAATAAACCAAATATCTTTTCGTTTCAAAATAGAATCTGAAAGGGAAAATACTGGATGTAAAATGGAAAATAAAGAAAATGATAATCTACAAGTATACATGTTTTATATTTATTTCCAAAACATTCATTTATAATCGTATTACAAATTTCTTAATAAAATTAAGGATGCAGTATCGTCATTTATTGTAACATGCATTATATAAATTTAATTAAAAGCTTATTTAAAAAGAACATGTAATTTTGATGCGACATGCAATGGAAGAATGAAACAGCTGAATGTTCACTGTAAAAAATTTTCCGTCAGGTTCCGGAAAAAAGTGGTGGCATTAAGATGCCACGGCTTTTTGCTGTTACGTTTCACAACAAAGTAGTGAAACATTCCAATTTTCAATAATCAATGTACTTTTTTTATTCAATGTCCTATTTAAGCAATTAAATTTTAAAGTTTCGTATTACAGATAAAATGAAAATTCAAATAATGAAGCATAAAAAGATTTAAATTAGCTACTTACTTTATCGGTTGATATCCAAACAAAGAATGGCATTTGTTCAGATTGTATTTGTCTCTAAGTACCTAAGCAGCTGTCTTATTCTTCAAAATGGCTACTGGAACATAAAACATGAAGCACGCATGCGCAGAATGTAGTTTACTGAAAAGGTGAAACCTCTCAAAAATATTACACGAATCATTGCCGTAATTGACGTGGGACATAAATAAATTAGAAATTCCGGTAAAATATGCGAAATGTTTCAGGATAATTTCCTGAAACGTTCCGAAATTTTTTTTCAGTGATTGTATATGACGATATAAATCAAGGTTTTATGTTTTAATGAAGAATAAGTGAATGATATCATTGGATATTATCTTAAAGTTTAAAACTTTACTTATGAATAAAAAAAGGTTAAAACCATATGAAGCAAATGTTTTAAAGTTAATCAATGTCATAATCTTAAAAAAAAATAGAAATGCACAAAAACTATAATGATACATAGACTTTAAAATGTATTAATAAATATATTCTTATATTTTAATTAAAACGAATTTATAAAACATTTTTAAGTTGCTTTTTATTCTTATAATAAGAACTTATTGATTAAGTAATTGCAACAGGGTGAGAATTTTTCATTTGGAATATGCTACATGAATTTTATTTTTTTCTCATATAAGAGCTTGTTTTAAATCAAATATCCGATTTTATTTGGGTTAATTTTATCCAACACTTTATGATTAATATGAATTGTTTGCATTCATATTATTCATTTCTGTTATATATTATATATATGTTATCGCGTACTCGTTCATTCAGGCTTTTGTGATAGAGAATGATCTTATGTCTTCCACGGGCTTCATTTTCAGTTTCGTATCTTCTGCAAAGAACTTTTTTATGCAACAAGTGTTGTGTGCATTCATTATCAGCGTATTGCACAAATGTAGCATTTATGTTTCGGGTCATGTTTGCAGCAGAATGTTAAATGAAACAAAACACAAAAAAACACACATAACAAATAAGAATTTGTTTATTGATTTATTTCAAGATATTATTTTAACCGTAATCTCTGTCGTTGAGTACAGCAAAATAAGAATTTCTTTATTGAATTACTTCAAGATATTATTTAACCTGTAATTTCTGTCGTTGAGTACAACAGTCTCCGTTATTTATTTCTTTTCAATGGACAAAAAATTGACGACGCGACATAACGGGTAAGACAGAAAGATTCATTCAATTTTCAGCTAACCCGAATAAAAAATAGTTGAACTAAATAGAATGAAGCAAGAAAAATATGATAACCTGTAATATGCGCTCAAATGTATTTAATATCACACTAAAAATATGTTAAAGATAAAAAAATAACTCAACTTAAAATGAGATAAAATGGCAATCAAATACACTTTTGTTTTTGTCAGGATTATCATTATAGACAGGTTCCATAATTTATTTTTATGTACTTGTGCTTATCGTGCCATGAAAATAAACTAATGTGTTGAATGCAAAAGAAAAACATTTATTAACTTGATGTTGAGTTATTATTCGACTTTTTCAAGATTTTGTATATTAAAAGTTTATTCGAAGATATTTGTGTTTCGAGATAAATATTATTTTACATTCTACCGAAGTAAAAACTTTAATAAGGTTTATAAACAAGCATTTATTAAATGTCAGAAGATGAAATATTCACTAAACAATTTGGATAAATTTCCTTTGCAATAAACGAAGAAAAGTTTGTGTATTAATCGTTCAAAGCATTATTTAATGAAATTAGTTATTTAAAATTTTTTAACCTTAAAATAATAAATACGTTTCTTTAATTCCATGCTACAAAAACTATCAAAGACATTTATTTTTATCAACTCACTTATTCGTAATTTCTTTAGCAACTCAATTAATTTTAAAAAAAAAATACATGCAGCGAAAACATTTAAAGAAATAAAAACAGATTGGCTGATATCGTACGGCGTTTATTTAATAATACATATGTTGCTAATACATCACATTGATCATGTATTTAACTGATTTAATATCAAGTCCTTTATAGCGATAATAGATGAATTTACATTATTTATGTAAAAATAATTTCTTTTTTTATGGCAAATCTATTTTTAGCATAATTGTTTGTTACACAATTCTCTTAAGTTTATGCTTAAAATAGAATCTGCAATTTTTATTATTGATTAATGATGTATTGATAAGGTATGACAATTTAATTTCCTGATTTGAATTTCGGAATACTGATAATATTAATAAACAGTTTTTATTTTGGTTTTTGAATGTTTCCTCAATTAAACCATATTGTATAATAAATCAACGATACGATACGTTTATTTTTTATATCTTTAAAAAGTCATAGAAAAATTATATATTTCTCTATTTACCAGGTAATTATTGATATTGATTAATATATGATTAATAATGATTAATATACCAGGTAATATCAATACAGGATATCATTTATTTAAAAAAAAAAAAAAAAAAAAAAAAAAAAAAAACGAAAATAATTTGCATATATTGTGTATCGACTACTCCGATCATTTAAGTAGGCGATGTTTTGAATGAGAACATAGTGTTTGTCCAATAATTGTCCATGTGCGTTGAAGTTGATAAAGGCTATATTTCTTTATCTTTCGACGAATGACTGCGAAAACCTCGGAACTTAAGAGTTTCTACTTTTCATCAATATTTATGCTAATTGTTATAGCTGGCCAATCGATGTTTGGGTATATAAGCTTCGGAAATTCGTTTGGAAGTCGGAACTTGGGTCGTGTTCTTCCTCTATGAGAGTACTTTTAGATCCTGCGACTGAGTCATCAATCTGAAGCTGAATAACGTATAGTTAGTTGCATTAGTCTAGTCTAGACGGACATATTGAGATCAGTGTTTGACTAGTCTACAGCGTGGAGTTGGACTCTTTCTGAAGGCCTCCTGACTCTTTGTTATCTTCAAAGTTGTAAGTTTGTTTTGAATCTTTATATTTAATATATTAAAGTTTTATTTTACTGAGTACAGTTTTGGGAAAGTTTAATTCTTTTGGAGTAAGGAAAATTTGGTAGTGTCTTTCTCAAATCCCAGCCCGATTAAGTTTTAAAAAACTTGACTTTTTTTTTTTTTTTTACTTTACCTCTTGTGCTCTCCTTTACGACTGAACGGCCTGATTCACTCTTACTAACAGCAATGTCTGTCACAATATTAGCAACAGGAGACTTTGTGTTAATTAGAATATAATTTTGGATCAAAATGTTAAAAGTGTATTATTTAATTGATTAATTCTTGTATATCTCAAAACCTTTTTAATTTATCTGTAGAGAGTTTCCAAATAGAAAAAAACAAGTCTTTGCCAGCAATAATAGCTTTTGACCGCAATTTCCGTGACCGCAATTTCCGCAATTTCCGCAATAAAACTGTATTATACTGCATAAATTTTTCCATTTTAATTAGTTGAAAATTAATCAAGTAACTGTAAAGAAAATATATAAAATAGATTTGAAATATTTTATATATTTATACTATTAATAATTAATATACTGTTTTCAACTAATTTCTTATCTGATGAGTAACAAACAAGTGGATTTTTTCATCGCTAAACTTAGCATGAAACCGAAAGAGTGAAAAATATCTTAAGCATTATTTTTCACTATGTCGGCTTTACAATGTGTCGGACAGTATATGTCGGTTTAGCAATGAAAAAATCTACTTGTTTGTTACTCATTATTTTCGGGCAAATTTCACTCATGAAAAACTAATTGAAAAACTAATTGAAATTTACTTGTTCTTATCCGATATTCAAACTTCGATATTGGAATTTTGATCATTCCACCATTATTGTATACTTGTCAATGGAACATTCTCTTCTGATATGCAGAGAAGACCGATTGTGTCATTGAGATGCATTTCATTCAAGAGTAAATAATTACTGATAATTCAAACGATAAGGACCATAAATGGTAATATATTAGAGGGAACGTGTATTTGCTAGCATTTGACATAATGTGATCCTGCGTAATACGCGCATTTGTAATTTGAAATTACATTTTCCTGTTTTTAGGAATATTCGCCGTATTACGCACAATTCTCTCTTTGGAAAGACCATCATAAGACACGTATTATAAAAATACATTAAGCACTAAAACGTCAAATAACTAATACAAACATACATAAATAAATAAGAAAATGCGGAGCGAGAACGTACCGTAGGTAATGTCTTCATTAATTTAGAAATCTTAATACATATTAAATTTTTAATATTTAATTTTTATATCCGACACGTAAAGCACGGGAAATTTCTCGTAACAAACGTTCGGGCTAAACACCGGAATATTCGGTATCGAAATACTATTAGAGCTGTTACAGTATATAGTTGGCTCCTATTACAGCTGAATTAAATTTGAAGAACAGAGAAGGCCATTAATCCTTGAAGCATTTTAAAATTGAGTAAAAAATCAAGGAATTAGCGTACAAGAGTGCAGGTAAAAGGAAATGCTTCTCATGATTAAATATTATTTTTCCCCCGTAGAAAAAAAAGAGTTCAAATGTGTCCATAGAGGGCAATATATGTTCAAAGTTTAAAAAAGCATCAAGATAAACAGCTACAGAAAGCTTATTCTAAACACTCTACTATTTTATATTTCAACATATGGAATTGCAGTCAGTACTGTTTAAATTCTATTCGATGTTCTACAGGCACACACGATTAAATATGTTAATAAGTTCTACAGAAAAATAGCCTATCACTCCTTATATTGCGTTTTTTATGATATTTGCAGCGCCATTTATAACGTCATCTTTCATGCGAAGCATTTTCTCCAAACTGCTCTCTTGTACGTTTATTTAGTTGATTTTTAATTAAATTTAATATATATCAAGTACTTTTGGTACTGTATAACGAACGTTTTAACATGTTAACATGAACATTATCGTTTCCTTTAACAATTTTTAAAAGTTTAAATAAAAACCTTCAAATTATATTGTAGCTTGACCCTGTATAATCAATATGGTGGTATAACCAATTTTAAATTAAAAATGGTCTGTACATGAACAACATATTGAAATTTTGTTGACATTTCAATAACTTTGACAGCAGCGCTAGGTGTGTTTCAAAGATTACGTATGAAACGAAATGGAATTCAATGTGTGTAATGCTGCCTTCGTATATTAATAATTTATGCACATTTCTTGACGATTGACATTTTATTTTATGTTATTTCATTTTTTAAATGGATACACACTCACGTATGGTACTAGACTAGTAAATCTGCAGATCAGGAGCCTCAACGTCAATTCTAAAAGTCATTGTTTTTTAATCTCACTTTCCATATTATTTAGCATCTTACAATCCGCAATTTATTCTTTTATATTGCATAAATACACATTTATAGGCATATAAAATTCAAAGATTACGTATGAAACGAAATGGAATTCAATGTGTGTAATGCTGCCTTCGTATATTAATAATTTATGCACATTTCTTGACGATTGACATTTTATTTTATGTTATTTCATTTTTTAAATGGATACACACTCACGTATGGTACTAGACTAGTAAATCTGCAGATCAGGAGCCTCAACGTCAATTCTAAAAGTCATTGTTTTTTAATCTCACTTTCCATATTATTTAGCATCTTACAATCCGCAATTTATTCTTTTATATTGCATAAATACACATTTATAGGCATATAAAATTCAAAGATTACGTATGAAACGAAATGGAATTCAATGTGTGTAATGCTGCCTTCGTATATTAATAATTTATGCACATTTCTTGACGATTGACATTTTATTTTATTTTATTTCATTTTTTAAATGGATACACATTCACGTATGGTACTAGACTAGTAAATCTGCAGATCAGGAGCCTCAACGTCAATTCTAAAAGTCATTGTTTTTTAATCTCGCTTTCCATATTATTTAGCATCTTACAATCCGCAAATTAAATTTGTTAAATTACTACATACATATTTATATGCTTTTAAAATAATTTGAAGGTTTCAGAAATTAGAAATGTTTAATTAAACACGGCTGACATTCTTATGAACTTCTTATTCTATGCTTTAGATTAAAAAAGTACATTTCTTCAAGGGGGCAGAGCCCCCCTGACCCCCCCCCACCTAATCTTAACAAATTTATATTCGTGATTTACTATTGATTGTGTGAATGATTCCATTATATCTTGGATTTCGTTCTACACAGTGGTTTTATTAGAATAAGCAAACATTTCGAAAATAATTTCATGTTATCCTAATGCCTAAATAGCAATATTTACTTACCTGCCAACCACGAAACACTCGCATCTGATAAATAGGTTGAATAATATCTCGTGTACAAAAGCAACTTATGGAAATGTAAACTGAATCTTTTCACTTATATCTATTTCAGAAATCTAGTGCTATTGCAACTTTTGTTTCAGAAAACAGTTTTGATGGTCATTCTATAATATTTCTTTTACCTAAGTACATCCTGATCTAACTCGATGGCAATAGCATACTAAAATCTCCCCAAAATAGGCTTATTTAGAAACTTTTAAACTTATTGGGTAATCATTCATAATCGTGCCCACTGCCAATTCACTAAATAGCAACCGTGGTTTGGCGCTATAAAGTATTTTTTGTGATAACTGTGTATGATCTCAGTTTCCAGTAATAGTGCTATTTCAGGCTGTACGGATGCGTTTTACTAAGCTAATTTCTTTAGATTAACCATTTCGTTGTTCGAGATATTATATCCTATTTTAAAAGTAATACTAATTTTGAACCCCGAAAAATTCATATCTCTTCCAGAAAATGAATATCTCATGTAAAAATGTTTTGGTTATCATTCTATAGTAGTTAAAAGGTAACTTGTTTCAAAATAAATTCTCATTTGTTTCAATAAAATATTAAAATCACTCAAAACTATTTTATTTTGCGAATAAAATGTTGTAGCAAAATAGTTTGAGTTATTTGAATTTTATTATTTTGATATGCTTTAAAATGTAGTTGCTAGGTTACGATTAAATTAAAGAGAAAAATAAAAATAAAAACATTTGAAAATTTGCAAAAAATGATAGAATAAAATGTATTATATTATTAGAACAGATGTATAAAATTGCACCAAACATTGTACACCTAATTTAAAAAATCTGACGAATGTATTAACAAAATTTCAAATTAATTTGAATAATTTAAGACCTGACTTGATAAATTTTAGCCTTCATAACTTACACATTAAATACATTAATCAAATGCGCCATTTTATTTTAATGGATGAAAATTTTCAAAATCGTCTGAATTCCCATAGGAAATCATTATGACCTGAAAAGAAATGTTCTATATTTTTCGAACGAATGAACCAAATGTAACTAAAAACTATACAGCTAATTCCGGGTATCTCACCAACATACCTACCAAAAATCAACCTAATCGGATCGTTTCTGTGCCAGTTATCGCGGAACAGACAGACAATCAGACCGACAGACAGACAGACAAACAGACGGAAGCCAAAACCTTTTCGCGTCTCCACACTGAGCCTAAACTGACGACAGATCAGGAGCCTCAACGTCAGCTCTGAAAGTCAATGTTTTTTTTAACTCACTTTTCATAATATTTAGCATCTTACAATCCGCAAATTAAATTTTTTAAACTAGTAAATCTACAGATCAGGAGCCTCAACGTCAGCTATATGAAAGTCAATGTTTTTTAATCTCATTTCTCATAATATTTAACATCTTATAATACGCAAATTAATTTTTTAAAATTATTACATGTATATTTATACGCATATAAAATAATTCGAAGGTTTCAGAAATTAGGAACATTAAATTAAACACGGTTTATGCAATAATATTCTGACATTCTTATGAACTTCTTATTTTATTTTTTAGGTAAAAAAATACATTTCTTCAGGGGGGCTCTGCCCCCCTGAACCCCCCGTAATCTTATTAAATTTATATTCGTGGTTTCCTATTGTTTGTGTGAATGATTCTAGTACATATTGGATTTCGTTCTACACATTGGTTTTATTATGAAAAACAAAAATTTCGAAAATAATTTCATGTAATACCTAAATAGCAATATTTACTTACCTTCCAACCACGAAGCACTCGCATCTGATAGATAAGTTGAATAATATCTCGTGTACAAAATCAACTTATGGAAATGTAAACTGAATCTACTATATATTCACTTATCTATTTCAGAAATCTAGTATTATTACAATTTTTGTTTCGGAAAAACAGTTTTGATGGTCATTGTACAATATTTATTTGACCGTAGTACATCCTGATTTAATTCGATGGCAATAGCATACTAAAATCTCCCCAAAATAGGCTTATTTGGAAACTTTTAAACCTGAAAACTTTTATTGTGTAATCCTTCATAATCGTGCCCACTGCCAATTCACTAAATAGCAATCTTGATATGGCGCTATAAAGTATTTTTTGTGATAACTTTTTATGATCTCAGTTACCAATAATTGTGCTATTTCAGGCTGTATGGATTCGTTTTACTACGCTAATTTCTTTAGATTAACTACCTCGTTGTATGAGATATTACATTATATTTTTAAAATAATACTAATTTTCAACCACGAAAAATCCGCATCTCTTCCAGAAAATTAATAATATCTCATATAAAAATGTTTCGGCTATCATTCTATAGTAGTTAAAAGGTAACATGTACCAAAATAAATTCTCATTTATTTCAATAAAATATAAAATCACGTAATAATATTTTATTTTGCGAATAAAATATTGTATCAAAATCGTCCGAGTTACTTGAATTTTATCATTTTGATATTCTTTAAACATGGTTGCTAGGTTACTGTTAAATTGAAAAGGAAAATAAAAATGAATGCATTTTAACATTTGCAAAAAATGATAAAATAAAAGTATTATATTATTAGAACAGATGTATAAAATTGCACCAAAAATTATACACCTCATTTAAAAAATCTGACGAATGTATAAACAAAATTTCAAATTAATTTGAATAATTTAACACCTGACTTGATAAATTTTAGCCTTCATAACTTACCGTTTAAATACATTAATCAAATGCGACATTTTATTTTCAACGACTGAAAAATTTCAAAATCGTCTGAAATCCCATAGGAAAGCATTATGATCAAAAAAGAAATGTTCTATATTTTCCGAACGAATGAACCAAATGTAACTAAAAACTATACAGATAATTCCGGGTATCTCACCAATATACCTACCAAAAATCAAACTAATCGGATCATTTTTACGGCAGTTATCGCGGAACAGACAGACAGACAAACAGACAGACAGACAGACAGACAGACAGAAACCAAAAACTTTTCGGGTCTCCACAGTGAGCCTCAACTGACGTTTCGGCAACTAGTAAATCTGCAGATCAGGAGCCTCAACGTCAGCTCAAGTCACTGTTTTTTAATCTCACTTTTCATATTATTTAGCATCTTACAATCCGCAATTTAATTTTTTTCTATTGCATACATATTTACAGGCATATAATTCTTCGGAGGTTTCAGAAATTAGAAACGTTAAATTAAACACGGTTTGTGCAATGATATTCTGAAATTCTTATGAACTTCTTATTCTTGTAACTTTTTAGATAAAAAAAAAAAAAAAAAAAAAAAAAAAAAACTTTTATTAAAATAAATTCTTCATTTATGTCAATAGAATACAAAAATTTATTTTGCTAATAAATTATTGGAACAAAATTGTGCGTGTTGCTTTTATTATATCTTCTTTGAAATATCGTTGCTAGGCAACTGATAAATTAAAGAGCAAAGTAAAAAGAAATGCATTTTAAAGTTTGTAAAAAACATGAAAATAAAAGTTTTATATTTCCGGAACAGATGCAAAAAAATTTCCAATCATTTAAACAATTAATATCTCAATTCTAATAAATGTATCGTCAATTTTTCAAAATTATTGGATATATTTAAAACCTCCATATCGAAAATCAACATCCATAATTTTACGTTGAAATCCATTATTCAAATATGCGATTTCCATTTCAGTTAAAAATTAAATTTGAAAATCGTCTGCAGTCCTATAGGAAAGCATTATAATTTAAAAAGAAATGTTCTATATTTTTCGAACGAATGAACCAAATTTAACCAAAAACTATACACCTAATTCTGGGTATCTCACCAACATACCCACCAAAAATCAACCTAATCGGATCATTTTTACGGCAGTTATCGCGGAACAGACAGACAGACAAACAGACAGACAGACAGACAGACAAACAGACAGACAGACAGACAGACAAACAGAAACCAAAAACTTTTCGGGTCTCAACAGTAAGCCTTCACTGACGTTTCGGCAATTACTACATACATATTTATATGCTTTTAAAATAATTTGAAGGTTTCAGAAATTCGAAATGTTTAATTAAACACGGCTGACATTCTTATGAACTTCTTATTCTATGCTTTAGATTAAAAAAGTACATTTCTTCAAGGGGGCAGAGCCCCCCCTGACCCCCCCCCCCTAATCTTAACAAATTTATATTCGTGATTTACTATTGATTGTGTGAATGATTCCATTATATCTTGGATTTCGTTCTACACAGTGGTTTTATTAGAATAAGCAAACATTTCGAAAATAATTTCATGTTATCCTAATGCCTAAATAGCAATATTTACTTACCTGCCAACCACGAAACACTCGCATCTGATAAATAGGTTGAATAATATCTCGTGTACAAAAGCAACTTATGGAAATGTAAACTGAATCTTTTCACTTATACCTATTTCAGAAATCTAGTGCTATTGCAACTTTTGTTTCAGAAAACAGTTTTGATGGTCATTCTATAATATTTCTTTTACCTAAGTACATCCTGATTTAACTCGATGGCAATAGCATACTAAAATCTCCCCAAAATAGGCTTATTTAGAAACTTTTAAACTTATTGGGTAATCATTCATAATCGTGCCCACTGCCAATTCACTAAATAGCAACCGTGGTTTGGCGCTATAAAGTATTTTTTGTGATAACTGTGTATGATCTCAGTTTCCAGTAATAGTGCTATTTCAGGCTGTAAGGATGCGTTTTACTAAGCTAATTTCTTTAGATTAACCATTTCGTTGTTCGAGATATTATATCCTATTTTAAAAGTAATACTAATTTTGAACCCCGAAAAATTCATATCTCTTCCAGAAAATGAATATCTCATGTAAAAATGTTTTGGTTATCATTTTATAGTAGTTAAAAGGTAACTTGTTTCAAAATAAATTCTCATTTGTTTCAATAAAATATTAAAATCACTCAAAACTATTTTATTTTGCGAATAAAATGTTGTAGCAAAATAGTTTGAGTTATTTGAATTTTATTATTTTGATATGCTTTAAAATGTAGTTGCTAGGTTACGATTAAATTAAAGAGGAAAATAAAAATAAAAACATTTTAAAATTTGCAAAAAATGATAGAATAAAATGTATTATATTATTAGAACAGATGTATAAAATTGCACCAAATATTGTACACCTAATTTAAAAAATCTGACGAATGTATTAACAAAATTTCAAATTAATTTGAATAATTTAAGACCTGACTTGATAAATTTTAGCCTTCATAACTTACACATTAAATACATTAATCAAATACGCCATTTTATTTTAATGGATGAAATTTTCAAAATCGTCTGAATTCCCATAGGAAATCATTATGACCTGAAAAGAAATGTTCTATATTTTTCGAACGAATGAACCAAATGTAACTAAAAACTATACAGCTAATTCCGGGTATCTCACCAACATACCTACCAAAAATCAACCTAATCGGATCGTTTCTGTGCCAGTTATCGCGGAACAGACAGACAATCAGACCGACAGACAGACAGACAAAAATTTTTCGGGTCTCCACAGTAAGCCTCAACTGACGTTTCGGCAATTATATAGAAAAAAAAGGTTTGTCACTACTTTATCTTGCGTTATTGATAATTTTTGCAGCTTTGAAGACACATTGCCACATATGGCAATTTTGAAAACTAAAACTTTAATTTACTTAAATAAAACTTCCTTTCATGCGGATGATTTTCGTCCAAACTGCTCTCTTGTACGCAATTAATTGATTTTGAAGTAAGATTAATATATATAAAAAGTTTTGGCTATGTATAACAAAGTTTGTTTAACGAGTTAACATGAACGTAATCGCATGATTTAACTATTTTAATAAAAGTTTAAATAAAGGCATCTTAAAGAATTTATTTCACCTTTTAATCTGATCAAGTAATTTAGATATGGTAGAATGACCAAATTTAAACTGAAAATTGTACTGTACATAAGCTATGTATTGAAATTTCGTAGACTTTTATAGCAGTGTTATGTGTATTTCAAAGATTATGTATGAAACGAAATCGAATTCAATGTGAGTAATTTTGCCTGCATATATTAATAAATTATGAGAATTTCTTGGCGAACGGTAATTTATTTTTTAATGTAGTGCTCAAAGGAATTGGGAAGACGACAGGTTGAAATATATTTCAATTCGAAGGGAATATAAATTAATATTGAAACCTCTGAAACACGAATCACATCTATTATAATAGTAATTAATAAAAACAGATAATCCATTCTTAAATTAAAAAAATAGTTCTAGTATTTTCTCATACATACAATTATACATACATATACAAACATACGTGCTATACATTCAATCTTGACAAAAAGTATCAAACATTCATGATAAGCAGCTATAGATTATTTGTTTCATACTATCTTATCCACTACCATATTTTATCGCGCGGAATGACATTGAGTACCAGTTAGATGTACCAGAAACGGTGCACAAAACAAAATGCTGAGCTAGCGCTCATCTTGTTTTTTAAATGATTTTAGTTTGATTTTAGTTAATTAAAAAATATATTTATTTTATTTTTTTAAGCAAAACTTTCGATTATGAGAAGCATTTTCGTAAAAAAACGCACTTCCGCGAGCCGATTAACTGACATTTTAAGGAATTTTAAAATTGCGTCTACGATATTTGATCTAATCTGTACTTAAATACATATATGTATTGAAAAGTTTTATATTTTGCGATCCATTAAAATTATTGACTATTAAAAAATTGCAATATTTAGTAAAAATAATTCTGAACATGTCATTCTAAATATATTTGCATTTAACTTTAAGCAATATATTACCAAAAGCAAAATATAAAAACCTCTTAAAAAGCAGAGACTTCCGATTTATATTTTATCATATATATAGCATAATAATTTTTCTTTTTCAATTAATTTCCAGTTTTTCTGATATTTCTGAATCATTCTAAAAAATAATTCACTTAAAGAAAGTGGTCTTCACATTGTTATGAGAGTAAAATAAGGTTTGTAAAAACACTTTACAAGGTTCATCATGACGCACTTCCTGCTCTTCCTACTCAATCTTTCCGCCGGACTACTTATTGCCATAATTCACTCAGGAACTGGTACTAAAGAAAAGGTTTCAATTTGCTACACAAAATTTAAAATACCCTTCAGAAATGTAACATATAAATTCAACTTTAAAACAAATTACCCTAAAAATATTTAACATTAATATATATTGATATTATTTTACTAAAATATTTAGTCATGTGATTAGTTTTCTGCAGTTGTCTTCTGCAACGGAAATTATTAAATTTTCTTTCCGTTACCTAAAACTAGTCGTTGGGGGTCACCGTAATATTTACCCATCATGGATATGCATAATATAAAATATGAAAATAAAACATGTGTAAACTATTTATAAAATGCATTGCAATTCGAATAAAATCGTGGATTGATGATGTCATAAATTTTAAATGCTCTATTACTGAATTGCGTAAAAGAAACATCCTTATAACTCCAAAATTGATAATCATATTAACTAACTAATTTTTCTTTTTCAACTAAATTTCAGGTTTTTCTGATATTTCTGAATCATTCTAAAAAAAATTCACTTAAAGAAAGTGGTCTTCACATTTAAGCGTCTTATTTCCAATTAAAATATATCATTGAATTGAAATTTGAATGAAATACAAGGTCATGAAAAATTGAAGAGTGCGGAAAATATGATTACAAAATATATCGGCAACTCATTATCCAATCGACTTCAATCTTTATGCAAAATTTATGTTTTTTATATTCGCTCCTTAAAATAAACAATTTCGAAAATTTTTATATACCTTTTATCAGAACGAATATTCGAGAGTTCGAAAAATATATTTCTGGATAATCGAGGTTACTGAAATTCAATAAACTTCTTCCCATTATTACATACTAAGTGCATACCAAATTTCAAGTCTCTATCTCAATTTGTTCAGGGGATAGGGCGTTTACAGGCACACACACAGCCACACAGACAGACGGACGACAAAATTCTTTTTCTAAAAATATGTTTTTCGGAATCTCCAGTGTCTGAAACGTGTAAATTCGTCAAAAATTTTGTTTCGATTTTCAAAACGATTACAAGACTTACCCTATACTACGTATGATGGGTAAGTAATAATAATTACTGGAGATGTGACATAAGCATATAAATGCAAAAAAAATGTTGTGCATTAATTCTGTTTTAACTTAAAACATTTAATACTGAGCAGCTTCAATTTTTCAATATAAATGTTTAATAATATAAAGCATATATACAATCATATTCTCGAAATTATAAAATTACAATACAACAATAAATCATCAATTAGTAGTGACTTAAATATTTTATGAATTCTCATTAATAACGTATCATCATGAAAAGTAAAAAATTCTTATGAATTATGAATAACTTTTCGAATTTTTACACATAATTGGAGAAGTAGATCATTGAACTAAGCTACGGGATACATTTGATACTACCGAAATTTTATTTATTTATTTAGTACTAGCAAGCTACGCCCGCTATGCTTGTCAATTTCTTATAACGAATTTTTAATCCAACAAAATATTGACATTTCATAATTCACTTTTATATTTTAACAGAATGATAAGGCTACTATAATTTGTGACTCGTGCTATAGCCAATGTACACGCCCTTATCATTATCTTTTTACTCATGAAGGTTTCGCTATGGTACTCCATTGTAAAATTCGGTAATTTTTCAAATTCAATATTTGAAAAATGGCATAATCATTAGATTTGAAATTTATATCAAGAAAAACACAATTTTTACCTTTCAAACGCAGTTTGCCTAACAATTTTCTGACAAATACTTTTCGAGCTACTATTTTTTTTCAGTAATTTCAAATGTTTCATTTTCCGAGATTAATCTGTGGCAACAATTAGCGAAAAACCCAGTCGTCGGAAAAGCATAGTTTTTTATTAAAGAGGCTGTTGGAGCAGGGATTTTCACCACCAATTTGCTACCATCAATTTTGAAATCGGTTCGGTAGTTCTACAGATTCCATTGAAATTGTAATTTAGAATGTTTTAGAACGCTTTTTGCTCATTTCACCCTTTTAAATTTCGATTTTTTTTTTAAAAATTTATTCTTATAGAGCATTTACATCTTATAAGTAACTACAATGCCAAATTTCAAATTTCTAGCTCCTTCAGTATAAACAAAATCGCAATTTTAGATCGTTTTTCGCTCCTTCACCCATCTGGGGTTAGTGGCACCTACATAAAATATAGCCTATGTTGGAGCATGGGTTGTCACCATCAATTTGCCACCATCACTTTTGAAATCGGTTCGGTAGTTCCAAAGATTCCATAGAAATTGTAATTTAGAATGCTTTTCGCTCATTTCACCCTTTTAAATTTCGAATTTTTTTTATTTTGTTCTTAGAGAGCATTTACATCTTATAAGTAACTACAACGCCAAATTTCAAATCGGTTTGGTAGTTCTAGAGATTCCATAGACACTGTAATTTAGAATGTTTTTAGAACGCTTTTCGCTCATTTCACCCTTTTAAATTTCGAATTTTTTTTCGATTTGTTCTTAGAGAGCATTTATATCTTATAAGTAACTACAACGCCAAATTTCAAATCGGTTCGGTAGTTCTAGAGATTCCATAGAAATTGTAATTTAGAATGTTTTTAGAACGCTTTTCGCTCATTTCACCCTTTTAAATTTCGAATTTTTTTTATTTTGTTCTTAGAGAGCATTTACATCTTATAAGTAACTACAACGCCAAATTTCGAATCGGTTCGGTAGTTCTAGAGATTCCATAGCAATTGTAATTTAGAATGTTTTTAGAACGCTTTTTCGCTCATTTCACCCTTTTAAATTTCGATTTTTTTTTAAATTTTGTTCTTAGAGAGCATTTACACCTTCTAAGTAACTACAACGCCAAATTTCAAATTTCTAGCTGCTTCAGTATAGAAAAGATCGCAATTTTTGAAAGTTTTTCGCTCCTGCACCCCCCTGGGGTAGTGGCACCGACATAAAATATAGCCTATGTTGGAGGAGGGGTTGTCACCATCAATTTGCCACCATCACTTTTGAAATCGGTTCGGTAGTTCCAGAGATTACCTCCTACAAACAAACAAACAAACAAACAAAAAAACAATCTTTACTCATTTATAATATTATTATAGACTACGACATATTAAAAAAACGATTAGTTATCTAGCTTAATTATTCATATTATTATCCTTACATTTTATTATTTACACTAGTTATTAAAATATATATACTTACTAGCTGTTACCCGTGACTTCGTTCACGTAACATTAAAAGAAAAATAAATGTACTAATCAAGGAAAATATTTCACTCCCGATAGTTAAAAACGTAAATAATTAACTAACTCTTTATCACATTTCATAGAAGAAAATACGATATTTCTTTGTTATAGGGGCCTTGCATAAATCAGTTTAAAAAAAGTAAAATTTTGTGCCAAATAACCGCGAAAAGGAAACTGCAACCAATGGAAAAAAGACGGCCAAATAAAATCGTGTAAATCGACGAATTGTGTAAAAAGAAATGTCAATTTTACCTGATAAACCATTTTACTTTTATCGACTTTGAGAAACGTTTTAACAGCCATCATTTAAAAATAATTCATTGGAAATAGTATATGCTTTTTCTTTAAATTCAATTCTTGCAAATAGGGAGTAATAATTCTACACATAAATGCAAGGAGCTTCAATTGCAAAGCTTTTTGCAGCCCAAAATTACATGCAAACGTAACACTTAAATTGCAAAGCTTTTTGCAACCCAAAATTATATGTAAACATTACTTTTGCATGTAATTTTCATTGCAAATTAACATTTATTACGGTTCAAATTAAAATTAATTTGGGTGCATATTACATGTAAATGTTACGTTTGCATGTAATTTGGGGTTGCAAAAAGCTTCGCAATTGCAAGTGTTACGTTTGCATGTAACAGCAAATTTGTGTCCTTGGTTTAATCTATAGCTGAAACAAATCTTGATTTCTTGACAATATGCTGGCAGGCGATTTTTGCTGTGCAGAATAAATTGATTCATAAAGTTTTAATATGTGGAAATATGTTTTTATTTTTGGAAATTTTACTGTAATCAAGATTTTTTTTCATTAACTATTCAAATTGAAAATAAAATAATATTTTTCAGTTTTAATGAGAAAATGGCATAAAATATATTAATCCGTTTTATTTCTCATTTTTTATCCTCAAAAATGGAGTAATTTAAGTACCGTTTTTAGAGAAATTTCGTTAAAACTTACAAAAAAATATATTAATATCTCGAAATCTAATTCAAAATTTTAAATTCTCAGAGTTTATATGACATCCTCGAATCAATGATAACCAGTATTAAGTAAATTGCGTTGCATTAAGAGGAGTAGTTGAGAAACACGCATAGTCAGATTTTAACTTAATAGACTTGTGTTCAATTTTCTTTTCCTAATAATCTTACTGATGCTTGTATTATTAGTCACAGAGTTCAGAGAATAAATAGAGATGAAATGTTCATGTTTGGCGTGATGCTGAAAATGCAAACCTGCAGTCGGACCAAACAACTGGCGGCTTGCTTTGAAAACCTCTCCCCGTCCAATGAATCCAGTCCTTGTTCTACGTGCAGCCTCTCTCCTTCCAATGAAGTCAGCCCTTGGGATTATGATTTGAGTGATAACCGGCTTCATATTGCAAGACGATTTTACGGTTCATTACCTCTCTATTCTTTCACTGTACTCAGTGATTATTAATGTATGAAATTGATACACGCTCCATTTGAAACATATTTAAACAAGAACGAAATATCATGCGTCAAGCATAGATTATGTAACACTTTCCAACGCTTCCAAAATAATTTTACAAATCATTACCGTTTAATAAGCTGAAAGATAACATCTAAGTAAACAATTTGGAAAACACATAACATATTTAAAAACGTAATTTCAGGAATTCCCAACATATATTTCCAACATATACAATATAAAGAAAAATATCCGAAAACTTTTATTCAGCCCTGTATATGATCTATAGATTTGTATATATACTACATAGGATGCTAAATTTTAGTTTAGTTAGGAAACGCGTAGGACAGTTTAAAATTCTCTTTCTGGAGTTTCTGTCAATAAACGGAAATTTGTTTGCGAACTTTTGTGCCCTGTATATGATCTACAGAATTTATACACACCATGTAATAGACAAAAAGTGAGTTAAATTTAAAATCGCGTTCAGCAACTTAAAACGCACTTCCAGGAATTATTGTTAAGAGACAGTAGAGAATTCTTTTGTGTGTCCCTGTAAATGAAAGATGACTGCTATACACACACTACTCTGTAGTAAGCCTCTTGTAATGCTCCTTAGTGATATATATAAATTTCAATGCGTTTAAAATAGTGAAACATTATTTCATTAAACCGCAGACGATTTTTCTCCATAGACGTAATGTAACGGAATTCTTTTGACTGTCCCTGTAAAGTAACTATAAGTGCTAAGCACACCCTATTCCATTTTAAGCTTCTTGTAATGCACCTTAGTGATATATATCAATTACAATGTGTTTGAAATTGTGTAACATCATTAAAATAAACCGCAAATGATTTTTCCCCATAGACCGTAAGTAACGAAACGCTTTTGAGTGTCTCTATAAAAAACTATAAGTGCTACACACTTCAGTTGAAATAGGGAACATGCTATAGATAATGACAATAACATATAAAAATTGCAGGGCAATCCGAGCATATTTACGGGAGTTAGAGCACGGCCAGACGGCAGACGGCCATACGGCAGACGGCCATACGGCCAGACGGCAGACAAACCGAAGTCATAAACACCTTTCAACTAGGTTGGAAAGTGTTAAAAATCCCGTTTTATTATGACGTCACTTTGATCCCAGAGAAATCTCTTTTCAATGATAAAATTCTTGTTAATTTTCTTTTCCTGGCAATAATGACGTGAATTTTAGCAGAAAACTCACATCTGTTTGTAACTGATATTCAAGCTTATTATTAATCAGTATCAAAAAAATATTTCAGTTATTCATCTTAAATGTGACGTCCATTATGTATATACTTTTATTATACACTGATAGTCATGCTCTTTGTAATATTACGAATATTTGAAAATACATGTTTTATTTATGACGTCATATTTGTTCAAACCAAGGAGGATCCTTTTCATAGTTCCATGGTTCAAGTGAAATCTTTTTCATAGTAATATAATTATTGTCAATTCTTCTTTCTAATTATAACGCAGTTTTTGACAGAAAAAGATCTTTTTAATGTAACCAATATTCATACTTCATATATAATAACAAATACTCCATACTGTTGTTTCAAATATCACAGAAATTCATCTTCTTTTGAATTATTTTCATTTTTCACGTGAAAATCGATCAATTGAAACTTAATTGTTGATGAAAAAATATTTTTCCGCATTTTTATTTATTAGCAACGATCAAAGCCCTAGCAACGATAAAGTAAAATGGTTAAATTTTATCTAAAAATGTCCATTGATTCTCTATGAAAATAATCAAATTTTGAATTATTAAGAAAAGTATTTGCACAAAAAAAAAACAAAAAAACAGTCTATGTTCAGTTCCGGGTTATAATCCACCTATATGCAAAGATACAGGGCCATTAATTTCTCCATTTTGACGCTGGCTTCAGCCTAACATTTGCACACAATCGGAATTATAATATTACTAGCTGTTACCCGTGACTTCGTTCACGTAACATTAAAAGAAAAATAAATGTACTAATCAAGCAAAATATTTCACTCCCGATAATTAAAAACGTAAATAATTAACTAACTCTTTATCACATCTCATAGAAGAAAATAAGATATTTCTTTGTTATAGGGGCCTTGACATAAATTAGTTTAAAAAAAGTAAAACTTTGTGCCAAATAACCGCGAAAAGGAAACTGCAACCAATGGAAAAAAGACGGCCAAATAAAATCGTTGCACAGTTCAAGAATCAGCACAGTTCAAGAATTCGAACTCTTTTAAGTCAGATCTCTTTTTTATAACATCTCAATCTGAATTCAAAATCCTTTCTCAAGACGAATTGGGTAAAAAGAAATGTAAATTTTACCTGATAAACCATTTTACTTTTAACGTCTTTGAGAAACGTTTCAACAGCCATCATTTAAAAATTAATTCATTGGGAATAGTATATGCTTTTTCTTTAAATTCAATTCTTGTGAATAGGGAGTAATAATTCTACACCTAAATGCAAGGAGCTTCAATTGCAAAGCTTTTTGCAGCCCAAAATTACATGCAAACGTAACACTTAAATTGCAAAGCTTTTAGCAACCCAAAATTTTATGTAAACATTACTTTTGCATGTAATTTTCATTGCAAATTAACATTTATTACGGTTCAAATTCAAATTAATTTGGGTGCAAATTACATGTAAATGTTACGTTTGCATGTAATTTGGGGTTGCAAAAAGCTTTGCAATTGCAAGTGTTACGTTTGCATGTAACAGCAAATTTGTGTCCTTGGTTTAATCTATAGCTGAAACAAATCTTGATTTCTTCACAATATGCTGACAGGCGATTTTTGCTCTGCAGAATAAATTGATTCATAAAGTTTGAATATGTGGAAATATGTTTTTATTTTTCGGAAATTTTACTGTAATCAAAATTTCTTTTTCACCAACTATTCAAATTGAAAATAAAATAATTTTTTTCAGTTTTAATGAGAAAATGGCATAAAAATATATTAATCCGTTTTATTTCTACTTTTTTTATCCACAAAAATGGAGTAATTTAAGTTCAGTTTTTAGAGAAATTTCGTTAAATTTACAAAAAAAATATATATTAATATCTCGAAATCTAATTCAAAATTTTAAATTCTCAGAGTTTATTTGACATCCTCGAATCAATGATAACCGGTATCAAGTAAATCGCGTTGTAAGAGGAGTAGTTGCGAAATACACACAGTCAGATTTTAACTTAATAGACTTGTGTTCAATTTTTTTCCTAATAATCTTACTGATGCTTGTATTATTAATCACATAGTTCAGAGAATAAATAGAGATGAAATGTTCATGTTTGGCGTGATGCTGAAAATGCAACCCTACAGTCGGCACAAACAACTGGCGGCTTGCTTTGAAAACCTCTCACCGTCCAATGAATCCAGTCCTTGTTCCACGTGCAGCCTCTCTCCATCCAATGAACCCAGTCCTTGTTCCACGTGCAGCCTCTCTCCATCCAATGAATCCAGTCCTTGTTCCACGTGCAGCCTCTGTCCATCCAATGAAGTGATCCCTTGGGCCTAAAGATTTGAGCGATAACAGGCTTCATATTGCAAGCCGATTTTACGGTTCATTACCTCTCTATTCTTTCACTGTACTCAGTGGTTATTAATGTATGAAATTGATACACGCTCCATTTGAAACATATTTAAAAAATCCCGTTTTACTATGCCGTCACTTTGATCCCAGAGAAATCTCTTTTCAATGATATAATTATTGTTAATTTTCTTTTCCTGGCAATAATGAAGTGAATTTTAGCAGAAAACTCACATCTGTTTGTAACTGATATTCAAGCTTATTATTAATCCGTATCAAAATTTTTTTTCAGTTATTCATCTTAAATATGACGTCCATTATGTATATACTTTTATCATACACTGATAGTCATGCTCTTTGTAATATTACGAATATTTGAAAATACATGTTTTATTTATGACGTCATATTTGCTCAAGCCAAGGAGGATCCTTTTCATAGTTCCTTGGTTCAAGCGAAATCTTTTTCTTAGTAATATACTTATTGTTAATTCTTCTTTCTAATTATAACGCAGTTTTTGACAGAAAAAGATCTTTTTAATGTAACCGATATTCATACTTCATGTATAATAACAAATACTCCATATTGTTGTTTCAAATATCACAGAAATTCATCTTCTTTTGAATTATTTTCATTTTTCACGTGAAAATTGCTCAATTGAAACTTAATTGTTGAGGAAAAATCATTTTTCCGCATTTTTATTTATTTGCAACGATCAAAGCCCTGGCAACGATAAAGTAAAATGGTTAAATTTTATCTAAAAATGTCTATTGATTCTCTACGAAAATAATCAAATTTTGAACTATTAAGAAAAGTATTTGCATAAAATAAACAAAAACCAGTCTATGTTCATTTCCGGGTTATAATCCACCTATATGCAAAGATACAGGGCCATTAATTTCTCCATTTTGACGTTGGCTTCAGCCTAACATTTGCACACAATCGGATTTATAATATTATTAGGATTAGGGTTAACTTATATATACGGTAGCATACCAAAGTTTTGTTTTAAAATTTAGCGAGTGATGATATTTTTCAAAAGCTAGAATTAACAGTCTCCGTTTCAACAACTTATTAATTTTTTTAAAGATTTTATTTTTTGTAAACTAAGACAACGGACAAAAATGGCATTATAAGGTGTGTCCCACCGAAATAAAGCCACCGTGATTGTGTGCAGCAACTGGACACTAAACAAACCAATGAGAATGAAACAAATATATTAAGAATGTCTATATACAAATACATATTTACAAGGAGTAACTCACCCCCTGTTCCCCCTCGGCAGGAAAAAAATGAAAATGTAAAAAAAGAGGGGGAAAAGGTGTCCCGCTGAAATAAAGCCACAACTTCTATAAGTGTTTATGGTAACTCCCGACATTCAAGCTGTTACAGGTCGACGTCAGGAAGTTGTCAAATACCTATGCCAGTCGAACTTTGTGCAGACTTCAGAAGGTTGTATTTTCTATTTCTCCTGCAGTATTGCAGTGTGAAAGAGAACCCAGCTATCAGGGCTCAATAAAGACCAGATAACAGCTTTTAAGGTCTTTCTTGTAGACAAATATCTAAGCTAAACAAAAGATCTAAAACCGTAATAGACAATTTTGTGAATCAGGGCAATGCGTACGGGTATAAAAAATGGAGCTGTACATGCAGAAAAATAACTTCCAGGCAGGAAAGAGATGTTGTGCGTCGTCTTTCACGAGGTGGTATTTCTCTAAGACAATTAGTCAAAGAGGATAACATCTCTGTGACACAATCAACCCTGTCACGAACTGTAAAACGTACATGCAACTTGCGATATAAAAAAAGAAAACAGCAGCCCATGTTGAAAGCTATCCACAAGCAAAGAAGTGTCGATTGGGCCAGATATCACCAAACCTGGAAGGACCAGTGGGATCGTGTTATATTCTCAGATGAGAAAAAAATTAATATGGATGGCCCAGACTGTCTTGCATTCTATTGGCATGGCATGAGGAAAGAAGAGGAAATTTTCTCCAAAAGACAGCAAGATGGAAGCTCATTAATGGTGTGAGGAGGCTTCGGCTATGATGGTAAGCTTAACATGGATTTTCCCTCAGGCCGTATGAAGGCTACCAATTACCAAGAAATGCTAGAAATCCACTTACTTCCATTTGCAGAGAGAATTGGTGGCCTAAGTTGGATTTTCCGGCAGGACAACGCCCCCATTTACGTTGCAAAATACTCCGGGCAATGGTTTTTGGATAATGGGGTGCATGTAATGGAATGGCCTGCCCTATCCCCTGATCTTAATCCCCAAGAAAATGTGTGGGGTATCCTCAGTAGGGTTGTATATGCCAATGGCAGACAGTTTCAATCTGTGGCAGAATTGAAGGCCGCCATCATTGAAGCCAGGTATAATATTGATTCTACTGTCCTCCAAGGACTTGTAAATAGTATGCCACATCGTATATTCCAAGTCATATACAAGCATGGCGGATATATTGGCTGTTAACAGTAGTGGCTTTATTTAGGTGGGACACTTTCCCCCTCTCTTTTTTAAAAAACATTCATTTTTTTCTGCCCAAGTGGGGCAGGGAGTGGTTTACACCTTGTATATATGTATTTGTACATAGGCTTTCTTCATATATTTGTTTCGTTCTTATTGGTTTATTTCATGTCCAGTTACGGCACACAATCACAGTGGCTATATTTCGGTGGGACACACCTTAAGTGCATTGTAAAATTAAGACGTAATAAGCCAAAAAATTACAAGTAAAATTAATTTTTACATTCAAAATTACACAGGAAATTACATGTAAAAACATGATAGTTTTTAATTATCCTAAATCAATAGACCTCTTTTGTTAAAAATTTTCAAAAAAATATATTTTTAAATTTTATCAATCGGTTTGAAAACATACAATACGGCACGATAAAAAGTATCCTTTATCGAACAATTATTTTACGATTAATAGATTATATTATGATTTGAAAAAAAAAAAAAAAGATAATTAATTTTTCCAAAGAATAGAAAGTAGTAATATTTTTTTTTTCATTCGTTAAGCGATAACGAATTTTTAATTAAAAGGTTCAACAGTTATATAAAATTTAATTTCACAGCGAATGAGTTCCCTTCAGTAAACCAATATTTGAAGAATAAATTATTTTTAATGTTCACTTCTTAAAAAGGCAAAATTAAATCATTACAATAATATTTAACTTTTATAATGCGATTCGATATCCACCAAATCTGAATGTAAATTTAGAAATAATTTATAATGATTTTTATAATAATCAAAGTACTTTTCAGTTTGTTAAAGTGATTTCTCTTCTTTAATTATTTATCAAAATATAGTAATTACGCACTTCGTTTATGTTGTTAAAGTGGTTACTGTTATTAATGGAACTATTGCGTTATTGTATATAATATGGCAGAACATTTTGACACTTAATGTAAAGCATCTTTGAAAAGGAAATGTTAGATATATTCATAAAAATTTTTTACCTTAAAAGAAATCAGTTATAGTGATAATATTGAGGAACATTTTGGCACTTTATGTAAGGCATCTTTGAAAATTATGCCATATATATTCATAAAAGCTTTTACCTATTAAAAAAAATCAAGTGACTTTTATTGAAATATTTCAAATTTGGTTATACTACAGTACATTCATTTTAGAGTTGTTAAAGAAACCATTGGGAATACGAAAAAACTTTTCCAACGTACTATTCAAATAAATTTTATCCTATGGTTTATAATAAACTACTTGAGATAATAATAGATTGTACGCAGATACGAACAAAATAAGGTAAATAGAGAATGTAATCTGACTTAAAATTCTGAAACAGTCATTACATATTAGTAGACGCATTTCTAATACTAGAAATAAATGGGACATTTCCTTTATTGTTTAAATAAAATTACATGTAATATAATGACGCAAAATTATGAAGCATATATTATATGTTTGTAGGTACATTTCCAATAGTAGACATAAATAGGATATTTCTTTTACTATTGTATTAAAATTAGATGCACTGTAATAACGAAAATTTAATTTTAATCGAAATGCCTTACAAGGGAATGTATCAGATCAGACCTGTCGAAGAGAATCATCAAGGTAATTTTAGTGGTGAGGAAACATGGGAACAGAAACACGAATGCAACGTATGACGTATCAGAATCATTCAAAATCCCGAGATGTAAATTGCACGCCCGCATGCAATATTTGCAAATTAAAATATTAGTCGACTTAGCACGTCATTGACGTCACTTAGTATAACGCCGAAATTAAAGCACAGGAAATGATAATAAAAATCCATCGGCGATGCATGTCTTAAACACCAACAACTACAAAGCCGAATTTCAACTAATACGTACGTTTAGAGGTAATATCCATAACATTATTTTATGTTTGAAAAATATTCTATTGGAAATACAAAATATACATATTTAATTGTCACCGCGTCATGTAATCAAGTATGTGTATAACATGTGCACCTTTAGGATGAGGTACGTGATCTGTGTCAATATCTAAATGCCTCATAGCTCACAAATACATTATATTTTCCTATATATGGTTGCAAATTTTGTAAACGTGCACCTACTTTGTATGTCCTATTACGGATGTTGTAGACGATTATGAAATTTCTCAAGTTGTATTCGTGGTTTTGTTCACAGCTTGTTTGCACTCTTGTAACACTTTAGAGAAATTCTCTGTTACCAATTTGGATAGCTTCCCTTGTTAGCAAATAAGATTCAGTTACTTTACTACTGCACTAATACAGAGCTGCTTTTAAACATTTAAAAATTAGCATGGAGCCTAAAGATATAAAGATTTATGTGTGAAAGTCATACAACTACTTTATACATACAAAGCGCCTATTATCATAAATATATAAGCAAGTGTATAAGCATTACAGTTTGGATCATATCAAAATTTACATAAGAACATCTGGAGTACGAGTCATTTCTTTTAAAATAGCAGATATCCATATCGTAACATTTAAAATTGCGCTGAAGGGTACAATTATAAATATATATGTGTAAATCATATCAGTGTTATGTACGAAATAAGTTCTTGCTGACATAAAGTTTTAGACAAACTGATACAGATTTCAGTGTGAAGCATAGCAAAATTATTTACTCGTGAACATCTGGAATAGGGGAAGGCAGGGTAGTATCGGACATTTAAGCTATTTCGAAATTTTATTTAAAAAAAAATATGGTTAAATTTGAATATTTTTTAATCTAGTGGCAACTTTAACATGTTATTACAGTACTTTAAAAAGATCATTTTCTTTAGAATCACCTTTATTTGGTTTTCTTTGAGTTTTTATAAACCTTACATTTTGATTTTTTCAGATTGCAAGAGGGTTGTATCGGACACGGTGTTGTGCTTGAAAAAACGCTATTTTGGGATTTAGAAAAAATTTATTATTATAACATGTATAAATTGTTATATAAGAATATAAAAGAAATATACAGACATTACTTATCAGATGTAGAAAGAAGTAAAATAATTTTTGTACTTAAATTATGATATTTAAGAGGTCTATTTTTATTTAAATTTCTACTATTAGCTCACACTCTCTCTATATATATCTTGTTGGAATTTTCAATCGTTAATAAAATATTTTCTATTCATCCTATCAAGTTCAAATAATTTTTTTAAAACTTGTACTGGATGACAATTGATGTTAATACAGTTTTTTCAAATATTAATTCATTAATTAAATTTAATTAATTAATTTTAATTTTATATTTCATTTCTGTTCAAAAGTATAGACTCACTCCATATTTATACTCTCACCTTCACACGTAAAAAGATAATGGGGTTAAACTGTTCACGGACGAAGATCAGGTGGCTCGCGGGCTAAGGAGACAATAAATGTGGAGTGAGTCTATAATTTTGAACAGAAATGAAGTATAAAACTAAAATTAAATAATAAAATGTAATTAATGAATTAAAATTTGAAAAAAAAACTGTATTATCGTTAACTGTAACATCGCTATGACACTTTATTGTGAAGTTTGGTAATGTTTGAAATTCAATATTTGAAAAACGGCATAATCATTAGATTTTAAATTTATATCAAGAAAAGTACAATTTTTTAAACTTTCTAACGCAGTTTGTCTAACAATTTTGTGAGAAATACTTTTCGAGCTATTAATTATTGGTATTTTAGCTATTTATTTTTTATTTAATTTTTAATACATTTCAAAAATTTCTCTTATGTAAGATATTTAGCAGGATATAAAGTTAGGAATAAATACCGTCAGTGGCGAAGCGTGTAGATCGCTGGAAAAAAATTTCTATTTGACCTAAGTAGGAATTGACTTTAAAAAAAAGTTTTTATATTACTTGTTTAATATATAAAAACAAGTATCACACTCGTATAAAAATCATGTTAAGCTCAAGATCCTCAAATTTTCCACGATCCCAGCCTTTGCAAATATTCCACTGGATCCAGTGAAAAGTTTAATTGCATGAAAATTTTAATAGCAAATAATACAATGTGTCAATTCATCCTCTTCCCACATTTTTTTCGTCAAAGTTCAAAGACTTTCCAGCTTTTATTTCGAAAGTTTTTTCTTCGGATTTAGAACTAGGCCTAACGCACTGTTCTGTTATTTATTTACTGTAGATAGTTCACCTTGTCCTTTTCACTGTAACTTATTTGAGTCTATCACCTAAGGTGCTTTTAGGTACACAATATAATTCACTAGCTTCCCTAGTTTTCATTTCCTGAAGTCGGACTTTTCTATAGCTTCCTTCATGTGATTCTCATCCCAATTATGACGTATGTTTTACATCATAGAATAAAGCAGAGAAAACCATAATACTTTAACTTTTTAAACCTGTAAATTTTGTGCGATACAACCCTCCAACTGTTTGTCCGATGCAACGCGAACTCTACATTCAGACGCTGTGACAACCTATCAAGCGTATTGCCAGGTCTACACATATTTACAGCTACAGTATAAAGCATAGTAACCCATACATCTAACAAAACATTAAAAGCACTGTTGTATGAACATTCACGCAAGCTACATTGCTTCAAAGTTAACTGCGTGCAATAGAAAAATCGCAAAAAAATATTAACTTACTATCATTTACAAACGCACAGACCAATTGGTCTAAAATGGCGAGAATGCCTTCCTTCTCATTTAATAATCACGACATGAGCGTGACAAGTGCTACAACCATCGGCCAAAGCTTGAAACACTACTTGTCCGTTACAACCCACTGACCAATACTACCCGACCTTCCCCTACCACTCATTTCTTACAAGGTTGGACCTATCCAAAACTAAACAAACGTCCGAACTTATGAGTGAGAATACGTATGAGAAATATATTAAAATTAATAAACCTTTTTTTCGACATCAGCTAAAACGAAATTGTTTATTTTAAAGATAGGGGTACTTTCCTATGATGTTTTCAATTGAATTATCCATATTTCATTCTTAATATTTTATACTTGATTTAAGTACTATCACCATTAAAAAAAATTAAAGTCCGTTTAAAGAGCACAGATTTTCATTAAATATTTAATGAAATAATAGCTCAACCATTCTACGTCTTCAACAGTATTACTAATTCTTCAATTTCTAAGTTGTCTTAATCAGTTTGAAAAAATGATTCACTTAAAGAAATTGGTGTTGACATTGTCATGGTAGTAAAATAAGGCTTTTGACGGCATTTTAGAAGGTCCCTTATGACGTGCACAGGGTAGCATCATGTACAAATCTAGCAATAGAGCTCATACTGTCATAATTCAGTCAGCAGGTAGTAGTACTAAATAAAGAGTTTCAATTTAATTCAGGAAAAAATTTAAATCATAAACATGATAAAATAAAAGCTTTGATTAAAATTAATAAGAAGTATTACTCTTTAAAATACTGCGCACTAATATGTATTGACATTGTAATCGAAAAATATTTAGGTGAGGTACTAGTATTTTTACTTATCGTGCGCAATAACAATTATTATTTTTTTTCACATTATCTGGAAGAAGTAAATGCACAAAATGTATCAATATCACAAAGCTGCAATATATTTTGGTAACACCAGTCTTTTAAATTATAGTTTTTTTAATGTCATACTAGCTGATTTTTCATAAATAAATAAACAAAGAATTGAATCATTTATTTTTCAAAATTAAATAGGGTGACATGTTACATATTTTACCATGAAATTGCAATAATATCATTAAATCCTCATTTTGTAAAGATTCAAATATTTCCTTGAATTATTATGAATAATGAATTACCATGAGAGTATATCAATACTTAAGCGTTGTTATGAAATATGAATAATATTCTGAATTATTAGTTATAACGTGGATAAACAAAATGTTGCACTATGAGGTCTCTGTCTTAATTTACGTCACACACTAAATTTACTTTGCATTGCTACTAGGCTGTGTAAAAACAATTACAGTTTCTGTTATGGAACATTTCAACCAGAACACTGTCAATTTTTACCAGCATTACTTAAAAAAAATTCTTAATGTGATAACATGTCCAAATTCTTCATATGTCTCAAAGATTATGTAGGATGCAAAAACGAATTCAATGTGAATAATGTTGCCGGTGTATGTTAATAATTAATCAGAATATATTGGAGATTGGTTTTTAATTTTGCGAAATGTAGAGCCCAAGCGATTAGGAGATAGGCCAGGCTGATTTCAGTTTTGGATGATAATAAAATTTACATGAGAATGTGAAACATTTCAAATGAAAATAGAATTAACAAAAACGGATCTATCGTACGCAAATTAATAAAAAATACTACCAAAATTTTCCCATAGAGTGCGTGATGTTTTCAAAGCTGCAAAATAGCATAAAGGAAGATAAGTAGCTACAGACAATCTTTGGATACCCATTTTAGCATATTTAAACGTGTGGAGTCAAATTGAATACCGTTAAGATGAAGTTAAAATTAGAAAGTTCACACACTGAAATATTGTTATTATTTTTTATTAGATTATACAAAAAAAATTAAATAAATACATAAATAATTAAAACTAAGAATAGAATACACCTGTGTATTGTATTCTTTTTTAGGATTTTTTGCAGTTTTGAACGTGAGATTCATCTATTGAGAAATTTTAAAGTAAAAATCTTGAGGATGAGAAGCATTTTCTTTTAAATTGCACATTCGTACGCATATTACATATTTTTTTATTGAATTTAAATTGCGTCTAGAACTTTTGGCACATCCTGTAAAACAGGAAAAATATATTTGAATTAGAAATATGTTTAATTTGCAACACTTTGAAAAAAAAAAAACTAGTCTATTTTCTAAACAATGTAGCTGAGTATTTCATTCATTTTCATTTTTCAGTGTTACTTTTAAGCATTATCACTACGTGTAAAAATATAAATCTTCTTAAAAAACACAGATTTTCACTTTATACTTAATACAAAAATAACACAAATCTTCTTTTCAACGAAATTTTCAGTCTTCCATTTTCCAAGCTTTCTAAAATAACTTGATAAAGTTATTCACTTAAAGGCAGAGGTGTTGACGTTGTCATGGTAGTAACGTAAGGTTTTTGAAAGCACTTCAGTAAGTTCATCATGACGTACTGCTTGCACTGCGGGGTGTCGTCGTACTCCAGCCTGGCGTCATACCACTTAATGCTATAATGGATTCAGTAACTAAAACTAAAAAAAGTTTTCAATTTAATTCGCAAAGTTTTAAATAACCTTCGGAAAGATAAATTCATGTTTTGTCTAAGATAAATTAACTTTCTTTCGCCTTAAAATACTGAACACTGATATATATTCAAATTGTTTTCCGAAAATATATAGATTACTTGACGATATAAAAATCTTCTGTACTTGTCTGGTGCTATAACAATTATTAAATTTTACTTACATTACCTGAAAGAATAACTAAATGAAATGCCAAAAGCCACATAAATGCAATAAACATTTGTATCACTTCGGTATTACAGTAGCTTTTCATTTAAATATGCAACAGTTTGAAGCATTTTTTCAGATATCATATACATAAAAGTATTCTGTATTTTACCGTAAAATCGTGATGCATCCTTAAATAATAAATCTATCTTGTTTTGAATATTTTATGATTTCTTACGAATAATACGTATTCAGGAAAATATTGAATTCTCGTGAATTCCTTTGAATTATGAAGAACTTTTTTAATCATTTCTATGAATCTTTTTTATAAATAAAAACAATTAATGAATTTCAATAGTTTAATATATTTTATGGATATTTTTTTCTTATTCATTAAGCGAAAACGTATGTTTAATTAAAAATTTAAAATATTATATAATATTTAATAACACACCGAATGATGTCTCTGAACTGCAAACACAATAATCAAATATATGAAGTATATATTTTTTTTTTTATCTCATTTCTAAAAATCCATAAAAGAATATTTCAGTCAGTGAAAGTGATTACAATACTTTAATTATTTAAGAACGTAAACATTTGCAGAATGAAAGAGAAAAACGATGATATTTGTAATGTCAGTGTCATATAAATGCTTGAAAGGTGTACTATCATTTAGTAATATGAATGGAGGAAAAAATTAATGCAGTTTTTAAAAAAACACAGTTAGTAATTGGTATAAAGGGGGAAAGACATTGGAAGGGCTAGCGAAAAGCTGAGTCAACTCAGAAGAACTAGCTTGTGACTATCATCTGTATTCCACCAGATTCTTCAATAATAATAAATAATTACTCCCTTCATCAATGTCATTTTTGTAAATACTGTTAAATGTAATACGTGGAAATATTGAGAAATAATAACAAAAATAATTTATTTAAAAAAAAATCCATTGGAATTTAATGAAGTGTTTATAATATTGTGATACTGTTTATAACATTGCAAATTAGTTTGAGATCTATTATAAATTATTTCAACTGCGGAACTAATTTTTATAACTATTCATGAAATACACCTTATCTCAACGTGCATCATTAATCGCTTGCGCCAATATTAGACTGTATTCCATTCAGAACAATTGAAATAAAGCAAAGATAAAATTTACATAACATAGAAATTTGAAATATATTTTATGTAGTAGTATGCACATTCAAATAACAGATATAAATAAAACGATTGTTTTCCTTTGGAAATAAAATTTCTTTAAATAAGAAAACATTTTTTTCTTTAATCCAAAATTTCATAGTTTATACTTATTTGTTTAACTTATTAATAGATTCATACAATTGTTTCCCAACATTTAAAAATGCGCTGATAAAATGCGCTGAATGAAGATACAGAAATATATATATATATACAGTGATGGCCAAAAGTGTGGTCATTTTTTGAAAGTTTCATGTTTTTGAACTTTGTGTGCTTGTAGAATATATTAATTTTTACTTAAATGCAAACATTTATATATCAAATATAAGGTAATTTAATGTAAAATTTAATAATAAAAACAGTATTACAATATCTGTATTACAAAAAAAGTTATGCAACTAAAAGTAAGATCTATTTTAGATTTACATTTTTTTAAAGTGATGCTTACACAATCAATACTTAGTAGGATAACCCTTATTTTTTAAGACAGCTTCACAGCGTCTTTTCATCGAGTGATCGAGTGTTTGGAGTTCATCTTTCGAAATCACATGATGCCAAGAATCAATTATAGCTTCAATAAGTTGTCTTTGATTGGATGGACGTTTTTTCGTACAAGAATTTTCAAACGGCGCCACAAATTTTCAATTGGATTGAGATCAGGGCTGTTTCCTGGACATGGTAATATATCTATGCCTTTATTTTGAAACCATGCTTTGCATACTTTTTCTGTGTGGCATGGAGCTGAATCCTGCTGAAAAATAAATGGTGCGTTGTTGGGGAAGAGATCCCTGATGGAAGGTATCAATTTTGGTACCAGGATAGTTTCGATGTATTTTTTGGCATTCAGGATGCCATCAATCACTTGAATTCAGCCCACACCATCTGCAGACATACAGGTACATTCACAAATCATGACATTTGTTGGATTTTTTGTAGTTGCTTCAATGCAATCAGGATCAAGTGCTTCTCATAATCTACCTCTCACGTATTTTCTACCATCAATATCAAAGAGCGATATTTTGCTCTCATCGATCCAGATTACTTGCTTCCATTGATTTTCTGATCATTTAATATGTTCTTTTACCCACTTAACTCGTTTTTCGTGTTGCTTTTGATTTAAATATGGTGTTTTTCCTTGGAATTCTAGCTTGTAGTCCAAATCCTGATAACCTTCTTCTTATTGTTCTTGAACTTACTGCAATACCCGCTGCATTCATTTCACATCTAATGACATCTGATGAAATTTTTCTATCTTGAAGGCAGAGCCGTTTAATTTTTCTATCGGCAGTAGCACTTGTGCATTTTTTTCGGCCTGATTTGGACTTATTTTCCACTGATTTCGTTTTTTCATAACGTAAACAGAATTTTCGTACACCAGAACAAGTCACTGAACCACCAACTTGTCTTGCAATTTCAGCATAAGAGAAGCCATTTTCTCTCAATATGACAATTCGGCTTCTTTTTGTAAATGTCCAATTAGTTCTTCTTGTTGATGACATTGTTTAAAATTAGTTTAATTAATAAAAAAGGACTTTAAATATTCAAAAACAGCAATACTCTATTTAATTGTACTAGTATGCATCATTCCTCAAAATGTTTCCACAATAATAACTCTTTTACCATCCAAATAACCTAAACTGTAGTTACAGACATTTGATTGGTCCTCAGAACAGTGTTTGTGATAGGCTAGTACGCTTTTATTACAAAACACGTCCTTATTCAAAACGATTTGTGTCTGTTTGTTCTACTAAAATGAGCATAACATTTTTTGTAATACAGATATTGTAATACTGTTTTTATTATTAAATTCTACATACAATTACATTCAATTTGATATATAAACGTTTGTATTTAAGTGAAAATTAATATTTTCTACAAGCACACAAATTTGAAAAACATGAAACTTTCAAAAAATGTCCAAACTTTTGGCCACCACTGTATATATGTTAAAGTCACATCAGTACCTTGTACGTAATGAGTGTCTATTGACATAACTATCTAGAGGAAGCACATTCTTTTTGGATCATAGCAAAATTTGCGTGAAAGCATCTCAAGTACCAGTCATTTTTCATAAAAAACGAATTGTGGAAATCGGATCAACCGTTCTTTTATGCGTGAATATGAATAAAGAAAAATATATTTGAATGTGTAATCTCGCTACTTTGTCATTAGGTAAAATAAAAGTGTTCATTTTAATTAAAAAATACTTTACAATAAATGTACTTGAATATTCCATTCTTATTTTTAACATACAAAAGGACATACAAAAGGATAATTATTTTAAAGAGCACATATTTTCAAATTCTATTTAATGAAATCATCAGGCAACAATTCTTCTTCCCTATTTTTCACAACATTTCTTTCCTAAGCAGCTTGACAAAATAATTAACTAACTTAAATAAAGTTATGTTGACATTGTCATGACAGTAAAATAATGTTTTTGAATGAACTTTAGAATGTTCTTTAGGAAGAACTGGTTTCACTTCAGGATATCGTTATATATAAAGTCCGGTAACATATATATCTTACTGTCACAGTGCACTCTGGAAGTATCATTAAATAATTAGTTTCAAATTAACTTATATAGTTTAGAAAACTCGCCTAAAATGCACACATATAAATGTAAATTTTAAATTTTAATTGAAATCAATTTCAAATATTTCCATTAAAATACTGCACAATGATGTACATTGGCACAGTTTTTGTGTGATAACAAATATTATTACTTTTTACCTTATCTAGAAAAATAAATGTTCAAAATGTTACAAAACTACAAGGATATATTTGGTATAATTTCTTTTGACTTTATATCTATGTCCATACTGATTGTTTTTATAACACATATATATCAACTGCTATGAATCATTTGCCATTCATCATTTTATAGCTATAAAGTTTATGTAATTTACCGTCAAATTTCAATACATCATTAATTCTTTGTCTACGAGCCAGGCTTGCGAAAATTTTTATATTCAATCGTACCACAATTTTCAAATATTTTTATCTGTGGTATATTTCTCTTTAAAATGTCCAACTATGGCGGGGTTAATTTTCAAAAGGTGGTACGAATAGAATAAAATAGTCCAGCGGGATGCATCTCAGGTAGTCAATTGTTTAAATCGTAATTTCGTAGTGATTCGTATATTTTACAAACTTCTTATGAATAATGAATTACAAAGAAGGGAAAATAATTCTTATTAAATCTTGTGAATTCTAATGATGAAATTCAAATTATGAATTTTGCTTATGCATTCTTATTATGAATAACATTCTTATTTATTAGTTATAAAATAGAGGACCGAGTGATTATTTTGATGACTAACAGGCTATGTGTTAGTTTCGTCAATCATTACATGTACTTGGTATTAATACAAATAAATTAATTATAAATTATCTTTCCTTGATTATTTTTATTCCTGTTGCACCTAAATGTTTTATGGAAGTGTAATGACGGTGACAACCGTCCAAACACCATTTTTAGTGTCAAATGTATGCTCTATTAAACGTACAGAAACAGTAGTACTATTGAGAATTTTCTTTAAGTTTTGTATGTTCTGTAAAACATACAATAACCGTTTTTTTAAACGTTCAGATTTATCACAGCTATTCGCTACATATTGTCTCAGTTCAGATATGACTATTAGCATGAAAGTGTCCAACATTTTCTCTTTCAATATAAAAACACAACTTCAATAATACACTTTTTTACGTTTGTCCATTGATAGGGTAATTTTATTTTTAGCCTTTAAAAACTATGAGCACAAGTATTTATTTCAGAATTTTAATACTTTTATTTTAATATAACTGTATTATGTAAAATATTTTAAATGTAATCCTAGCGGCCGGCGCAACAAAAATCTCATGTATGGCATGGGTTCCGGCTGTCGTATTGCACGTAAATGATTAAGGAAATAAATAAAAAAATATATCTGCTTAATGTGTATAAAAGTATTCCTTATTTTAATAACCTTAAAAGTAAAGAATTTTTTTAAAAAGCTAAAATAAATATTCCAGTATACATCAGTTTCAAAGCTTCATAAAAGGTGATTTATTTTCAAAAGATAGATAAATAGAATCAACAATACTGTCTTGAAATGTAAGAAACACCAATAACTTTTTCTTGTAGGTATGGACGGATGCCGGCTGTCATGCATTCAGTTTTATTTTAATTTAACTTTAAAGTTTAATTTATATACCCTTGTTTAATTTTAATTTACTTGGTTATTATATTTTTGTTTAAAGTTTTTTGTAGTTACAGTTTCTTCTATTTTAAGGTCGGGCATGTTGTATTAAGTTTTTAATCTGTTTCCAAATATAGTAATTTAACTGTTTTCTAATTTGTTTTTAATTTGTTTTCTAAAAAGTAATTTTTTTAATGTAAGGCTAGCTCGTGTTTTGAAACTTACAAGTTTTATTGAGGAGGGGAGATAGTTAATTGTGTCTGTCCGTCCACTGATGAGAAACAGATAGTCTTTTGCATGCGTAGTTTTAATGTTTTATTGTTATAAATGTTTATAGTCTACGATCATAGATAAAAAACTGTTTATAGCTAATTGTTATTAAAAAAAATTATATACACCTTCTTTCATAATGTTTAAATATTTGATATTTTGTGGAATTATACACATACCTGTAAAGGCAGGTAGAGGGAACCGAAATAAGCAGATTTCGCACAGGAATGTGGGTGCGGAAACTCAGCTTTGAGGCAGCAGAGGGCGCCGTTGAGTGTGAGTTGTGGACATGCATTTCATGTATGGGGCAGCTCAAAGTATGCGCACATTCAGCAGGTTCTCGAGCTTGTCGAAGGACTATCATCTACTATGCGTAATACTTCTTCTTCTACTGCTGGAATTCTGCTATATCTTTCAGTGTCCGTATCACGCCTGGAAGCATAAAACGATCCACTCGCACAAAACTCAGACGCTCAACTGAAGACGCTCAAATGTTCGGCGATCCCACAAATTCCTACCCGGGAATTGTTCCATGCGCATCCTTTGAGCAGTCGCTCCATTTACTTGCGTAGCCCCATACATGAAATGCATGCCGACAAGTTCCGCATTGCTGTTAACGATGCATGTTGCACGAAATCCGTGCGGGGAATGACGATTCATGCCAGCGAAACGCTTTCATCGGCCGACCTCAACAGCGACCTCTACTGCCTCAACACTGCATTTCCACACCCACTTATCTATGCGAAATCTGCTTATTTAGCTCCCCTCTACCTGCCTTTACATTTTAGACGTATAGTTCTGAACCACCCTGTATATATATATATATATATATATATATATATATATATATATATAATTCCACATATATTTTAATATGCCTAAATGCGACGCAATACTCCATAGTTTTGTTGCATTTAGAACATATTTGGCATTTTAGTAAATAAATGTATATTTCATTAGCGGAAAAGTATTGAATACTGTGTCTTTAAGTATGGCAATGGGTTTTATACACGTCAGTTCATCTTAAAATATACATTTAATTGCTATAAAGTTTTGAATTACTTAATAAAGAGCTGAAATAGATAAAACTGAAAGTTGAATAGCTTGTTTTTGAACCACTTAATAAACTAATCACTTTATTTAATAATGACTTAAATAATAAAAAAAATTACTTTAAGATACATAATCTTGAATATAGTATAATTAAAAAATGCATACCACAGCACCCATACATTACACACTTTCAACTTTGACAATGTAAAAAAAAAGTAAAAATGAATGACTGATAAAAGAAGTTTACAAAATCTCTTGCTTTTCGGTTTGCTTCTAACTAATCTTTGCTTTTCTTGCTCATTTTTGCGTAGGCCTCAATTGTTTTTCTAAATGCTATGAATCTAGATAAATTTGAGTTTTAGGCTTCTTTGTAACTTCTGTTTCTGCTGCATATTTACTTCCAGATTGTTTTAACAACTGGACTTCGAGTTTCTGCCGAATTTTTGTTTTTGAAGTGCTGTATTTTTTTTTTTTTTTTTAAACATTAATTGTTCGATCTTTTCCAATTTTTGTCTTTGTTTTTGCCTTTTAGCTCACATGCTATCTAAGCCTGAGAGCTTATGTGCCCGACGGTTCTGTATGTACGTACGTACTTATGTATGTATGTATGTATGTATGTACGTAACGCGATAACTCTTGATAGAACTAACCGTTTTACTTTAAATTTTGTTTATAGGTTCCTTGTGATAAGGCGCTTCCCTGATTAATTTTGGAGGTTCATTGGTTAAGCATAAAGGGGGCAAACGGGGTACTAACCCCCCCCCCCCCCTAATTTAGATAAATGAGTTTTTCATTCATGCAGAATTATCCGATTTTCTTCAAATTTTGTATATAGGTTCATTTTGATAATGTGCTTCTGTCAATAGTTTTGGGGTTTCATTGGTTAAGTAAAAAGGGGGAAAGAGGGGATAACCCCTCCACCCCCTAATTTAGATAAATGAGTTTTTCATGCAGAATTATCCGATTTTCTTCTAATTTTGTATATAGGTTCATTGTGATAATGCGCTTCTCTTAATAGTTTTGGGGGTTCATTGGTTAAGTATAAAGGGGGAAAGGGGGGCTAATCCTCCTTAATTTAGATAAATGGGTTTTTCATGCAGAATTATCCGATTTTCTTCAAATTATGTATATATATTCATTGTAATTTGAGACTTCCCTGATTAGTTTAAGGGGTTCATTAGTTAACTATGAGGGGGGTAACGGGGGGATGACCCCCCCTTAATATATTGTTGATTTCTTTATTTTTCGAGGGGAAAATTTCAAATTCTTTGAAATAAGTGTATAATATACAATTAGTGTGAATAGCCTGTGAGCTCAATGCCCTCAGTTTAACTGGGCAGTTTTCTTTTTATTCCCTTTATTGTCCTCTTTTATTTTTTTCCGCATTTTCTTCAGTTGTTAAGCATTCAGCAAAGTTTAGCTCTACAGCAATTCGGCTTTTGACAGGATTTTGATTTGTTGTTGAAACTGTTTTTAACAAACATCTTTCAAAAGCATGAGCAATAACTTTAAGATAATATATATGATACATAATCTTGAATATAGTATATTTAAAAAATGCATACTACAGCACTCATATATTATACACTTTCAGCTTTGACAATGTAAAAAAAAAAAGTAAAAATGAATGACTGATAAAAGAAGTTTACAAAATCTCTTGCTTTTCGGTTTGCTTCTAACTAATTTTTAGCTCACATGCTATCAAAGCCTGAGAGCTTATGTGCCCGCCGGTTCTGTATGTACGTACGTACGTATGTATGTATGTATGTACGTAACGCGATAACTCTTGATGGAACTAACCGTTTTACTTTAAATTTTGTTTATAGGTTCCTTGTGATAAGGCGCTTCCCTGATTAGTTTTGGAGGTTCATTGGTTAAGCATAAAGAGGGGAAACGGGGGGCTGACCCCTCATAATTTAGATAAATGGGTTTTTCATGCAGAATTGTCCAATTTTCTTCCAACTTTGTATATAGGTTCATTTTGATAATGCGCTTCTGTCAATAGTTTTGGGGGTTCATTGGTTAAGTATAAAGGGGGAAAGGGGGGATACCCTTCCCCCAATTTAGATAAATGAGTTTTTCATGCAGAATTATCCGATTTTCTTCAAATTTTGTGTATAGGTTTATTTTGATGATGCGCTTCTCTGAATAGTTTTGGGGGTTCATTGTTTAAGTATAAAGGGGGAAAGGGGGGGCTAATCCCCCCTTAATTTAGATAAATGAGTTTTTCATGCAGAATTATCCCATTTTCTTCAAATTTTGTATATAGGTTCATTTTGATAATGCGCTTCTGTCAATAGTTTTGGGGGTTCATTGGTTAAGTATAAAGGGGGAAAGGGGGGGATAACCCTCCCCCTAATTTAGATAAATGAGTTTTTCATGCAGAATTATCCGATTTTCTTCAAATTTTGTATATAGGTTCATTGTGATAATGCGCTTCTCTGAATAGTTTTGGGGGTTCATTGGTTAAGTATAAAGGGGGAAAGGGGGGGCTAATAACCCCTTAATTTAGATAAATGAGTTTTTCATGCAGAATTATCCGATTTTCTTCAAATTATGTATATATATTCATTGTAATTTGAGACTTCCCTGATTAGTTTAAGGGGTTCATTAGTTAACTATGAGGGGGGTAACGGGGGGATGACCCCCCTTAATATATTGTTGATTTCTTTATTTTTCGAGGGGCATATTTCAAATTCTTTGAAATAAGTGTATAATATACAATTAGTGTGAATAGCCTGTGAGCTCAATGCCCTCAGTTTAACTGGGCAGTTTTCTTTTTATTCCCTTTATTGTCCTCTTTTATTTTTTTCCGCATTTTCTTCAGTTGTTAAGCATTCAGCAAAGTTTAGCTCTACAGCAATTCGGCTTTTGACAGGATTTTGATTTGTTGTTGAAACTGTTTTTAACAAACATCTTTCAAAAGCATGAGCAATAACTTTAAGATAATATATATGATACATAATCTTGAATATAGTATATTTAAAAAATGCATACTACAGCACTCATATATTATACACCTTCAACTTTGACAATGTAAAAAAAAAAGTAAAAATGAATGACTGATAAAAGAAGTTTACAAAATCTCTTGCTTTTCGGGTTGCTTCTAACTAATTTTTAGCTCACAGGCTATCAAAGCCTGAGAGCTTATGTGCCCGCCGGTTCTGTATGTACGTACGTACGTATGTATGTATATATGTACGTAACGCGATAACTCTTGATAGAACTAACCGTTTTACTTTAAATTTTGTTTATAGGTTCCTTGTGATAAGGCGCTTCCCTGATTAGTTTTGGAGGTTCATTGGTTAAGCATAAAGGGGGGAAACGGGGGGCTGACCCCTCATAATTTAGATAAATGAGTTTTTCATGCAGAATTGTCCCATTTTCTTCCAACTTTGTATATAGGTTCATTTTGATAATGCGCTTCTGTCAATAGTTTTGGGGGTTCATTGGTTAAGTATAAAGGGGAAAGGGGGGGATAACCCTCCCCCTAATTTAGATAAATGAGTTTTTCATGCAGAATTATCCGATTTTCTTCAAATTTTGTGTATAGGTTCATTTTGATGATGCGCTTCTCTGAATAGTTTTGGGGGTTCATTGTTTAAGTATAAAGAGGGAAAGGGGGGGCTAATCCCCCCTTAATTTAGATAAATGGGTTTTTCATGCAGAATTATCCCATTTTCTTCAAATTTTGTATATAGGTTCATTTTGATAATGCGCTTCTGTCAATAGTTTTGGGGGTTCATTGGTTAAGTATAAGGGGGAAAGAGGGGGATAACCCTCCCCCTAATTTAGATAAATGAGTTTTTCATGCAGAATTATCCGATTTTCTTCAAATTTTGTATATATGTTCATTGTGATAATGCGCTTCTCTGAATAGTTTTGGGGGTTCATTGGTTAAGTATAAAGGGGGAAAGGGGGGCTAATCCCCCCTTAATTTAGATAAATGGTTTTTTCATGCAGAATTATCCGATTTTCTTCAAATTTTGTATATAGGTTCATTTTGATAATGCGCTTCTGTCAATAGTTTTAGGGGTTCATTGGTTAAGTATAAAAGGGGAAAGGGGGGATAACCCCCCTAATTTTGATAAATGAATTTTTCATGCAGAATTATCCGACTTTCTTCAAATTTTGTATATAGGTTCATTGTGATAATGCGCTTCTCTGAATAGTTTTAGGGGTTCATTGGTTAAGTATAAAGGGGGAAAGGGGGGTCTAATAACCCCTTAATTTAGATAAATGGGTTTTTCATGCAGAATTATCCGTTTTTCTTCAAATTTTGTATATATATTCATTGTAATTAGAGACTTCCCTGATTAGTTTAAGGGGTTCATTAGTTAACTATAAGGGGGGTAACGGTGGGATGACACCGCCCCTTAATATACTGTTGATTTCTTTATTTTTCGAGGGGCATATTTCAAATTCTTTGAAATAAGAGTATAATATACAATTAGTGTGAATAGCCTGTGAGCTCAATGCCCTCAGTTTAACTGGGCAGTTTTCCTTTTTATTGCTTTTCTTGCTCATTTTTGCATAGGCCTCAATTTTATTTCTGAATGCTATGAATCTTGATAAATTTGAGTTTTAGGCATCTTTGTAACTTCTGTTTCTGCTGCATATTTACTTCCAGATTGTTTTAACAACTGGACTTCGAGTTTCTGCCGAATTTTTGTTTTTGAAATGCTGTTTTTTTTTCTTTTTTAAACTTTAATTGTTGGATCTTTTCCAATTTTTGTCTTTGTTTTTGCTTTTCCCCTTTATTGTCCTCTTTTATTTTTTTCCGCATTTTCTTCAGTTGTTAAGCATTGAGCAAAGTTTAGCTCTACAGCAATTGGGCTTTTGACAGGATTTGGATTTGTTGTTGAAACTGTTTTTAACAAACATCTTTCAAAAGCATGAGCAATAACTTTAAGATAATATATATGATACATAATCTTGAATATAGTATATTTAAAAAATGCATACTCCAGCACTCATATATTATACACTTTTAACTTTGACAATGTAAAAAATAAGTAAAAATAAATGACTGATAAAACAAGTTTACAAAATCTCTTGCTTTTCGGTTTGCTTATAACTCATTTTTGCTTTTATTGCTCATTTTTGCGTAGGTCTCAATTGTTTTTCTGAATGCTATGAATCTAGATAAATTTGAGTTTTAGGCTTTTTTGTAACATCTGTTTCTGCTGCACATTTACTTCCAGATTGTTTTAGCAACTGGACTTCGAGTTTCTGCCGAATTTTTGTTTTTGAAGTGCTGTTTTTTTCTTTTTTAAACTTTAATTGATCGATCTTTTCCAATTTATGGGGTTTTTTTTGCTTTTTCCCTTTATTGTCCTCTTTTATTTTTTCCGAATTTCCTTAAGTTGTTAAGCATTCAGCAAAGTTTAGATCTACAGCGATTTGGCTTTTGACTGGATTTTAATTTGTTGTTGAAACTTTTTTTAACAAACATCTTTCAAAAGCATGAGCAATAACTTTAAGATATTATATATGATACATAATCTTGAATATAGTATAATTAAAAAATGCATGTTCCAGCACCCATATATTACACACTTTTAACTTTGACAATGTAAAATATAAGTAAAAATAAATTTTGCGTAGGTCTCAATTGTTTTTCTGAATGCTATGAATCTAGATAAATTTGAGTTTTAGGCTTCTTTGTAACCTCTGTTTCTGCTGCACATTTACTTCCAGATTGTTTTAGCAACTGGACTTCGAGTTTCTGCCTAATTTTTGTTTTTGAAGTGCTGTTTTTTTTTTCTTTTTAACACTTTCCAACCTAGTTGAGAAGTGTTTATGACTTCGGTTAGTCTGGCCGTCTGCCGTCCGTCCGTGCTCTAACTCCCGTAAATAAGCTCGGATTGCTCTGCAATTTTTATATGTCATTGTCGTTATCTATAGCATATTCCCTATTTCAACTGAATTGTGTAGCACTTATAGTTTTTTTACAGGGACACTGTTACATACAAGAATATATAAGAGAATATATAAGAATATACAAGAATTCCGTTACATTACGGTCTATGGGGAAAAATCATTTGCGATTTATTTTAATGATGTTACACAATTTCAAATACATTGTAAATGATATATATCACTAAGGTGCATTACAAGAAGCTTAATATGGAATATGGTGTGTATAGCACTTATAGTTACTGTACAGGGACAGTCAAAATAATTCCGTTACATTACGTCTACGGAGAAAAATCGTTTGCGGTTTAATTAAATAATGTTTCACTATTTTAAACGCATTGAAATTTATATATATCACTAAGGCGCATTACAAGAGGCTTACTACAGAATATTGTGTGTATAGCAGTCATCGTTCATTTACAGGGACACACAAATAATTATCTACTGTCTGTTAACAATAATTCCTGGAAGTGCGTTTTAAGTTGCTGAACGCTATTTTAAATTTAACTCACTTTTTGTCTATTACTTGGTGTGTATAAATTCTGTATTTGATATACAGGGCAGCACAAAAGTTAGCGAACACATTTCCGTTTATTGACAGAAACTTCAGAAGGAGAATTTTAAACTGTGCTACGAGTTTTCTAACTAAACTAAAATTTAGTATCCTATGTAGTATATATATAAATCTATAGATCATATACAGGGCTGAATAAAAATATTCGGATATTTTTCCGAATATTGTATACGTTGGAAATTCCGGAAATTACGTTTTTAAATATGTTATGCGTTTTCCAAATTGTTTACTTAGATGTTATCTTTCTGCTAATTAAACGGCAATGATTTGGGAAAATTATTTTGGAAGCGTTGGAAAGTGTTACATAATCTATGCTTGGCGCATGATTTTTCGTTCTTGTTTAAACTTTAATTGTTCGATCTTTTCAAATTTTTGTCTTTGTTTTTGCTTTTTCCCTTTATTGTCCTCTTTTATTATTTCCGTATTTCCTTCAGATGTTAAGCATTCAGCAAAGTTTAGCTCTACAGCGATTCGACTTTTGACTGGATTTTGATTTGTTGTTAAAACTGTTTTTAACAAATATCTTTCAAAAGCATGAAATATATAAGCTTTAGGAAGAGATATTTGTGAATGTGATTCTGGTTGCACTCTAGACTATTCTTGAATAGACTTAGATCTGGTTCTTCACGTGAGTTTTTTTTTTTCTAAATATGTATTCATTATTTGTTAAAATTCAAAATCTCCATCACTTATATTTGTATACAATGTTAAATTTGTTTCAAAAGACACATAAAACATTATTGGAAATGTTGTATTATTACCTTCATGGTGCTCGATTTGAAGACTTGAGCTTGCGGAACATTCAACATTAGTTGTTAAGTCCTCATTATTAATTTTTTTTAAATTGTCACTAGTTTAAAAATCGGGAAACATATTCTCACCTTTAGCAGAAAGATCATTATTAATACTTGATTCATTAACTTGAAAATCATCAGGAAAAATTTATTTATTAGCAGGACAGTACACATAATTAATAATAAACAGGTCAGTGCACAAATCATTGCTAACAGCTAAATTCGTATTAGCCAAGTTATTGGTGGAATTTTTATAGCGCTGAATGGCGTTGGGATCGAGAGAGGATTGCGGAACAGTACACAGATTGAATGGGAAAATTCCAGGTTTATTTTATTAGAACATTTTAGACATGTATTTTTCTATTTTGATCATTTGAAACACAGTACCATGTCAAATAAAAACACTATTGGAGGATCATGTTGAAATTCCTAATTTATTAGCTCAACACAGCTTAATGAAACACAATAACTGCTTTAAACATCATTTAATCACAGTATACGAAAATACCATATAAACTTAAATCAGTTAATATCTAAAAAGTATCCCCACATTTAGGGCATTCTCTTCGTCGCTTTTAGATCTCTGAAGAAAACCAGCCACCAAAATGTGTAGGATATTTTAGAACGCCTGTTCCCGACCTTGCACTTCATGTAAATAAAACAGACGTTGCAGCCCTTGACGTCCATTAGGTTATGTGATCTTCAAAGTTAAAAAACAAAAATTGTGAACCATTTTTTAGATTTATCGCCGCATTTAGGGAAAATGGGGGCGATATAATGAACGTTATGTATTGCAATGGGAAATAAATAAATAAATAAATAAATGCAGAGACATGTTTCACGTTTTGTTCCTGAAGTAAGGATGCCTGATTATATAGATAGCACTTATATACGAATCTTGCGTTCAGATTTTAAGTACAAGAACATTGTCATGACCTTATTGCAAATGGTAACATTGTCGAAAGATTTTACTAATAGTAACTATTAAATCACAGGAAAAGCGACAATATATATAAACCAATAGTTATAACACAATATAAAAATTTATATCCAATAGCGTAAAATTCGCTATATATACAGGGTTATTCTAAATGATTGACCAATTAAAAAAAATTGTAGTTATTAAAGTACAAATCCAAAATGAACAATCTTTATACCAATGAAAAGAGGAAGTTTCAAAGTTTTTTTAAGACATTATAAATGTTCAATGTGTCCACCGTTTGCTGCACGGCAACCATCTACGCGATAGCCAAATTCGTCCCACACACGAGAAGGCGTATCTGCTGTTACTGAGTGCACGGCTTTCAAAGCGGTGATGGTTCCAGAGGCGGCTGGTAGAGGTCGCGCGGCAATAAACCGTGATTTCGTTTCACTGTCAGTTGTGGATGAGATGGCTACTGTGGAGTACAAGGTTTTCTGTGTTTTTGAGTTCGAAAGAAGTGAGCAAACGGTGGACATATTGAACATTTATAATGTCTTAAAAAAACTTTGAAACTTTTTCTTTTCATTGGTATACAGATTGTTCATTTTGGATTTGTACTTTAATAAATACAATTTTTTGAAAATGGGTCCATCATTTAGAATAACCCTGTATATATATATATATATATATACAGGGCCAATATATATTTCAAATATATATATATTTGAAAACTTCTTCGCAATTTCATAAAGAAAAAAAAAGATTAATTTAGATAAAGTAATTCGTTTACATGCTAATGCAAAACGATAATTATATTTTTAAAATCCTCATCTCCATTGAAATAATATTTTACAAATATATTTTTTATCTTGTTGTCTTTCTTTTGAGTTTAAATTTAAAAAAAAAAAAAAAAACGGAATATCTAAATTCAGCTTTATATAAAAACTCTAGTAAAGTTGTTGTAAGTATTTTTTTATTTAATGTATATGGTTATAATTTGAGAACGTTTAACCCTTAACCGGAAACGTGAAAATTCAGAACACAAACAGAAACGCACCGTCTGTGAGACAGCTAAATTTTAAAAATTGCTATAAAATTTAAAAAAAGGAAACAACTCTTAATAATTTACCAAATAGTGAACTTAAACGTTTATTCTTTAGTAGTAATGAAATAACAGGAACAAATTTTTAATATAACAGCATAGAAATAAGTTTTGAATCTCGGAGACAGGAAATATTTCAAAATTACACACTATTATTCAAATATTTACATTTGCGACAAAATAATGAAATAAATGCAAATATCTTGATATATATTAGTAGAATATGAATTTAAAAAAATATTATGCAGTAAAATTGACAAAACATTTAATAGTAAATATTGAAGCATGTTCTAAATCTCAGCGTTTTTTATGCAATCATTGCATTTCGGTTTGGAGCATTGCATGCATACAAGCTTCCGGCACTGTACACACAGATATTTTGTCATTCTATGGTTGGTTCTATGACACAAAAAACATGTTTTGCGTTTGAAAAATATTAAGTCATCATCTACCTGGGGCACATTTTCAACAGGTTTTTGCAGAATGCGAGCTATTATAAGGCGCAATTCCCGGGGTAGCTGGGGATTTTCTAGTCGTCTCTCCATATTACTTTCTTTCATATTACTGTCCAGAATATTATATTTCATTTGAATTTGAATTATTTTATGGTTTGTCCATTTCACTATATGCAGTAACATATCATTTGTAAATAACAACTGCCAGAGAGAGAATATATCTGCCTTTTCTCCGAGATCACTAGCTTTCCCTCTTAAAACTGACACTTTTATAATATTGTGTTTTCTTGTTCTTGACGCGGAGCGAACTTTTTAAACAGACCATCAGTACCGAATTTTTTCATATATATATTTCGTATCTGCATCTGCTACTGTTTCATCATTTCTTATTTCTTCATTTTTGCTTTCATTAGAATTTTCTGACGATGTTGAATCACTTTGGTGTTCAGAATTTATATATTCATCATCTGAAATACTTTCAACATCGCTTATGTCAATTCCTACTTCATCAAACCATCGCAAAATAGTCTCTTCAAAGTCTTTATCACCATAGCGTACTAGCATTGACGGCCCCGCCATCTTGATATCCCAAAGAAAAAAATTACATAAACGGAAACATGCCGTCTGACAGACTGCGTTCAAAAGAAAATATTTTTTCTTTCAACAACTAAAAAAGCGCAGGTGTTGCAAATGGGTCGGGGTGGAGAGGACCAATAGTGTAACGATTAGATGGCGTGATAAGGTTGAGGAGACGTTCATTTTTGCATAAAGGGTAGATACGTAGACGCAACCGTCTCACAGACGGTACGTTTCCGGTTAAGGGTTAATTAAATTAAAATTTATTTGTTTATTTAATTGCATAGCTTTTATTCATAATCCTTAGATACAAAAACTATAGATTCAATTGTCTGATATTAAATTATTAATGGATCGGAATTAATACAATTTGTTTTCCTTTCATTATGATTATATTTATTTTTTTACGTATATGAAATTATAAGAATGCAATGATTTTAACATGTTTAATTAATATTTCGCGTTTGGAATAATTTAATTAATTTTTTTATAAGACTAAATAAAAAACTTCAATTTATTTATTTTGACGAAAACATTTAAAGTCTGATATAGTGTCTCATCATTAAAAGAAATTATTTAATCATGCTCTTTTTAATGTTAATTCTTCCATTTGCGAAGTGATTTGGAAATGGTTTTTTGCCTTTTAAAGTACAGTGTTTTCTGAAACGTCTTGTTTTTAAATATTTAAAGGAAAGAAATGTTGAACTTTTGTTGAACATTTTTTTTAAATATAACTTTGATAATAGATTATTAAAATGAAATAAAAATAATAATAATAAATGAAAAGAAAATCGAAAAAAAAAATAAAGTACTTAATAAAGAATTTAATATTTTTAATAATGAATTTAATGTAGTAATAATATAGAAAAAGAGAATTATCTACGTATGAATCATGGTTTCTTTACGTACAATCGTGGTACGGCCCAAAGAACTTTCAACAAGGTTTACTTTTAACCATTTCTCCTATAGGAATACATATTTTACATAAATTTCATAAGAAATTTTATATATATGTTACGGTCAATATTATTAATCTGGTCATTATTAGTAATAACCGGTTATTATTAATAATGACCGCGGTTATTGTTAATAATAACCGGGTATTATGACCGGTCATTATTAATAATAACCGGTTATTATTAATAATGACCGGATTTATCATATTGACCGTAACATATATATCAAATTTAATTTTTAATTTTTTTCTGCAGTTTTAATGTGTTTAGTTACAACTTTTTCTATGCACATAAAGGCGTTGTATTTCGAATAGAACCTGCAGTTATAACAAAATGGCATGCTACACATACAGAGTGTAAAATATCCAAGTCGAGAACAGTTGCTAACTTTTGGGTCACTTTATGTGTCGTCTCAAGTTTGCCACAGGATTTGTGAACTCGTGATGACGTTTCCATCTTGTGCTGCAATTGCATCCTTGCCGATATATGTAGGTGAGAGATGCAGACCTGAGTATCGTCCTCGTAGCTCAATAGTAGAGCATTGGAGATTTATTCTAATGATCCGCTTTTGGTTCCCAGCATGGACATTTTTCACTCTGTCGGTATTACACCCAGAAAAAAGTTTTGTTCAATCAACAAAAATTTGGTTGTTCAACAAAACTTTTTGTTTAAATATGGGTCAATGGAAATTTTGTTCGAATCAACAAAAAAAATATATTGTTGATTTTTTTTTGCAATTCCAAAAAAAATTGTATCATCAGCAAAAAAATGTTTTGTTAATTCAAGTAAAATGGTTCAATTTTACTTGAATTAACAAAATTATTTTTGTTACATAGATATATGCTATGTGTTATTTTAACAATCTATTTTCTTTTTTCAACAAAATATATTTTGTTTGTTTAAATAATAAAATATGTTGTATTACGAACTTGTTTTGTTTTTACTACAGAAACTTTTGTTAAATGAACCAATCTAAATATGCAATTTTAACTATTTTTTAATTCCTTTTCAGCAGTGAATGACGCCTGTAAACCTTGAATAATAACAAGGGAATTTTTATCCGGCTTTTTTTCAAGCGCAAACCGAGAGAGTGCAAATGCCCCAAGCCGAGATTCGATCCCGGGTCCAGGGGCTCTACCACTGAGCTACAAAGAACGACCTCTGAGCTCGGCATTTCTTACTCTTATATATGTCAGAACGGCTGCAACCGCAGCACAAAATGAAAATGTCATCAGGAGCACGCAAATTTCTGCGGCAAACATGAGACGACAATACAAAGACCAGCATACGGCAACACATAGTTAATTTTTAATTCATTTTCAGCAGTGAATTACGCCTGTAAAAAGCAGGATAAAAATTCACTGGTTATTATTCAAAGATTACAGGCGTAATTCATTGCTGAAAATGAGATAGAGCTATTGCAGAAATTGCGAAAAATGCAACATAGCAGGGCCACCTGTTGCGTGAATTACACCAAAAACTAATCAGCAACAATTTATATCAGGAAGTAACTGAATATAAAGTTTTATTAAATTCCGTGCGATAGATTGAGATAGAGCGCCCACAAATTTTTTGTCACATACAGACAGAGTCATTGACAGTGATTTTCTAAAAACAGTCAAATCATGTTCAGGACCTTCTAAAATCCGTCGGAAACCGGAAGTCGAACATTTTCATGATTCCAATATTTTCTTATTGTAAAGATAGAAGGAAGTAATAAATGGGACAGGGGGATTTTTAAAACTACCTTGGTCCGTCCCAATCAAAAAAGTTTTAATTATCCAAAAATTATGTTAATCGTTTAATTATATAGCTATATAAGTCAAATAATTCGAGTTACGTGTGAGAGTTATGGCTACTATACAACAATTTAAATTTTGCAAAAACAACAAAATTTTGCTGGAATTACAAAATTATTGTAAAATTAAAAAAAACAGATTTTTTTTTAATTCAAGTAAAATTGGTGAAATTTTGTTAACATTTCGTAAGAGTGTTAACAATATATTTTTGTCCAAGTAACAAAACTAATTTTTTTACTTCAACTAAAAATTTTGCTAAAACAACCAAAATGTACTCAACAAAACATGTTTTGTTGTTTTAATCAATTCCTTTTTCTGGATGTACGCTTAGTTAGAAATGCTAAAAATTCTCATGTTTATTATAAAATAGCTTACTAACTGTTCTAAGTGAGAAAAAAAATCACATTATCTAGAGAAGGAAAGTATATAATCTTCCAAAATAAATAAAAATTACTACTTTTGTTTCGGCAGCGAATAGTTAGCGATTACCTTTGTCAGATGAGGCAAAGTGCGTATATATTAGATTTAGAAGCAAGAATTCGTTTCAATATTTGGTGATAGTCATTCTACTCCGCCTAACGAAAGGAGCTTCTAATCATTTATTGTCCATGATATAATGAAAAATTTATTTATTAAACCATCCCTAATAGATTCTTTTGTATAAAAATACCAGTATAAACTTTATTTAGAATGTTTTTTGAATGTCAAAAATGTTAAAAGACCGCCCAATCCGTACGATCTCAGCACATTTCTGTAGAACTTGCGTTGAAAAATACTTCATCTTAGAACGTTCTATGGACCATACCGTACAACGTAAACTAGAAGAAAGCGTAGTAGTATGTCTGATGAACATGTAAAATATAAGCGTGCATCACATGTTTTCTTTATTACCATGTTTGAAAGTTCGTACAACGTCCAAATACTATACGGGGTAGTTAATTTATCATTGGTTAATGAAACATATTAAGTTAAATACTAATTTAACATTTAAAAAGCAGCATACAACACTTTTATTTTTCGTAATGTAGGAATGGATCATATTTTTTAAAAGCTAAAATGATGTATTCGGTTTTAACATAATAGTGAAATTTTACCTTTTATCAAATAAAACAAATTAGTGATTATATACGATATAAGTATATAATAAAGTTATTATGTAATACCCAAGAATATCTTTAGATGTAAGAATGAAAATACAGTAGAAAAATCAACTTTGCATTCAAGAGTTATTCGTGAATACACATAAAAAATCTATTTACATAATGCTCGTAATTAATACAGTTCTTTTGTTTACGAAAATATAAAAAATTCAAAGTGTGCGTTTAAATTAATCGCAGGCTTTTTTTTTCTTTATTTAACTACGAAAAGAAATAATTCATTATCTAGCAATTATTCCACGATTAAAAGATTGTAGTATGATTTGAAAAGGGATTAATTAATTTTGCCGAAGTAAATAAATTAAAATAATAAAATAATATTTTATCTTTTTTATCCTGTCCATTATATGATAAACATTTTTTAATTAAAATTTCAAATCGTTCCCGCAAGGCATGGTGACGTCACGGCGACGTCAGTGTGAAGTCACACTGTGACTTTGTGACCGTCGATGTGACGTCACGTGACGTCGATGTGAAGTCACGGTGACCTGAATGTGAAGTCGTTATGGCCGTTTTAGAGCTCTTTTGTGACGACACATTGTGACCACTTTGTGAAGTCACGGTGTGACAAATTTGCGAAGAGTGCGTCATTTGTGACGATTTTGCCATTAACTTTGTGTCGAATCTGTGACGAAAGCGACAACATTTTGAAGTCACATTATGACCAATTTGTGAAATATGTGTCATTTGTGACGATTTTGACATAACATTGTGATGAATCTGTGACGACAGTGACAATATTGTGAAGCCATTTGGGTCCTGTCCTGTGCTGGATGATTTCAATTCAAACCCCACATTTTTTATTCAAACCCGACTTGAATTTTAAAATTTTATTTCAAGTCCACCCAAAATCCGACCGTAACCCAATAAAACAAATCCCGTTGACCCATAACCCGTCCGAACCTGATAAATGTTTTGATCGACATTCCTCCAGACCCAAAATCCTAAATAAAAAAATATATCTACAATTTAATACAATTATAGAAAAGAAGTCTATAAAAATATTTATCATATCTATTTTATGGCTTATACAGAAAAATAAGCATGTATAAAAACTCATTCATACTAAACTATAATTTTTCATCTGAAACAATATTATAGTAATTCTTTTGAAAAATTAGATTAACCCGTACCCCAAACTGCAAGAATAAAATTTTAATCTAAAATCGAAACGAATCCGAAACAAGTGACTAAGTGTCTTTAATAAATCCAAATTAAAAAAAAAACTCATGTTTTATATAAAATAAAAAATTGCCGGTCTATTTTTTCGTTTTTTCAAATATCTGAACCGTCCTTATAGCGGGCAAAGCCCGCTATTATAATCTGTCATAATAATATCTGTCATGTGAACTAAACGCGATATTTAAAAAAAAAGTAGTCCCCCCCCCTCTCCCCTTCTTTATTAACAATCCCTATTCACATAATAAGTACATCATTGTCTATTAGCGTTTTATTTCTTTTTTTTACTAGGGAGTTCTGCCCCCTAGGAGCTAAGCTCGCCAACCCCCGTTATGACACCGCAAACTTTAAAAGCACGCTAATTTGATTAACTCTAAAATGATTACAGAAGATTAAATTAGAATTAAGCGACCAGTGGCGATCGGCTTTATTCGGGTTTCCATTCATTTTCCTTTCACTGAGATATTTTAAGGCCAAATCAACTGCTGTCGAAAGAGCTAACAACTGTTTTCGTGATAGATTAAATAACATCAATTAAACATTTGACAATCAACTTATGTTAAATAGCTAAGTAAACAATGTCGTTGCATCGGGGAATATATGATAATGATGTTATAAAAAATTGGGTATTTATCCGTTATCCCGTCGACCACTATAAAAAAAAAGTTGCCAAAATATAGGGGAAAAAAGTGTGTTACCGTGGTGTCACATTCTATTGATATCAGATGCGTTACACGTGTTTCCTATGTCATCAAGAGATTTTTATTAGACATTTATCTGTATTTTTATTGATATTTTACCCATTTATTAATTATTTCATTAATTAAAAAAATAATAACGACCTTGCGTTGAAAAAATGTTGCTATGCATAGTTATGCACAACATACCCGTGTCAACTGCCATCATAAACACTTATCCGTCAGCCGAGGGGGATAGTTAAGAAAAATATTGTAAATAAATAAAGATTTAAGACTACTTTTTTTTTCTCTTTTCTTTAATGTATTATAAATTTTATTATTTAAAGTTACTGATAATTGACACTTTAGTGAGTGGGGATTTAGATTCTATAATGGCAGCATTCTTCCATTGGTTTTTTGGACATTAGAATTTGGAAATAGTTTTTGGTCATTCGGAAGTTGTCAACCGTATAATGGAGAAGTACCGATTTTTTTTTTTTTCCGTAAGAAGTTTGAAACGTATCGATTCCAATATGGCGTAATTTTCAAAGTTTTCTTTCTATTATTAAACTTAAAAATATATACTTAAAATATATATATATTGAAAGGAAATATTAATATTTACGCTGTTTTAAAATTTGCGATAATAGATCAAATATTTTGTCGAAATAAATTAATATATCCTGTAAATATATTTTTATATTGAATCTGTTCGGAAATATTGTTATTTGAGCATTTTAAATATGACGTAAGTTTCCCTATTTAGTGCTTTGAACACGTAATAATTTAATTATTGCACTTTTTAATATTCACGCGCAAGTATATTTTTATTATGTTTTTTACAATTACTGCTTTTAACACGTGTTCATTTAATTATATTTTTAAAGTTTTATTTCTATTTTTGAAGTTACATGTAAATACATTTTTTAATTGAAAGGGAATGTTATTATGCGGGAAATTTTACAAATTGGCAACAATTCAAATAGATTCTGCGCATTAGTTGAATATTTTTATTCATTAATGAGTGGCTTTTAAAGGTTTTAATTAATATCTTGCGTTAATGATTCAAAATTTTATGATTTTCAGCGTGACAGTAGATTTTCAGCTGTAAGTACACAAAATATCAAGTCTCTAACTTATACAGTTTCTGAGATCCCACTCTGTGACGGACTTACAGAGAATCGAGACAAATTGGGTTTCGTGAGATGAGCGAAACCCTAATAATAGAATCAGTTTGACCCTGACCACAACAGAAATATATAATTTTAAGAATTATTCTAAAAATTGTTACTGCACTGCATTTTAATTTTCGATTTAAAAGCACATTTAAAATAAAACTTTTAACAGATCATATTTAAAAAAAAAATATTTTTTATTCCTACTACTTTTTATATATTGATATTTTTAATTAATTAATTATTTTTTTTTTACATTTCTTATATGCTATACAAGGTATTGCATGAATTTTAGATACAAATTATATTAGATTAAAAATAATTTTTAACTGTCATATCTAGTGAAACGTGGGGGTAATCTAACGCTTCTTCATATGATATTATTTGTTTAAAAAAAATTAAAATGACAAAGTAAATGTCATGTACAGTTTTATCGAATACATAATAAAAAAAAAAAAAATATGTGCAGAAAATTGTAAAGCTCAACCTTAAATACAAAAAACAATACTTTAACATTTTTAAAGTATGAAAAAGAAGGAAAAAAAATAGTATTGATAAAAAGCCATTTACAGATTTTTTTTGTGAAAAAGTACCTCTTGAACAGGACTCCAACTGGTTCGTTTTTTTTTTTTTTTTTTTTTTTTTTTTCTTTTTTTTTTTCAATATTAGTATTTGTGCTAGGTTTTTACAACATTTGCAGAAAAAATTACGTACTGCGTTGGTGTCTGCAAAATTTATAAGAAAAATCTAAAACTATGATTATTTTTTAAAAAGGCGGTATTCAAAAATGGACAGAGTAGGAGGCTTGCTTGATCTACGATTCTGTACATATTAAAGATATAGTAATATTAAAGTGGTAGATTTTACATTTTAACCACGTTAAAAAATTATATATTATATAATTTGAGTTCATAATTTTAAAAAAATGATACTTTGCCCTGTTTTTTTGGGTGGGGGTGGGGGATTCTTTCTCTCCTTTAACCATTTAAATTTATAAAAATACCTTTTATCAAATATTCCAATAGGTTTTAAACAGTATCTTATAATATTTAATAAGAGAAAATCAAAAATTTAACCTTCAAAATAAGATATTCTACAAATCATGCATGGGACCTCTATTTTAAATACTATATGTGTTTTAATTACGTTTACTCCAATATTTGACTGGTATTACTTTATATATAAATGATAACTATAAAAAAATAAAAACAATATTTTGCTTATTTTTTTTACCATTATTAATTGATTTATAAATTATGTATATATTTATGAAATTGTAATGTTTTTTAAATAATAAGTTTTGCAATATATTATTTTTTAGAAACACCGATCATTTTTCGTTGATAACCCACTGCACCGCAGCCACTCTAGTTAGCATATGATGTGAAGAAAATGTACAATTTTCTATTGATTTACGATTCATCAATAGTAATACATGTTGACGCCGATGACATGATATCTATCTGGCTTGATGTCTGATTCCAGGGCAAGAACCACAGTAACATTTGCTGTGATTCTGATACCATAATACATAGTATATCCGGAATACAACCGGATTTGAGATCTATTATACAAGTTTTAGAATGCAGTTTAGTGAACGTTACTAATATTTTGTATTAAGGATGCTATTTGGCATTGTTTTAACAATACAGATAATCATATTTATATGATACAATTAAAAAATAATAAATCTAATATTAATATCAAATAGTTATTCATCTTTTAATGTTTATCAAGTGTAGAAATGCAGTCTAACCACCAAGCGTAATAAGACATCGGTTTATCATTATTATTTTATTTACAGAATTATACGGTAACAAGCTTATTTTAATCATACTGATCACAATAATCCTACATACTTTTAAATTTATATACTAAAGTATAGATGTTAAATGAATACTTTGAAATTTATCAAAATCATTTAGGAATCAAAATAGTGAGTAGTGTAATTCAATGCAGAAAATCAAAAATAAAATTATTATATTACAGCTATTCATTACTTAAAGATTATGTATCATTATTATTATTTTGATAATTAAAATATTTTAGCAGGGTAATATTTAAATTCTTACTAGTATACACAACAACAACAAAATTTCAAGCTTTGCTGTTGGTGTTCTTTTTATATTAAACATTTTAATCATGTAGATTGAAAAAATAAAATTTTTACATACCTTTCTTTAGCAGATGTAATTTTTTATGGCATCAACGAAGTAATCCGAGTAATACAAGTGTTTTTCAAGTAAATTAGGTACAAAAACATTACAAATGCATTGACGAATACATATCATAACACGCCAACGCTATTGTAATTATTTTCGGACTTATATTTTAATTGGAATTCTTAAATCCAGAACATAAATCCTTATAAAAAAAAGTTTTTTCTAGATAATATTTATTGTCTGTTCCGTTCCAACAATTAAATGTCGTGTTTTACTGTTTAGTGGTCTGCAGTCTGCATTAGCACTCAACAAAAACAAGGCCAAACGACGCAGATGCTTTTCTTCATATTTTACAGCAGTTCCTTAAATATTACTACGTATGATTAGGATGTTAATTACGTCCAAATTTGAAGAATAATTTTTCACAATGATTTCCATTTTCTGAATAAAAATATCTCTCCTTGAACGTGCAAAAACGTATCCTTCGACACATAATTCGTTCACATCCGCCATTTTGGAAGAAGTATAAAATTGAAAATATTCTAATTCGAACTTCGAATGGCAAAAGTCGTCTGCTTCCAATATCCGCAATTAAGATCTGCGCAGCATTGTTTAACCAGAAAGTAACACCTCGCAGATGTTTACAGCTTACCGCAAATGATAGATAAAACAAATAATTTAAATAAAGATATTTCAAATGCTTTATAATTTATATGGCTAGAGGTGATATCTTACTAAGCACTGGCCAGTTTGGAATAAATTGCTATAGGAATGACATATAGTTTATGACATATTTTTAATTCGTTTTTGTTCGGAAATGCATGAAATTGGCTGGTGTTTTTATTCAGAAACTATGTAATTGAAAAAAGTTTTCCATTTTTTGTTAAAAGCAGAAGATATTTCAGAAAAAAATGTCAAAGTCGGCGTTTTGAACCGAATAGCCGACGTGACAGTAAAAGAAAGGGGGAAAAACCGGTCGTCACGTGACACGAATTGCTTATAACTCGATAAGTAGTTTATTTATTTAAAAAAATGAAAAATCATTTCGAATCCAAACTGCTTCCATAGGCCGTCCTGCCCAATTTATGCCTTTGCGTTTAAAAGTGAGTCTGAAATTATGTCAGAAAGCTTCGCGTTGTTGAGCAGGTCAGTTAAGAACCACCTTAATTATACCGTACAAGGAAAATCCTGAAAGTGTTGGATAGTCGCAAAAATTGTGCCCTCATTTTTTGACCAGAAAACTGATGATTGGGTTGAGTGGCCTCTCAAAATAATTAAAGATTGGAGATTTTTAAAGAAATATTTTTAGCATTAAAAAATTAGCAAATGAGTTCCATGCGGTAGTACAAAAAAAAAATGAAAATGTTTGCATTTAAAATGTTAACAAAGCTGTAAATTGCTAACAATTTTATTAGACTGGGAGATCTATTTCTGAATTACTTTCCGCTAAAACTTTCATACGTTACTAAATTTCTATTTAGGATTTTTTACCTGTGTATTATATAGTATATTTGTTAAATTTCTTGAAAATGGTAATGAAAATTGTAAAAAAGTTATCTGCCTCATATATGTAGACAGATATTTATTTATTATTTTATTTTGGAAATACTCAATTTATTTAAATAGTGTGTGACAATGTTTTTATTAACGATTTAGGCAAATGACATAATTCAAATCTGTATTTTATGAGTTTCTGTTTCAAATTCCCTCTCCGATCACACTGTGAAGTCACAGAGTGTTGGAATTTTGGTCATAGGTGTGACGGGACTTATGTGACTTGAAGTGACGTCATTGCAACGTCACAAAAATTACTTAAGCTCTCAAATAGTAATTTTCTTGATGCCATAAGTTGTTCTAAAGTTTATTTTAAGTTTTCTTAAAATCTCCAAGACGTTCACATTCTGGTCACAGCGTGACGTTACAAAGTGGTGGAATTTTGGTCACAGGTGAGACGTGACGTACGTGACTCACAGTGACGTCACAATGACGTCACTGTGACTGTGCATGCTATGCGGGTTATATCCTATTTAATTTCACACTGAGCGATTTCTCTTAACTGCATATTCAACAAACAAATACTTGAAGAATAAATTATTTTTAAATATCAATTCTTGAAGACGCAATATTAGATCATTTTAATGAAATTAACTTTTTTAAGATACCATTCAACAGTCAGCAGATGGGAATATACATTTAGCAATTATTATTTAAAAAGATTTCTCTAATAATCAACAAAAATATTTTCAGGTGGTGAAAGTGATTTTAAAATTTAATGAATTTGTGCATTTAACAAACTGAATTGTAAATAAACGATTTTTGTTTAAAAGAAATTCATTATCTTGTAAAGTTTCAGGCGATTGTACCAGCTTTACGGCTTGAAAGATGTTCTATCGTTTGGAAATCTGCGATCGAAGAAAATGAAGATAGACATTAAAAAAACACAAATGAAGATGAGTATAAATGGAGGAGAATAATGAAAGTCCATGGGAAAAACTTATAAATATATGAATAACTATTTTGCGACTATTCTCGTATTTCAACTTGAATTTTGAATTGAAATAAGTAATTACTCTGTTTATTTATACCATTTTCGTGAATACTGTATTGTAATTGTAGTGATAATATTGAGAAATATCCTTTTATTTTATGATTAATCAGCATTTGTTTAAAGAAAATAACATTTATAATATTGGAACCGAATTATTTATTAAAACAAGAAAGAAAAATTATATGTTAAGCATAGATTATGAAAAGAACGAACGTGCTGAGAATCCGAACGATCTCAGCACGTTTCTGCAGAATTTATGTTGAAAAGTACATCATCTTAGAACATTCTTTGAACCGTACCATCAAACGTAAAGTAGAAGGACACTTAGAAGCAGGTCTAATGTAGAATCTGAACGTACATCACATTTTTTCTGTATTACCATGTTTAAAATTTCGTACAACGTCCCGATGCTATTTGGGATACTTAATTAGTCTTTGGTTAATGAAAAAATATTCATTTAACAACATATTTAATATGTGTAAGTTAGGAAACATAACTTTCTTTCTAAATGTAGGAATGGCTGATATCTTTCACAAGCTAACATGATTTTTTGGTTTTAACATAATTATGAAATTTTACCTTTTATCAAATAAGAAGAAATTAGTGATTACTACTTCAATGTGCGTGTTAATTGTTTCGAGCGTCCTTTATAAAGCATTGCTACTTTGTTTTGTTTTCCCAAAGTGCTTGAATTTTCATAACTATTCGTGAGAATTTCTATAGAATGCCATTATTACAAAATATTTTTAACTTAAACGATTTCGCATAAGCTACTAACCCAGACTAACTGTGCGAAAGCCACCGATTTATTTTAGAAGCAGGCATGCTTAAGTAAATGGAAACGCAATCTATCCTATCGAAATTGGAGAGTTTGCGCATCTGCTACTTAGGAGAGATGGTGCATTGTTCCCAGTTGTTTCCATGCTATGAGAGCTTACGCAGCTTATTCGAAAATTTGCATAAATTGCAAATTACATGTAAAACATATGAATGATTCAATTTTGAAATAATTTTTAAAAAATACATAATCATCGAAACTAAATTTGCTAATAAATTAATTTGCTAATCAATACTGGGGAAAGAGGATGAGTGCACTGAATGTCTGGAACAGTACTAAGAGACAACTTAGAGCACTGACTGGATTCAATGTATTACTTGTGGCAGGTGGTTGCACAAAAGCTGCACTATTTACAAAAATAAGTGCACCGATTGTGGACGATGATAACTTCGAGATAAGAAAACTTTGAAACTCTGGAAATGAAAATGGACTAATTTTAAGTTAAACGTGTTAGGAAGTAACTTAATGTTATTTTTTTATCTTATCTGGGTTTACTTTTTCTGATTCTTTATTTTTTTTTCCTTAATTAGCATTCTTTAATTGCTCTTAGATTTATTTCCTTTTTCCTGTTCCTTTAATCATTAGGTTGAAATGTTCACTCTTAATATAATAATATTTATTCACAAAAACCTTATAACAATGTCATTTAAGTGTAAATATTATTGTTAACAATTTAATTGTAGTTATTATTAATGACAATCTCTCCTACCCGTGTGCGCAATCACACCTACCATGTAAGGACAGATTGCGCCAAATAGTTTTGTTTGGTTTTATTACAGCTGTTCTGTTAAATTACAGAATAACAACAAAATAACAATGGGAATGCATAAAAACAAATGAAGTCAAAATTATTCATGGATAATTTAGCAACAAATTAATATTTATATATATTTTTATTATTCTCTTGAATTGTGCGCAGACTCCTCTAGCTTTACCTTACGGTATAAGTGTTTAATAAAGTTATTAAAGAAAAACCAAGCATATATTCTGATGTAACAATGAAAATACACTAGAAAAAACAAATTTGAATTCAAGAGTTATCCCTGAATACACATTAAGATCTATATACCATAATGTTCGTAATTAATACAGTTTTTTTGGTTTGTGGAAATAAAAAAATTTCAAAGTGTGCTTTTAAAACTAATCGCAGCATTTTTTTTTCTTTAGTAAACTACGATCCGAAATTCAATATCTAGCAATTATTTTACGATTAAAAGATTATAGTAAGATTTGAAAAGGGATTAATTAATTTTGCCGAAGAAAAGAAATTAAATTCATAAAATGATACTTTATCTTTTTTATCCTGTTCTTTATATGATAAACAATTTTTAATTAAAATTTCCAATCGTTATATCCTATTTAATTTCACACTGAGCGATTTCTCATTATAGCATATTCAATAAACAAATACTTGAAGAATAAATTATTTCAAAATACAAGTTCTTAAAGACGCAAAATTAGATCATTTTAATGAAATTCGTTTTTTTAAGATGCCATTCAACAGGCAGCATATGGTAATATAAATTTAGCAATTGTTATTTTAAAAGATTTCTTTAATGCTAACTTTTTTTCAGATATTGAAAGTGATTTAAATATTTAAGGTTTTTGTGCAATTAACCAACTGAATTGTCAATAAACGATATTTGTACAATTTTGTAAAATTTCAGGCGATTGTGCCATTTTAACGGCTTGAAAGATATTCTATAGTTTGGTAATTTCCTAAATATATATATATATATATATACATATATATATATAGTGCTTGGGAAAACTCAATTGAACGTGAGTATAAAAGGAGAAGAATAATGAAAGTCCATGCGAAATACCTAAAAATATAAGAATAACTATTTTGCGACTATCATCGTTTTTCCACTTGACTTTTGAATTGAAATAAATAAAAATACTCTCTTAATTTATACTATTTTCGTGAATACTGTATTGTATTTTTAGTGATAATATTGAAAAAATATCCTGGTATTTTATGATTAAGCAGCATTTGTTTAAAGAAAATAACATTTATAATAATGGAAACGAATCATTAATTAAAACAAGAAAGAAAAATCACATGTTAAGCGTAAGTATATAAAACGAACGAACGTGCTGAGAGTCGGAACGATCTCAGCACGTTTCTGTAGAATTTATGTTGAAAAGTATTTCATCTTAGAAAGTTCATTGGACCGTACCATAGAATGTAAATTAGAAGTACGCTTTGAAGTAGGTCGGATGTACAATATGAACGTACTTCACATTTTTTCTATATTACCATGTTTCAAAGTGCGTACAACGTCTCGATGCTATTTGGGTTACTTAATTTATCATTGGTTAATGAAACATAATAATTTGACAACATATTTAACATTTGTTAGGTAGCATACATAACTTTCTTTCTAAATATAGGAATGGCTGATATCTTCCAAAAGCTAATAGGATATTTTCGGTTTTAACATCATAGTGAAATATTACCTTTTATCAAAAACGACAAATTCGTGAATACATACGGTATAAGTGCATAATAAAGTTATTAAGCAATAACCAAGAATATATTTAGAAGTAACACCGAAAATGCACCAGAAAAAACAAATTTGAATTCAAGAGTTATCCATGAATACACATTAAAATCTATCTACATAATGTTCGTAATTAATACAGTTCTTTTGTTTACGGAAAAAAAAAATCAAAGTGTGCTTTTTACATTAATCGTAGCCTTTTTTTCCTTATTAAAATACGATACGAAATTCATTATCTAGCATTTATTTTACGATTAATAAGTTGTAGTATGATTTGAAAAGGGATTAATAAATTTTTCCGAAGAATAGAAATTAAAATCATAAAATAATATTTTATCTTTTTTTATACTGACCATTATATGATAAACAATTTTTAATTAAAATTTCCAATCGTTATATCCTATTTAATTTCACACTGAGCGATTTCTCATTATAGCATATTCAATAAACAAATACTTGAAGAATAAATTATTTTTAAATATCAGTTCTTAAAGACGCAATATTAAATCATTTTAATGATTTTCATTTTTTTTAAATGCCATGCAACAGGCAGCCGACTGGAATATAAATTTAGCAATTGTTATTTTAAAAGATTTCTTTAATAATTAACATTTTTTTTCAGATAGTGAAAGTGATTCAAATATTTAAGGTTTTTGTGAAATGAACCAACTGAATTGTCTATAAACGATGTTTGGCAAATTTTGTAAAATGTCAGGCGATTGTGCCATCTTAACGGCTTGAAAGGTGTTCTATTGTTTGGTAATTTGCTAAAAAAAAGGGAAATAGAGATTGGAAAAACTCAATTGATGATGAGTATAAAGGAGGAAGAATAATGAATAATAATAACTATTTTGTGACTATCAGACTATCATCTTTTTTACACTTGACTTGTATATTGAAATAAGTAAAAATACTCTTTTCATTTATACTACGTGAATATTTCGTGAAGTATTGTATTTTTAGTGATAATATTGAGAAATATCTTGGCACTTTATGATAGAGCCGCAATTGTTTAAAGAAGATAACATTTATGTTAATAGAAACAAATTATGAATTAAAACAAGAAAGAAAAATCATATGTTAAGCATACATTATGAAACACTTTCCAACACATTCATAATATTATAACAGAACTTCTCCGTTTATAAATGTGACAGATGATGTCTAAGTAAGCAATTTGGAAAACGCAAAACATATTTGAAAACCGAATTTCAGCAATTACCGTCTGTATTCGGAAAAGTGTTGAAATGCTTTTGTGATTTCCTGTACGTGATCTATGGATTTGTGTATACTACATACTACGCTAAAGTTCAGTTAGGAAATGCGTAACACAGTTGAAAATTCCCTTCCATCAAATTCTGTCAATAAACGGGAACGTGATCTAATTCTTTTTTGCAGTCCTGTATACGATTTAGAGAATTGATACATGCCAAGTAATAGGGTAAGTTCGGGATAGTTTCCCTACTTAAACTCCCCTTCATTTTTGTTTTTATAACAATGATTTTTGCAGCTCATATGCAACCTATCTACTACAGATTTTATGTAGAACATCATAAAAATATTACTTTAATATAAATACCATATAAAATAGTGTTTTATCAAAAAACTTAATCAGTAATTTTGGACATATATCCTGCACCTCGGGGTTAGACACCCCACTTTATCGGGACAGGTGCCCCATAGGTAAAAGAATTGGAAGTAATTAACATTCCTAAATTAAAATCTGGATTTGCATTTGACTTAATCTTCTATTTACATCAAGTTTATTATTAATATTTTTTTTTTAAATTGAACTTACAGGCTCTGTATACTAATCTTGCATTACACTCCTTCATAGAAGTATATCTGCTATTTCCAATTCCCTGAATAAATAGGTATACGGAATTTGAAACCAATCGGACAATTCTGACGAAGGCCATACTTGTTTAGTCTAAAATAAGAGACATTACCACCCCCCCCCCTACTTATATTCGATGTACAGACTCTAAAAAATTGTGTTTCATACATTTTTCATTTCACACACGACGACACTTTATATGCGGCAGATGGTGGATACCACTGAACAATAAAATGTTTTACTTTCTGTTGCTTCTCTGTCCTTTATTGGTTGTTTTCACTTTTCTTCTTACTCTGTCTAGCGCCGGCGATTTTTGTGCTACAGGTACCGTTCCAACGCTTTTGATGGTTTTTCACTATGAAGATCACATTCCAATAAAAAAAATAGGTGTTGCCATTTGAAATTTTCGAAATTTTGTCGCTGTAACCGTAACTGTTAGAATTTAACTGTTGTTTTTCACATGATTCTTGAGCGCATACCTCAAAATACTTTAAACCAAAATTTCATTCAGTTTCTGTGATCGATATGACAGTTAGGAGCTCATATATCGGGATAGTTTTTTTTATAATCACCCTGTATATATATATATATATACTGATTGAATTTAGATATAAATAAATGAAATAAAGGTAAGATAGAATTTGTATGGCATAAATATTCTAAAAAACGAATTATGTATTGACAAGCGCATTCATATAAGTAGGCCTAAAAAAGTTACTTCAATTTATTTTACAACAGAATTGTTTCAAACAAACAGAAACTTTCAATATTATTAAAAATTCCTATATCTATAATATTTAGTAAGTTTACAATTACTAATACAACGACTTCACAATGTTTTCAAACGACATATGCAACTAATAAGAAATGCGTGATAATTATCTATACTAATAAAAGAAAGTTTCGCTCTGTGTGTGTGTGTGTGTGTGTGTCTGTTGGCGATGGCTAGGAAAATTTAGCGCACCTAGAAGTCTGTAAATTTAGTTTTAGGTAGTCGAAACCCTCTCCTGGTGTACCTGAGCGTCAGAATTTTAATATTTTAATTACTTTCTGAAATATTAATTAAAATGCACAAAGAACTCTCATTAATCTCTCATCAAATTTATTATTATTATTATTATTTTAAATTGAGCTTATAGGTTTCGTATACTAATCCCACATCGAAGGATATTTGCTATTCCAAATTCTCCAAATAAATGTGTATACAAAATTGGAAGCCAATCGCATAATTCTGACGAAGGCTACACTTGTTTAGTCTAAACTAACAGAGATTACCCCCCCCCCCCTACTTATATTCGATGTACAAACTCTAAAAAATAATTCGGGAAGCAAATTCAAAATTTTCAAATTAAGTGCGTTAGATTTTTATGTGTTTCATGAATGAGTTCAAACTATTTTATATATTCTACAGAAGGTTAAACTTATGTAATTTAAATTAAATGTGGGGGAAGAAAAATTGCCAATAATAAAATGACTATTATTTAAATAAATAAAAATAAATAAAGAAGCTTAAAGAGGGATTAAACCTCAAATATGGTGCACCGGTATAGTTTTTCCGAATGTTTTGTGAGAATGATATACAACCCTCTGACTGTCCAGCAAAAGGGCTAAATTGTAATGTTGTTTTCTCTGCATTTTACTTTAAATGCTAAAAAAACGTAACTATTCCAAAATTATATAAAAACTTAATTATATATATGAATGTAAACTTCGAGGGTATCAATCGTTACTCAAAGTATTAAAAATACATTATAAATTTGTAAGAATATGATATGTAAACTGTTAATTTATTAAAATTATTTGAATAACTAGGACGTTGAGTAACAAAATATAAACTTTAATACAGTCCTAGAAAGACAATTCTACAATACTTCACTAGTAATTTATTCACAGATAATACATTTCTCGCTCAAAACGTACAATATATTTATTTTCGAAAAGTCCAATTAGGCCTAACTGCGCCTTTATTGGCTATTTCACATTTCAACGCTTCCTCGATGATACAAATTATATGACTGACATTTTTTCCAATTTTGAAGATATTCGAACCTTGATCTCGCAATCCTGAAATCGTGGATAATAAAAATACCAGAGCTTCAGTTAATTTGATGATCACGCACGTCATAAAGGAAATGAAGTATGTTTAAATTCAAATCCTACAAATACATGAAATTATATTAATTTATAAAAAGCTTGTATTGCAGCGAAAACTGGAGTTTAGTGAACGTATTAACACGGGCTTGTCAGTGAGAGGGAGGAGTTTTAGATTTCTATTTTGTATTTAGATTTCTATTTAATGCTTATGAATACTTTCTGATATAAAGAGAGGGAAAGTTTGGAATATGTGAATTAAAATGTTCTGATCAGAGATATAAATACCAAACGCTTAAATATTTTTTACTTAAATATGTGAGTAAATATGCAATCTTTTGAATCAACTTTCTGAGATGAAACAAAGGATTTTTTTAAATCATTGCTTAAAGGGAGAATTTATCACTACTAACATCGCCTTCGGACTTGTTAGGTAATGATCCGCTGGAAGGACAGTGGTCAACCAAAAGAAGAAACAGATTTTTTCCTCACAATCCTGGAGATTTAAAAGAAATTTTTTCACACGACAAAGTTAATTGATAAATATAAATAGGGCATCTTATTCCTCATGAGGCATATATCCCCGATGCAGGTGGGGCATGTATCCTTTTAATCCGGGATATATGCCCTATTCAGTATCTCTGGAAGTGGGAACAAATATGGCTGCAACATGTACTTACTAGAAGTTTTTCATGAAATATTTAATGAATGTTGTTGAAACAAGTATAGGATAATGTGTTAATTACATTATTTTTCATCTTTTTCTTGTCTCTATCTTACAAGAACATAAAATAAAAGTCAAACTTACATACTTTGTTGAATATAACATTTATTTGAAAAAATAAATCGCTGTAACTTCGTCTGAAGAAAATCACTAGCTCTGACACACATCCACTAGCTGAAATACAGTAACCAGATGGGGCATCTAGCCTGGATTAACCCTAAAGGAATATACTAAAAATATCAACGTTTGACACACAATAACATCGTGTAATAAACAGACGCACGTTTCATGAGTATCCTGGACTCACTTCCTCAGTGTAAATAAACTTAAACCCTATTGTATCCCCCCAAAGACATGAAAATGAATCTAAAAACCCAAATGAAAAACAACAACACACCGAGTTTATTTACACTGAGGAAGTGAGTCCAGGATACTCATGAAACGTGCGTCTGTTTATTACACGATGTTATTGTGTGTCAAACGTTGATATTTTTAGTATATTTATCCACACAAGATTTTTTCATTACCTAAAGGAATGTTCTAAAAAACGTTTGGATTCTCCTTCAACGGGAATTGTTTCATTAAATTTAACATGAACTAATTAAGATATAGATAACTAAGTAAAATGATTTCGCACACTCTAGCGGGGAAAATCAAAACTAAACGATATTGCAGCACGTGCGTAGCACTGCTGGTATACAATGTCGTAGGCAGCGGGAAGAGTGCCGGAGTTTTGTCCGGAAAGAGGTTTGTTTAAAATAGAATGCGCTCCGAAAATGATTACTTTTAAGGTAACTGCAATAGAAAGTTGATGATGTGGGGCTACGCCAGACGGATAGCTGACGGACCAGCTGATATATCGGACACTTTAGTCGAGATATGAAAATGCCCGAAATATGAAATGTCGGAATATGAAAATGTCGACCACTTTTGACCACCCTGTCTCCCACACCTCCACTGCTAACGACATGCAACCAGCATAGTGGCGCGATGGAAGACTCGAGGTTACTACCACACACAAACACCAGTCCTCTGCGCTGGGTAGTTGTCGCTGCAAAGTGAAATATAGGGACACACACGACTATATATATATATATATATATCATCATGATCAACAACAATAACAACAACCGTTTTCAATCCACTGCTGGATGTAAGTATCCCCCAGATTTTTTCAGTGTTTCCTGTCTAGCGCTTTAGTCATCCAATTAACACCAGCCACTTTTTTGATTTTGTCACTCCATCTTACTTGAGGTCGTCTTCTTGGTCATTTTACATCTCTGAAATACCACTGTAGGGTGTTTGTGCTCCATCTATCGTCTTGTCGTCTTGCAATGTGACCAGCCCATTTCCATTTTAGCCGTTTAATTCTCTCAATGATGTCAAAAACTTTCGTCTGACTTCATATCCAAGTTTTTCTATTTCTGTCTCTTCTGGTTATGCCTAGCATACATCTTTCCATACATCGCTGTGTTGTTTGTAATCTTTGTACCATCCGTTTTGTTAGCGTCCATGTTTCTGCTCTATAAGTGAGTGCAGGCAAAACACATTGGTTCAACACCTTTCTTTTCAAACAAAGAGGCATGTTACTCTTCAGAATAATATTGTTCTTCCCAAAAGCCCTCAGTCCATTTCTTATTCTTCTGTTGATTTCATTCATGATACTGTTGTATACGATGATACTTCCAGTCCAAGGTACACATAACTTTGCTCTTCTTTAATCTCAGTGTTGTTGTACACGATTTTTTTTGTTGCAAATGAATATATATATACAGATTGAATTTAGATATAAATAAATGAAATAAAGTTAAAATATAATTTGTATAGCATAAAAATTCTGAAAAACTATTTATGAATTGGCTACAACGGCTTCACAATGTTTAAAAAAGGCATATGCAGCTAATAAGAAATGTGTGATAATTATATAACATAAAAATCATCTAAAAATATGTATCACATCTAAAATATAAATGAACATAACATTTTTTTTAAATAAAGAAAGATTTTTTTAAATAAGAGAGAAAGAAAAAAATAGAATTTTCATAAGCCGTATAACTTTTTCTTCTACCGCAGATGTTCATAATTTTTATAGTTATTATCACTTCTTATAAATTTGGGCTATTGATTGACAAACTTCAACAAACATTTCATTTGGTGTTGTGGCGCATTCTTGTTCAATTGCGGTTCCGGAACTTTGTCTATCAACACCCTTTCGTTTCAAACTTTTCTTTTATCCGATTAATCGTAAGTCGTGTAGGTGGATCTGCCTGAATCGCCATGCCATATTGTTTTTGTACTTCTGTTACATTTTCATACTTACAATAGTATTTTAAAATAAACTAGATGGAACCCGTCAAAACTTGACGCAAAAAAATACTATACAATATCAGTAAAATAAGCTTCTTTATTATTTATGAAGGGGCGGGTATAAAACAGTCTTTCAAATATTTTATTTAATTTTTTCCCCAGTCAAATACAGTACTATTTCCGATGCAAACTCCAAACAAACAGTCCGTAAATAACTGTGTAATGCAAATCAGTTACTACCAGAATACCAACATATTCCCCACGGCAAGAAAAAAAATTCATGGACCTATGAAGTATATACAAATGGTATATTCCTACGTTCATATCATATTCAGTAAAAAACAGAACATAGTAAATAAAGCGCACATCTCCCCCCCCCCCCTGTGATAATGCAACCGAATGAGCTCCTATGCGCATGTGCATTGCATCTACCCAAAAGCACCGTCGAAATTCGACGTTAAAAAAGTTTTAAAATGATTAAATTAAAAGTTTTAAAATGTCCTCTTTAATCATTGTTCGTTTCAAATCCATATCTTCTAAAACGCATCCGCTGTTTTAAGCTAATCAATTTTTATGCAAAGATTAAGAAGTTTTTCACAGTAATAAATCTATCTGAAGATGAGGGAAATTTGTAATGTTTTCAAGTGTAATTTATTTGTATGGTTTCTTCGGTTCCTTGACATAATCAGGATGATTATCCCTTTTCCATCACAGTCGGGGATATTTTTCCTCATATACAGTTGACAAATGTAAAAAAATAAAAAAATGCAATTCCTAGCATATCCTGATATCTGATGGAACATATTCATCAACGAATTCAACATATCAATTTTATGTTCAACATAAACTAAAATTAGTCTTTTTTTTTTTTTCCTGACAGATTTTTGTTTAGCGCCAAAATGTTCTATCTTATGGATAATCCGATCTTATGATTTATCACTTAAAAAAAAAAAAAAAAAAATATTATTCACTTTTTATGATGGTTAGGGAAATCTATTTTCAATTGTGGCAACTTTCCCAGGGGCTATTTTACATTATTGAAGTAAACTGGTGGTCATTGATAAGATAGAATTGAAAAACTTTTCATGCTTGAAAATTATTTAAAAAGTCGTTAAATTAATCGGCAGTTTTCAAATAAATTTCAATCGAAAGCTAATTTTTTTTCTAATTGATGATGTAAGAATTGAAATTGTAAAATGTAGTAAAAAATGGAAATTTGTAGTATTTCGAAGTGATGTAAGCGCGATGAAAGCTAAAACGATAGCGCCTTTGTTGTCACAACTGTTGTACATTTCTAAAAATTGCCACTGTATTTTGGCTGGCGTCCAAAAGTGGAAAAACATTTTTTGACATCGAAAGAGAAATTCACAATGAAAGAAATAGGACTTTGCGCTAATAAGGAACTGTTAAATTAACTTATAATAAATCTACCAAAATAATTCCTATGAAATATTAGTCTTACATTGTTTATTCTAGCTAAAAATACAATAATTATTTCAAGATTTTTTTCTACCATAACACTATTTTTAATAACTTTAAATTTCCTGAAATCCTCTACTTTTGTGATTTTTTTTATTAAAAAAGGAAATCTTCTATCCTACAATTAAAAAAAAAGCAATTGGTAACATGTAATCAAGGTATGCAATCAAGATGAAGAAATCAATGACGGCTCCAATTCTAATCTTTATAATTATGAATGCAAAAATCAGTAAAATTATGTCATGTTAACACAATCATATACATTTTTCTCTTTAGTTTTATCCATGTTAAAATGCACTTCAAGCTAAGCATAACGTCATTTTCACCGGCGCAAACTTTTCACACGTACTTCATATACCTTACATTAATGCTTAAACACCATGCACACAAATATAAATATATTTTGTATTTAATTGTAATGAAAAAATGGCATCAACAAAGTTATAATGCATAATGATAAAATAAACAAAATGGACAATATTCCCGTGACGTCACAATAAATATGAATTTTTTTTCGCTTATAAAACACTTGGATAAGTATTTTTACTGAAATTTAACTTGCAAATTAACAAATTCGGCCTTAAAACCGTGTACTTTTAATATTTATTATTTCTCTTTTATTCAACCACAGAGTTTAGAAAATAAACTCTGTGCTTCGGAACAGTAGGCGTTATCCGATTATGACGTCATTAGCAGACGTAAAAGTTTAATTGAAAATTACGGTTAATTAATTAAATTTTCGAACAAACGAATGCACGATAACAAATCTGTGTCCAAATATCTTTCATTTAAAATAAAAATTATGTAATTTGATGCAGTAGTTTGTTCTCACGGATTGTCGAAAGAAATAGCTTAGCGTTTTAAATATATAGATTTTCTTTTTTCAAAAGTTAATCTTGGTCCACTCATTATTTCCAATTAATTACACTTTGTAAAGAAAGAAAAAAATAGAAAGTTATGACTCGTTAAACAGTGTATGCATATACATCTTCTGACGCACCCTGTATTTAAAATAAAACTTGTTTGAATGACTTTTTAAAAGTATAATTGGTGTATGATACAAAACAAGAATTTTATTATTCGTTCCACGATAAATAAACCTTATAGTTTATTATGTGTTTTTTTTTTTTTTTTTTTTTTTTTTTTTAATTCAATATCTACAATGGGTGTTGCTCTGAAAAATTGTAACTTTTTGTTCATTGAAATAAATGCGTAATATTTAGATGCATATATTTATTTTTCAGCGCCTTATTTATTAATTTAAGTATAATTACATTAGTTCTAAATTGAGGAATAAATTAAATATCATTCATGGCAAATGTTTCCTTATTACTAGAGAAACTAGTCGTTGGGGGCCACCGTAATACTTACCCATCATGGATATGCATTAGGTAAAATATTAAAATAAAAATGTGTAAACTACTTATAAAATGCATTGCAATTCAAATAAAATCGTGGCTTGATGACGTCATAAACTTTAAGGGCTCGATTACCGAATTGCTTGAGAGAAACCTCCTTATAACTCCAAAAATAATAATCCTATTAACTAGCGGTTTATTGCATCTGATTAAGCGTCAAATTTCCAATTAAAATATATATTTGAAGTGAAATTTGGAGGAAATACAGGGTCATGAAAAATCGAAGAGTGTGGAAAAAAATAGGATTATAAATATCTCGGCAACTCATTATCCGATCGACTTCATGCTTTATGCAAAATTTATGTTTTTTTTATTGTCTTTTATATTCATTTCTTAAAATAAACAATTTCGAAAATTTTTATATACCTTTTATCAGAACGAATATTTCGAGAGTCCGAAAAAAAATAGTTCCGGTTAATCGAGGTTATTGAAATGAAATAGGCTTCTTCCCATTATTACATACTAAGTACATACCAAATTGCAAGTCTCTATCTCAATTGTTTCAGGAGATAGAGCGTTTACAGACACACAGACATACAGACACACAGACACACAGACGGACGGCAAATTTTTTTTTTCTAAAAATATGTTTTTCGGAATCTCCAGTGTCTGAAACGTGTAAATCCGTCAAAAAAATTTTCGATTTTCAAAACGATTACAAGACTTACCCTATACTACGTATGATGGGTAAGTAAAATGAATGATTTTCATTCGGATATTTTAAATATCCCTTGCCAGTGTTACTTGTAGGAGGGGTGAAATTTAAGTAGAAATTGACTTTCATTTTATAAACTTAATAATATTTTTTGGACTTATTTAAATCATGCCATATGTTAATACTATGTATCTCATTGTTTCTGTGTGGAAAGGTTTTATATAGCCAATGTCATTTACTGTCTGTAAAATACAGTTTAACTGGTATTATTTTACGGGATAAGAAGCATCAACTTTAAAAGCACATCGTTATAAACTCTTCAGATTTACAGCATTCTAATTAAGATATGTTTACATTACATCTGTTTACAATAATTTAATTTCAAAGTTTAATATTAAATAACTACAAGAGTACAAAATAACTCTACACTCAGAAAAAGGAATTGATTAAAACTACAAAACATTTTTGTTGAGTACATTTTGGTTGTTTTAGCAAAATTCAAGTAAAATTGAACCATTTTACTTCAATTAACAAAACATTTTTTGCTGGCGATACAAAAATTTTTTTGGAATTACAAAAAAAAAAAAAATGGTTTTCAACAAAAAAAAAATTGTTGATTCAAGCAAAATTTCCATTGACCTATATTTAAACAATTTTTTTGTTTAAATATAGGTCAATAAAAATTTTGCAATTTCAAAAAAAAAAAATTATATCGTCAGCAAAAATGTTTTTTTAATTGAAGTAAAATGGTTCAATTTTACTTGAATTTTGCTAAAACAACCAAAATGTAGTTTTAATCAGTTTCTTTTTCTGAGTGTAATTTTTGAAATGTGTCATAATTTGCTAATATTGTCTAATTCTAGAATATTGTTAGAGATATGTATGCTGTGAGTTGACGGATTCATCGAATGTCAGTTTCGATTTCGATTTGAGGCGATAGTAGAGTCTTTAAGGCTACTTTTACATAGAAATGTAAACTGATAGTCCAAGAATTGACAAAGTTCATCGTCAGTGAATGTCTACTTCGTTTATGAGTGACAATGATTTTTGATCGAAAACTTCGAAATCAAGTTCAGTTTGAAATATATTTCGAAGTTTTAGGTAAATATATGTTTTTTGAGGGCACAGTGGTTTTTGAGTGGTGGGAAGGTGTTTTATTAAATTTTAATTTATTTTACACGTTTTACGTTAACGGTTATTATTCTCTTAAATTCGTTTACTTTTCAATGTCTGGATATTCGCATCTTTAAATGAAGATTGGCTTTGAGATTCAAATTCACTGATTCAATCACACTGAGTTCACGGGGCCCACAGATATTAGACAAAAGTGTTTTGTTTAGTTTTAAAATTTGTTATAGTACAGAAGTCAGAATTTTATTATTTTACTGAAATTTTAATAATTGTCGTGAACCGTTTCTAGGAAGATTTAAAATGTATAAACTGTTATAGAGATTTTGTTTTTTTCAGTACCTAAAATATTTGTCGTTGAACATTGTCTTAAGTTATTTTCTCACCAAGCAGAAAATTCCCGTTTTTGTACAATAAACTGTGATTTCACCTTATTTCAAGTCTTTATTTAATTATGTTTAATGATTATGTTATTTGCCCAGAAGTGCCTTTTAAGAACCAAACCTATAAAATAATATTCTTGTTATATTCCAGACATTTCTCACTCGTGTGTTAAGAAATGAACCATATGATACAGTGGTGTGATCTCAAAGTGTATGTAGAAAATTGTCATGATCTTTGATTTGATTGCTCTCATTGACTTTAATGGGAGATATTTTAAGGTGTCAAAATAGTTTTGTCGAATACTAAATCCTGTTTAACTTTTAAGTAATCTTATTTTACTTTTTATGCTGTGTTTAACCTAAATTCAGACAATATTTTTTATTAATACAAATTTAACACGTTTTCACGATTTCTTAACTTATCTAACTTTTCTATGGTTAACTTGAGTAAAATTAGACTAATCAAAATGTATGTTTTCTTATACCCAAATTCTCCCGTGATTCCCACCGATTCCCCCACTCACGGGTACTGTGGTTATAAATACATTTTTATTTGTTTTAGGTAATAAAAGAGGCAATACTTACACATTTTCATTCTAAGTGAACACATTGTTTAAATGATACCGGGAAAAAAAATTAAGAAATCCTTTAATTTGTAAAGTTACGAACATGCAATTTTTGTACCAAAATTACTACAACAGGGCCTAATTTATGTCTTCTAAATTAAAAAGAACTGTTTGTTAAATTTATGTTCTTTACAATTCCAATTTTAATGCAAATTAAAACAAAATAAATGATATATAATGAAATTGATTTCGAAAAGACATTGTACAAATTGCTTTTCATTTTATCACTTATTTTCTATGGAAAAACTTTAGTTTCTTTCTAACTTGTTTATAAATCTACGTTATTTTCAAGCCTTTGTCACATTTTCTACATTAAAAAAAAATTCATGAAAAAAAATACACGATCGAAGAAGAATAAAATCACCTTAACACGCAAAGTAGCTTTATCTTGCATTTAGCAGAATTACATTTTCGATTTTTATGAATCTTTAATTTTAGTATACATAACATTTTTACATAATCTCAAAGATATAACTTTTACAACATTTCGTTTGTTTCAGAAATTAAAAAAAAAGGAATTAATTAGTTTTTATCATTACTTTTACTTATCCATCATACGTAGTATACAGGATAAATGTTGTAATCGTTTTGAAAACCGAACAAAAAAATTTGACGGATTTACATGTTTCAGACACTGGAGATTCCAAAAAACATATTTTTATTTTTAAAAAATGCCGTCCGTCTGTCTGTGTGTCTGTGTGTGCGTGTCTGTAAACTCTCTATTTCCCGAACAAATTGAGATAGAGACTTGAAATTTGGTATGTGCTTAGTATGTAATGATGGGAAGAAGCTTATTGAATTTCAGTAACCTCGATTATCCTGAACTATTTTGTTGTACTCTCAAATATTCGTTCTGATAAAAGGTATATAAAAATTTGCGAATTTTAAGGAGTGAATACAAAAGACAATGAAAAAAAACATAAATTTTGCATAAAGAATGAAGTCGATCGGATAATTAGTTGCCAAGATATTAATAATCATATTTTTCATGACCCTGTATTTCATTCAAATTTCAATTCAAAGATATATTTTAATTAGAAATGACACGCTTAATCCGACGCAATAAGCCGTTAGTTAATATGATTATCATTTGTGGAGTTATAAGGATGTTTATTTTAAGCAATTCAGTGATAGAGCATTTAAATTTTATGACGTCATCAAGCCACGACTCGAGGCTAACGAAAAAGAAAGGCTACCGCGGTGCTTTACGGGTATCTTTTTTACAGACCGCCGGAGTCACGTGATGCGCGAATGCACCAATGCAGGTGTACGAAAAGAGCATCACGTCACTCTAGCGGTTTATAAAAAAAGATAAGTGGAATGCACCGTGGTAGCTTGTCTTTTTCGTTAGCCTCGGCCACGACTTTATTCGAATTGCAATTCATTTTATAAGTAGTTTACACATGTTTTATTTTCATATTTTATACTATGCATTTCCATGATGGGTAACTATTATGGTGGCCCGCAACGACTAGTTTAATTAAAGCATTGAATCTGACTAAGGATTTATCATCCACATTTGTCGTTTAATAAAGGAATGTCTCTATATTTGCTTTTTTATTTTTGTCTTAAATATTATTCTTCTCAATGATATTTTGTACGAATAACAGATACGCAAGTAAGAATTTTATTTTATTTTGTGAGAGAACGATTAAAACTGAACTAATAAATTTTGTAGATTGGCTCATTTTAGTTTTCTATAGTAGCGTTAAAAGTAGCATCGGTTCTCGCTACAAACTACAAATTTTTCTATTCGCTAAACTACATTGTTCAAAATGTAGTGCTCTACACTACAAACTACTGTAAACAGTAGCGACTACTACTGTAGTTTCGCTACTTATATCGCACTACATAATACTACCCCTGATCATGATTGCAACATTAATCTATAACATTTTTTCCAAACATTAAATTAAACAAGCACAATTAGATTTGCATTATTTTCGAACTAATTTTTGCATGTTTTAAAAAAGAACTTTTTTCATTCTTTTTATTAGTGCTGTCATTATTAGCTTTTATATACTATTTACTTATGAATAATTAGATATCATTCTGTGTTAAATCCAATTTTCTAAAAATGGGCAGAAGAAATATATTTCCACTTATTACTTCCATTCGCGAAACTTTTAAAATTTTATGCTATATTTAAATTTTTTATTTGTTTTTTTGTTACTATTTTTTAATGTTTCATTCAATATTTTCACTTTTTACTTACCCATCATACATAGTATAGGGTAAGTCTTGTAATCGTTTTGAAAATCGAAAAACAATTTTTTGACGGATTTACACGTTTTGGACACTGGAGATTCCAAAAAACATTTTTAGAAAAAAATGCCGTCCGTCTGTGTGTGTGTGTGTAAACGCTCTATCTCCCGAATAAATTGTGATAGAGACTTGAAATTTGGTATGTACTTAGTATGTAATAATGGAAAGAAGCTTATTGAATTTCAGTAACCTAGATTATCCGGAACTATTTTTTTCGGACTCTCGAAATATTCGTTCTGGTAAAAGGTATACAAAAAACTTTGAAATGGTTTATTTTAAGGAGTGAATATAAAAGACAATAAAAAACATAAATTTTGCATAAAGAATGAAGTCGATTAGATAAGTAGTTGCCGAGATATTTGTAATCGTATTTTCATCAGTCTTCGATTTTTCATGACCCTGTATTTCATCCAAATTTCACTTCAAAAATATATTTTAATTGGAAATGGGACGCTTAATCTGTCAAAATAAACCGTTAGTTGATATGATTAACATTTTTGGAGTTATAAGGATGTTTATTTTGCGCAATGCAGTAATAGAACATTTAAAGTTTATGACGTCATCAAGTCACGATTTTATTCGAATTGCAATGTATTTTATAAGTAGTTTACACGTTTTATTTTCATATTTTATGTTATGCATATCCATGATGTGTAAGTATTACGGTGGCACCCAACGACTAGTTTATTATTATTATTACATTTTAATTATAAATAATCTGAAATCATTTTGCTTTACAACAATATTCATAAATATATGACGGCAAAAATACATTTCTTCTTTTTCTATCGTGAAACATTATAATTTTAAATTATTTCTCAGCATTTAAACAAAAAAAAATCACAGAATAAATGATAATATATTATCATTCTTACAAATGTATTACGCTTGTGAATAAAACGAAAACATGTCAAGCATGATATCAAAGTAAATCATTTGATTAACAGTATCTTATTTCTCATTTTTACAATCTTCTTTCCGCAAATCAAATTAGAATAATAAATATTCAGCGGATATTTGTACAGTATATATTTAAAACCAAGAACAAAATACAAAACCAACATGAAAAGTATATTAACGAGAAATGTTTACGCTTCATAAGATATTTCTTAGGATTTTAATTTTGACTTTTTTCTTAAAACTGTGAATAGCAAATCAAAATTATTTTTAATTGCATTTAGTAATGTGATGAATAGTTTAACAACTCTCTTTTGCATACAGATTTTTACTAAAAAAAAATGAAAATGCTTTTCTATTATTATCTTATTTTGTTTTTATTTTACTCAGAATTTTAAGCTGAGAAAATGCATGAATTCATGTATTCAAATTTGGTTAATATAGACGTTTCTCTTTAAACTAAGTTTACTTAAATTCTTTCATATTCTAAAACATATAAATTTTGTCGACTAAATATTTAGTAATCGGTTAATGCATTTAAATTCCCCCTTTCATCAGCAAAAGTAGTTAAAAAAACTAAACCAATCAGAATAACTTACTAAAATAATAAATTAACAGCAAGAAATTATTAAATCACTATTTCTATCAAAAATAATTAAAGGACATTTTTGGAGCTTCTTCATCGACTGTTGCTTCCCGGCTTTCAAATTAATTATCTCGATAGTTTTTACGAACTAACGCGTGTGTTAATAATATTGCTCTTGTAGCTTATTAGGATTTTGTAATAAGACAATATTTTTATATTTTTATATCGATTTATTAGTAGTATGAGCATGAGAATGTTTTTTTTTTCAAGAATTTACTTGAGGTAAATGTTGTTACAAGTTTATTTATTTATTTTTACTTTAATGAGTTTTTTAATATATTCAGCTTGAAAACTGATTTTACTTAAAGATTTTTTTTAATCTTTCAATATAAATATCTTCTATTACGTATAAATTTCTGAAAAGTAGGATGGCAGTAATTGGACAATAAAAACCTGCAAAGAACAATTATACGAAAATCGTATACAAACATCATAAAGCACAGAAATTATTATTTTGCTAAAAAATTCTTTTAAATTCCAAATGCTGTTTTAATTGTCAACTTTTTAAAAATTAGTATTTACTTTCTGAATTAATGATGAAAGACTTAAAGGCAATTTGATGAATCATATTTGTATAAAGTATTAAAATTACTAAATATGTTTTGACTATCACAAAAACCCTATGTTTAATTTCATAATAAACTTTTTAGAATTTTTTTTCTTTTTTTTTCTTTTTTTTTCTTTTTTTTTTCAAAACGTCATATATTATTTAATTAAACATTTTTTCTTCTCTGTTTAAAATTTACTCGTTAACTATATACATATATATATATTCATTACCTTATTTTTTCAACATTTTTTTCATACTCTGGACTTATTATCGAATTTTCATTCAATCAAGACTTTATATTAAATGGCGTGAATTTTTTTCATGTTCTTGTAATGATTTTTTTTCCTAGCGTCCAGTAATTTTTTAAAAATAAAGTACTAATAAAGATTTTTTCTTCATCATTGAACATAAGTGTATGATTGTCAAAAGCAGATGATAGTTTGTGTCACCTTGTATTACATGTGTATTTATAAAAGACATGTTTTGAAATCAGTGCTATAAGATAAGATTACTATTTTTATAGTGATATAGTTCATAATCTGGGCCGTAATTTGAACATACATACAATATGTACATTTTCTTACAAGTATTTCATAATAATAATAGTTTCCGTATTTAACAGTTTAACTCTAAGACTAGATAATGCCAATATTAGTATTCTGAAATGTTTGCAATAAAAATTTGTTAAAAACACAGTGTAGTAAATTTCAAATTTAATTTAAGCGAAAGAGTAACAAATGATATACAGTGATGCATGTGATTTTAAATAATGCTCTAATCAGTATCCAGAATTCCACATAAAAACTGTGAAAGAAATGTACAACACTTTACGGTATACTTAAAGTTTACAGAACAGTTGCAATTCATTTACTCAACCAAACATACATGGTGTCTGCATTAAATCTGGACCCGGATTATTGTGCACGACTTTAAAAATAATGAAGATTACTTTAACGAAATTTTCAGCAGACTAACATTGCTTTCTGTGGAACGCCATAACAATACGAAAAGTGCTGGAATAACATATTAATTCGATCGCCCCATGAACTGTAAAAAAGAGAAATGATTATTAACATAGTAATAAGATATACGATAATAACGTAAGACCTCTTCCAAGTTACCCAAGACTCCGAAAACCACTTCTTTATCTTCAAAAGGCTCAGAAACCAATAGATTTCCGATATTAAACGAAACATTTCTGAAACCATAGTTTATTTTAATTCCCATAATTATTGGAAACGTTTTCGAGTTGTTTTTATAGTGTAATAATACTATTGCTGTCGGTGTTAAATGACAACTTTTAAGATTTTCATTTGTGCCAATATTGTATGCAAATTTAATTTTAAACAATCAAAAATCACGCACTCATTGCGTTAAAAATGATTTGTAATCGTTTCAATTTAAAAATTAGGTTTCATTTGAGACCGCAGAAGTAGTGTTAATCAGTGTTCTGAACTTGGTTTCAACTCGAAATTGGTTTTTTGGAGGCAATCAAATTTGAAATAAACATTTTCAGCTACGTAACGTAACTTATACATGAAGCAGTAGCAAAAGATTGTTTATTTAGCACTGATAATTTAACATTTTTGTCTGTTTTACATATCTGTTGAACAGGAAAATGATTATGATAGTTGGTAGCGTCTGGAAAACCTATATTTTGCGCTGGTACCATGTAACTTATTGGTACACTGTAAAAACTGCTCAGAATAGTTTCCAAAAATTATTTTTAGAAAATGAAACCTTTGTTTCAGAAATGTTCCTTCCAATCTCGGAACTGTTTTGTCTTTTGATGATAAAGGAATGCTTTTCGGAATCGTGTTTAAATAAGACGTGGTAATATTATTTTTTCGTAATCCTACTTATTAGATCATGAAACATTTTTCATTTTTACAGTGTGTAATGTGGACTACATTTTGAAACACTGCGCATTTAGACTGTTTGTATGTTGACAACCACCATTTCCATTACTTCTCGTAATGTTAAATTTGGGAAGGTAATTCTTCTGCAAATTTAGCTAAGTATCACCTTTTTTGTTTTATAAAATTTCGAACAAAAATCCATCCCGTTTTGGATTGCAGCAAGACGTCCTGTATTTTTTGACTGAATGGATATATTGTAACCCTATTTTTCTATACAAAAATGGTTTATTGTAGTGTGCTCTACCTCCTCTTCAATCATTTAAGTGGAGTTCGAGGCATCCTGTAAAACTAGTAGTTAGGGGCCACCGTAATACTTACCCATCATGGATATGCATAATATAAAATATTAAAATAAAAAATGTGTAAACTACTTATAAAATGCATTGCAATTCGAATAAAATCGTGGCTTGATGACGTCATAAACTTTAAAGGCTCGATTACTGAATTGCTTAAAAGAAACATCCTTATAACTCCAAAAACAATAATCCTATTAACTAGCGGTTTATTGCATCAGGTTAAGCGTCTCATTTCCAATCAAAATATATCTTTGAATTGAAATTTGATTGAAATACAGAGTCATGAAAAATCGAAAAGTGTGGAAAATAGGATTACAAATATCTCGGCAACTCATTATCCGATCGACTTCATGCTTTATGCAAAATTTATGTTTTTTTATTGTCTTTTATATTCACTCCTTAAAATAAACAATTTCGAAAATTTTTATATACCTTTTATCAGAACGAATATTTCGAGAGTCCGAAAAAAATAGTTCCGTATAATGGATGTTACTGAAATTCAATAAGCTTCTTCCCATTATTACATACTAAGTACATACCAAATTTCAGGTCTCTATCTCAATTTTTTCGGGAGATAGAGCGTTTACAGACACACAGACGGACGGCAATTTTTTTTCTTCTAAAAATATGTTTTTCGGAATCTACAGTGTCTGAAACGTGTAAATCCGTCCAAAATTTTTTTTCGATTTTCAAAACGATTACAAAACTTACCCTATACTACGTATGATGGGTAAGTAATAAAAATTAAGAAATTTATGTTATTGGAAGATCAGAAGATTTTCAAAAGACATGCATTAAAAATTCTATAATAAACAAATCCTATAACAATTCTATAATCCTTAAAAAAATGTACAAAATGCGATATCACTGCAGACAAAGATTTGTGTAGAGAATGATAGCATTACAACAATTTATATATTGAGAAAAAATGTTTAAATTATGTTTATTAGCTGATTTGTAGCTATGCTAAAAGTTTCGGAATGTTTTTTGTTGTGTCTAATAAATTTAGAATATATATATATATATATATATATATATATATATATATATATATATATATATCATTCTTCAATAATTATATAACAGAATAAAAATGTGACCAATATAATAGTTTTCAGTAGAATCTACTTTATCAAGAATATATTTTACTTTGTTTTAAAGAGGGTAATGTCATTTGAGATATAGGCATTTTTGTTAATTTTATACATGTCTAAATATTAAAACCAGCATTATTAGCATAAACTCTGTTGTCGCATTTTCATAAGACATATTACATTTACTCTAAAAATTAAAATGACCTTTAATAGAAAAGAAAAATATTTTCATATTTTTTTTTACGTTGCTAATCAGCATGTATTAATAATCAGCATTTCATGATTAAATTTTTACTGATCGAATTAAGATACGTGTATTTTGTTCATTTGCATTTTTTACTTTCAAACGTTTTAGTTTAACGATATTAATCATTAAAAATTTGAGAACTTTTCCCCATTTTAATAATTAATACTTTTAAATAAAGTGTGATATCATTAATGTAATAAACGTTAAAATGATTAATATCTAAATAAGAGATTTTTCCAATTTGAAAGATATTAACCCCTACGCAATATTTATTAATATCCAAAATTTAAAGATTATTAATAATTAATACCTGTAATTAATACCTTAGAAAATCATTACCTGTTATTGTTTATGTTGTCCCCAAATGTTAACGTTATCATTTTTCAGATATCCTCTGAACAGAGTACGCAATAATGGAAAATATTGATGAGTATATTAAATATGTAATCTTATAACACATTTTAAAAATTATATTTTGGTCAATTTCTTTTAACGAACCTTTAATCAAACAAAATATTGACATTTCATAAATAACTTTTATATTTTAACAGAATAATAAGGCTACTATAATTTGTGACTCGTGCTATAGCCAATATACACGTTAGGACACGTCACCCTTATCATTATTTTTTTACGCATGAAGGCTTCGCTATGGTACTCCATTGGAAAATTTGGTAATTTTTTTAATTCAATATTTGAAAAACGGCATAATCATTAGATTTGAAATTTATATCAAGAAAAATACAATTTTTCACCTTTCAAACGCAGTTTGTCTAACAATTTTCTGACAAATACTTTTTGAGCTATCATTTTTTTCAGTAACATCAAATGTTTCATTTTCCGAGATTAATCTGGTGCAACAATTAGCGAAAAATCCAGTCGTCAGCAACGCATAGTTTTTTATTACAGAGGCTGCTGGAGCAGGGATTGTCACCACCAATTTGCCAACATCACTTTTGAAATCGGTTCCGTGGTTCCAGAGATTCCATAGAAATTGTAATTTAGAATGACTTCAGAACGCTTTTCGCTCATTTCACCCATTTAAATTTCGATTTTTTAAAAAATTTATTCTTAGAGAGCATTTACATCTTATAAGTAACTACAATGCGAAATTTCAAATTTCTTGCCCCTTCAGTATAAAAAAGTCGCAATTTTCGAACATTTTTCGATCCTGCACCCCATTGATGCTAGTGGCACCGACATAAAATATAGCCTATGTTGGAGTAGGGATTGTCCCCATCAATTTGCCACCATTACTTCTGAAATTGGTTCTGTAGTTCCAGAGATTACCTCCTACAAACAAACAAACAAACAAACAAACAAAAAAAAACAATCTTTACTCCTTTATAATATTAGTATAGACTACGACATATTAAAAAAACGATTAATCTAGCTTAATTATTCATATTATTATCCTTACATTTTATTATTTACACTAGTTATTAAAATATATATACTTACTAGTTACCCGTGATTTCGTTCACGTAACATTAAATAGATTTATTGGAAATTGTAATTTAGACTGTTTTTAGAACGCTTTTCGCTCATTTCACCCTTTTAAATTTCAATTTCTTTTTTATTTTGTTCTTAGAGAGCATTTACATCTTATAAGTAACTACAATGACAAATTTCAAATTTCTAGCTCCTTCAGTATAAAAAATAAAAATAAAACTGCCCAGTTAAACTGAGGGCATTGAGTTCACAGGCTATTCACACTAATTGTATATTATACTCTTATTTTAAAGAATTTGAAATAAGCCCATCGAAAAATAAAGAAATAAACAATATATTAAGGGGGGGGTCATCCCCCCGTTCCCCCCAATAATTAACTAATGAACCCCTTAAACTAATTAGGTAAATCTCTAATTACAATGAATATATATACAAAATTTGAAGAAAATCGGATAATTCTGCATGAAAAACCCATTTATATAAAATAAGGGGGGGTTAGCCCTCCGTTCTCCCCTTTATACTTAACCAATCAATCCCGAAAACTAATCAGGGATGCGCCTTAACACAGTGAACCTATAAATAAAATTTGAAGGAAATGGGATAATTCTGCATGAAAAACCCATTTATATAAATTAACGGGGGTATTAACCCCCCGTTCCCCCCTTTATACTTAATCAATCAATCCCGAAAACTAATCAGGGAAGCGTCTTAACCCAATGAACCTATAAACAAATTTTGAAGCAAATAGAATAATTCTGCATGAAAAACACATTTATATAAATTAAGGGGGGATTATCCCCCCCGTTCCCCCCTTTATACTTAACCAATCAATCCCGAAAACTAATCAGGGAAGCGCCTTAACACAGTGAACCTATAAACAAAATTTGAAGGAAAACGGAATAATTCTGCACGAAAAACCCATTTATATAAAATAAGGGGGATATGCCCCCCGTTCCCTCCTTTATACTTAACCAATCAATCCCGAAAAGCTAATCAGGGAAACGCCTTAACACAGTGAACCTATCAACAAAATTTAAAGGAAATGGGATAATTCTGCATGAAAAACCCATTTATATAAATTAAGGGAGGGATTATCCCCCCCGTTCCCCCCTTTATACTTAACCAATCAATCCCGAAAAGTAATCAGGGAAGCGTCGTAACCCAATGAACCTATAAACAAAATTTGAAGGAAAACTGAATAATTCTGCATGAAAAACCCATTTATATAAATTAAGGGGGGATTAGCCCCCCGATCCCCCCCCCTTTATACTTAACTAATCAATCCCGAAAACTAATCAGGGAAGCGCCTTAACTCAGTGAACCTATAAACAAAATTTGAAGGAAAACGGAATAATTCTGCATGAAAAACCCATTTATATAAATTAAGGGATGGGAATTAGACCCTTGTTCCCCCCTTTATACTTAACCAATCAATCCCGAAAACTAATCAGGGAAGCGCCTTAACACAGTGAACCTATAAACAAAATTTGAAGGAAAACGGATATTTCTATGAAGAGTTATCGCATTACGTACGTACATACATACATACATACAGAACCGGCTGCCAAGCTCTCAGGGCTTGATAGCCAGTCTGATAGCTAAAAAATCGCAATTTTAGAAAGTTTTTTGCTTCTGCACCCCCTTAGGTTAGTGGCACCGACATAAAATATAGCCTATGATGGAGCAGGGGTTGTCACCATCAATTTGCCACCATCACTTTTGAAATCGGTTCGGTAGTTCCAGAGATTACCCCCTACAAACAAACAATCTTTACTCCTTTATAATATTAGTATAGATTTAACCACATACATAAATTAAGTTGAAAAATTGCCTCGTTTAAATAAAAATATTTTTTTAAACAAAAATTATAGCAATTATTATAATAACTGTATTCTTTTGAAACGTTGGTAAACCTGAACGTAAATTTCTGCACACTCATGGAAACCTAATCATGCACTGCAGGAAATCTTTACCAATTGCGAACATGAAACTTAACGAATAATATTTAAATGCATTTCTTATTTCTACCGTTATTTCAAAATGCAAATCATTTTAAGTACTATTACGAAATTGTGTAAGATTGGACTGTTTTTCAATTTAAATGAATTTTTAAATTGCGAACTATAATAGATGACAAAAAGGTTCTTTTATAATTGTCAGTACTTTGCCGCTTTTATGCTTGAAACGTAATTTCTATTTTGAAAAAATCAGCAATATTTCCGTCAAAACTGCAGATATTTTTCAAGTTTTCGAGAAGGAATTTTTATTTTTTAATGACTTTTAAATCGATATTCCCGATTCAGAATATGTGCATGTGAAATGTTAATATACGTGATAATAATTATTACATGGCTGTAGGATTTCAAAAATAAATTCAGATATTGCCTGTCTTTTCCGATAGTTTATCCTGCAACTTACTGAATGAGATTGTTTTATGAAATAAATGATATTTGAAGAATTTCTGTAGGAATCCTTTGATATTTAATATTTTTTTAACTTAATATATTTTTTAATGTTATTTTTTATTTAATCTATATTTAATAATTTTTAATATTACTTAAATTTTGTAATTAAATTTTGAACATTTTATACATAAAAAAGATTATTTTCTGCTGCTTTTTTTACAAAAAAATATAATTTTTCTTTTAAATCTAACTGATGTCACAATTAATTACATTAGGGATAGTAATGAAAATGTAAGTCATAGATAAAATACATTTACCAATAAATGACATCACAGCTGCTTGATTATTTTTGATTTTTTTTCTGAATAAATGTAACCAATAATTCATAAAATCATGAAGCAATTCTTCAGGGTTTTATGAATCATCATGTTTTTTTAAAACATATTCACCATTAAAGAGGAAAATGTACTTATATGTAGTTTGGTACTTTTTGTCTTTTCATACTTTGAATTGTTATGCGGATGTGCACTTGCAAACATGCGGGGTAAAAAAAAATTATAAGAATTTGCAGTTTTAAAATATTTTTTTGAAAAGGTAAAAAATAATATTTGAATAACAGAGGAAACTGTTACAAAGAATAAAGTACGTAGATTGGTTTAGTATTTGTTTTTTTAGTATTTTTTTTTTTTTAGTATTTGGACTTGTTGAGTGGATGCAGGCTTGATAATGCACGAAAAAAACAAACAGAGCCTTTCCCCACCTCTCAGATCATCCCTGCTACGGAACCACGGAAAACTCCGGATCTGAAAATTCACCGACGTTGTCGTCAGCGGTGGCTGTCAGACTCGACTATTTACTCGCAATTATTCTTTAATTAATATGCATCATCTAATTACCAAAAAAATTAAAATTCTGAGTCTCAGGTGCATTCGGGCTTGCCTGTGACAATAATCATTTAAATTCTCAGATTTCAAAGAGCGGAAGATATCGCTAGTCATCGCGCACACGCACACACACATATAGAGATGGACCCACATGGAAAAACATTTTTCTTTTATTAGTGTGTATAATTCCTGATTGTCCTTATTTAACGCTCATTTACGAGAATGGTTTGTTGTTTTCTCTTTGCCCTTGCACTGCTATTCTCCATCTCTCCTTCTTTTTTCTCTCTAATAATCCCCTTAACTGAATTTTTTTCTTATTTTAATAATGTTAGATTTTATTCAAGGCTTCGTCCTTTGTTCACCCTTTTCTTTCCCCGCTTTTTTTCTTACTACTACAATATTTGGCATTTACCTTCCTTTTCTTTCAATGAGATGTATTGCATGGGCTGATAATGTCTAGACACTAATTGGTGATCCACTAAGAATTTTGGGTAAGTTAGTTAAATGTTGTTTAGATTAAGTTGGATTAAATTAAGTTAGAGTTGAGGTATCCGGAGTGTTCTTGGATTAGTAAATAATCGATATGTAATTTTAGGGGAAGTATCATCCTAAGCTAATCGTGTTTACAAGAACATATTCTAAGCCGATAGAAGGTGGCAGACAATAAACACACTGCAGAGAGCTGGTAAATGTGCAAACGAAAAAAAATGAATACAAGAAATGAGTTCGAGTATATAAATAAGAATTCTAACAAATTCAGTGAGCATAATAACGATGCACCTAGCGGATTACGTACAAAAACAACAAAGATTATACAACCAGAAAATACAATTGGCATCAAAAAAGACAAATATATTAACCCTTTCCGGCACAGTGGTCCCACTCCGGGCACAAACTAATTCTAACTTAATTTTAATTCCAAACTTGCATTCGACCCCAAGAATATTTAATAACATTTTGTTTCTACAATGAAAACTTAAAATAAGGAGTTCTTATTTTCTAGAAAAGTCGTTTGTAAATTCCGGTGTCAGTCAGTAATTTCTCATATTACGAACAGACTTTGTCTGTGCCGGAAAGGATTAAAGAAGTAATGATGAAGAACATGAATTGGAAATAGAAGGGGCGAGAACTAATAAAGAAAAGGCATTTGAGTACATGATTTTAATAATATTGGCAATGGAGAAGGAATTACTAGCTTTATATGATATCCCAGAATTGGTTGAAGGAAGAACTTGCACTGTAGAAAAGGCTATGAGCGCAATCAACTACATTAAGACTATAAATAAAAGAACAGCATGACTGCCGCAGTTAGTATGCGGGTCATTCTTCAAAAAAGGACATATTTCATAATTTTTTTTTCAGTTTTAAAAACTCTTTTTTTTACTTATTTTTTTTCCTCGGTTTTATAAACAAGTGAAGAACACTAATAAATCTACGGTCCTGTTCAATTCATTTTATTTATTTAATAAAAAATTATTTTCAAAATTTACTGGTAACGGAGCGCAGATGTATATCATTATAAATGTATATATTTATTAAAAGTAACTAACAATTCTAAAATTAACGCAGAAAATTTTATTACAGTAAGTATAGCAGTAATATATAGGTGGATTTTTTATAATGGGCCAAAATGGATACTGATATTTTCAAAAAATAAAATTTAACTTGGAGCTTATTCATTGTCATTTTTAGTATCACCTATGATGACAAATTATGTAGTATGAATACTTGAGCTACATTTTCTAAATAAGTTTGTTAAATCAATTGGGTGACGTTTTTAAAACACTTGTTTACAAAAGATTAGATCAGTGGTTCCCAAACTTTTGGGCTTGCGGAGCCTTTTTTGGGAAGAATTTCTTTGGCGGAGCCCCTTAACCCCATGGTACTCTATGGTTTACAATTAACGTTTTTTTATGCATATGGAGCAGATAAATATCTTCTAGATAAGAGTACGAACCAGTAGTTTCCAACATGGGGCTAAGGTTCTCAGTTTGGCCCTTTTCTTGATACAGAAATTCAGAATTCATACTAGAAATTTTGAAAATCAAATTTTCTATTAATTAACCCCTTAGCAGTTTTATTTATTACTACCGGCTTTGCACGGGTAGACAATGTGTTGACTACAATGTAGGGTAGAGAAGTGTATGTACTTTAAAAAAGTTGTTCTAAATTGGATAAAAGTGGGAGTGAGACAAAATTGCAGTACTTAGAAATTTTGAACTTTAATTTAAAGCTTGTAAAAATGTAATAAATAATTTTTTTCTGTTTATGTATATTTTGAAACTAATTAATTTATTTTAATATTTTTGAATATACAAAATTTTTTGTACTATTTCTTGACTTAATCATAATATATTGATTGGCTGCATTTCTAGATCTCGATAAGCCGACATACAGTTGCCAATGAGAAAAGCATTCTTGTCACAGATCAGTCCCAACATATTTGTATGTTTGACCTTGAGATTTGTTGATGTTGATCGCAAATGAAAGTTTAACAGGGAATTGTAGTCTTTTAAATGGGAATGGTAAGTCAGTAGGGATCATGGGAATCCTGAATTTCGCGCTCCTGCATAAAACTGGTGCTGAGATATGGCGAAATGACCTACAACTTTCGAAACCCCCCCTTTAACCCCTTCCGGGAGGGGAATTTCTAAAGTCACTGAAATGCGTGTTTATTTATTTTTTAGTAGATTTGTTTTCCTGAATTTCACGCTTCTACCTAAATATGCTGCTGACATAAGGTGAAATGACCTAAAACTTTCGAATCCCGACCCCTTTTAACTCCTTCTGGGGGAATTTCTAAAATCGCTGAAATATATGTTTAATCATTTTTTTAGTATATTTGTTTTCCTGAATTTCACGCTCATACCTAAAACTGCTGCTGAGATATGACGAAATGACCTAAAACTTTCCTCTAACCCAGTTAGGGGAGGGGGGATTTCTAAAATCGCTGAAATATATGTTTAAAAAATTTTTTAGTAGATTTGTTTTCCTGAGTTTAGCGCTCCTACCGAAAACAGCTGCTGAGATATGACGAAACGACCTAAAACATTCGAGAACCCCTTTAACCACCTTCAGGGGGGAATTTCTAAAATCTTTGAAATACGTGTTGAATCATTTTTTTAGTAGATTTGTATTCCTGATTCTTACGCTCCTACCTATAACTGCTGTTGAAATATGGCGAAATGACCTAAAACCTTCGTCCACCCCCTTTGAACCCCTTCTAGGGGGGAATTTCTAAAATCACTAAAATAGGTGTTTAATCATTTTTTTAGTAGATTTGTTTTCCTGATTTTCGCACTTCTACCTATAACAGCTGCTGAGATATGGTTAAATGACCTAAAACATTCGACCCCCTCCTTTAACCCCCTCCGGGAGGGGAATTTCTAAAATCGCTGAAATACGTGTTTGATCATTTTTTTAGTAGATTTGTTTTCCTGATTTTCGTGCTCCTACCTATAACTGCTGCTGAGATATGGCTAAATGACCTAAAAGATTCGACCAGCCCCTTTAACCCCTTCGGAGGGGGGGGGGTGGAATTTCCAAAATCACTGAAATACATGTTTAATCATGCTTTTAGTAGATTTGTTTTCCTGATTTTTGCGCTCTTAACTAAAATTGCTGCTGAGATATGGCAAAACGACCTAAAATATTCGACTCCTGTTTAACCCCCCGCAGGAAGGGAATTTCTAAAATCGCTGAAATACATGTTTAATATTTTTTTAGTAGATTTGTTTTCCTGATTTTTGCGCTCCTACCTATAACTGCTGCTGAGATATGGTGAAATTACCTAAAACATTCCACCACACCCTTTAACCCCTCTGGTGGGGAATTTCTAAAATCGTTGAAATACATGTTTAATCATTTTTTTAGTAAATTTATTTTCCTGATTTTTGCGTTCACCCCCTATAACTGCAGCTGAGATATGGCGAAATAACCTAAAACATCCGATCACCCCCCTTTAACCCCCTTCTGGGGGAGAATTTTTAAAATCGCTGAAATAGGTGTTTAATAATTTTTTTAGTAGATTTGTTTTCCTGATTTTCGCGCTCCTATCTATAACTGTTGCTGAGATATGACGAAATGACCTAAAACATTCAACCACCCCCCTTTAACCCTCTTCGAGGAGAATTTCTGAAATCGCTGAAACACATGTTCAATTATTTTTGTTTAGTAAATTTATTTTTTGGAATTTCACGCTGCTACCTAAAACAGCTACTGACATATGGCCACATGCTTTACGGGGGAGGGGGATTTCTAAAATCGCTGAAACACGTGTTCAATTATTTTTTTTTTTTTGTAAATTTATTTTCTGGAATTTTACGCTCTTACCTAAAACTGCTGCTGAGATATGGCAAAATGATCTAAAACATACGAACCCCCCTTTAACCCGCTTCGGGGAGGGGGGGGGATTTTCAAAAATCCTTTCTTATTACTTGCCTAGGCCATAACAGCAATCTTCAATCCAAATTTCGTGAACCTGACTTTAGTAGTTTCGGCTGGACGTTGATAAGTCAGTCAGTCAGTCAGTCACCATTTCCTCTTTATATAATAGTATAGATTACTATTATTGGACACAATAAATTAAAAATAAGGGCTAAAAAACACTTTTTTTTAAAATTAAAATAGCTGCTTTGTATAATCGAGATATGTCCGCCAGCTAAGACAAAAATTATGGTTAAAAATTTGTGGTTTCTGAAAGCTTTTAGTAACGAAGAAAACAAACTCTTCTACCCGAGCGACGTTCCAGCAATATTGTTAATTGGTTAATGACATCCACTTTTAAAATAAAAAATATTCTTTCGGGATTTCCAGTAGGAACTTGGAATTAAAAATCAAAATGGTATCCCTGTCTGGCGGCCATGCATTGCAGAGGGGATTACGTGAAACTCTTATTATTTACGGCAAAAAACAAACACCCACACAAAAAAAGATAAGTTGTACAGTTTTCATTTACAAAGAGAGACTACTGTATAATCCCAATAGACTACTCGCGAAAAGAAAGAAAATGTGTAGGCCCAGTCACCCATGAATAATTATATAACACGTTTTCGCAAGTCCCGCCGACCCGTAATAAAATCATGCGATTCTTTTTTCGTTCTTCTTTACGTTTCTAGTACTTCTAAACATGCAACGAAAACAAATCGCCTCTGAGCTTCTTCTTTTGAACCATTTTTTAAAATATACATTTAGAAGCAGAACAATTAAAGCATTGAAGTGGGCGGGGCAATATCTAAAGCCTGTATTATTAGGTGCAGCATCGTTCACATGTTTTGCCTCAAAATAGATATAAAGTTAAAAACTACACATGTTAAAAGAACTGCAACTAGTAGAAAAACTTTACTAACAAACCGGGATATATGGGTGGGGTTAAATTTATATCAGGGTGGGTACTCATTGACAAAAAGTCTAAACAAGAGGGGGAGCTGAGCAAAAGTTTAGATTGTTAGTGAGATGACAAATGTGAAGAACTAATATACATATATTTAAATGATACAGCCTTATTTCTGATAGGAAAATGTGGCATTATAACATGGGAATCTTAGCCAACGCCGAGACTAATTAAAACAAAATTTTTAAGCGTGGTTAGAGTGATACAAGATGTTAAAAAAGGCGTTTTTAGCAACATACATTGCTTTAAAAATTAAGTACAATTATGTAAAACAGCATAGAAAATTTAAATAACTATTAATCAATAAAAAAAATAAGCGGATTAAAGGAATTATAGTTACAAAAAGAAAAAAGAAAACTGTGTACACAACGTACACAAATATTAAATGAATCTAATGAGGAGTTTCTTAAATGATACAAGATGTTACAAAAAAGAGGCGTTTTAATCGACAAACATTGTTTTACTTTGAAAAACAGTATAGAAAATTTAAATATACAAATAACATAAGCAGATTAAAGAAATTATATAAAAAAAAGAAGTACCTATACACAATATACACAAGTGTAAAATGAATCTAATGAGGTGCTTTAAAGATACAAGATGCTCTAAAAAAGATGTTTCAGCGACAAACATTGTTTTAGTATGAAAAGCAGTATAGAAAATTTAAATAAAAAATTAATAGAAATAACATAAACAGCGCCTTTGCCTTTCGATTCACGTTGTGGATTCGATTCAGAATACTATTTCTTATAGCTTATTTTGAGTCAAATTTTTAAAACACATTAAATGCAGAAACATAAAATAAAGTAGTTCAAACCAAAAATATTATATAGAAAAGATACATGTATAATGCAAATTTGTATATGATTTAAAAAAATATATTATAGTATTTTTCAACCCAGTGATAGATGCAGTTATTTTTTACACACACACGAACAAAAATTCCGACATACTTTCAAAAAATTTTCTCTTGAAATTTTCTAATTTATTTCATGTTGTGTTTATTTTCCTGGAACGCCGCGGAGCCCCTGAAAAGTATAGGCGGAATCCCAAGGGCTCCGCGGAGCACACTTTGGGAACCTCTGGATTAGATGAAGAATGATATATTTTTAAGTATTTAAAAGGGGCTGAATAAATTCTTAAGAAAAAAGTCTTAAAACAATCTACATGAATATATTTTTTCACACTTGAGGATGATCATTCCATACTGGACGCACCATTATTATATTTTAACCCTTTTAGGGGTGAAGTACTTTCTGTACTAAAATGTTGAAATAAATGCCTGCACCGGAATTTGCGAAAACATTTATTTGGAAATAAGAAAAGGTTATATTTCACATACATATTAAATGGGTAAGATTTTAGCAAAATTCTGGTGCCATTGTGGTGTTTCGGAATTAAACTTAAGTGGTTTCATAAACATACCACAGCCCCTGAAAGGGTTAAATAAGAATTTTATGGGTATAGAAAGGAATATAACATTATGAAATAAAAACAAATACATATACTGCTCCAAAATTTTATATTTTCAAAATGATCAAAAACAAAATTATCAACAATCATTATGAACTCTAATTAATCTTAAAAATAAATTATTTTAAAAATTCTGAATTATAATAGTCGTCTTGCACTTTTTTTGCTTACTTCAAGTGAAAAAATTTTGAGGATTAAATCAACATAGGTACATTATTAATACATAGCTAGTGAAAGCCATGAAATGCTTGATAGCAGCTAAAATAAAAATCTAGGCTGCAGTTGATCAATCCAGTAATAGAAATAAACTAGATCAACACTCAGTATACAATATAATTATTAAGTAAACAATTAACTTTCATTTTTATTAATTTTAAGTACTCATATTTAATTTAATCTCACTTCCATTTCACTTTCTCACCTCCGTGATTAGTATAGGTAACGGAGGTGAGGGTATTGGAGGTGAGGATATTTCATATAATGCTGCACTGTTTGTAAATATTTGAATTGAAACTAATGTCACATACACAATATTGTATGTGTTGCAATATCTTTTAAATTCAAATGTAAAATAAATAAATATAATGCATTTCTTACCTTTCACTGGCAGTAATGGAGTGGAGTATCCCAAAAGACAAAATACAGAAATTTTATTTATTTGTATAAAATAAACTTAAACTGAGAGCAAATAGCAGTTCTTCCCCACAAAGCTAACAAAGAGGCTTCTTTTCATTTGTTCTAATACAAATTATTGACAAGTACTCCCCTTTATGAATGAATGTTTGAAGCTAAAACCTGATAGTAATGGAGTGGAGAATTTCATTTGGGACAAACAAAAGGATAACTTAAAAATGTATTTGCAAAAATTATAACATTTAATTTATTTCACTTTGTAATAGAAGAATTTTGAAAAATGTGAATGGGGACAAACCACGGAGTTGAGGTTTCACATGTATTACTTAATATTAAGACATAAAATGAAATAGCTATAGAATAGTAAATTGTAGAAGAAGATTCTCTATTCTTTAAATATTCATAACAAAAAAAATCACAAATAAATAAAGCAAAATTTTTTAAATGATGCTAGGACTGTAAAAGACACTTTTTGGAGAATGACCCGCGCAGTAAATTAGACAAAGCTTTGGAAGTAATAATAAATTATTCAATAATATAACTAAAAACGTGCGTACATCATGCGGAAACAAAAGCACAGGCGTGTTAAAAAAATTTATACACTGAAAAAAAAATAACCACAAAAAATGATAACGAGGACACAATAAAGGTAAACAACCCAAGTACAACTCAAACAACCAAGCCACCAAAAATTATGCGAAAGTAGTTAAAGAAGCTACTTCGACGATAATAATACGGCTCGTGAAAGGTAGAGAAGCTAAGGAAGTGCAGACAGACAGCTTCGAACAGCATCTGTTTTATTGAATTTTTTACTTTTTTACTAAAAAAATTTTATTTAAATATCACTGGTGAAAAAAAATGAAAATTTTCGATCTTATTCAAAATTCATCTGAAAGAAAAAGAAAAAAAAGCGCTCTCACATTTAAATATGGATTACAATTATGTAAATGCTGAATAATCGAATTTATACTAGAATTTCAGAGACATCTGCTGTCATAAAAGACTGCGAATGAACCTTTTAACCTTTTATGTAAATTTGGAATAAAAAATGATCTTTGTTTGAAAACAAAATGTGGTATAGCGAAATTTTTACTTAAAAAATATTAATCTTGAAATTAAACTAGTCTTTTGTTCATTTATGTAAAAGAAGCCCTTATTACTTTACAAATATGAATTCTAAAATGTTCTGTGCAGAAGAAATAAAAAGAGATATAAATACAATAATAGCTGTACCAGAAGAAAAAAATTCAAAAGCACTCGTTTGTATTCGCACACATAGAAATCTCTAAAGGATTATGACAAAACATTACGCTTATTATACTTCACATTTTCTATGAATTACAAACAAGTTTTTTTTATTTTCATAAAAGAAAAATTATAATTTCGTACTTTCATATTTTAAAGTACCTTGTTAATCTCAAAAAATGAAATGCACTTCTATGGTACATAAATATTTTGAACGTAAGGCTATAAGAGTAGATGTAGGAATGAAAAAAAGAGTACTGTATGAAAAGGCAAATACTTTATCGTGTTTGTAATGTAATTTTCAGCTCAATATATTACATATTAGCAGACAAGTTTTTATGTATTTATATGGATTTTTTTTAAATAAATGACAATAATCAAACGGTTGAACTATACTCCAGAGACAATTTAGCTGTTTTGTTTGCGGTTTATAAATTTTAAAATACTATGCTGTCAAGAGATTTATGCTTGTGTAATGAGCAATCTTCAGAGAAAAAAAAATTTCTTCGTAATCTATTATTGATCGCTATTATATAACAGTTTTTTTGTAAGCTGTTTAGATTTCATAAATGTTGCGTTATATTTCTATTTAAATTCAAAAGGAGAAAAAATATCAGAATTAGTGGAGAAAACTTCAGAATTAAATAGTTAAAAGAATTAAATGAAATAGAAAAATCATGCTATTATGAAACACGTTCCAAAAAATTCAGAATAATGCATCTGAAATTCACCGTTTAAAAAACTAAAATAGGTAATATATCTAAGCAAACAATTTAGAAAATCTATAACACATTTTAAACCCAATTTCAGTAATTACCATCTACAGCTGGAAAAGTAAACGAACGATTACATCGTCGCTACCATTTCGAACTATCGAATGTGAAAAAATGCATTTTTCATTACTTTTAAAAAGGGGTCGATTGTCACCACTAAATTTTATTAGAATTCTTTACCTAGAAAGAATACCAATAATTTTTTTGTGAAGAACGGGGTTGCCAGATTGGCCTTCTTATTTAGTCAGCGATTCCGAATTCATACCGGAAATTTTGAGAGAAAAATATTTACTATCATGAAATGTCTGTCACTAAATAAATCAAAAACATCTGTTAGAAATTTCTGTTTTGAATTTAGAATTTCTAAATGAAAAAGGAGGCGAAACTGGCAACCCTGGTGAAGAAAGCATTTAAAATTTAGCGGATTATTAAATCACACCGAGAAATGTACATCAGATTGAAAAACGGAAAAATACGTGAGTAATATTTTAGAAAAATGGCAACTTTGATATCCCTAAATAGATTTTTCAAAACTATTGAGCATGCATTTTTCCGTTTTTCAATACGATGTAGATTTCTCGAGTTATTCGACCGTTTCCAGACATTGCAATGGTAACGATTCTCACAGCATTGCACTCGATTACAGCGCCATCTACAATGTTTCGAAGAAAGTGTTCAATACAAAAGTTATGTATTTTCCCCCGTAGAATCCGAATATGCAATAAAAAATGGGGGTCATCATTTAAGATTTTAAAGTTGCCCCCTTGTCCCTGGGGGGTCAAAGTTGGGGGGGGGACAACTTTCAAATCTCTAAATAGATTTTTCAAAAATATTGAACATGCATTTTGTCGTTTTTCAATCCGATGTATATTTCTCGAGTTATTTGACCGTTTCCAGACTTTTCGGACACCCTGTATAAATTACATGGCAATCCGAGTATATACAAGACTGTTAGAGCTTGGAAAGGTAGCAGACAGGTAAACGGAGTGCATAGACACTTTTCAGCTATGTTGGGAAGTTTTACATTTATAACAAAATAATTAATACACTTTAAAAATATATATATAAAATAAATTTGCAGCTGTAGATAATATTCTTTGGCATTCATAAAATAATTAAATGAGTGGAAACATATTTTATTCTTAATTTTTACAAAGACTTTCATAGAAAAATAATTTAAAAATTTTGAGTTTAAGAGAGTAAATCTTTAATGAGGTGCACTACTGATTAGAAACAATTACTGACAAAAGTTGCCATATGACGAATAACAATGCATAGTCGATGAAAAAAGAAATTCAATGCATCACATTAACATAAATTATAACTAAAATATAAAGAACCATCAACAATTGCTTCTAATGTAGTAGAGATAATTGGCGTATTTAACAAAAAATAAATAAAGATAATTAGAAAAAAAAACTGTGTCTTTTTTTAATGAATATGGTCTTAATTAATTAGCTATTTACTCTAGATAAAGAAAAACGTAGTTCTTAAAAAAATTCGATAATGTGTTATTTTGAAAAGATATGCGAAGAAAAATCTTTAAATATTGCATTCTTAGCCATACATTAAATAATAATGATAATAATGCTAAAATCACACAAAAATATTTTAATCTTTAAATGTTAACACATGGGCGTAACATCTAAATTAGTTTTACTTTTCCTTCAAAGATACTTTTATAGTTAATGAAATGAATAATTAATAACTCTCAAAACTATTGACAAAATCAATCTTTTGTATTGGGGATCTGAATAAAAAGAAGTTACGAGGATTTTAAACTTCGGAATACAATAAGAATTAACGCGGCGGTAAAATCCAAATATTACTAGTAAGGAATTCTATTAAATCTGATATACATATAACTTAAAAGATAAAATGATTTTGAACTTCAATAGCATATTATAAATATGATTGCCTTAAAGGGATCTTATAGTTTGTCATAAGCGATATTCATATTCAATTACCATTCTACATTCAAGTGTGTTCTACATAACTGTCAATTTTTTATTTCGTTTAAAGTTATAACACTGGAAAGGATCAGGTTCCATAAGCCATGTTTTGAGCCCATGAAATAAGACTAAAATTCAATTTTGTTATACTGACAATTATTTCACTTTCGAATATTTGAAGGTTTATCCTGTACGATTTCAATAATAGTTTTTGCATTTTGTTCGGATTTATATGACTACATGCTCAAGGTTCAAATTATTCATAGTTTTGATGAGAAATACGCAATTTCTCCGAAGTTTTAGTCAATTATTTATATGAGAGCAATCGTGCAATACTTTCTTCTTTACATATATTATACAATACATCAAAATGTACAATATATGTAAAAATAAAAGTGTAGCAAAGCTGCGCTCATAGTAAAATATTAAAAATAGAGAGCTAAGTAACTGTATTCCTTCATGTCACTAAGAGACTTTAGGATGCAGCAACGTGTTCAAACGTGTGAAAATGAACGTAACTATTGCTAATAACTGCATTCCTTCACATTGATGTCTAAGATTATACAATATTGTCTTTCAAATGTAATTTATTGTTTAGATTAATTCTGTTAATGAAGAGAGGAAAATTCCTACCCGATTTTACCCATTTAAATTTGTACTAATGCCTTTTTTGTAATGGGTGAGAACAAAAATCTTTCATTTGAAATCAGTTTTTCATTATTTGCATACATGTACATGTCCAGTAAGAATTAAAAGAAGTAAAATATACGTATGCAAATAAAATAAACTAATATTATTTAAAAATATATTCCTCGGAATTATTCTGCTGCTACTATTGGATTTTCTGGCATGAGTTTGAAAAGATGGCAGGAGGTATTCGCTTTAGGCTTACGAAAATTACTATTTTGCTATACCTTAACGGTAATGAATGGAATGTGAATGTAAACAGCTGAACTGCTTAATAGAACGGAACACTAATGCACCGGTCCACTTTCTGCCACGAACAGATCACCCTTTTAATACGTGCAAGTAAAGAACGCGCAGTTTTTAACACTTTCCAACCTAGTTGAAAAGTGTTTATGACTTCGGTTTGTGTCCCGCCTGGCCGTCTGTCGTCTGTCAGTGCTCTAACTCCCGTTAATATATTCGGTTGCCCTGAAATTTTTATCATGTTATTTCCATTTACTACAGCACGTTCCCTATTGAATATGAAGTGTGTAGAACTTATAGTTTTCTTACAGGGACAGTCAAAAGTATTCCGTTACATTACAGTCAATAAGAAAAAAAATCGTTTCAAGTGCATTTTGATGATACTACGCCATTTGAAACATGATTAAATTGACATATAATTATGACGCGCATTAAAACATGCGTTTTGTAGAATATGCGGTACAAAGCATTTATTATTCATTTAAGGGCCAAACAAAATAATTCTATTACACAATTTTCTACGGGGAAATATCGTTTGCATTGTAATTTAATGATGTTTCACTTTTTCAAACATAATGGAATTATATGCATTATTGAGGTGCACTATAAATTGCTCGCTTAAAACTATGATGTGCCTTGGGTTTATCGTTCATTGACAGGGTCAAATAAAATAATCCTCTTATACATTGTTCTATTGGGAGAAATAGTTTGCAGTGTAATTTAATGACGTTTCACTATTTTAAAGATAATGAAAATAATATTCATTACTGAGAATCAATATAAATTGCTCGCTTAGAAATATGGTGTGCATTGCGTTTATCATTCATTTACAGGGACACACAAAAGATATCGTGACAATATACGTGCGATAATTATAGTCTATGTGTGATAAGTGCGTTTTCAAGTTTGGTTTGTGTTTTTCAGTTTAATTATTTTTTTTTTTCATATTACGTGGTGTGTAGCAATTCAGTTGATAATATACAGGGTAGACAAGGTAATTCGTAAGTATTACAAACTGTGGGAGTGAATTGATTAAGAGTAGTTTTTAATTGTGTTACGCATTTTCCTGCTGAACTATATTTAGTAGACTAATATAAGTTTGCGGAATATAAATAAATTCATATACAAAGCTATGAAAATAACAAAATACATCGTCGATTATGATTGATGATTGGTGGAAGTGAGTTTAAATTGCCTTATGCGTTTTTTATCTGAAATAATTTTTTGCTAAATATGTGGTGTGTACAAATGTGTTTAGATAATATACAGGGCTGTACAAAAGATTTCGAGTGTATTTCAATCGTTTGGCGAAAATTGCTAAATTTGAATTTTCTAATTGAGTTAAAATTTATCATACTATGTTTTATATATCCAAATCTACAGATAATATACAGGTCTGCACAAAATAACTCGAATACTTTTTTTACAATGGAAAGTAATTTCGAAAAATGTATTTTTCAACGTGGTATATGTTTTCAAACTGTTTATTTAAATATCTTATTTTACCTTATTTAACGGTGAAGTTTCGTTACATTTTACTGGATGTGTAAGAAAGTGTTTCATAATCTATGCTCGATGCATGATTTTTCATTCTTGTTTATATTGACAACAATTTTACCAACATTTCCGCATACTTTGTATCCAATTTGGTTATTTCTGCAGCTTTTTCATAGTTTTATGAGCAAGGAGTTATGAGTTATACTTAACACATTTTTCATGTTTCTCTTATTTAGCTTACATAAAATTATATTTTTAAACAGGATGAACTTAAATATTTTTGATGACGTTAAATAAAATCTGTATTTTTTAAACTAAAAAATAAAAATAGTAAAATAGTGAAACTATAGAAACTTTATCATTAAAAAATGATAAAGTTTCTATATTTTCACTATTTTTATATATACACAAATCGAATATACATAAATCGTATACATAACTTATATAAATACATAAATCGAATGTGAAAATATTTACCCTCACACTATCCTTTGAGAAGAAATGAGTGTTTTTTGAGTGTACGATTCTCATACCTTTTACGTAAAAAATAATCTAATTATAATTTGAAAAATGAATATAAATTTTTAATAATTTTCGTAATTAAACATATATTTAAAAAATATTTCAAAGATTATGTTTGAGCCCATTCATCAGCTCAGTGCTGTAAGTAAACTTATGTTATATTTTTATTTATTTATTTATTTTACGATTATGTATGCATCTTTTAATTTTATTTCATGAACAAGAAAAAATTCTAAGCGGATGATATGGTAGCGATCTCATCTCACGTGAACAGTATAAAGCAAGTTACTATCTCAGAGTAACTGGATTGACCTTTTGCTCGACGTCCACGCTTTGGCCCACTGCTTATAAGATCCCTGTTTGGAATGAAATTGGCGCTGGTGAGGGTTGAACCAGCGACAATAATTCATACGAATAGTAATTTTACCATTTGATAGAAAACAGGTTTACACATTTTAATACACAATTACACATGTGTACATGTGTAATGTGTGAGGGAAAATGTTTTTACACATACACAATTATATATTTTCGCTGTGATGGGAAAATTACTACTCACATGAATTATTTACGAATCATTTGATTTTGTTAAAAATAACTAGAATCCGTCAGGCCGAAATGTCGGAGCATTGAGTGGGATAAACATAAAATATAACATTAACATTATATAATATTTATTTTTTATTTTTATATTTACTGTTTAATAGTATAAAAGAAAATTTGCAATAACAGCTGTTGAATCTTCAAGTGTTTATTCGGTCAACAGTTGCCTCAGATACTGCTCAAATGCTAATCTATCAGCAAGTGCCCCCATTCTTCTAATTTGGTCCAGCCTATCCTTTGCGAAAGGCACTTCAATCAGAACATCCTCTAAACGTCGAACCCTGCTAATAAGTTGCTCCAAGTGACAACTCCTTTTCACCAATGTCCACAGCTATTTTTGACAAAGTTAAACCTTGCGATTTGTGTATGGTGACAGCGTATGAAACTGTTGAAGACAACTGAGTACGGGAGCATGAGACATTGTTTTCTTTCCAAGACTTTGTAATAGGTGTGACAGGAAAAAGTCTTTCAGTGAGAAATGGTCCCCGATAATCATCAAAATGAACCATTACTGCCTGTGGCAAGCCTGGAGGCCGTAATCCTGGTCCGTAGACAATATATTTTACCGTACCAAGTGCACCGTTGACCAATCCTCCCTCTGTCCACAGATTGGTACGCAACATAATTCTGCATCCAATTGCTAAAAAAAGTTCAGCCTTAAGTCCAGACGCGTGGTCATCTTCACTCCATCTTGATATTTGATTATTGTGGTCTGCTAATATTCTTGCCACTGGCCATTTTGATTTACGAAGTACTTCTTGATTATGTTCTTCAGCTTGCTTGTTTGTGGGAAAAAGGCGTATGGCATCTTGAAATCTTTCCAGTTCAGCCGGAGGCTGTATAGCTTTACGTCGTTGCATAAGGGATGCGTATGGGTCGCCTGTAACTTCGCCTACGGAAAACGAATCAAGAGTCTCTCTAAACTGTATTTGCTGATCGTCGCTTTGTCTCATTGACTTTGTTAAGGTGAAACATTTTTCAAACATCTTAAGAACTGTTTGTCCACGTAAAGCCAAAATGTCTTTTATAGAATGTCTCCTATATAGAGGTGTGTCTTTTACAGGCTGTAGCTGCCTAATATCTCCAATCAGGTAAACAAATAAGCCTGCAAAAGGTTCAATGCTGTCTGGTTTACCTTCGCGACATCTTTGCTCAAGTGCAGCCATCAGACGGCATCCGATCATTGAAAATTCGTCAATAATGAGAAATGAAACTGGATTCACGCTGAGCTGTAGATTTCTTGCTGCTTCACTTCCTAAATCAGCAAACGATTTAAAACATGTTGGTACTTTTAGTGCAGAGTGAATTGTTTTGCCCTCGACATTAATTGCAACAGCACCTGTTGGAGCCAAAACTATAATAGCTTCCGGTCCTAACTGCTCGGTAACACTTTTACGAATTTCTTTTATTACCGTACTTTTTCCAGCTCCGGCTTTCCCAATAATAAAAGTACGTTTAGGGCAATTTATAAATCTTGATTGCAAAGACGAAAGCTGTTGCGTGCATAAGTGATGTATATTTTGCTGCTCATCTGTAAATCTGATCTCAGACGTATCGTAATTTTGATGCACTGTAAGTTGTTGTTCTTTACAGTAATTTAAAAAAGAAGTAAAATTGCGATCAGGGTACTTGTAACTCTCACTTTTCCACTCACATGCATGATCAATCACGCGTTGCCACAAAGTATCCTCGTTTGTTTGCACAGGAACTATGGCAGCCGCTGCCATATATGGATCAATCTCGCGGTATTCTTCTTGCAGGATTTCTGTCTCATGTGTACTGCTAACAGCAGGAAAATTTATTTCTTCGTGTGCATCAATATTTAGATCATTGAATGCTTCCTCCCATGAGTGATATGCAGACGCTAGGCCTTCTTGCAATAAAGAGTCAGAATTACCTCTCCAAGGATAATTGAGTAATACTTGTTGCCTATAGTATTCTTCGGCTAGAGTTGGGTCGTGGTTGAGTGATGTAAGAGGAAAAACTCTGACAACTGCATCTTTTCTTCTTTGGTGATAATCGACTCCTCTTACTGAGAAAGATTTTGCAAACTTAAGAAGCGTGCAGGAAATAAGTTTCTCCGGCCGCGCGCGATATTTCTGAAGCATGCTTTTTGATGGTCTTTCGTCGCTTGAAAAGTTGATTTGTTCCCAGTTCTTATCATGAAGCCGTATTGTAACTACTTCCCGACTACTGTGATGTATTGGCCATCCCATTAATATATGTACTACCTCTTGGGCTGAGTAATCCCTTTCAGAAACAGAAGACAAAATAAGTTTTTGGACTGCTTGAACCGCTGGATTTGTTTCGTTCATCTTATTTAAAATCTCAGATAACAATTCCTTGTAAGGAACAGAAGCTGTTTCTGATTTTGAGGCATATTTGGCAATGTAATGCAAAACCGCATCCTTTGATGTAATAGGACTGAAATCCGTGTTAGCTCTCCAAACTTGTGACACGAAGCAATTGTAGGTATTCATTTCAGAATCGTTTCTTTTTGGCAAAAAGCTAATTATGCCATTTTCTACTTGAAGCTTTGGAGAGTCGCACTCTGCTTTTGGAAAACCAAATCTGCAGCTATAACTATTTGTACCATTTTTTTTCCTTAGGCAATAATCTCCATGTCTTGTGTGACGTTGGACTTGATTTAAGAGCTGAGCGAGATCTTTTTCACGATCTTCACTGGAAATGTCTGAAAAGCGAACTCGACAGCGGTGTATATCATTTACGAGGGCGTCCTTGTCAGGATTAACAGCACTGCATAGTTTTTCAAAATATGCTGTTACGGCTGCTACATTTTCAGCGTTAGTCATGTCTAGTGTTTCCATGTTTGGCGCCCCTCTTAACCACAACAATCCATGCATGTGAGGACTTCCACGCCACTGCCATTCGAAACGAACCCAGTAGTCGTCTATTAAAAACAACGGCGTCAAGATTTTTCTCAAAAATATATCACAACGTTTTTGAAAGAGCCAACCAGTCAACAGAGGGTTGTCGTGCATTAATTGTCTGCGTTCTGTATCAGTCAGCTCATTTGGATCTCTGTTAGGCTCTAAAAGTCTGAAAAGATCAGGCCAGTGATAATCAGCTGCAGGCAGTTTAAAAAAAATTGTTGGTACTCCAATTTGTCCTACCATGGAAAGGAGTTCCCCACAACGTGCACGCCAGTATCCTTTTGTGGATCTTAATTTGCTAGCATAAATCATAATGTGTTTTGCCATTTCTGGTTGCCTATTCAGAATATCACGCATCTGCTCTACCGTCTTATTGCTGAACCTATTTCGCTGAACGAAAAACGCCCTTTAGCCAAAGACTGCCACCGAAGAATTGAATTCATGGCAAAGTAGCGAAATCGGGGGTTTTTAGCAAATCGCCCATCTTCATACTTCATTAGGAACTTAAAATACTCATCAGGAGAGACTGCTTTTTGACGAGGTTGTCGTAAGTCAGCTGTACCATGTGGAAAAAGATGAGGAAAAGCACGTGCTATGTAATCCTCTTCTTGAAATTCGTTGATAGGCTGTGAATTTAATGAAGGGTGAGGCACACGAATTGCGTCATTTATTAAGTTGTTTTGATCTACCGGTTCAAGTAGTGGTCTAAATGACTCGTGCCTTATTTCCTCGTTCAAAGTATCAATATCCTCAGTAATATCGGTTGCTGTTGGTAACATTTGAGATACGTCACCATTCTCAGGTAATGTAGCGATCAAATCTTCATCAATTGTGATATTTGAATAATAAGGATTGTGAGCATTAAGCCATCTGAGTGCTTCTAGAAGGCGTTGTGAGCGAACAGAAAATTCTGCACATCCTGATAAAGTATCTTTTGTCACTAACATAGTTGAAGTGATATCTGAAGGATTGACAGGCAGGCGCGAAATAAAACTCTCAATATTTTGTTTAAAGCTGATTACATTTCCGCTGTATCCATACTGTGAGCCTCGTTTGCGGTAAAGAGAAACCACTGGATGTATTTGAGCGATCATCATTTGTTCAATGTAGCTCAGATCTTTGAGACAAATAGGAACTGGACCTGGGTCCATCGAATTAGTGGCAGAAAACTTGAAAGCACCGTCTCTACACTTGCATGTCTGGCAGAGCCCAGCAGTATTTAATATGATATCAGGGAAAGCTCTGTGACACGTATTACAGGACACATAGGTGATTTGCGATACCTCTCTATCAAACCTGATTGCTTCATTCATTTGAGTTGTCAGTATACCGGTACTCGGCAAAAAATCTGAAGTTAACTGACTTGTGCGACTTCTCCGCATTGAATTGCGATTCGCAATTCTTCTCATTTCAGCTGATTGCTTTCTCTTAACTGGCATCCTTGCAAATTCTATATAATAAAAACATATAATCCGTTCATATATAAAATGTTTCTTAATATATATATTTTTTTATCCTGGATTGGCTGGACTATATCAAAATAAACAGATTTACTCTCATACTTCTTTTATACAATAAGCTTGAATGAAAAGAAAAAAAAATATTTTGAAATGGAAACAAAAAGTTTAATTACACCAATTGCTGAGTTCGATTTAAAAAAAAAACTAAATTCATGTACTTAATACGTTTTAAACTTCATTGCACGTGTTTTAAGATAAAAATGTATGGGGTCCTTATTTCAGAAAAGTAAAATATATGTAAAATATATAAAAGTAAAATATATGGGACCGAGATTATGAGCTTTTACTAAAAGGTTGTTTCCGAGTATATTGTTATTTAAATAATTTTCTCATGTTAAAAAATGGCAACAATATAAATTATTTCAAATTTCTTTTTATTTAATTCAAAAGTTTCTCATGATAAAAAATGGCAACAATATAAATTATTTCAATTTTCTTTTTATTTAATTCAAACAATCGCAATGTTATCTCTATGGGGAAATGGAAAATTCTAGAGCAGTCGATTCCGGGCGTTAGAGTTGACGAATATTTCTGTTTTTCAATCCCCGCCGAGATTTTGCCACTACCGACTTCCAGTCCAATTTTGGTATCAATGCGGCAAATACACTGCTCAAAACAATTAAAGGATATTTGAAGTTTTATATAAAATAAAGATATAAACGATTTTTTTTTGCCGAAAATAGAAGAAGAGAATCACAAATGCAAATTTTTCTGGTTTTCAAACTGTGGAGTATGCAAATTTTCAGTTCGACGTCAAAAACGTCGCTTCAGCGGCAGAGAATGAAATTTGACTTTCAACTGGATAAAAGAGAATGAAGACAAGGATGATCGGCATTCAGTGATTGCTTTGTTTCGATGAGTACGATGTCTCAACGAAGTCATTTGACAGATTCAGAAGCTTGGAGAATTTTTGGTATTTTAGAAGGGGGCCAAACTCAAGCCGAAGTAGCGCAAGCCATTGGAGTGTCACAAAGTGTCATTTCCAGGATCTGGAACTGTTTTTTGGAGAGTGGATGTGCAGGCCGAAGACTAGGGCAAGGTCGCAGACGGGCAACAACGCCCAATGAAGATCGGTATTTAGCGTTAACGGCTCGGAGACACCGAAACATGAACGCTACTCTTCTCCAACAGCACCTTCGCTCGGCTACAGGCACCACGATTTCAACTCAGACTGTCCGAAACCGGCTCCATGCTGTAGGTCTGTATGCTCGCCGACCGATGGTATGTGTTAGATTAACATCAAGGCATCGTCGCGATCGCAGGGAGTGGGCAACCGAGCATGTCAACTGGAGGAGAAATGAATGGAGCAATATTCTGTTTTCTGACGAGTCCAATTTTTCTGTGCATCCGGATAATAGGCGTATTTTCATCTGGAGGGACCGTGGCAGTAGGAATAATCCTGCGTTCGTGCACGAAAGTGTCAGATTTGGCGGTGGAGGAGTGTTGGTGTATGGTGGCATCTCCATTGACGGGCGCACTGACCTCTACATCATTCGAGATGGAGCTCTGACTGGTCGCCGATATAGGGATGAGATCCTCAGACCTATTATAGTCCCTTACGCTGCAGCAATCGGAGATAACTTCATTTTAATGGACGATAACTGCAGGCCACATCGGGCAAACCTGGTGGAGGATTTCCTTTTCGAGGAAGGAATCGTTCGAATTGAATGGCCAGCGTGTTCTCCAGACATGAATCCAATCGAGCACGTTTGGGACGCTCTAGGAAGACGAGTTTCTGGCCGCCAACAACCCCCACAAACTCTCCAAGAACTGGAAAGAGCTCTTCTGGAAGAGTGGGGCAGAATACCCCAACTCGTCATTAATAGCCTCATTGAGTCCATACCTCAAAGGTGTTCAACGTTGCTGGCCGCCCGTGGAAACCAAACTGGAAAATGATTTTCTTTGAAGAAAACACCTTTTCTTATTCTTTTTTTCTCACGTCTTTTGTCGTCTTTTTTTCTCATATGCACAAATTGTGTTTTTTTCCTTTTGTACACAAATGCGCAATAAAATGCATTTTTTTCTGCCAAACATGTGTAATTTATTCTCATATAACCCACTATGTCTGTCGACCATGTATCAATCAGCTAAAAAGTTTCCCAGATACAAAATCCACCTAAAACTGCAATATCCTTTAATTGTTTTGAGCAGTGTACTTTGGCCGCTATCGTGTACACAAAAGTGTAATTTTTCATGGGAAGTCGGAGCTTTGCTCCGACAATTATAATGTAATTACTCATGCATATTTTGTTGCAGTATCTTTACCTACGGTTTATTCTGTTGTGCTGTTTCAAATAACAATCCAGATACCATGGTCAAATAGTTGATCTGAGCGAATATTGTATTGGCTGGGATGTTGTCCAGATAGATCAATTGGAAGGACATTGATAATTTAAGCCAAAGGATCTGGGTTCGAGTCTTAACCTGGACACAATTTTGTTAAGATGGGAAAATTACTACTCGTATGAATCATTTATCAATCATTTGATTGTCTTAAAAATTTAATTATAGTGCCACTTTTTTTTAATTGAAAACTTTTGCTGTACTTGAACAACATATTTACATTTCGTAGCAGTTTTGAGTCTTTCGATGATGTAGGTCGTAACATGTAAAAATAATAGATGTGTTTTAAAGAATGTATTTTAAAGATTATGTGTGACACGAAATGGAATTCATTATGAATAAAACTACCTATATTTATTAATAAATACTAAACTTCCAGGGGATTAGCATTTAATTTTGCAAAATATTGAGCCCATAGGTAAAGGAAGGACGCCAGGAAAACATATGTTCAAATTTTAGATGATAATACATTTTACACGGAAACCTCTGTAATTTGAAGCATTTCTAATAAATTGGGAAATATCCAAATAATATCAACTATTCAAAAAAAAAAAAAAAAGTTCGAAACCTTTCCCACAGATTGCGTTATACGTTCAAAACAGAAGGAAAACACCAAAAACAGCAGACAACTCATTTGTTAAAATCTACCACAAAGTTTTAAAGTGTGGAATGAAACTCAGTACTGTTTAATTGTGGTTAGAGCTAGAAAAAGCCCGCATATTACAATATAATATTAGATTGCAGAAAATAAATGTTGTACAACTGCTCATTCTATTATGAGAAAAGTTTTCGTAAAAACGGCAGACAAAGATATATTTAAACTAGAAACTTTTATACTTTTTAATCCTTTAAACAAAACCTATGTATTTAAGAAGACTCGTCCCACATCATTTGGCGAAACATGGCGAAAATATCTATTTTACAACTTTTTGCTTAAAATATATTTAGACATTCATAGTGTATTCTCACAAAGTGCCATAAATATCCGATAATTAAAAAAAAAAAGTAAAAAACGGAAAAAATATTTTACTCCATCCATTTTTTTAAAAATGATTCAGAGTTGCAGTTCTTTTTTTTTCGGTTTGTATTTTTTTTAACCCTTAACCGGAAACGTACCGTCTGTGAGACGGTTGAGTCTACATATCTACCCTTTATGCAAAAGTGAACATGTCCTCAACCTTATCACGCCATCTAATCGTTACACTATTGGTCCTTTCCACCCCGACCCATTTGCAACACCTGCGCTTTTTTAGTTGTTGAAAGAAAAAATATTTTCTTTTCGATGCAGTCTGTCAGACGGCATGTTTCCGTTTAAGTAATTTTTTGCTTCGGGATATCGAGATGCCGGGGCCGTTAATGCGGGTACGCTATGGTGATAAAGACATTGAAGAGACTATTTTGCGATGGTTTGATGAAGTAGGAAGTAGGAAGTGACATAAGCGATGTTGAAAGTATTTCAGATGATGAATATATAAATTCTGAACACGAAAGTAATTCAACATCGTCAGAAAATTCTATTGAAAGCGAAAATGAAGATATAAGAAATGATTAAAAAGTAGCAGACGCAGATACGAAATATATATATGGAAAAAATCGGTACCGATGGTCTGTTTCAGAAGTTCGCTCCTCGTCAAGAACAAGAAAACACAATACTATTAGAAAAGCGCCAGTTTTAAGAGGGAAAGCTAGAGATCTCGGAGAAAAGGCAGATCCATTCTCTGTCTGGCAGTTATTATTTACAAATGATATGTTACTGCATATAGTGAAATGGACAAACCATAAAATAATTCAAATGCGAATGAAATATGATACTCTGGCCAGTAATATGGAGAGACGACTAGAAAATCCCCAGCTACCCCGGGAATTACACTTTATAATAGCTCGCATTCTGCAAAAACCTGTTGAAAATGTGCCCCAGGTAGATGATGATTTAATACTTTTCAAACGCAAAGCATGTTTTTTGTGTCATAGAACCAACCATAGAATGACAAAATATCTGTGTGTACAGTGCCGGAAGCCTGTATGCATGCAATGCTCCAAACCTAAATGCAAAGATTGCATAAAAAATGCTGATATTTAGAAAATGCTGCAATATTTACTATTAAATGTTTTGTAAATTTTACTGTATAATATTTTTTTTAATTTAAATTCTAATAATATATATAAAAATATTTGCATTTATTTCATTATTTTGTCGAAAATGGAAATATTTGAATAACAGTGTGTAATTTTGAAATATTTCCTGTCTCCGACATTCAAAACTTATTTTTATGCTGTTATATTAAAAATTTGTTCCTGTTATTGCATTACTATTAAAGAATAAACGTTTAAGTTCACTATTTGGTAAATTATTAAAAGTTATTATTTTTTTTAAATTTTATAGCAATTTTTAAAATTTAGCAGTCTCTGTTTGTGTTCTGAATTTTCACGTTTCCGGTTAAGGGTTAATACATCAGCATTTTCAATACATCCACTAAGTAACAAAATTTCAAAAAAAACATTTTTAGACACATTAGTTGATCTTTATTTAGTATAACTATTAGGATTTCCAATAAAATAAATAGTTAACTAAATAAAGACTAGCAAGTGGAAGTGCAATTTGTGTACATTTTTATGTGTTTATATGTGTATAAATAGTTTGTTTTTAAAAAAATAATAGTAATAATGTTAAGTAAAGTGTCAATTTTATACTATTTGTCACGTACTCCGTGAGATTTTATTTATGTATTTTTAAAATAAATAACTATTTGTATATCTAATCCTTACAGTTATAAAGTACATTTCTAATAAAAGTATGCAACAAAAATATTTCAAAATACTCAATATTATATGAAAAGTGTGGTTATAATTCTTTCTAAATTAAAAAAATAATATTTTCCTTTTCGAACTTTGCTACATAAATTGCATTTTTGTCTAATTAAATCATTGTTTTCCATAAAATCTTTTAATAACATGTTAATAGGATATAAGAGACTAAAAAAATAATAATTCATAGCGTACCATGTCTCATTTTCAAAAAATCCAGACTACATTACAAAGAATGTATCTGAACATTTCAATTGAATTTTATTTATATTTTCTTCTATGCACTATCACCGCCTGTAAAATTAAAAATCTTTTTATAAGCACAGATTTTGCACTTTATATTTAACTAAAAAATAACGCATCTACAGATCTTCTTTTGTCAACGAAATTTCCAATCTTTCAGTTTCTGAGATTTGATGAAACAACTTGACAAAATAATTCACTTAAAGAAAGTGGTGTTGACATTGTCATGACAGTAACGTAAGCATTTTTGAAGGTACTTCAGAAGATTCGTCATGAATCACTTTAGAGTATCATCTTTCTTAAGACTGGCGCCAGACCACTTATTGCCATAATTCACTCAGGAATTGGCAATAAGGAAGGTATTAAATATAATTCACAGATTTTAAAATATCGTTCGGAAAAATTAGCATATAAAGTTCAATTCCATTTTTTGCTTAAGATAAGTTATATTTTTGCCACCATAAAGTACTGAACTTTAATATTGATGAAATAACAAAGCAAATAAATAGACGAGGCCTTGGATCGAATATATATTGAGTTACGAAAGAACATTACACAATGACAAAAACATAGTAACTGAACAGAAAATTAAACATCACTTATATTTATAAATTCGTCTGGGATTCTGCCAGTCGTGTTCCCGGACGTGCGAGAAAGCTTACACAAAAGTGTCAGCCAATAAAATTTAAGATGTAAGGCTACGATTACAATTACGATACGATATACTAACACCCGCCCATAATCTAGCATTACATTAGAAAACACAAAATAAAAAAATTACAATAAACAAACATTAAAAGTATGACAGAGTTAAAACATTACTTATATTAAGAGCAAAGAACCAACAATTCATAAAATTTAACTTTAGGCAATGCCTTTGTAAACATATCAGCAATTTGCATATTTGTAGGAATATATTCAATTTTGATATTATTTTCTTTTACAACATTACGAAAAAATTTTAGTTTTATATCTATATGTTTCATTCTACCATAACTACTTTCATTACTGATACATTTTATGCAAGATTGATTATCCTCTAAAATAACTAAATCCTTAATACTTACAATTTCACAAGCAATATTTTTGAACCACAACAGGTCTTGCAAACTTTTAGTTAAGGCAATGACTTCAGTTTCAGTTGAAGATAATGCAACTGATTTTTGTTTATTACAACACCAGAGAACAGGCATGTTACAAAACATTAAAATGTAACCTGATACTGATTTTCTATCATTTGTATTAGCCCCCCAATCAGAATCAACATACATAGATAATTTAGGATCAGATTATTGCTTTTTATACACAAGTTTTAAGGACAAAGTTCCTTTCAAATATCTTAAGATTTTCTTTAGTGCAATCCATGCAACTTCAGTAGGATTTTCCTGCATTTGACTCAAAAAATTAACACTATATAAAATATCAGGTCGTGAAATATATGCTAAGTACAATAAACAACCTACAAGTTCACGGTATGGACCATTAAATGGTTTTCCATTTTTGAAATCAGATGGAGTGGATTTAGGAGAAATAGGAATATCACTAGGTTTACATTCTAGCATATTAAATTTACTTAACAATACCCAGAAATTCTGAAACGCATTCTGATTTTGACATATGAAACTCTTTAGAGAGTAAAGAAATAACTACATTAGTTTCATTTAAATCTGAACCTGCTATAAGCATATCATCAACATACAGAGCAATAATTATTTTATGACCATTATTATAACGAATAAAAATACAAGGTTCATTATCAAGAGATTTAAATTTTAATTTTGAAACAAATTCAAGAAACCTTTCAAACCATTGTCGTGGGGCTTGTTTCAGGCCATATAAACTCCGTTTGAGTTTACATTTTAGCCCACTTTCGTCATCATAGCCTTGCGGTTGCTGCTCCATAAAAACAAGTTCATTTAACTTACCATTCAGGAAAGCTGTTTTTACATCCAAAACAAATGCATGTAAGTCTTCATTTAAAATCACAAAAAGCACTAAACGTAAAGCTGGCATACTTATTACAGGGGCGAAAGTTTCACTATAGTCTAGTCCTTCTTTTTTGCATAAATCCACGGGCTACAAGGCGAGCCTTATAACGTCCATCTCTTTTGATGGTATACATCCATTTGCAGGAAATAGCTCGTTTGTCAGGTGGTAATTTTTCGAGATCCCAGACGTTGTTGATTTTGATGCTTTCTATCTCTGCATCCATAGCTTCCTTCCATAAACGTTGTTCATCAACAGGGAGAAATTTGATCTCAACAAAAGATAAAGTTTCTTGTTGGCAAAGTAATGCTTCATACACCTCAGGAGCTGGATACCGAATAGGTTGTTTTCTTGATCTCTCGGATTTTCTCATTTTATCTTCTTTCTCTTCAGAATCCTCTGATTCTTCACTAGTTCTTTCTTGAGCATCTGGGTTAATTTCACAATCAGTCAAATCTGAATTTTCCACTATGTGTTGCTTTGAGTTTATGGTATGCTTCTTCTCTTCATCAAATTTGACATTTCTTGATATAGTTATGCGTTTCGTCTCAGGATCTAACAATCGACATCCCATTGAAGAATAACCTATGAAGATCATATGTTTAGGCCTATCATCAAGCTTCTTACGATGAACGGAAGGAACTAACATGTAGGCATTGCATCCAAAAACACGTATGTGCTTCAAATCGGGATCTTCTCCAAATTTTAAGAAATACGGCGTTAAGTTCTCAGTGGAGCTGCTTGGCATTCGATTTTTCAAGTAAGCTGCTGTAAGTATAGCTTGACCCCAAAAAGTATTAGGTAAATTTAATTCAGCAATTAAAGCCCTTCCTATATCCAGGAGCGATCTATTGCATCTTTCAGCAACTCCAATCAAAGCTGGAGTGTATGGAGGAGCGGGATCAATCACTATACCAAGATCGCGAGTGAAATTCACTAAATCATTACTTAAATATTCCTTTCCGTTATCGCATCTGATTTTCTTTACTGTAGGATTAGTTTTTAAGAAAACTTTCAATTCCTCTGAAGCTTCACTTTTATGCTTCAATAATCGAACTTCAGTAAATCGTGAAAAATCATCTATGATAGTCATAAAATAGCATTCACCAGAAAAAGTTTTCGGAACAATAGGGCGATTTATGTCAGAATGAATAGCAGTCATTGGTGTACTTTCTCTTTTCCTAGGTCCTCTTCTCATTGGTGTTGCACTCTGTTTTGCTCGAACACAAACATCACAAAAAGAAAGTGGTATTGGAAGTTTCATTTCCTTCAACACTTTGTCACTTGGATGGCCCATTCTGCGATGCCAAATTTCAGAATCACTTTCTTTTGATGTGAGAACAGTTTCATAATTTGGGACAAAATAACTAACATATTGTCCATTTGAATCACGTTCACCAAAACAAAAACGATTTCTTCCTTTTTCTATGAACACCTTTTCATTCTTGAAAATAACTGCATAATTTGCATTTTCGATTTCTCTAACGGAAATCAACTGTCTACTTAAATCTGGTACGTAAAGAACATTATTTAGTGTAATTTCCATTCCGTTTGATAATTTTCCAATAATATTTCCAACACCTTTAATTTCAAGATTCGTTGTTTTTGACGCACACTTAATAGTTCCTGAAGATGGTTGTAAAGACGTAAAATATTTCTCATTTCAGCACATATGGGAAGTCGCTCCAGAATCCACTATAAATTCATTCTTTTTAAAGTTCCCCGCAACAAATATACCGCTGAAGAAGCAAATTTTTCCTCATTTGAATTTTTAACACCTTACAGTTTCGTTTAAAATGGCCAGGAAGTCCACATTTGAAACAAGTAAGTTTCTTTCTACAGTATTTAGCTATGTGCCCCTTTGAATTACAGTTTTTGCACACATATTCTTTGCGAGTTGATACAAACGCGGTATTATCATGAGCAGTTTTGGACTGCACTTTTTCTTTCTTAGAGTCGAGCAGAAGTGCTTCAGCATCTAACAGCCGTTGTGTGACAAAATCTAGACTCAAAACAGTATTCGGTTGATTTTGTAACGCAGTTTTAACATTTTCAAAGTCTTGAGGCAACGACATTAGAATATAAACAATAGTATCGGTTTCACTTACTTCAGCACCGGAAATTTTAAGTTCCGAAATTAATTTATTTATTTCATCAATGTGACGTCTCATCGACACAACACGATCCTTTTTAATAGTTGCTAACCTCTTTCTAATTAAAATTTGATTAGCTGCACGCTTGGTATCATATGTTCGTTCTAATTTATTCCATATCTTATGCGCAGTATTTTGTTCTTGCAATGACGCAAGAACCCCATCGCTTAAAAGCGATAATAATAAAGCATAAGCCTTTTTCGATTTTACAACTTCCGCAGTTTCAGTTGTCGCTTCATTGTCTAAAAATTTATCCAAATCTTTCGCCGCAAATATGGCTTTGACACGCCTTTTCCAAACAGAAAAATTTGTACCGTCCCCGTCAAAAAGAGCAACTCCGTATAATTCTTTTTCACTTTCCATCGCTGGGTAAAAAAAAACAGAAACAAAAGAAAAATAAATTTTCTCTCTCAAAACCACAGCAATAAATATGAAAAGGGACTAGCGTCACTCTGTCTGCGAATTAAACCAAGCTCTGCTGATGAAATAACAAAGCAAATAAATAGACGTGGCCTTGGATCGAATATATATTGAGTTACGAAAGAACATTACACAATGACAAAATCATAGTAATTGAACAGAAAATTAAACATCACTTATATTTATAAATTCGTCTGGGATTCTGCCAGTCATGTTCCCGGACGTGCGAGAAAGCTTACACAAAAGTATCATCCAATAAAATTTAAGATGTAATGCTACGATTACATTTACGATACGATATACTAACAAATATATATTGAAATTGTTGGACGAAAATAACAAGTGTTTTCATACTATAACAAAATTTCTATACTTGTCTGCTGCGTCAACAATTTTACATTTCCTTTAATTTATCGGAAAATATAAATACATGGAATGTCCCAAAGGCACATAAATGCAATAATATTTTGTATCACCTCGGTTTACATAATAAATTTTCATGTCAGACAGCGTGACCTTTTGATAATGAATATGCAATATTATGAAGCATTTTTCCTTGTATAGTATACGTAAAAGTGTTATGTATTTTACCGTAAAATCATAATGCATCTTTAAATCATAATTTTATCTTGATTCGAATATTTTCTTAATTCTTATAAACAACATGAATGCATGTAATGATTATAAATTCTTAAGGTTTATGAAGATCTTTCTTTACAGTTTGTATAAATCTTATATACAAATTTTAATAATTTCAAATATTTTTAAAACTTTTTAATAATTTATTATCTTTTATTTGTCTATTTTAGTCATTTTCAAAAAAATATAACTCGTTTTAATTTAAAATTTCAATTGTTATATGGTATTTTATTCCACACAGAGTGATTTCCCTTAACTGAATATTCAGTAAAAGATATTTGAAGAAGAATTATTTTTTAAATATCAGTTTTTAAAATTAGATTTTTGTAACTAAGCTCTTTAAGATGCTATTCGATATGCAGTAGATAAGAATGCAAATTTGCAAATTAATGTCGTAAAAAGTCGGCAATAATCAACAAAAGGATTCTATCAAAGAAAATATTTGAACTACGAATATATTTTTTTAATAATTAATCCTAAGTTACTTTTGTCGAAACTTGAATCATTCACCACTTGCGTCAATATTAGATTTTGTTACGATAAGAAAAATAAAATAAAGTAAAGATAAAATTTACATAAAATTTAAATTTTGAAATATTTAATATGCATTAGTAAGCCAATTCCAACAATTCATGTAACTAAGATTTTGATTTGAATTACAATTTTTCTTAAAAGGTGAAATAAAAATGTTTACTTTTATTCAATATATCTTAATCTATAATTGTTTGTATAATATTACTATATATTGGACTAATAAAACTGCTTCTACATTTAAAAATGCATTTTTTAGTTTTTTGTTTATGCTGTATTTTTGTGTTTTCTTGTTTGGTGAGGGGAGTGCTAGTTCAGGCCAAATATATTATTTGCCGGAATACAGATATATGTGGGAAAAGCATATAAGTATTTTTATGTAATGAGTGACTGTTGATACATATATCTGGAAAAGAAGATATTCAGTTGAGTTTGGATCACAGCAAAATTTAACAACTGGAACATCTGGAACACCCGTCATTTCATATAAAAGGGAATTAGTTCAGATAGAATCATGTGATCCGTTATCATAATCATACGTTCGACATATATGGAAAATATATTTGTAAGATTTTTACTTTTCAATCGCTAAAAGAAAATAATCTATTTTAAACAACACACGGACATTTTCCAAATTTATCCCTAACACATTCCCTATTACATTCGGTACTTTTCCGTTACACGGACACCATTGTCGCCAAGCATACATTTACATACATTTAATACATACATTTACATACATTTACGTACATTTACATACATTTACGTACATTTACATACATTTTCATACATACATACATTTACATACATACATACATTTACATACATACCAGACTTGCCAAGTCTCCGGCTTTTTGAACACCGGTATTATCTTAGAGAAAATGTTGTTCTTTTAAATAGCCGAATGTTCCGATTACATAAAACAACATTTTCTGTACTAAAATATTGGTGTCCAAAAAGCCGGAGACTTGGCAACTCTGTACACACATACATTTACATACATTATGTATTAGCATACATTTTGGCATGGTGTCCGTATAACGGAAAATACCTTACATTTTTCTTATTATTTTACTTTTTTAAGCTACATACTTTTATCCGATAATATTATTTACTTTTATAACGGCACGCAAAATAAAAATCCTTTTAAAGAGCGCATATATTCAATTTCTATTTAATGAAATAAAAAAGCAACAATTCTTCATCAACATTATTTCGAACCTTTCAGTTTCTAAGCTTTCTTAAAAAGCTTAACAAAATAATTCACTTAAAGAAAGTGGTGTTGACATTGTCATGACGGTAAAATAAAGTTTTTGAAAGCAGTCCAGAATGTTCACAAGACGTATCGCTTGTACTTCAGGGTATCATCATAGACGTGTCTTGCGACATACCTCTTACTGTCATAATTCACTTAGGAACTAGCACTAAAGAAATATAGTTTCAACTTAATTAATAAAGTTTAGAAAAACCGTCATACATAACATATAAGACAAATATATGAAGTAAAATTTCAATTTTCTTTAAAAATAAAATTCAAATGATCTCCCCCGAATAATTCACAATTTTACATAGTGACTTTGTTTTTCAAAATTTTTTAGGTGAGTCATTGGTGTTTTGTAGTTAACTTGAGCAATAGCAATTATTATTTTTTATTATCTTACGCATTTAATGCGCTTACCTTACGCTCTTACCTTATGCGCTAAATGTCACAAAAGTACAACGATGTATTTTCGTTACATCTATTTATTACTTTATAATGTTTCGTGTCATAGCGATATATTTTTTTTCATAAATATATCTTCAGTGCTATGAATCCGTTTTCTTGATAATTTATAACAAAACATTTTGTGTATTTTACCATGAAATACATCATTAAATCATCATTTCTGCGCAATTCGAATTTTTCAGTAATATTTATAAATAATGAATTATCATGAATGTATAAGAATAATCTTATAAATATTAATGAATTATGAATAACTTTCTGAATTATTAGTTATAACGTGGAAGAACAAATAATTGGACTAATTATTGGCAGGTTATGTGTTATTTTAGTTGTTCAATTTGCCAGTTTGGTATTACTACAAATAAAACCATCGATAAATTAATTTTCTACCTCGATGATTTTGATCAATGTTGCTACATATTTTATTTAACGATAGTTAATGATATGTATTTATTTCCAACTTCTAAACTATTAGATAGAAACATAATAAAACTCTCTTTGAAATGTAGTGCATGATGATAGTTTTACAAAAGCTAATTTCATATTTTTGGTTTTAACATAATAAAGTAAAATATTTCTTTTTATGAAAAATAAAACGGACTGTTGAATAAATATGAAGTGTTATAATAATTTTTAATATAAATATTGCATAAAGAAATTATTAAGAAATAACCAATAATAAATTTGAACGCAACAATCAAAATACACTAGTAAAACCAACTCCTGCATTCAAGAGTTATGCGTAAATAAACATTAAAAACTACATAATTTTCATAATCAATAGAGTTGATAAAAAAGAAATAATCCAAAAGTGCGTTATAATTAATCGCAGGCTTTTAAAAATATACAACTTTACACAAGAAGAAATTCATTATCTAGGAATTAATTTCCAAAATAAAGATTGTAATTTGATTTGAAAAGGGATTAATTATTTTTGCTCAAGAATAGAAATTTAAATAAAATAATTTCTCCTTTTTCATTTCTTTCGTTAAGCGATAACCATTTTTTAATTAAAGATTGAAATCCTTAAACAATATTTAATTTCACAATGAGTGATTTCTCTAAATATTTGAAGAATAAATTATTTTGAAATCGTAGTTCATAAATATGAAAAATCAGATTATTGTATTGGAATTACTTTAAGATACCATTCGATATGCAGCAGATGTGAATATAAATTTAGGAATTATAGAATATTTCTATGATAATTAACAAAAGAAATGAAATCAGTCAATGAAAGTCATTTGAATATTTCAATTATTTATACCTAAAATTACATATGTAATTAATAATTAATGTGTGAGAAGAAAAGAAAACATAAAAAATAGGTATGCCGTTACTCATTATTATACAATATAAATGAAAATAAAAAGTAGCTGCCGAGCTGCCTTTCTGTTTTTTAAAGTCAAATAAACGTATTACTTACCCATCGTACGTAGTATAGGGTAAATCTTGTACTCGTTTTAAAAAACGAAATTTTTTTTGACGTATTTACACGTTTCAGACACTGGAGATTCCGAAAAACATATTTTTAGAAAAAATAATTTTGCCGTCCGTCTGTGTGTCTGTAAACGCTCTATACCCCGAGCAAATTTCTCTATTTGTATTATGTACTTAGTATGTAATAATGGGAAGAAGCTTATTGCATTTCAGTAACCTTGATTATCCGGAACTATATTTTTTGGACTCTCGAAAGATTCGTTCTGATAAAAGGTATATAAAAATATTCGAAACTGTTTATTTTAAGGAATAAATATAAAAGACAGTAAAATAAAACACAAATTTTGCATAAAGCATGAAGTCTATCGGATAATTAGTTGCCGAGATAGTTGTAATCCTATTTGCCACACTCTTCAATTTTTTATGTCCCTGTATTTCATTCAAATTTCAATTCAAGGATATATTTTAATTAGAAATGACACGCTTAATCCGACGCAATAAGCCGTTAGTTAATATTATTATCATTTTTGGAGTTATACGGATGTTTCTTTTACGCAATTCAGTAATAGAACATTTAAAGTTTATGACGTCATCAAGCCCCGATTTTATTCGAATTGCAATGCATTTTATAAGAAGTTTACACATGTTTTATTTTTATATTTTATATTATGCATATCCATGATTAGTAAGTATTACGGTGGCCCCCAACGACTAGTTTTAAATAAGAATGCGTATTTGAGTAATTTTCAGAAAAGAATGAATTTCTCGTCCCAAGGATCTTGTGGACGTACGATTAAAATTATAAAAAGAAAACGTGATTTGTGCTGTTAATATTAATCAATCAGTTATAGGGGAGGGATTTCGGACCACTCCACTTATTTCCAGGTGTATCTCACTTCATTTTTAGAGTATCTGCAAAGTATCACTGCACGTGGTCAACCTATTCTTCTACTAACTAAATAAAGCTTTAGGACAATCTCTTTTCGAAAATCTTAAGTTTTATTTTAATTTGAAAAATGTGTCAAAAGTGGTCCAAATTCAGCGAAGAGTTGGACCCCTAGTCTCCTAAGTTGGACCAAACAATTTGGGCTGTTTCAATGAGTAGGGAATATAATTAATTTTATTAAAAGTTTGCAATTAATGAAACAATCAAACAAAACAACAGCAATGCTATATGATGAAATCAAATGTCTGAAAGTAAGAGAAATTGTTTTAAATCAAAATATATTCAAAATATAAATTAAAGTTATAAGTAATTAAGAATAGAAATTATGGAACTAATTGCCAATTACTTGAATATGATGTAAGAAGTTATGAAAGGCTCACACATGCATTTTTTTTGTTCATTTTTTATTCCAGCACACACAACATGGAGTCATATTTGGCAATCTGAACATTGAATCATTGCTGCTATTTTATTTTTCTTACAAATTAGGTGAAATCAGTCATCACTGTCTTGATTTTTCTTTTTAGATTCTAAATCATTAGACATTTTTTTTCTTTTTACCTTATGTCTGTAGTTCTTCGCTTCCATCACTTTCGTTCCAATTGAATTACGCCTATTTATTAAAACATGATGTTCCAATTGCTTTTGTGCTTCGATAGCTTCATTTTTGTCGTTTTTTATTTCATTTCAAGGTTTACTTTATATGACAAAGATGTTAACACAATTGTGTTTCGGCTGCCTCTGTACTTTGACTTAACTGATTTTGGAAAGGGAGATAACATTTGTAGTGATTCTTTGCTTTTTGGGATATTTTGTAGCTTATTGTAAGATATTTTTTTATGTTTATATCAGCCGGAACTGTATAAAGATATTGATCCAGATATACAAAAAAAAATCCAAAAACTTGCATGGAGATAGTAATCCATTATAAAATATTAAAAATAAAGCCCTCGAAATTCGTTACTTACTTTTCAAATTTGTGATCACATATCTGCTCCAATTTAAGCAACTCAAAATGGTCCAATTAAGGAAACTGCGTCATTTTTAAAAACAGATAATCTCAAGACTAAGAACAACAACGAAAGCCAGAAAATCTGCGAGAAAAGTATGCGCAAAAAACACGTGCATTCAGATATGTAACTGAAAACATAACAACTGACCTTAGTTTTAAAGTATTCTCTTACGTTTAGTAGGAAAAAATTAGATCAAAACTGCTAATTTTAGGTTTTTTAAAAATTGTCTGGAAACAACGCGTGAAAGGCGGGTGCTTCTTCTAATAATAAATGACGTCATTTGATGAGTACGATTTCAGAGGTAGTTCACGTCTCTTTCTGTAATACTCCGCAGAATTGCAGCTGTCTATTTAAATCGGCGGTCCAAATATGGCTACTCTCCTCTACATATAAACTTTGATTATTTTCTTATTGAAACTGAAATATTATATTAAAAATATTTTTAAAATACAAATATTTTTCCCACACTGTATCTACATTCATACATGTACGTAAAAAGGGGTTTCTCTGCCACTATAGCATGTATGTTTATAATGTTTTTTTTTTTTTTTTTACAATAAAAATATACTTACGTTCCATTAAAGATACTTAAATAAATATTTAGCATCTTAATTGTATTTATATTTTGTGCAATGAGGGAAATTAGGACACTTTTTAGCACTTTCCAACCTAGTTGAAAAGTGCTTATGACTTCGGTTTGTCTGGCCGTCTGGCCGTCTGTCCGTGCTCTAACTCCCGTAAATATGCTCGGATTGCTCTGCAATTTTTATATGTTATTGTCGTTATCTATGGCACGTTCCCTATTTCAACTGAAGTGTGTAGCACTTATAGTTTTCTTACAGGGACACTCAAAAGAATTCCGTTACATTGCGGTCTATGGGGAAAAATCATTTGCGGTTTATTTTAAAAATGTTTCACTATTGTAAACGCATTGAAATTTATATAGATCACTAAGATGCATTAGAAGAAGCTAATATGGAATAGTAGGTGTATAGCACTTAGAGTTACTTTACAGGGACAGTCAAAATAATTCCGTTACATTACGTCTATGGAGAAAAATCGTCTGCGGCTTATTTAAATAATTTTCCACTATTTTAAACGCATTGAAGTTTATATATATTACTAAGGTGCATTACAAGAGGCTTACTACAGAATAGTGTGTGTATAGCAGTCATCGTTCATTTACAGGGACACAAAAAAGAATTCTCTACTGTCTGTTAACAATAATTCCTGAAAGTGCGTTTTAAGTTACTGAACGCGATTTTAATCTTAACTAGCTTTTTGTCTGTTACGTGGTGTGTATAAATTCTGTAGATCCTATACAGGGCAGCACAAAAGTTCGCTAACACATTTCCGTTTATTGACAGAAACTCCAGAACGAGAATTTAAACTGTGCTACGCGTTTCCTAACTAAACTAAAATTTAGCATCCTATGTATATATACAAATCTATCGATCATATACAGGGCTACATAAAAGTATTCGGATATTTTTCCGAATATTGTATATATTAAAAATTCCTGAAATTACGTTTTTAAATATGTTATGCGTTTTCCAAATTGTTTACTTAGATGGCATCTTTCAGCTTATTAAACGGTAATGATTTGTAAAATTATTTTAGAAGCGTTGGAAAGTGCTACATAATCTATGCTTGACGCATGATTTTTCGTTCTTGTTTATTGTTGTCCTTGTTACTTGACATCATTCCCTCGGAATCATATAAATCTGTAACGATTTACTCAGTAAATTATAGGACATGCATTATATAGTTCTAGAATAGTCTGCATAGAAGTGAAGTAAAGAAACCATATTGTTTTTTGCTTGACAGCATTCTTCAATAACTCGCACAAGGCTTTGAAGTATTATATGAATGTAAGTATTTTTATCATCCATGATTTCCTGATCTATTATATTTTTATTATACGAAAATAAAGTTTATTTTCTGTTAACCTATTATTGGAAATATGTTTCAAAAGATATTTTGCAATTTAAAAATATACCTAAGCTTAATATTTTTTGTGATTAAGTGATTTACAGAAGTATTTCATCATCCCCTCTTAATTTTAATATGTCAAGTAATATATCTTAATCCACTTATAATATGCAATATACAATAAAATAAAACTCATCAGATTGTTTAATAGAGTAAGAAGGTTATTCTATTTTGGGGAAATTTCATTTGGGCTCAAAAAAGAAAAAAAAACGCCACTTTTTAGAGCATGGCCCATATATAATTGCCGAAACGTCAGTGAAGGTTCATTGTGGAGACGCGAAAAGTTTATGGTTTCCGTCTGTTTGTTTTCCCTCTATCTGTCTGATCCGCGATAACTGTCGAAAAAATCGTCTTATTAAGTTGCTTTTTAGTGGGTATGTTGGTGAGGTACCCGAATGAGCTGTATAATTTTTAGTTATATTTGGTTCATTCGTTCGAAAAATAAAGAGCATTTCTTTTTAGGTGATAATGCTTTCCTATGGAATGCATGCGATTTTCAAATTTCATTTTTAACTGAAATGAAAATAGCATATTTGAATAATGGATTTAAACGTAAAATTACTAATGCTAAATTTTCGATATGGAGGTCTTAAATATATGCAACAGCTTTAAAAATTTGCCGATACATCTATTACAATTTAGAAATTAATTGTTTAAATTATTGGAAATTTTTTTGCAACAGTTCGGGAAATATAATACATTGTATTTCCATATTTTTTACAAATTTTAAAATGCATTTCTTTTTTTCCCTCTTTATTTTATTAGTTGCTTTGCAACCCTATTTCAAAGAACATCAAAATAAGAAATGCATTTTTCTTGTCTAAAACAATACAAGAATAAGAAGTTCATAAGAATTTCAGAATGTCATTGCATAAATCGTGTTTAATTTAACGCTTCTAATTTCTGAAACCTCCGAAGTATTTTATATGCCTATAAATATGTATGTAACATAAAAAAATTAAATTGCGGATTCTAAGATTCTAAGTAATATGAAAAGTGAGATTAAAAAACAATGTTTTTTAGACCTGACGTTGAGGCTCTTGATCTGCAGATTTACTAGCGATGTATGTGTTGTTTATATGTGGTAAATATTTGATATCATTTACAATATGAGATTTCAGTTACAAAATATATTTATTTGACTAGGAAGAAACTGGTATAGCAGCAATAAACATAAACCATTACCACTACTAATAATTTAAGAAACTAGTATAATTTCCTTTAAATGTTATCAGGAAAACAACGAAATAACACATAAAACAAAACGCTGCGTAAATGCCTGGTCCAAGGAAAATAGACACTGGGATTTGAAATTCCATTTTGCAGAAGACGGATCAGAATGAGATTAAATAATAGAATTAATATTATCGTGGTAATGCTAGAAATGAATTCAGGCTCTTTATATCTAAAACCGAACCCGACGATTACAAATCCGAGCCAGAATAATTTTATGTCATCAGAGCCGAAGTCCTAAGCGGAAAGTACGCAGTAGAAAATTATTAATAACATTTTAAAATTGTTTCGAGATTAATTTTCTCATTTAAAAATATTCCTAAATCGAAATAAGTATTAATTCTAAATACACCCTCATCACAATGTTTAGTGATTTCCATGTCACTGAAGATCTCTTTAAAATAGTAATTATGTTATTTATAAACAACCTCTGACAGATTTCTGCAAAAGTCAAAATTCTTATTAATTTAAAGTGCCATACACTGTTAAAAATTTGAAGCAAACTGACCAGTCATTTGACCGTTTTTATAGAAAATGGTTAACAATCGTAATTTAACCCCATCCTGACCATATTATTGCCCATATTATCGTCAGAATACAGTTAAATTAAGGTTATGTAACCATCCTCTTTAATAAAAAGCTACGCGTTGCTGACGTCTGGGTTATTCGCTATTCGTTGCCACAGGTTAATCTCGGAATATGAAACATTTGAAGTTGCTGAAAAAATTAACAGCTTGAAAAGTATTTGTCAGAAAATTGTTAGACAAACTGCATTAGAAAGATTAAAAAATTGTATTTTTCTTGATATAAATATCAAATCTAATGATTATTCCGTTTTTCAAACATTGAATTTCAAAAATTACCAAACTTCACAATGAAGTATTATAGCGAAATCTTCACGCTTAAAAAGATAATAATAACGGCAATGTGTCCCGACGTGTATCGTGTATACTGGCTATAGCATGAGTAACAAATTATAGTAGACTTATTATTCTGTTAAAATAAAAAAGTGAATTATGATGTCACGATTGCATGACTTTTATTTAATTCTCGAGAAATAGTATATTTTAGTCCACCTCAGCCAGGTATATCAATTTCATTATATTTGAAGTATTGTTTCTTCATTAAAAACCAACGAAAATGATTTTTCTCCATAGACTCCATAATGTAACACAATTATTCTTTTTTTTTTTTTTTTTTTTATAAAGCTGACTTATTTCATAATAGAGACTACAGAGAATTGGGCTAATTTGGAACGAAGTTTTTTGGATATCTTTCGGTACTTTTCCGTTGTACCAACATCATACTAAAATGTATGCTAATGCACCATTTATTTCAACCCTGAATGTACAAATAATTTTTATTTCAAACAGTGCCAAGCGCTGTGACTCGCTATTTATTCAATGCGAATCTCTTATTTTGAAAATTATTATTTAATCGTAAGGATGGAAAAAAAAATTAATTTACTATTTTTTGAATCGTAAATACTTTTTATTAAGTTATAACTTACATTTTTCGTTGATTCAAAAATGAAATGTTTATTAACATTGCGGGATGGATTTTGGCATGACTTGCACTGTTAGTTATATAATTTATCAGAGATGATTTTATTATCTTGCATATTGTTCTACTTTGCTTAGTTATAGAATTATGGGGAAAAGTTTTATTATCAGATGAACCCGGTTATGAAAGCTTACCCTTTTAAAAATATTCTGCCGAATGGATTTTGAGGAAAACTTCACTGTTAGTTAGATGAGTTTTCAAGAATGGTTATAGTATATAGCATATGGTTTTATCGTTCTTTAACAAATCCTACTGTAAATCATCAACTAAAAGAGTTTGTACTTAACAGCCCAAATTTTGTCTGACACTTTAAAAATGTAATAACTCAATGGCGTTCGTATCGTTTTTAGAAATTCAAAAGGACATTCCAAGTAAAGGTCCATATGGTTTTAAAACACGAGGTTAAATTCAAGTTAAATATTTCGTTTGATTAAAGGTGCGTAAAGAGGAATTGACCAGGGTAGCGGGCGTAGCTTGCTAGTTTTCTATAAAAACGGTCAAATGACTGGACAGTTTGTAGCAAATTTTTAAAAGTGCAGTACAACTATAGATGAAAGGCATGGGAACTGATTTCTAATAATTTTGAAAAAAGACTTTAAACAGAGAAATAGGATAGTTCAATACTACCTACAGTTTCTTTATGTTACTAACAGTGATCGTGCTAAAGTTTCAGAATCGGATTCATAGCCCATTAATTGCAATTCAATTTCCTTTCAAACAGATTTTTTAAATATTGTAAAACGCTTGAAGATACATAGACATCATTTAAGTTTCTCAAATAGCAATTTTTCAGTTCCTTTTTCCATTTTCTTAAGAAATAAAATTTTCTCTTTTAACCATAGCCCACCCGAGTAAGCAGACTGAAAAACGACCACGAGATAGAGTGGGCTCACGAACTCCGTCTCAAAACGTCTCATCTCTTGTTAGCACATGTTCAAATTAAGAATTTTATCTTCTCTTTTAAAATAGTGGTGCTGACTAAAATGTCTGTAAAATTTCTTAACTCACCTCAAAACGCAAAGTAGATTTATCGTGCATAATGTTTTTTATTCTCGATTTATTATGCATTTATTTTTTTTCTATAATAACACAGCTCTTACAAAGAAAGTCTCCTTAAAGCGCATACTCAGAATATTTTGAAAACAATGCTAATGGAACTACTCATGTATGTAATTGTCTGAGTGCAACGAAGACTCATACACAGCGCAGTATTACTTTGCCCCATATATAGCTACGATGGATATTAAAACCTTTCGTCAAGCATAACTCAAAAAATATTTAACGGATTTCGTTCAAATTTTTACAGCAGGTACCTATAAAGGTGACAACGTCGTCTATTTATTACCAAGAATAAGTGTCAAACCGTTTGGAAGTTATATTAAAAAAATAGATAAAAAAGCACAATTAAAGTACATACGTCACTAAATTTTGTGCGTACGTCATTTTCACCGGCGGGAGATTTTCGTAGACAATCGGAATTGAAAAGTTCATGGAATACATGGAGCAAAAAAATATGCAAGCACTAATATTCAGCACAATAAAATATATTTCAATTTAATAAAAATGGAAAGTTAATCTGGAATTTTTTCTGTTTGAAAAGTATTAGAGATTAGTAAGAGTAGTATTAGTATTAGAGATTTGGCGTAAATCACACCATTAGCAGCTTTTTTATTTCGCGTGTGTATGTTAGGAACAATTCTTTGATGTTTAAATAAAAGGTTTCGATTTGTGGCATTATTTCTTATTTTCTTTTCCTTTTTAGTATTTTAAATGGAATTAATGAAAAGCGTGTATTTTAAATTAAATGAGTGAAAGACGTGTATTTTTAATGTATGTATTTCAAATGAAATCAGTGAAAGATTTATATTTAAATGAAATGAATGCAATATGAAGATGTTATGAGAAAAATATTTGGCGATTTATCAACTGCGCCAAGTTAACATAAAAGTACCAATACATATGTGGGTACTTCTCTATTATCCCGTCGACCACTTTTCATAACAAAAAACTATCGCCAAATAAACGGGAGAACGTTGTCATTGAAATATCAAAATACATAAATAAATAAAATATAAGAATTTAAGGACACAATTGTTATTTTAATGAATGAAATAACTAATAAATCAGTAAAACATAATGAAAAATACACGCAAATGCCGCGTTAAAAACCACTTGATGACGTAACAAACACGTATAGTGCTCCTGATATCAAGTAAATGGGACTGCATTTTTGGCGTTTAATCTAACAATTTGGCGATAGTTTTTTGTTATGAAAAGTGGTCGACGGGATAATAGAGCAGTACCTGTATGTGAAATGAAACAAGGCACAGATGTCATTTACGCACCACGTTGGCGCGATTTTTCCCTCCACCAGCTTGGGGAAAACTTTGTTTTTGAATATTAGTTACAAATAGTGTGACAAATAGTACACGTGATTTTTTATTTCAATATAAAAATAAAATAACGTAATAAATGAAACAGCTTCTATTATTTTAAAAAAGGAAAAAAAAAATAATAGTTTGATATAAATAAAGGCGCGGATGTCATATACGCACCACATTGGCGCGATTGCAACAAAATGGCAATTTTATGCCTCACATGGTAACCCGGTTATTTTGTTTCAAATGTTGTTTATTAACTTTTATTTTTTATTTTAATTCTATAAATTGTTTTTATTATATATATCAATATTTATTTATATCAAACTATCATTTATTTATTTTTATTTCCCATTTTTGAATAATAGGAGCTATTTCATTTATTACGTTATTTTATTTTTATATTGAAATAAAAAATTACATGCTATTATTGTATGGTATTTGTAACTAATATTCAAAAACAAAGTTTTCGCCAAATTGGCGGGGGAAAAATCGCGCCAATCTGGTGCGTATATGACATCTGTGCCTAAATTAATATTGATATACATATAAAAATAATCTATAGAATTAAAATAAAAAATAAAAGTAAACAAACACAACAAACAGTTTTCGCCAAAGGGGCGGGGGAAAAATCGCGCCAACGTGGTGAGTATATGGCATCTGTGCCGGGATTTTTACCCTTTTATCTGTGCTTTCGGAAATATAAAAAAATTAAAAAATTCTTATATCAGGTGTATAATGTTTTGCATTTTTATACGGACCACTACTCCATTTTAAGATTTTAAATGCTATTTATATCAGATAATTATTTCTTGAGATTCCCACAAGTTTTTTCCGGTAATTTTTTTAGTTCGCTTATTAATTGTTTACAATTTGCCCCCCTGGCAATAACAATTATTTATCACAAAAAATGGGTACTTCTCTATTATCCCGTCGACCACTTTTCATAAAAAAAAAACTATCGCCAAACTGTAACGCTAAATAAACGGGAGAACGTTGCCATTGAAATATCAAAATAAATAATATATAAGAATTTAAGGACACAATTGTTACTTTAATGAATGAAATAACTAATAAATCAGTAAAACATAATGAAAAATACACGCAAACGTCGAATTAAAAACCACTTGATGGCATAACAAATACGTATAATGCTTCTTGCATCAAGTAAATGGGACTGTATTTTTGGCGTTTAATCTTAGTTTGGCGATAGTTTTTTGTTATGAAAAGTGGTCGACGGGATAATAGAGAAGTACCCAAAATTGGCTTAGTTTTGTTAAATTTGTTTGTTATGTATTTTCATTTCTTATTAAAATATCGAAAATGGCAATAAAATTTTATTTTAGCACCGTACTTAATTTTTTAAAATGGCTCAAAAACATGGTTTAATAAACGTATATTTGTAAATATTTTAAAAAACATGTTTTTCCGCTCTCTAGAAAAATTTGTAAGATTCTACAACTGCCTTTGGCACCAACCAGTACATGATACGGAACTTTTCCCTATTCAGATACACAGAAGAGGTTGGTCACAAACAAGAGTAATGCTAGCAACAATATTGTTTTAACTCTATAAGAGTTAGAAACAATAATGATATTAAATTCCCCGATTAGCTTAGGGCCCGATTACGGAACTTTCTCCTAGAAAAAAAAACTGTAGAAGTCTTTTACATTTGTTTCGAATGAAGCTCGATCAACAAAGTATTAATTGATAATACAAGCAACACTAATATTAACATGGGGGCAAAAGTTTGAATTTAAGTGTATATATTTGGAACCCTCCCCCCCCCCCCCAACCACCCACCAAAAAAAGAAAAAGAAAGTTACAGAAATGAATTTAAAATGGCGTGAAGCCACCCTTTCTGACATAAGAAATTGGCTGCGAACCCAATTACGAAACTTTCACTTAACTTAATAACATGTATCTAATAGCCCTGAGGACAATTCCCCTTCCCAGTTATACGGACATTGGGGCTTTTTTAAAAAGCTTGACGCAGTTCGGGTTGAAGAAGTTGAGATTTACTGTCAAATGACATAAACTACTATGAAAATAAACCTGGTGAATTATTATGCTGGTTTATGTATGTATTTAAAAAAATTGCATCTGATTACACTCTTTAGATAAATTACTCCTGTTTGCATTTAATAACAGATAAACGGCTTCCGTTTACTAAATTGTTTAAATATTGGGAAGAGTTGGCGAGAGATAGATAGACGTGTAAACAAACGGGTAGACAGACGGGTAGAGAGACGGATAGCGACAGAGATAAGCTAACGGGTAGCGAAACGAATAGACAGACGGGTAGCGAGGCAGGTGCAAAAAAGGGTTGACAGACGGGTAGTGAGATGGGTAGGGAGACGGGTAGCGTGGTGGATAGCGAGACGAGTACAGAGACGACTTGACAGACGGGTAGAGAGAGGGGTATATAGACAGACAGACGTGTTGATAGACGAGTAGTGTAACGGGAAGCGAGACAGGTAGAGACACGATTAAAGAGTCGGGTAGAAAGACAGACGGATACTGAGACGGGTATACAGAAGAGTAGAGAGACAGTAGACAGATGAGTTCGGAGAGAGACACAGCTAAGACATACGAGTAGTTAGACTGGTAGACACGTTTGTAGCAAAGCATGTTATCAATGTGGTTTGAAGTATACGAGTTTCTATAAATAGTTATACAAATAAACAAAGGAAATTTTTTTAATTCAAATATTAAATATTTGATTTAATATTTCAATACTTAATATTTTATTTTTTAATATTTTATTTAGATATTTGTCACAAAGAAAATGTTGCAAAAATTAAATTAAATTTGCGTTAAACTACGCTTGCTAAAATACACTATTGGCTGCAAATCTGATTATGTGACTTTAAAAATATCGTTTTAAAAGATCCGGCGGTTTTTTTTTTAAAGTTTTGAGCAATTCCCGCTTAAGAAAATGAGATTATTTGCCAAATGTTATAAAAAAATGCATATGAAAACATAACAGTATATGAATTTATATATGATATTTTGTAATTATATCATTTCATTTGCTATTTTTCATATGTTGTATCTTTATCTATCTCTTGTCTATCATATGCTGTATATTCACTTAGATTCTTGTTGATATCTTCTTTATATCGTAATTGTTAACTTTATGTTCTCAGCAATATCACTCAGACTAATCCCTTTGAGGGAAGTCCTAGTAAAGGATCAGTCAAATTTAGCTGCGGAATCCCAGTAGAAAATTTGTAAAAAAATAAAATACTTTCGAGTTGATGGCGAAAAAAGAGGCGATTTGGCGAGAAATTTTTTTTCTTCGCCAAATGCGAGCGATTTTAATGTATTTGAAAATTCCTGGTAAAATTAATGTTTAAATGCGTAGTATTTTATGAATTTAAATTTCAACGATTAAATAGTTTATAATTTTTTCCATAAGCTTATATAATACATATACAAGTTAAATATTGCTGAAGTTACTATTTAATTTTACACGGTTTTGCCGGTTGGATAAGTTTTAAGTGTATTTTAACAGTAAATGTCTGATTAAGAAGCCTCTCATTATACAGGGTGTCCGAGAAAGATCCGTACAACTTCAAAAAATTATTGAAAAAGAAACAATAGGGTTACAGCGCAACTAATTAGTACATTAGATAGAATAACTCAAAAAGTTTTTTTTTCCTATAACTTAAGTTATTACCTTAGGAAATTCGGAGCCCCAAAATCGAACGTTATGTTTATTGACCATTCCGGACACATGAAACGTTGATTCATCGGAAAACAGTATTCGTTTCAGAAAATGTTCATCGGCATCCAAACGATGCAGCATGTCAACTGCAAATCCATAACGCTTCGCATAATCATCCGGTTGTAACGCATGCAGAATCTGAACTTTGTAGGCTGTAAGTCGCAATCGTTTATGAAGCACATCGTGTACAGTGGATCTTGGCATTTGTAGCTCCCGAGATGCTTGTCGAACTGATTTTGTAGGGCTCCTACGAAATCGTTTGGATGCCGATGAACATTTTCTGAAACGAATACTGTTTTCCGATGAATCAACGTTTCATGTGTCCGGAATGGTCAATAAACATAACGTTCGATTTTGGGGCTCCGAATTTCCTAAGGTAATAACTTAAGTTATAGGAAAAAAAACTTTTTGAGTTATTCTATCTAATGTACTAATTAGTTGCGCTGTAACCCTACTGTTTCTTTTTCAATAAATTTTTGAAGTTGTACGGATCTTTCTCGGACACCCTGTATATTTCAATTTTGAACAACTCCTTGTTTCCATGGCAACAAGACGTTCCTTTTGTTGTCTCCGGTAATATAACAATATCGAATTCAAATTGACAGTGCTCAGAATAGGACAATTCATTTTTAGTTTGAAACTTTTTTAATCAATTTAAATTTTGTTTTTAACCGTAGAATACAATCGTTAATTTTCTTTAGATGTACAGTCGTGGAAAAAAAACTGGACACCCCCACTAACTCTGCAACAAATTATAGTAGAAAGAAGTGACTGGTACCAAACGATTGGAAATAAAGTCTACTTTTAAATGATGTATATAAAATTTGCTTAGGGGGCCATCTACATATAAAAACAAACCCAAACTTTGTTTTTTTTCAATAGCAAGACCCAAATTTGACAACATATTTGAAATCTGCAGTTCAAACTATGCCTAGATACCAAATTTCATTAAATTCCTACGATTAGTTTCTGAGAAATTAATTACTTTATAATGAGCATATTTAAGGGGCTGTATTCAAATTGAAGTTCGGTACTCGATTGTTGAAATGCTGCAGAATGTCACTTCTTTTAATGTATTATTTTTTACCGATATGACCATTTTACTCACTTAATAAGTTTCGGTTATTGTTATATGCGGTAAAATAATGTTTACAATTGTTGAACTATCCGATTTGAACCCCTTGGGGACGAGCGACACCTGTACGTGACACATAAGATGCTCAGAATCCTCGATTTTTCTCACCAGTTATTTTTTATTGTAAGCTTTGCCTTATTATATCTTAGCATTTCAACGATTCAATTAGACGAAAATTTCTGTTTTGAAAAACCGGTGGTAAATTATTAAAAATTCTGTAATAGACGCCCGTCACGAAGGGGTTAAAAAACCATAAGATTATTTGTAATTAAAATAGTTTTAGAATATGTAAATGTTATTGGAATTTTACAGGTGCTTTTATAATGCCTTTTCTCAGATTTTGCATCTATTTAACTCACCTTTTTTAGTTTATTGGCAGAAACGTGAATAATATTGACAAATACAAAATTTAGAATTAAAAAACATAGTATAAATCAGCGTAAGGAATAAAGTAAAAAAAAAAATAATAACGCAGATAAATTGTTTTTCAGTCTGAAAATAAATCCACACATTGCTTTTTTTTAGTAGCGAGGGGAGGGGGTGTCTTGTTTTCAGATATGTTCACAGGATTTATATTCCGATTTATTTGAAGACCAAAACTAAATCTATGTTATAAAGACATCTGAATAACTTTACATCCGTTATTCTCCTTCGGAATAGGGTTAATAATTTTATGATTAAACCTATTCTGGTAGTTCATTTGAAATTTTACAATTAACTCATTAATGCCTCTTAGCAAGAAAACTTGCCATTTGACATTTATTATTATTGTTATTATTATTATTATTATTATTACATTTTTTTGCACACTGCTAGCGATTGGGAAATAATCTTGCCTATCAGAAAACCATAAAAATAACTTGTAATTTTTTTTCAATTAGCCTGTTTAATCGAATAGATCTAAATACGAAAGTTATAGAAGAAAAAGTTTAATTATTTTAAGTTCGTTATTAATGGAATAAAAACTGAACATCCATACATATTTGTAAAGATTACAATTTTTGATTGATACACACAAGTTAATAAAAGTTTAAATTAGCATTTTTAAGTAACAAACTAATACTTTCGCGGTAATATTTTATCTAACAACCATTTAGTGTAATGTTGCAAACAATTTAACAAGATTTGAGTAAATTGAATTAATAAGTATAAATATCTCAGTGATTATAATTTTTATATTTTAAAGGTTTAAATGATGTAAATTGTTTTTGACCAAAATTTTGAAGATACCTAATGAAAGAATTATATAATTTTTTTTCACATAAATGCATCCTCGGAATCTATTTAAAAAGAACAGAAAACATTTGACGAGTCCTACTATTTTGTGGAATACATTGAAATGAATAATTACGTGTATACACCAAGAAATTACCTTTGCTCTCAGAAATTTTATGTTAATTTAATCTTCACAGTTTTTTTGAATATTTATATGAACAAGTATATAATTTTATGGATTTGATATGTTCTAAATCCGTGTTTCAAAATTAAAGGTATAAAGCAAATAGAAAGATTTGTAATCACATTGTATTTTTCACCTAACATTATTAAATTACTATGTTTTCTGTCTTTTTTCCAAATGCAAACATGATCTACAAGGACAATCTGGCCCACATAATAAAACCTAAAATCAACAATGGAAGCAACTGGCAACCAAAATTTTAAAGTACTGATATTTATCTAAATAACAAAAATATGATTATTTCAAATATGAAAATCATAGAACTTTAACAAAAGAGTAGAAGAACATCGTGGGCTGGTTAGTACACAAAAAATTAAAAGGCAAAATCCTCAGCCCTACTAATAAGCCGCATTTTGTAATTAAATAAAAAAAAGGGGAGGGAGGAATTTGCTAATATAATGTATAGCAATTAGTTTTATCAAGAACTTCTTCCAATCTGCGTGGCATTGATTCAATGAGGCTGTTAACAATATCAGTATCTCTTTTAATAGTTTGCGAAGCATGGAAAACAGATTTCCATAGCTAATCAGTCGTTATTTTTCAAAACTGAGCTTTATTAATTTAAAAATAAAAGCGAACATATTTTCCATAAATGACGTAAACATACATCTCATGCAAATACGTTTTACGTAATTTTAATGAAAATTTTTAAAGCAGACATTGAAAAAGTAAAAGAAATATATATATATACTAATAAAGGCTGGAGTTCTGGTGCCTCGCTATCTTATATCTTACTACAATCACAGGTCGTTGTGAGGTTTTTTGTGCTCCCGCGATCATTCACTTACGCTTCAGTTTAAGCTATCTTTCAATTTAACGTAAGATTGCGAAGCAATGAAATACGGTTTACGCATTGTTTATATTGTAAGACAGACTTAATCTCTAAGTTTATCAAGTCACTTTAATCCCAGCCTATGAGTATAACATTTTCTCAAACAGGGATGAGAGCGCTCCGACCCGAATTTCGATTATTACCACTAAATTTTAATAGTATTCTTCAACGTAATGAATTTCAGAAATTTTGTCCTTGAATAAGGTAACAAATACCATTAAAATTTAGTGCTGTCAATCGGGATTTCTAGTCGGAGCGCTCCCATACCTGTTCAAACTATGCTTTAATGCACATCATAGACGGCCCCTTAAAGCAGCATCTTGCCGTTTTTTAAGCATAATTTGAAAAGTACTTGGAAGAAAATTTTGAAATTTTGAATACACATAAAGCAGGACATAATAAATATAAATCCATCAAAAAAATTGTATGTTGCAATTCATAATTTTTTCGAATATTAATTTCATAATTCATAATTCATATTATAAAATTTTGAAAAATTACAAACTTAACTTAGTTATGTTTGGGTTTTTGAGTTTTATAACCAAACAAAACGTGAGCACATTAGGATTATAATTTCAGGAGATATTAATAAAAATATGAAAAGGTAATTTAACATTACAAGCTCTAAAATTTGAATGTTTATAACTCGAAAACTTATCATCCAAATTACTTCAAATTTTGTATCTAGGCATAGTTTGAACCGACAATTTAAAATATCATGTCAAAAGTGGGTGTTGCCATTGAAACAAATAAAGTTTAGGCTGGTTTTAATATGTAGATGGCCCCTTAAGCAAATTTTATATACATCATTTAAAAGTAGACTTTATTTCCAATCGTTTGGTACCATTCACTTCCTTCTACTATAATTTGTTGCAGAGTTAGTGGGGGTGTCCAGTTTTTTTTCCACGACTGTACATATAAATGTACATGGCAAAGCCATGATTATAAAAGTGTATTTCTTTAAGTTTTAAACTACACTCTTAAAACTGTGCCTCTAATTTAAGAGGTACATTCTGAATTTTTGTTCCTCTGAATATTAAGAGGCACGCGTTGCCTTTGAAATTAAGAGGTACATAGTGCCTTTGGTATTCAGAGGCACAGCGTAAGTGCCTTTGAAATTAAGAGGCACAGTGTGCCGTTGAATTGATATATTCAAGTGCCTCTTATTTAAAAATACATTCTGCACCTCTTATAATGGTGGTACATGCATGTGCCACCATTATAAGAGGCACAGATTGTAATTTAATTATATTTCATATTAAATTTGTATCTTTACAGTAAATTCTGTCTACTGCAGAAAGATTTTCCAGCATGGCATATCCAAAGACATATTGAATTTTGTGTAAGGCTGTGTAAGGCTGTTTCTATGTATAATAGAAAATTTTCTCACTCCCAATTTATTGAAATAAATTTGAAATAAATATTAAAATGTGTGTCCATGTGGCCTAAGTCAGTTCTGTGGTTCAATAAAGAACCTTGTCAACACATCAATTTTATACATAATATACATAGTATTTTATACATAAAATACATAAAAAGGCATAAAAGCTTTATTAAAAACAAATAAGACAAACATTAAAATCATGAAAAATGATACAGGCGCCACTGAAGTAGAAGAACAGCAATCGGTAATGTCGGCTACCGGAGTTCTAGGGGAGCAAAATAAGGTGGTTTAAGAATAGTTTGCTACAAAATATAGTTTTTTTTCAATCACTGACAATAAGAAATACTCAATGGCAATATGTGGCTAAGTCAAAGGTGGTAGATATTTATTACTTGGTGTTTTTTACAATTTTTTGAAAAACTATAATCTTTTACCAAAAAAATGCAAAGGTAAAAAACATAATATCTGGGTCTCCATGCCAAATCAACTAACAAATTTCAATATTCTACCTGATGATATAAATGAGAATATATTTTTATGCTATTTTTATGGTATTAAGTTTTCATACCATTAAGTATTTAAATTTTGAAAAATCATCATTTTTTGACTTGCAGAATATTTGATTGAAATTTGGAAATGATTTGAAATTTTTCAATTTTGAATTTCTCAAGTTCTATCAAACATACAGAATTTTATGACCCCCCCTTCCTCCCCCATTTTAAAGAGGGGTTTATAAGGTTTTATTTGATATGCAAGTTGACTATGCTTAGTTTAAAAAAAAATATATATTACTAATTTTCTTTTAATTTAAAAATTTTTAGAGTTTTTCTTTTTTTTTTAAACACTATGTTTGTTGTAATATTATAAGCTTAAAATTATGAAAATTTTAGAGTGGGGTCGCAATCGGACCAGGGATTATGAAATAAAAGCTGAAGATTACCATGCAAATAATAAATAAATAACAAAATAGATAGAGTTAGATTGTTATTTAAATGACAATGTTTTAGCTTCTATTTGATAACTCCAGATCCCATTGAGATCCCACTCAAAAAATTTCAGAATTTTAAGCTTATAATATTACAACAAATATACATTTTTTTTCTTTTTCTTTTTTTTTTCAAAAATTTTAAAAAACACTATCTAAATAAATTATACATTTTTTTAAACAAATAATATTTTTAAGGAACTTTTACCTGAAATATACAAATAATGTTTTAGAGTGCCAAATGTGAATCAACATTGTGATTTGTGAAACTTTATAAAATGTAGAAAGTATTCAAGGCTGTCGCCAGGTGAGTGCCTAACCTCCACCCTCCTTCAAAAACAGTTCATATTATCAATTCATATTATACTTTTATTTAAAAGAAAGGCACTGTAGCGCTTAACATATACAAGGTACACCCTCCCCCCTCCATACACACACAAACACGAGAAAAAAATCTGACTATGGTCTTGGAAATACTATATGTGATTACAGAATGATTTACTATGTATTATTCATTTTATTATTTATTAAGTCCTATTTATATGCACATAAAAACAAAGATTGGTTGAGAGATACACATACATAAAATAAACATATACATGGATGTACGCAGGAGGGTGGCCGCGTTTCCCGTAAACCTTTGAAAATAGTAAGATAGAACTTGAATAACTAAGAGATTGACGAACTATTTATCGTTGCCCCATCCCTAATCCTGAGTGTCTTCATGTATAAAGAATCATGTTTTATATTATAACATTCACAGAAATAATTTTTCAGATTTTTTCAGAATCAACTAAGCAGGGAGGCCTACTATATGGCTTTAGCCCCTGCAAGCCCTGCTTGTCAAATTTATTTTTAAATAAATTACATATTTGACAAAACAGCCCAGCTTAATTTGCAGAAAAGTCATACTCAAAAAGTCATACTCAAAAGTCATATTCAGCAAAAAAGTCACAATTAATAAGAGTTTAAACATTATTTGAAATTGTCAGATTTTTAGCATAAAATATTTTAAAAGTGGAGACAGTGGATTTTTTCAATAAACTTCGTCATCATCAGGAAAAGCATCATCATCATCATCATCACCACCAATGATGTATACTGGTGGCGTTTGAAATAACAGTTGGTTTTTTCTATTAAGGACATGCAGCTAATTATCTTTTGGAGCAATGAGGAATTCGCCGAGATTGATTTGAACCAATTCGACAGAGAGATGGTGTCTGTTTTCCTCAAATGTAGAGTAGCTGTCAATGGGCATGTGAGAACGTAATGTAGCGACTCCCCTCTTGCGCCACAAGTGCATCTTGAAGACAAAACTTTATTAAATTTAATTAAATAAGCCGGGAAAGGGCCATGATTGATAGCGAATATATTTAGGTATCGATGACTTAGAAGATAGTCTTCTGAAACTTTTGGCTTCAATGCATAGGTATATCGCCCAGTGGGACATAAGTCCCAATCACGTTGCCATGAGTTATGTAAAGTTTGCTTTAATATTCTCTTAAGATATGAGGATGGATTTGGTATAAATTTTTCTGGTATTAGTGAATTTGGGTCAGTTTCTTCCTTTGCTAACCGATCCACTAATTCATTACCTGTTATGCCTGAATGTCCTTTGACGCGTTGTAGATAAATTTTTTGTGTTGCTCCTTGCAGAGATTGGATTATTTGGCTGATTATTATATTTTTTGTAGATATATCTTTTAGTGCTGATATTGTAGATTGGCTATCTGATTTTATAACTATTGTGCGATATTTTGATTGTTTTGACCATTGTATTGAGTCCAAGATCGCCAGCTGTTCCGCTTGATACGCTGAGTTTTCGTTCTGTATTCTTTGCTGAAATGTATATATTATTTCTTCTTCTTTAAATACACAGTAGGCATAACCCGTGCCGATTTCAGTTTTGGAGCCATCCTTGTATATTTGCACATCTGTCTCTATTTTATTTTCTGTATCCAGTATATTAAGATATTCTTTTGAGTTATCTATATATTTTTTGTAAGCTTTGTTTTGAAATGTATCAGAGTGATGTGGGTGTGATGGCACTCCCAGTCTCAGTATCATTCCTTGGTCTGCAATCTGTTTCAGTTTTAAAGGTAGTAGAGGAATTCCTGTCAGGACATTTAGAGCCGATGTAGGAGATTTTTTATATGCTCCAGAAATTAGTAGCAGACAACGACGCTGAATAGATAAGAGCAAGCGAAAGCCATGTGACTTTTGCAATCTTGGAAACAATGTAGATGCTGCATATGGAACTTTCTTTTCTAGAATGGAAGTGTACCAAGTTTTTATGATTTGTTTGGAAATGCCACTTGTGGTTGATGCGAATTTTAACAAGTTTTGTATTGTTGCTGACATTTCATCCCGTTTGATTCTAAGATGTGGCAAAAATGATAGGGTTGAGTCTAAATGTATTCCTAGATATGGCATAGCATCTTCAGTTTTAAGATTATGTGAATCAAGTTTGAAGATTGGACGCCGTTTTAAATGCTTTGGACGTCTGCGATTCAGACATTGGCACTTGTGATAAGATATTTTCAGATCTGAAGTTTGAGCCCAATCGCTAATTACTTGAAGAGCTTCATTTCCTCTCCTTTCTAATTCGGCTCTAGTTCTTGCCTCAATGATTAACATTAAATCATCTGCATATGCTATGACTCTTATATTTTTATTGCTGAGAATATCGATTAATTGCTGCATAAACACTTTCCACAGGAAAGGACCATAGCACGAGCCTTGTGAGCAGCCTTTGGAGAACCAATGTATTTCATCCATTAGCCAGTTGGGATATGCTCTTCTTTTAGTTAGGAAGGACCTTGTTGTGTTAATATAGGGCTGTTCAATATTTAGTTGTTGAAGTAAGATTAATGTCTGCTCCCACGGAAGATTATCAAATGCATTTTTTAAATCTATTGACAACAGGGATATATACGAGTTGTTTTGTTTAATTATTTCTATGTGTGAGAATAGTGTTTGAATTGCTGTTTCTGTTGAATACTAAGTTAAATATACTACTTACTTATTCCAGACTCGTTATTAGCTTCGTCTCATCGTTGTTCACAGGTGTATTGAAATGGCGGCCATTGCTTCCCTTCCCTTCCACTGATCCCAATGCGTGACGGTTAAACGACTGTTGCGCATGTCCGTTTCTCAGTGTACCTCTGAAACTGACAGTTTTTTTTTCAAAGGCACAAATCTGTCAGAAGCTAACTTCGTGCCTCTGACCAGATTTCGCTCTGTTACCGGTGCCTCTCATTTCATTGTGCCTCTAACGTTTTTCTCCTAATCAGAGGCACTTTGTGTACGTGCCTCTTACATTAAAATAATAGAAGGCACAATGTGCTTGTGCTTTTTAAATAAGAGGTACACTTTTAAGAGTGTAGCTCAGTATAAAGAGTAGAAAAGTTTTTTTTTAAAGAATATCTATCGTAAATGCGCATTTGTTAAAAATTTCATCGTGTCGCCAGCCTAGCGATAAATCGCCAAAATATGAAATTATCATAATTTTTTTACGGACATTATATCGAGGTTCCGCAGCATTTTTTTTTATAAACGTATATAACCCCATGAGAAGAATATTCTGTAATATTTTCAAAATTTTCTGAGTATGCGCTTATGGAGACCTTCCTTGTTAGATATAAAAGCTACAACATTCCGTTAATTACGGAATTGTTCAAATAATGTATATTCTTCTTTTCTTATTGTTACATGAAATTTTCCCTTTTCCATTAACGCATCGTATCTGGTCTGCTGATTTCTCATCCATATTAGTAGTTTGATAAGATAATGTCTCTTTCGTTGGCCGTTTCTTCTTCTTCTTTTTTACTTGTCTCCAATCATTGTTCTAAAAGATATTACGTACGAATGAGTGACACATAAGCTGAAATTTTATTAGATTTTGCAAAAAAATGGGTAATATTTAACAGATAATTTCGCTTGAAACAATCTTAGCTTCCATATGGAAATGATGTAAAAATATACGTTATTTTGTCTGTCATTGTCAAACAATATTCCATTCTGAAGTTGTTAGTTAAGACTTTGGGAATATTTCCTTTTTATAAATTATTACTTTTCGGTAGTACTCTATGTATAATTCTGCAATTTTCTTCACTAGACCAGTAAATCTGCACTGCCGTAGATGACGAATGAGCCGCGAAATATAAAATAGTTTTATCACGTGATAATCGAGATTATATTTCATACAATTTTCTGCAATTTAAATTTTACTGTAGAAGTGCGTAATCTCAAAAATATAAGTATAACAAATTTCTAAGGTTTTACAAAAATTAACAAAGAAATTAAATTCTTACATTGACATACAAAAAACCCATACAAACTATACAAAAAACTGGAATATTAAAAGAGAAACGTTTAAAGTTTGAATAAAACATTCGTAAATATTAAAACTGTAAGACTGATATTGTTTCTTGAAAAAAATATACAAGATTTAAAGTCTTGTAAGGAGAAAAACAATATAAAAATAAAATAAAAAAATAATATTTCTTATTGTGCCAAGCTTGCATTCGACACCAGGAATATTTAATAAAATTTTGTTTCTACAATAAAATCTTAAAATAAGGGGTTTTTATTTCTAAAAAAAATCGTTTGTAAATTCCGGTGTCAGTCAGTAATTTATCATCTTACGAACAGACTTTGTCTGTGCCGGAAAGCGTTAAATATCAACACAGGCATTATTATTATTGAAAAACCGAATATGAAATTTTAGCATATTACGTTCAAATTCTGAATATCCCTAGAAATATTAAGCAACTATAAAATTCCATTTTTATAATACATAAAAATGATTAAATATCAACGTTATTTGTCGTGGTATTTGGATTTTTATACGAAATTGTTCACTAAATAAAGCTTTAGACTGAAGTAACATCACTTTAAGTAAAATTTAAACCAGAATGTCTTTATTTTAAACTTCAGTCGTATGTTTAACAGAATGGCATACGGATATTACGGTTTACCCTTATCGTTATAAATTATTCATAAGATAAATATGTATTTCAAGATTCTTAATAATTCAAAGTGCAAATATAAATGCTTTAAGCCAGTCTCATATTATGGAATTAAATATTAATATTAAAAGAGGATTTTTAAAGGATAATAAGTAGATATCGAAATCACAAATTGATTAATTTATCTTATTTAAAATTTTATCACGTCTGTCTGAAATTCTTAAATGCCTCTTCTAAAAAACGTTTTTTAAAAAACTTTTATAAGCATTTGGTAATCTAAAATTTTCTCAAATGTAATGGAATTAAGATTTAAATGTCTATTTATTCAGCAAATAATTTTAAAAAAATGTTAAAACAATTTCATATTAAAGCAACCGTATTTATTTGCTAACGACAAAATTTATTAAAAAACAAATTTAACGAAAATGTTAAAACAAACTAAAAGTATTTAACAGCATCTTATAAATAAATTACGAGGTACTACAAACTTAAAATAGTTATAGCATAGGTAAAAGATAAATATGGGGCCTTTATTAAGGGGATGAATTATTAAAAACTTTAATTACATATAAAGTTAAAGGAAAGAAATAGTTTTAAAAGGGCAAACTAAATCTATAGAGCAAATGTATCTGGGTCATAATTAAAATTTAAGCAATATTTTTCCTTTCTTTTCAAAATAAATTGAAAGTACAGTTTTAATTTAATTTATCGATTTAATTGTGAAAATTTAATTTTTAAAACTAATTCTATAACATTAAAATTATACATTCTTTTCGAAAAGCAATTGCCCAAGCCGCATTATTGAATTATATTATTTGCATAGCATTTCAATTATCTCATAAATACCTACAGAAAAGTAAAACAAATCCTCCTCTTATTATAGGTTATTTGAAATTTTATTTTCAATGCTTTTTGTGTACAAATATCATAAAGTGTTATCTGTAAAAACAATATTCGTAAAAAATATGATGGCAAAAATACATTTCCTCTTTTATTATCTATTCATGAAACCTGATACTTTTATATCGTTTTTGAACATTTAAATAGAAACAAATCACAAAACAAATCATTAAACATTATCATTATTACCGCTTTATTATGTTTATGGTTGGAACGAAATCCTCTCAAGCCTAATGCCGAAGCAAACAATTTCATTACCCGTATCTTAATTCCAAATTTATTAAAGTTTCAGAACTTGCTCTCTAATAGATGAAATCAGAGTAATAAATATTCATGAGATGTTTATTCTATACTAATTTAATGCATGAAGAAAATATAATGCCAACCTGAGAAATCTACTAACGAGATTAAATGTTTACGCGCGAAAGGATATTTCTTGATATTTCCATTTGGAAATTTTATTTAAAACTGTTAATAACGAATTAATTTAATTTTAAATAATATTTAGTAGTGTGATCTACAGTTTACAATTTTATTTGATACTTTTTTAATTAAAAATATACTCGACAAAGATTTTTATTGTTATGTACGTGGGTTAATACAAATAACATCTAACTTTTGAAATATGATGATCATAACATTTCCATAGTATTTACAGACCGGGAGGCAGCGATTTCTTTAGTTAACCATTTTATACAAGCTGGTTATTAAATATTTAACTGATCTTACTTAATTGATCGCGAAAAAAACTATCAACTGTTGCGATTTCGGTGGATGCAACGTCGGGAGATGTAACATCGGAAAATATGAACAATGTCCCAACTACGGATGTTTACCACCGGTCACTTTTATATTAAAGATTCGGCCCCTGATATTATTGTTATCCATTGACTTTTTGTCGCTACTTGAATTTACATACTTAAGGGATTCTGAGGATCAAAATTTTATTTTCTTTATTTATAAGCATTTTTTAAATAAATTCTTTTCTGAAAGTGGGTCTTTCTATAAAGATTTTTTTTCAAATAAAATGTTTTTAAAACTCTGAAATTAAAAATTATGTATATAGATTTATATATATATTATGTTTTTATAACACATGAACTATTTGCCTGATTTCATTGCTCTTTTTACTATCGAGTGTAGAAAAAGGTTCCTCGTATATTTGTATTCGGAATTTATAAAAATATTACTTCGAAAATTTATAAGAAATATAAAAGTAAAAACAAATAGGTTTTTTAAAGTGCTTTTAACTTCGAGGAATATATTTTCCGAATTTTACTTGAAATTAAAAATCTTGAAGATAATTTATTAAAACAATAACATAAAAACTCTGCAGAAATTTTCATAGCTTGTAGGAATATATAGAACATCAAACATTAAAAATTCAGAAAAATTCATTCTGAGATAAATAAATTTAATGTATGTAATGCATGTTAAAGTCTTTTAAAGATTTATTTATTTATTTATTTATTTTACGGGCAGTGCAGAAGTTATAGTACAGCACTAAAACTGATTTATTCATCGTACAAATTACTCTGTTTGCTTTATTTATTTTTTAAACTTTGAAGTATTTTATCAGAAGGAAAAAAAATAAAAATCCGATCTTTTGAGATATTTTATTAACACTACGTCTTTTGTGTGACCCTGAAAATGAATGATAACTGTTCCACAATCCACATTCTATAGAAAGTATATTTTAGTGAGCCTCAGAATAGCATATCATTACCTTTATGTTTGAAATAGTGGAACATTATTAATATATAATGCAAATAATTGTTCCCCATAAACCTTAAAATAACGATACATGGTTGTTCCTGTGAGCGAGCTATAAAAGCTATATCCTCCATTTTAAATTGTGAACATGCCATGGTAAGACGCAATAACATGCATAAATTACATGAAAATCCGAGTGTATGTACAAGCATTAGAGCAAAGAAAGGTGGCATACAGACAAACTGAAATCATAAACACTTTTTAACTATGTTGGGAAGTGTTGCCTTTATAACAAAAAATAATTGATAATGTTTAAAAAAACGATATATAATGATTTTGAAATTGTAGATTATAATGTTACGCGTACATAAAATAATTAAATGAATAGAAAAATAAGAAATTCTTAATTTTCACAAAATGTTTTAATAGAAAAAAAAATATTTAAAAGTTTTGAGTTAAAGAGAGCAAATATTAATCCCGATCCGGCTACTGATATATATATATATATATATATATATATATATATATATATATATATATATATCAAGATTAATTACCCATTTACTCTGAAATTTTTGTAATTGATGAAAAACAATGTAGTTTATATTAAAAATGCGATAAAGTGATATTAAAGGTTTGTATTGTGTTATTAAAGGTTCGCATGTCTTATTAAAGGTTGGAAATGCTATGTGAAGTAAAAGGTTTAAAAATTGTATTTGCAGCCAAAAATTAAATAAATATAATTATAAAATTACAGAAAAATATACTCTGAATTTTTCTTTAAATGTTAACACGTTGGTTAATCATATAAATTAGCAGTTTTGTGTTTACTTAAAATATACTTTACTAGATAATGAAATGAGCAATTAATAATTAACTATCGAATCTATAGACACAATATACCTTTTGTATTTGGGATTTTAAGAAAAGTTACGTGGATTTTAAACCTCTGAATACAGTAAGTACTAAGGTGACGGAAAATGCATATATCACTAGTAAGACATCCTATAAAATGTGATATACATATAACTTCAAGAATAAAATATTTGTGTACGTCACTAGCTTATTAAAAATATGATTGCCTTTCGGCGATCTTATATCGTTTATTTTTCTACATTCAAAAAATATATTCAAGTACTATTCTGCATTCAAGTGCAATAACTGCCAAACTTTTATTTTGTTTAAAGTAATATCATTGGAAATTTCTCCAGGTGGAACTTGTATGTTCCAGTGGAATTACCAATCAGAAATTGTAATAACCTCAGTTTTCGGTCAGATGAGAATATTACAACTCGTATGAATATTTTACTAATCATTTGACTGTGTTAATTGCCGAAACGTCAGTTGAGGCTTACTGATGTGGAGACCCGAAAAGGTGTTGGTTTCTGTCTGTTTGTCTCCGTCAGTTCCGTCTGTTTTTATTTTCCGTCTGTCTATCTGTCTGTCTGTCTGTCTGTCTGTCTGTCTGTCTGTTCCGCGATAACTGACGCAAAAATGATCCGATTAGTTTGATTTTTGGTAGGTATGTTGGTGAGGTACCCGAAATTAGCTGTATAGTTTTTAGTTACATTTCGTTCATTCGTTCGAAAAATATAGAACATTTCTTTTTAGGTCATAATGCTTTCCTATGGGAATTCAGACAATTTTAAAATTTTTCATTCGTTGAAAATAAAATGGCACATTTGATTAATGTATTTAAACGGTAAGTTATGAAGGCTAAAATTTATCAACTAAGGTCTTAAATTAGTCAAATTAATTTGAAATTTTGTTAATACATTCGTCAGATTTTTTAAATGAGGTGTATAAGTTTTGGTGCAATTTTATACATCTGTTCTAATAATATAATACATTTTATTTTATCATTTTTTGTAAATATTAAAATGCATTCATTTTTATTTTCCTTTTCAATTTAACCGTATCCTAGCAACCATATTTCAAAGAATATCAAAATGATAAAATTCGAGTAACTCAGACGATTTTGCTATAATATTTTATTCGCAAAATAAAATATTTTTGGGTGATTTTAATATTTTATTGAAATAAATGAGAATTTATTTTGGTACAAGTTACCTTTAACTACTATAGAATGATAGTCTAAACATTTTTATATCAGATATTATTAATTTTCTGGAAGAGATGTGGATTTTTCGTGGTTGAAAATTAGTATTATTTTAAAAATAGATTATAATATCTCGTACAACGAGATAGTTAATCTAAAGAAATTAGCGTAGTAAAACACATCCATACAGCCTGAAATAGTACAATTACTGGAAACTGAGATCATAAAAAGTTATCACAAAAAACACTTTATAGCGCCAAATCAAGGTTGCAATTTAGTGAACTGGCAGTGGGCACGATTATGAATGATTACACAATAGGTTTAAAAGTTTCCGAATAAGTCTATTTTGGGGAGATTTTAGTATGCTATTGCCATCGAATTAGATCAGGATGTACTTAGGTCAAATAAATATTGTACAATGACCATCAAAACGGTTTTTCCGAAACAAAAATTGTAATAATACTAGATTTCTGAAATAGGTAAATGAAATATATAGTAGATTCAGTTTACATTTCCATAAGTTACTTTTGTACACGAAGTATTATTAAACTTATCAATCAGATACGAGTGTTTCGTTGCTGGCAGGTAAGTAAATATTGCTATTTAGGTATTAGGATAACATGAAATTATTTTCGAAATTTTTGCTTATCGTAATAAAACCACTGTGCAGAACGAAATGGAAGATATACTAGAATCATTCACAGAAATAATAGGAAATCACGAATATAAATTTAATAATATTACGGAGGGTTTAGCGGGGCAGAGCCCCCCTCCCTGAAGAAATGTATATTTTTAATCTAAAAAATAGAATAAGAAGTTCATAAGAATGTCCTAATATTATTGCATAAACCGTGTTTAATTTAACGTTTCTAAGTTCTGAAACCTTCGAATTATTTTATATGCATATAAATACATATGTAGTAATTTAAATAATTTAATTTGCGGATTGCAAGATGTTAAATATTATGTGAAAACTGAGTTTAAAAAACATTGACTTTCAGAGCTGACGTCGAGGCTCCTGATCTGTAGATTTACTAGTAATAAAAATAATTTTAGTGTAATTACTCATCCACAGTTTGTTGGTGTCCCTTTAACTAATGTTTATTATGTTGTGCTGTTTCAAATAAAAATCCAGATTGGAAGGACATTGACAATTTAGGCCAAAAGTTCTAAGTTCTAGTTCCAGCCTGGACAAATTTTCGTCCAGATGGGAAAATTACTACACGTATGAATTTTTACCAATCATTCGATTGTCTTAAAAATTTAATTATAGTGTCACACTTTTTTTTAATTGAGAATTTTCGCTGCATTTCAACAACGTATTCAAATTCCGTAGCAGTTTGAATCTGGCGATGCTATAGATCGTAATTGATGCTTTTTAAATATTATCTGTGACACGAAATGGAAATGACTATAAAGAGGCCAGGAAAATATTCGTTCCAATTTTATCTGTTAGTACATTTTACACGGGAAACATTTCTAAGAAAAAAATGGAAAAATCCAAATGCAATCAATTATTCTCAAATTAAAAAAAATAATAAATTCCATACATTTCCCATAGATTGCGCTGTACGTTCCAAGCTAATGGAAAGCAACAAAAACAACAGACAAAACTCATTTGTTAAAACCTACCCACATGTTTTAACGTGCGTAATGAAATCGAGTACGGTTTATTTGTGTTTCGAACTAGAAAAGACCCACACATTTCAATATAATATTATATTGTACAAAAAAAAAAATCTTGTGCAACTGCTCATCTTGTGTTTTGATGCCTATTTGCAACTATGGCGGTACAGCGTCATCTATGCCGAAAATTCGAAACTATTTTTTTATTTGATTAAACAAAACTTTCGATTATAAGAAATATTTACTTAAAAACAGCAGTTAAAGATATATTTCATGTACAAACCTTTTTTACTTTTTAATCTTAAAAAAAAAAAAAAAAAAAAAAAAAAAAAAAAAAAAAAAAACTTAATCTTTTTTTTTTAAATAAATTAATTATTAAATAAAATAAAAACGAAAAGTTTATTCTACTTCATTTATTTCCCTTTAAATGATTCAGGGTTTCCGTTTAATTTATTTTTCCATTCATTATATTTTTCAACACATCAGTGTGTTCTAAGTAACAAAACTTCAAGAAATATTTGGACACATTCGCTGGGATTTTTGTTTTCGGCGATTAGTAAGGTTTATTTAGTAAAATTAATAGTATTTTAATAACAAAGACTAGCAAGTACAAGTAGAGTTTATGTACTTTTTATGTTTTTTATGTGTTTAAATAGTTTTCTTTTTTATAATAAAAATATTAAATAAAGGGTCATTTTACTGTATTTTTTACATATCCCATGACATTTTATTTATTTATTCTTAAAATAATTAACATTTGGGAAATCTTATCCTTACAGTTATAAAGTACATTTCTAAAAAAACTTGCAAAAATATTTCAAAATGTTCAAAATTATAGAAAAAGTATGATCTTTTAAAGTTTTCTAAATTAAGAAATTATTTTTTCAAATTTTACTACATAAATTGAATTTTTGCTCGATTAAATCATTTTTCACCATAAAATCTTTTAATGGCATGTCAATAAGATAGTATAAGATACTCAAAAAATAATAAAAGTGTATCATGTTTTCCTTTAAAAAAAATCCAGAGTACATTACAAACTAGTCGGATGTGCCAATCCCAAAATTTTCTTCTATCTCACACAGGTTTAAGCAACCAATCAAAGCAAAGAATCAGCAACCAATTTATATCGAGGTCTAATGGAATATAAAGGTTTATTAAATTCTGTGGATTAGTTCTTGAGATAAGACTATTGCTAAAATCGTGTAAATCTTACAAAATGCAACATAGTAGCGCCACGTGTTGAGAGATTTAGACCAAAAGCTAATCAACACGTCAACTAATCAACACGTAACAACTTATGACAACGTCTAACTGAATCTGAAGTTTAATAAAAATCCGTGCATCAGTTCTTGAGATATAGTTATCATGATAACAATGAAAAAAGTAGCATAGCAGCGCCACCTGCTGGGCTATTTACACCAAAACGTAATCATAATATATTTATCTTGTTGGACAACCCTCCGGCGCTTTCCCTAATATACACCAAATATAATGAAAAATAAGAGCATTTGAAAAAGGACTGGGCATAGCAAAATAAAAGACCTGGGGTGAATTGTGTTTAGCAGAACGTAACAAGGGATTTTCTTTCTACACAAGACCTCCCATGTGTATGTTAGGCAATAAAAAGAACACTCGCACAAAACGAAAGATGAGCTAAGTGAAAGGGACATTAGAAGCACCCGAATATATGTTTAGTTACACCATCTCGTTAAAATACTCAGGTGTACAAAATCACAGCTGTTTTTGCTCATATTTGGGTGGTCGTGAAATACAAAGCAAAAAAATTCCTGGGATGCGGAGAGCAGTGGTTGTTGTGAAAAATAATTGGAAAGAGGTGCAGCTTAAGGCGTGTAAAGGGGATAATATTTTGCCCGTTCAAAGGGGAAGTTATAAAATGCAGGAAAATAATAATAAGAAAAATCGTAAGTCCAGGTAAGCGTCATTGCATGACAGAAAAGAAATAACAAAAAAAAATATTGTGTAACCAATCACGGAATAGTTTTTGTATTAAAAATATCCAATAGCATCGTCAGGATGGATATATGTAAAAATTCGTTTTAAGATTGGTTTAAGGAAATTTGGGAGAAAGATTGGAGGGAAATCAGAGAGAAAGAAAGGGAGAGGCGAAGAAAAAAAAGGATCACTTTACGATTATTTTTTTTGAGTAGTGAATCGTGAGCAGTACTTAGAGATGTGCGCGTTTTTTTAGTGAACAGAATATACTCTTGTGTGTAGAAATCCTCTAGCAAAGATGAATGCCAAGCAACCCCTCTTAACTCTATGGATATTGGGTAAGCAAGTTTTATACATCTTTTCTACTTCAGCATGAATTATTTAAATCATCTTTTATTTTAAAGTAATTGATTTTGAGAAATTGAAAGGGTTTATTAGAAGAATTCTAGGGAAAGTGACATGTGTTTTAAGTTCAAAATTTGTATCAACATTTCCTGATGACCATAAAGTAACTGTGAATTAAGGTGTTTAATGAATATTTTTAAATAATTGGACAACGTATTTGTTTTCCATAAATTTCTGTTCTCTTGATTAATGTGTATTTATTAATGATTATTTTCCACTTGAATAAAAGCATTACAAATTCATAACACCTTGTGATATTTTAGTTTAGCATGTTTTATTAGGAAGCTTTTTTGCAAGCTTATTTTATAGTAATGTTTTGAGAAATCATGTCATGGGAACAAAGTGAAATTCTTTCATGATAATTAATAATTTATATAGAGAAATCGTAAATTCAATTAATAGGGATAAAGAGTGTCCCAACAGTGGTGCTATCTTTGACCAGGTACATCTTTTCAGAGATAGTATTTAAACGAAGCCAATTTTCTTTTTTTTTTTATCATTAATGTCAATAACATTGTAACTATAAATGTTGCGTAAATTAATTATTTGTTTTGCATATTAATGTCACTTTTCCCTAAATAAAGGTTATTCAGATCGGAGTACTCGCGTTTTTTTCTCTGTGTATTAATGATTTTTCAAACAGTAATTTCTTTCACTTTTATATTATGCTCTCATATTACACGAATTTACTGAAATGCTTCATATTTATTATGATATAGGAAAATTTATGCAAATTATGTCCACTTTCTTGGACAATTTCATATTCTAGTACCAATTTTATTCAATGCATACGTATTATAGACTGGAATGATACTATCTAAAAAAAATTTCCTTTAACTATTTTCCACTTACTCTACTGTTACATTTTGTTGTATTTATACATTGAATTTTGTCTACCTTTTGATTTTCCACTTCGTTAAATCTATTCATAACATTTTATTCTATACGTTTTATTTACCAATTTTCACATCAAGTTTATGCCCATTCTCATCTTCTCTAAATTTAATTTAATTTCACTTTAAATTTTCTTTCCATATTAAAATTACATGCTTCCACGATGTATTTCATGATCGAATACTCTCACTATTCTGTATGTATATTACTTATGATTATTGTTTATGCTTAGAAATACTATCCATTTTTTTTTCAAAATTTTGGTAATATATATATATAATTCTCTATCTTTAATTTTCTTTATTGCAATTTTTTTTCTTCCTTTTCAACTTGATTCAATTAATAGGGATAAAGAGTGTCCCAACAATCTCAAGGTCTAACATAATCTGAAGTTTGATGAAATTCCGTGCATTAGTTCTTGAGATATAGCTATTGTAAAAATTATGAAAAAAGTGGTATAGCAGAACCACCTGTTGGGATATCTAAACCAAAATACAATCAGCGTCTATTTATGTCAAGGTTTAACTAAATCTGAAGTTTGATCAAAATAACTGCATTAGTTCTTGAGTTAGAGCTATTGCGGGAATCACAAAAATGCAGCATAGCAGCTCCACCTGTTGGGCGATTTTCACCAAAAACTAATCAGCACCTATTTATATTAGGGACTAACTGAATATAAAATTTTATTAAATTTCGGGCATTATTTCTTGAGATAGAGTGCCCACAAAATTTTCACATACAGACATCAGAGTCACAGACAGACGTTTTCTAAAAACAGTCAAATCGTGTTCAGGACATTCTAAAACATATAAATCCGTCGAAAACCGGAAGTCGAAAATTTTCATTAATCCAATACTTTCTTCTTGTAAAGATAGAAGAAAGTAAAAATATATCTGAGCGTATAACTTGTATTTTATTTACATTTTCTTCTAAACACTGTCACCGCCTGCAAAACTAAAATTCCTTTTTATAAGCACAAATATTGCATCTTATATTTAACTAAAGAATAACGCATATAAAGTTCTTCTCTTTTCAACGAAATTTCCAATCTTTCAGTTTCTGAGACTTGATGAATCAACTTGACAAAATAATTCTCTTAAAGAAAGTGGTGTTGACATTGTCACGACAGTAACGTAAGCTTTTTTGAAGGTACTTCAGACGATTCGTCATGAATCACTTTAGAGTATCATCGTCCTCAAGACTGGCGCCAGACCACTTATTGCCATAATTCACTCAGGAGCTGGCAATAAAGAAGGTATTAAATTTAATTCATAGATTTTAAAATAGCCTTCGGTAAGATTAGCATATACGTATCAAATATATTTTCTGTTTAAGATAATTTTTTTTTGCCTCTATAAGGTTCTGAACTTTAATATATATTGGAAATGTCGGATAATAAATTGTTTTGATTTTATAGCAAAATTTCTGTATTTATCTGCTCGTCAGTATTTTTTACATTTCCTTTACATTTCTGTACTTTTTCTTTATATGAATCTTGCATATAAATTTTAATAACTTGAAATATTTTTAAAACTTTTTAATAATTTATTATAATTTGTTATTTTCTAAGAATCTTTTAATCACTTCAATAAGTGATAAAACATTTTTTAATTTAACATTCTAATTAGTATATAATACTTTATTTCCCACAGAGTGATTTCCCTTAACTGCATATTCAGTGAACAATATTTGAAGGAGAATTATATTTTAAACCTCACTTTTTAAAATTAGATTTTTATAATTAAGCTCTTTAAGATGCTATTCCATATGCAGCAGATATGAATGGAAATTTACAAGTTATTGTTGTAAAAAAGTCTATAATAATCAACAAAAGGATAATATCAAAGAAAATATTTGAGCTACGGATATATTTTTTTAATAATTAATCCTAAATTACTTTAAATGGAAACATTCATCATTCCCCATTTGGGTCACTATTAGATTGTGTTACAATAAAAACAACAAAATAATGATAAAATTTACTTAAAATTTAAATTTTGAAATATTTAATATGGATTAGTAAGCCCATTCCAAAAATTTACATAACTAAGATTTTCCTTTTCAATTATAATTTGTCTTAAAAGGCTAAACGAAAAAAAAATACTTTTATTCAAATTATCTTAATCTATAATTGTTTGTTTAGTTTACTATTGGACTAATACAGCTGTTTCACAATATTAAAAAATGCGCAGTAAACTGATAAAATATATAGACACTTGGAAGACATATAAGTATTTTGTACGTACTGAGTGCCCGCCGATATGGAAGTCTGCAATAGAAGATATAGGGGAAGGTGGCCTAAAATGATCCCTTTAAGGGAAAAACTTGTGTAAAATATCATAACTGTTTAAATAAAATTTTGGCCATTTGCTAGTATATTTTACATTATCTTTTGCATTATAGACACATTTTACTATTATTTTAAACCCAAATTAAGCAATGAAAAAAATAGATTTTTTAAAAAGTGGCAAAAGGATCATTTTACCCTCACCAAAGGGCAAAATGATCCTTCATTAAAAAATAATTGTAAATTGTTTTTTATCGGCAAAATAAAGGATATAAAAGTAATTATGACAATACTTGAGTGTAATTCACATCTAAAAACATACTCCATTAAGTAAACCAAGTCATATTTCTGTACATGAAAGACTGTAATCTAAATAATTATGAGAGTTTGTGCCTACCTTATGAAAGATGTTATAAAAACAAAATTTTCAAATAATTCTATTCAGACGCGTAATACTGCAATCGCTTGTATACCGTCATTGGTTCTTCTTTACGTATCACAACTAGTTTATGTGTTACACTGTAGATAGCGCGACCTGTCTGGAAGAAAACATGTGTGGATCGTTTTGCCTGTTAGGATCATTTTAGGACAACTTCCCCTACATTTCAGTTTGCATCACAGCAAAATTTAACATCTTGAATACCAGTCATTTCAGATAAAATGGAAATAGTTCAAATAGAAAAATACGATCCGTTTTCATAATAATGTATACGATATATGCGTGAAAATATATAAGGAAAAATGTATTTGAATGTGTAATCTTTTTACTTTGCCATTCGCTAAAAGCAAACAATATATTTTAAACACCACACGGACATTTTTAAAAATGTATCCCTGAATATTTTATTCTTCTTATTATTTCACTTACTTTTAAGCGACATACTTTATCGCATACTATTATTTAATTTTATCAAGGCAAGCCAAAAAAAGTCCTTTTAAAGTGCACAGATATTCAATTTCTGTTTAATGAAATAATAAGACAACAATTCTTCTTCTACATTTTTTCCAACCTTTCAGTTTCTAAGCTTTCTTAATCAGCTTGACAAAATAATTCACTTAAAGAAAGTGGTGGTGACATTGTCATGACAGTAAAATAAAGTTTTTGAAAATACTTCAGAAAGTTCATCATGACGCATTGCTTGTACTTGAGGATATCATCATAGACAAGTATTGCGACATACCTCTTTGTCATAATTCACTTAGGAACTAGCACTAAAGAAATATTTTCAACTTAATTCATAAAGTTTACAAAAACGGTCTAAAAGACAAACACATGAAGTCAAATTTCAATTTTCTTTAAAAATAAATTTCAAATATTCACTTCCAAACAGTTTACAATAATGCATAGTGAGATAGTTTTAAAAAAAAAATTAAGTGTGTCATCGGTGTTTTGTAGTTATCTTGAGCAATAACAATTATTTTTTTTCTTACCTTACGAATTTAAACAAATGCGCAAAATGTTACAAAAGTACAGCGTTGTATTTTCGCTGCATCTACATTTTTACTTTACAATGTTTTGTGTGATATAGATACATTTTTTTCGTAGATAAATATCCCGTGCTATGAATTCATTTTCTCGATAATTTATAAGTAAAAATTGTGTGTATTTTACCGTGAAATATATCATTAAACCCTCTTTTATGCTCAATTCAAATATTTCAAGAATTCTTATGAATAATGAATTATCATTAATGTAGTATATGAATTCTTATGAATTCTAATAAATTATGAATAAATTTCTGAATTATTAGAAATAACTTTTAGGAAAAAATGATTTAAATAATTATTGGCAGGTTATGCGTCATTTTAGTTATTCATTTTATTTACAAGGTATTAGTACAAATAAAATCATTCATTAAATAATTATAAATTTATATTTCATACAATGGAGAAAATTGGGACACTTTTTGTTTTGTAACTTTTACTTGACATATTTCCTTCATATTACTATAAATCTACAACTAATTACACCAGAAAATAACAGAATATGCATTATATAGGTCTAAGGTTGTTTGCAGAAACCATCTACTTTTTTGCTCAACAACATTCTTCAAGGCTTTCAAGTATTAAATCAAAGTAAGTATTTTTATTGCCCATTATTCTCTCATCTAATACATTTTTAAAATAAGCAAATACAATTTCTGAATATATTATTGGAAATGGGTTTCAAAAGGTATTTAGCAACTGAAAATATACCTAAGCCTAATCATTTTAGTGACTAAGAAAATTTCAGAAGTATATCATCGTTCCCTCATAATTCTAAATAAATGAGGCAATGATCTGAATCTACTTATACCTGAATTATATAATAAAATAAGATAAACGGTTAATCTGTCTTGGCGAAATTTCACTTGGACTCATTAAATAAATAAAAAAATAACACGCACTTTTCAGAATTTAATAATATATGTGTTGTTTCTATGTGGCAGATATTTGATTTAATTCACTATAGGAAATTTCTGAAAAGAAATATATTTATTTGACTCAAAAGAAACTGGATGTTTGGCAGCAATGAACAGAAACCATTACCACTCTAATACTGTATGTAACAAGTATAATTTACGTTTAATGTTATCAGGAAAATAACAAAATCACGCATAAAATAAGATGCTACGTAATTATAGTCGTCCGAGGAAATCAGACATCGTGATTTTAAATTCATTTGGCATAAGAAGGACCAGAATAAAATTATAGAGCAGAATTAATATAGAGATGGTAAGGAAAGAGATAAATTCGTTTTTTTTTTTCTTCCTGAATCCAAACCCGGCGATTTCAAATACGAACAGGAATAATTTTGTGTCATCAGCGCCAGAATTCGATAGCAAAAGTATGCAGTAAAAAATTGTAAATAACTTTATCAAATTTTTTCAAGATTAATCTTCTTCTCATTTAAAAATCTTCTTAATTCGAAATAAGTAATAATTCTAGATACTCCCTCATAACAATGTTTCGTGATTTTTATGTCACTGAAGATCTCTTTTAAATAGCAATTTTGTTTTTTATAAACAACCACAGGAAGAATTCTTTAAAAGTTACAATTCTTATTCTTTTAAAATGTCATTGTAGAATTATAGCACAAAGACACGGATTCTACTTTCTTGTAATTCTGGAAAAGGACTTTAAACAGAAACCCAGTATAGGCAAGGGGTCTCCTACAGTTTCTTTATGTTTCTAAAACGGACCGTGCAAAGATTCAGAATCGGCTTCATAGACCAATTCATAGGCATTAATTACAAATCCGTTTCCTTTCAAACATATTTCTAAAAGATTGTAAAACGTTTTAAGAAATTTAGACAACATTCAAGTTTGTCAAATATCAAATTTTTATTCCCTTTTTCCAATTTGTGAATATAAAAATTTTCAGGTTGAAACCAAACCCACCAGAGTAAGAAGAATAGTATAAAAATAAAGCACGAGACAGTTTCAAGACCTGGTTCACGGGCTCGTGCTGAGCATTTCTCATATCTTGATAGGGCACTTTCAAATTGAGAATTTTCTCTTCTCATTTAAAACAGTGGTACTCACTAAAAGGTTTGTAAAATTTTGTAAATCACCTGAAAACGCAAAGTCACTTTATCGCACATTAAACAAAATTGAGTTTTCGACATATCATACATTTAAGTTTTTATTATAACTATGGCATCAAACCCGGCCTTTTCGGGATAGAGAATATATGTGAAAATCATTTTTTTTTTTTAACTCTAATAAATTTTTTTCACTTAGTATATTTTTTATTGCCACCTAACAATACCAAAGAGCAATTTTATATGAAATATGTCAATTATATATTCAAATAAAATTTTGAAATTTCTTACAGTAGTAATTTCGTATTGGCCTCATGCCAGAAGTTAATAGTCAAAGAAATCGCTAAAAATTCCGTTATCTACATCAGTTTTTTTTATTCTGATAATTTCAGCGGTTTAAAGCGCTTATTTCAATTACATGTCTGTTAAATTTGTGCTTTATTTATACTATTTTATTTATTGCTTAGTGAAGTTTTAATTTCATTATTGAATATTATCTGGAAACAAATGCAGAACTATTTTTATGTTTAAAATGAAAACAGTTTAATATTTTGTAATCGTCTGCAAGAGATAGATATAGATTTTTTTTTTTTTAAATCATGCTTGAATTATAATTTATATGCTGTAATAAATGAGTATATTGCGATACAGTTTTCATACAAATTGCATTTGAAAGGAGATTTTTTTTCCTATATAACGGTAAATTGAAAATATGCGATGTTTAGAAATTTAAAAAATTGCATTAGCAAAAATCACAAAACTGAAATTTCACCTGAAAGTGTTGCCATTCGCAAAATGACGTCAGCGCTACGCACGAACACGTTTGTCCTTTATAATATAGATATAGAACACAGCTCTAAGATATAAAAGCGACAACATTCCGTTAGTTTCGGAAATCTTCAAAGAAGGTATCCATTGTTCTTTTCTCCTTGTTACATGTATTTTCCCCTTTCCATTAACGCATCGTATCTGGTCTGTTGATTTCCCATCCACATTAGTAGCTCAATAAGAGAATGTCTCTATCGTTGGCCTTTTTTTTTATTATTATTTCTCATTTTCTTGTGTCCCATTTCTTTTCTATCATGTATTTCGTACGAATGACTGACACATAATATATAAGTTTAGTAGGTTCTGCGAAAGAATTTGTAATGTTGGACTGATAATTTTGCTTGAACCATTCTTAGCTTCCATATGAAAATAATGTAAAAATATACGGTATTTTGTCTGAAATTGTGAAACAATATTTTATTCTGAAGTTCATAGTAAAGTGTAGGATTCTTTTATTTTTTATAAATTATTACTTTTTTGTACAGCTCTATGTGTAATACTGAAATTATGATCACTAGACACGTGTATATCTGCACTACCGTCTATGAACAATTAGCTGTAAAATACGAAATAGTTTTTCACGTGATAAACACGATTATACTTCCTACGATTTTCAGCAATTAGTGTAGAATCACATGCTCTCAGAGATATAATTATAACAACTTTCTAACTATATACACAAATTTAAAAAAAGAAATTAAATTCTTTCTTTTCTATCTTTAACTCTCTTTTTCAATTAACGTATCGAATCTGGTATCTCTATTTCTTATTCATATTAGTCATTCCATAAAAAAATGTCATTCTCGTTGGTAATGTTTCTTTGTTTCACATTTTTGTTCTAATTTCTATTTTGTATGAATGAAAGACGAATAAATAAGGAGTTTTTTTTTTTTTTTTTTTTTTTTTTCGAAAGAATGAATAATATTAAACTTATAAATAGGTGAAAAAAATATTATTTTCCGAATGAAAATAATTTATAAAATATAGACTATCTTGTGTTAAATTGGCAATGTATTCTATTTTGTTGTTTTTATTTAATTTTTATGGTACGCAAAAGTAAGGTAAAACCTTATATTCGGGTGAAAACCGGATATGTAAGATTAATTCAATTTGAAAAGCCCTAGCAAATCTTGTGGGTGGTTATATATATATATATATATGCAAATTTTATCTAAAAAACGACTCTAACGATTTTGTCGAAATTTCGTATCCTACCGTTTTGGGGCACCAGAAAACCATTGGGCTAGGTCACATGTTTGAGAAAATTCGATTAGTGGGTCATTTTGGGTCATTTTGAGTCATGGTCTAGCTAATTGTATCTAAAAAACGGCTCAAACGATTTTGACGAAATTTTGTATCCGACCATTTTCGGACACGAGAAGACTATTGGGCTGGGTCACATGTTCGAGAACTTTCGATTAGTGGGTCATTTTTGCGTCAAATTGGGTCAAATTAATTTTATCTAAAAAACGGCTCTAACGATTTTGATTAAATTTAGTATCCTACGAGTTTCGGGCACGCGAAAATCATTGGGATAGGTCACATGTTCGAGAAAATTCGATTAGTGGGTCATTGTGGGTCAAGATCTAAAAAGCGGCTGAATTTACACTAAATTTTGCATCCAATGGTTTTCGGGCACGAGAAGACTGTTGGGCTAGGTCACATGTTCCAGAAAATTCAATTAGTGGGTCATTTTGGGTCATTTTGGGTCATGGTCAAGCTAATTGTATCTAAAAAACGGTTCAACCGATTTTGACGAAATTTTGTATCCGACTATTTTCGGGCACGAAAAGACTATTGGGCTGGGTCACATGTTCGAGAACTTTCGATTAGTGGGTCATTTTTGGGTCAAATCGGGTCAAATTAATTTTATCTAAAAACGGCTCTAACGATTTTGATTAAATTTAGTATCCTACGAGTTTCGGGCACGCGAAAATCATTGGGATAGGTCACATGTTCGAGAAAATTCGATTAGTGGGTGATTTCTGGGTCATTGTGGGTCAAGATCCAAAAAGCGGCTCAATTTACACTAAATTTTGCATCCAATGGTTTTCGAGCACGAGAAGACTGTTGGGCTAGGTCACATGTTCGAGAAAAGTCAATTAGTGGGTCATTTTGGTCATGGGTCATTATGAGTCAAGCTATTTTATCTTAAAAACGATTCAGAGGATTTGAAATAAATTTAGCACCCTACAGGTTTAGGGAACAAGAAGACTATTAGGCTAGGTCACATGTTCGAGAAATTTTGATTAGTGGGTCATTTTGGTCATGGGTCATTATGGGTCAAGCTATTTTATCTTAAAAACGGCTCAGACTATTTACACTAAATTTTGCATCCTATGGTTTTCGGGCACGAGACGACTGTTGGGCTAAGTCACATGTTCGAGAAAATTCAATTAGTGGGTCATTTTGGTCATGGGTCATGATATTTGAACTCAAATTTAATTTTGACCGAGCATAGCTCGGTCTTCCCTGCTCGTTTCGCTTTAACCAAGAAGACGAAGCAGCCATTAAGGCATGTCTGTACTGGCCTCTGTGTAGTTGCTTTTCTATCCTACGTGGGTTAAAAAGGACATTGGAAAACAATAATTTAAGATCCTATAAACAAAGTTTGAAGGAAATACAGCGAAAAATACTTTGACAAGGTGTGATTATGATTTTTTTTTATAAAGCTGATAAAGAGGTTGAACTTTTTTACTGCAAAATCTTAAATTGTAATGAAGGTAATTATCCTTTTGTCTTTAAATATTAAATCATTAGACTTATAATTGAAATACTATACGTTTAATGTCTCAGTTAAATTTGTTCCTTCTGAAACGAGTCTAAACTTTTTCATTTCCACTAAGATTAACATATACATGAGGTATTATTCAACGGATGGGATAAGGCGTGATGATTTGACTATTTCTTCATAATAATGTGATGAACTGTCTTGTATTTAAAATGATTATGTGACAGAAGGATGAATACAGAGTATAAACGGGAAGTTAATTAAATTCTATTGGTGTTTCTGCCTTGAAAATCCAACTAATAATAAGTTATGCAGTTTTACCCCACTTTACCTCTACATATTATTTTTCTGAATGATTTTTATGCTTTCCAAAACTACATTTTACTAGGTTTTTATTCCAAAACTACAATATATAAGAAAATTAATTTATTGTTGGCTTTATCCCTTTTAATTGTAAATGTACTTAGCAGACGTAAGATAAGAAAGCTAGAGAATATAATAATATACTCACTATGTGAAAGGTATTTTGCATGTAACATGACAGATGTCTTTCTCAAAAAACTTTCGAATACACAATGCACTCTTACCTTCTATTGGATATCAAGTAAATTGATGTTTCACAGAAGATACCAGAAATCATATGATTAATTGTCTTGCACTAAATGTAATTTTATAATATGAACTGTATAATGCTGATTATAGTGACATTTGTATGACATGTTTAATGAAAAACTAACAATAAAACGTTTCATTAAAACACGACATTATAAATTGCAAAATAAATAAATAAATAACAGTTTAGGCAGTAATTCAGAGGCATATGTATGACTTATCTGTATGTGGAAAGTTCAAAAAGTAGAACCGTTTCAAAGTAAAGCAATATTTACCATAAATGTCTAATAATATGTCACCTTTACGGCCATACATAGGTCAAACCCTGAGGTGAAAGCACACGTCGGTTTTTACCTAACATGGATATTATATTATAAGTATTTTTCATTATAAGAATTTACATCAGTTTCATACTTTTAAACTCTGGAATAAATGAAACATAAGAAATGTGAATATTTGTGTCTACGTAAGTAGTTGCGAATTGCTTAGCATATGCAAAAGCTATTGTCGGAGCAAAGCTCCGTTCTTCCCTTGAAAATTACACTTTTGTTGACACGATGGCGCCCAAAATATTAGTCGCATTAACACCAAATTGGACAGGAAGTCGATAGTGCCAAAATCTCGCCGGGGATTGAAAATCAGAAATATTCGTCAACTGTAACGCCCCGAAACGTGTGCCCTAAAATATTCGATTTTCCCACAGAGATAACATTTCGATTGTTTGAATTATTAATTAAAACATTAGCTCCATTGATGTAACTTATGTATTTTAACTTAATTGGGTTTCACATATTACTGACGTACAAATTTGTGATTTATGGTATACATTGACTTTTAGAAGTTTTACTTCATACAATATTTTTTATACAACCCCCTTATTTTTTTTTCCTGCGAACTGATAGGTAACGAAATTGACATCATATTCTTTGTAATTTACAAATCGGTGTAATTCGGTTTGAATTTAACATTTAAAAAAAGAAAAGAAATCGAATACGAATTTGTGTACTTATGGGTTTGCCGCATGCTAACATATAATAACCAAAGAAATCGAGAAAAATATAATGTCATGTATGTATTCATTATATGTATGTATTTTTGTGTTTGCATGTATGAAAGTTTGTATAAGGAAATTTCCACTTCCATAATCTGGTTTGCAGACAATTGTTATATTTTTGTGTCAGATCGAAATTTATGCTAGTACCAATAACAAAAAAATAAGCTAGTTACCCAGGTAAAAAAATCAGCTAGAAACCTTTAAAAATTTAATGATTTTGAAGGTATTTTGCAGGAAAGTGAAAACTGCAGGTTTCCTTCAGGAAATATTACAGGTTTTTTAAAGGTTTTATTCAGGATTATTTTAGCACGCTTATAACCTTCAAATTACCTTCACTGACATAGCAGATCTTCTTAAATCATTGTTACGAAATCCTTGATCACATGTTCTGTGGGCGGGGTTATGCTCACGGCGCGCGTTACGTAATGTGACGTAACGTCGAACCGATTAGAAAACAGTTTTGTATTTTTCAGTTGGAATAATTTGTATCGTGAACAATGGAGCTTCTTGGCGGCTCTCCTGAAATTTAATAGTTTTTCAGTCTAATAATTATTTTTAATTTACTTTTGTGTTTAATGTGCTGTCAAATAAAATATGAAAAGACATCAAGACTATTATGAATCTATCATCCTCACACCTCTCCCAGAATGTGTATTTATTGTGTTTCTTCTTCAAAATTACGTTCTTCCTGACTGCATCTGCTGCTGCTGATTTATCATTCTTTTTTATGGTGCGGAAACCCGCGAAATCAAGAAATTGTTCCGAATTTGTTATGGACGTGAATATATAGGAAAAAATATTAATTGGAAGTTTCTTTTTTCTCTTCTCGTGGACTATGCTCGGATAAAAGGTACTGTAAAAACTTTTTATTATTATTATTATTGTTATTCTAAAATGGAAAAAGTCGATAAGTTAAAATCAAAACGTAAGCTTGCTCGAACTTCATGCACTAAATTAATTACTTCTATCGATAGATTTATGGAAAGTATTGATACTCAAAGTGACAATGATAAATTTAAACTGTCTGAATATTTAATAAATTTGCAAGAAAAACAAGATGAGCTTAAAAATTTAAATGAAAAAATTGAAGAATTAATAGATGATTCAACGGAATTTGAGAACGAAATTCAAAAGTCACTTGAGTATGAGGAAGCTATATCTGATTCGAAAACCAATATAAGAAGTAAATTAAAGCAATTCAAGGCCGAGCAAGCTGAATCCTTGAAAAGTAATAATAGTACTTCTAATTTAAATAATGCATCACAGAATCCTGTCAATTTGCCAAAACTAGACATAACCACCTTTAGTGGTGATTCAAGTAAATTCTTGGAATTTTATAACAGTTTTGAAAGCGCTATAGATTCAAATGAATCATTAACAACAGTTGATAAATTTTTATATTTGAAATCTTTCTTAACCGGTGAAGCTTACAAATCAGTAGCTGGTTTTGCGTTAAAAGAAGAAAATTATAAATCTTGTTTAACTTTATTAAAAGAAAGATACGGAAAACAAGACCAGTTAATTAGTTGTTTTGTTAATAAATTATTAGAAATCGAACCTGTTAAATCTTCATCAAATATTAAGGGTCTCAGACATATTTATGATGAAAGTGAAGTCAGTATTAGGAATTTGCAATCTATGGGTATTGCTTCAGATAAATTTGGATATATATTAATACCTATTTTGTTAAAACAATTGCCACATAATTTAGTGGTAGAATTTCACAGAAAAAGGGATCCTAAGAAAATGGGTGATGTAGGGGAATTAATGAAATTCATCAAGTTTGAAATCGAATCTAGGGAGGCTGCAAATCTGGTGTCAGGAATTTCGTTGAAAGGTCAGGAAACGTTTCGTTCGAAAGCTGAATATTCTAAAGAGAAATTTAAAGTAAAAAATAATTTCCCGACATCAGTTGCATTAAATACTGTTACTAAAGGTGTTTGCATTTTTTGCAATTCTAATACACATACTGGATTAGGATGCAAAATCTTATCCAATGAATAAAAAAGATTTAAGTTAAAGAAAGACGGACGTTGTTATAAATGCTTTTTCAAACACTTACAGTCAGCTTGTAAAGTAAAAATTCAGCCATGTCAAACATGTCAAAGCACCCAACATAATCACTTATTTTGCCCACAAACAAAATGTAAAAAATTGGTTGAAAATCAAGATTCAAAATTAAAACAAGTTAGCCAAAATCCTGAAAACGAAACAGTAATGCAATCTATTCATAAGTCAAAAAATTTGAGGAATAATTATATCACTCTACTGCAAACAGCTTGTGTTCAGGTGGAAAGTGGATCTAAAAAATTATTTGCCAGAATACTATATGATTCTGCTTCCACAAAAACCTTCATTCGGAGTGATTTGGCAAAGGCATTAAATGCCAAAATCTTAAGAAAAGAAAAACTTTTCTTTTACACATTTTCTAACAGAAATCCTACAGAAAAAGAATTTGAATGTGTATTAATAACCTTGAAAAGCAGATATCATCCGTATAATTCGGTTAATGTTGAGGCATTAATTACGGATGAAATCTGTGGTACCCAATTATGTCAAAATATTAATCCTCAGGTTCAAAACCTTATTTCAAAGGAATATCAATTAGCTGATTTATTCGAGGTAAATTTACCAGTTCAAATTTTATTAGGAGCTAATTACATTTATGAAACATTATGTGGATCGCTTACCAAAATAAACAAGCAATTATACTTTCAAACGTCTATTTTCGGAACAACATTAGTTGGACAAATGCCAGATAATTCTTCGATGAATTCTATTTCTTGTTTAAATGTAATTTGTTATTCGAAAGAAAGAGATTTAACATGTTTAAATGTTTCGGGTGAAAATTTAAATACACAATTAAAAGCATTTTGGGAACTTGAAGCAATTGGTATTATTGAAAGTAATGAAAAGAAAATTTCTAATTATGAAGTAATAAATAAGTTTCAAGAAAACTTAAAATTCGTGAATGGCCACTATGAAACACGTCTTTCATGGAAAAATTCTCGTGATTTGCTTAAAAATAATATTGAAGTAGCAAAAAAGCGGTTTTCTAGTTTGGAAAATAAATTCCTGAAAGATGAGTCTTTATTCAAAGAATACAATTCTATTTTGCTTGACCAAGTTAATGAAGGTATAGTGGAATTGTGCCCTAAAAAGTTTTCCGAGAATAACTGTTACTACATGCCCCATAGACCTGTCATCCGAGAGGATAAAATTACAACAAAAACTCGGATTGTTTTTGATGCTTCCTCTAAACAAGCGGATTCCTCATCTTTAAACGAATGCCTGAATCCGGGTCCTAACTTGAACCCAAATGTTCTGGATATTATTTTAAAATTCCGATTACACAAAATTGCCCTTTCAGCTGACATTGAAAAAGCCTTTCTCCAGATATCTATAGCGGAAGAAGATCGCGATTATTTAAGATTTTTATACTATGAAGATTTTGACAAAAATAAAGAAATTGTCCCCTATAGAATGACTAGGGCTACTTTTGGTGTCACCTGCAGTCCGTTTATCCTTGCCTGTACTATCAAGAACCATATCAATAAATATAAAGACTCTCACAAGAAAACATTTGAAATCCTTAATTCGTCCCTTTACGTAGATGACTTGTTTACCGGAGAAAATGATGTTGTAGAGGCTTTTAATTTATCTAAAGAAGTTGTTGATATTTTGAAAGAAGGGGGAATGAATTTAAGAAAATTTGAAACTAATTCCGAGGAGCTTAGGAAAAGATGGATTGATAAGAGCATACCTATTTCTAATTCCGATCCACCAAATAACTCACTAAAAGTATTAGGCTTAACTTGGAACAATAATGAAGATATTTTGGGACTAGAATTACGTCCATTGTTATCAAAATTAAATAATGATTCTTGTACAAAACGGAATGTCTTGAAAATTGCAGCTATGTTGTTTGACCCGGCTGGGTTAATCACTCCTTTTATTATTCGAATTAAATATTTATTGCAACAATTATGGGTAATGGGCATATCATGGGATGAAAATTTTTCTGGTGAGTTAGAAAATGAATGGAAAACTTGGATTTCAGAAATACAGGATCTCTCACAACTGAAAATTCCCAGATATTATTTTAGCACCCTGATCATGGAAAAGGAGGGTCTTCAGTTACATATTTTTACAGATGCTAATCCCAAAGCCTATGGCGCAGTAGTATACTTACGATATCAAACATCTAAAGAAAAATTTAAAACTAGTTTTGTCATGTCTAAATCTAGAGTTGCCCCCTTAAAGAAATTAACTCTCCCACGTCTTGAATTGATGGGAGCAGTTATTGGTGCAAGACTTGCAAATTATCTTAAAAATATTCTCCAGGTATTCCAGTTTGTTTTCTGGACAGATTCTGAAATTGTCCTTTATTGGATAAAAGGATCAAAAGAAAAATGGAAACCATTTGTCGCGAATAGAATTTCAGAAATTCATGACTTGTCTGATCCTAGTTTATGGAGACATTGCGAAGGCAAACTTAATCCTGCCGACCTACTCACTAGAGGTTGTTCAGGAAAACAATTGGTCAATTCTCAAAAAATGGTGGTACGGTCCCGAATTTCTTTCCTTACCTGAAGATCAGTGGCCCATAGTTAAAATACCCGCAACTCAAGTGTCTAATGTTTCTGAAGAGCGGTCTCGAAAAGCAGAAATTATTTCTTGTGTAGTTAATACAAATAACGCTGATAAAATTCAAATTTTAAATTTGTCAAGGTATAGCTCACTGAAGAAATTGTATCGAGCAACTGCATGGGTATTTAGATTTATTTTTAATATAAAACTAAAAGCAGAAAAACGAAATCTTGCAGAGTTATCAGCTGATGAAATAAAAAAATGCCGAAAATTTTTGGGTAAAACTTGTTCAAGAAGAAAGTTTTCCTGAGGTTATAAAATGCTTGAAGCTTAACAAAAATATCCCTAAAGAATCCAACCTTTTGCAACTAAATCCTGTGTTGTCTGAAGAAGGATTACTCTTGGTACGAGGGCGGTTACAAAAGGCTAACTTGCCAATTTATGATAGACATCCTATCGTGCTTCCTCCCAAACATAAATTTACTGAATTGATTATTAAAGATTCCCATGAAAGGGTTTTGCATGCAGGAGTATCAGACACACTGGTACAAACTCGTGAAAAGTTTTGGATTTTGAGAGGTAGACAGTGCATAAAATCAGTCCTCAACAACTGCACAATCTGCAAGAAATTTAACATACGTCCTGGTCAACAAGTAATAGCACCTCTTCCAGGTGACCGCATTAACGAAGCACCCCCATTTTCCGTTACAGGCCTAGATTTTGCGGGGCCCCTATATGTGAAGGGGAGTGAGAATAAAAATTACATCTTATTGTTTACTTGCGCTATCACAAGAGCAATTCATTTGGAGCTTGTGAAAGACATGTCAACTGCAGAATTTTTATTAGGATTTCGCAGATTTATTTCAAGAAGAGGACTGTGTGAAATCTACTCTATAATCTACTCGGACAATGCGAAGACTTTCAAAAGAGCCGAACTTGAATTAAAAGAAATGTGGAAAGCTATCCGCCATCCGGACGTAAAAAAGTTTTATGCCGATCGGGGAATTTCTTGGAAATTCATTGTCGAACGTGCTGCCTGGTGGGGTGGCTTTTATGAGCGAATGGTGCGCTCAGTGAAGTGTACTTTACGTAAAGTCATCGGCAAGTCGTCGTTGACTCTAAGTGAACTGGAAACTCTTCTAGTTGAAGTAGAAGCTATCATAAACTCTCGTCCATTGACTTACGTTTATTCTGAACTAGATGAACCATTTCCTCTAACACCTGCTCATTTTATTATAGGAAAACGAGTTTTGTGTTTACCAACTATAAAAATAAACGATTTAACCTTACCAGCAACCAAAGAAACTTTAGTGAAACGTTTTCGTTTACGTGAGACAATTTTAAACCAATTTTGGAAGCGCTGGAAGAATGAATATCTCCCCAACTTAAAATCTGCTCACTGCACGGATCAAAATAAAACTTCTGATTTCAAGATAGATGATGTTGTGCTTGTGCATGATGAACATTTACCTAGAGCTTTCTGGAAGTTGGGAAAAATTACAAAAACATTTATTGGAAGAGATGGAAGAATTAGGTCTTGTGAAGTGAAAACAAACAATTCCATTATTAAAAGACCAATAAATCTCTTGTATAATCTTGAAATCAGAAACTTGAAAAACTGAAAAACTCTTTTTTTTATTTTCAAAAGACTCTAAATTTTTTCTTGATGATATATATATTGAACTTCTCTTACTTATCCTTTTTTGAATTTTTCTAGAATAATATTTTTAATTGTTTCTTTTTATTTTTTTAGTAGAAGATACAATTATAATTTGTTTTTGTGCTTATTGAAGAAAATATGTAAGTATCACTGAAGTATATATTTGCATTGTTTCTTGAATTTAATGTTTGAAATTTTCTTGTGTTCATGATTTAATCTAGATAGTATATCAAACTTTGATTTCCAGGACTATGGTTGTATCTTGGACAGTTGTATCTTGACCTGAATTATTTTAAATTTAAATAATTTATTTTATAATTGACTGTCTTCTTGAAATTCTGGGCAAAACTTTAAAAATGTTTTGTTTTACTTACTTGGTTTCATTCTTGAATCTTATCTTGGATATATTATTATTATTTTACTTTTATAATTTAATTTAAAACTTGTACTTGGAATAGATATTGATCTTGAATAACATTATGTTAAATTTTTTACTTGAATACCTTAATATTATTTTTTATTTGAAAATTGTATACAATTTAGATAATTGAAGTATTATTTGTGAATTGAAAACTAGGTTACTTGTATTGATGTTATATATATATATATGATGTTATATATGTATGATGTAATATTTTTGAAAATTTTTGATGAACCCCCATGTGTTCATGGTGGGGCAGGATGTTACGAAATCCTTGATCACATGTTCTGTGGGCGGGGTTATGCTCACGGCGCGCGTTACGTAATGTGACGTAACGTCGAACCGATTAGAAAACAGTTTTGTATTTTTCCGTTGGAATAATTTGTATCGTGAACAATGGAGCTTCTTGGCGGCTCTCCTGAAATTTAATAGTTTTTCAGTCTAATAATTATTTTTAATTTACTTTTGTGTTTAATGTGCTGTCAAATAAAATAAGAAAAGACTACAAGACTTTTTAATGTGAAATCATGATCGACACACTTCACCAGAATTATTTATTGCGTTTCTTCTTTCGAAATTACGTTCTTCCTGACTGCATCTGCTGCTGCTGATTATCATTATTTTTTAATCATTACAGGTATTTTGAAGAAAAACGGGAACAGCTTTTCATGCAGGAAATATGAAGGGTTTTTAAAAAGTTTTTGTGCAGGTTTATTTCAGCAAGCTTATGGCCTACAAATTACCTTCAGTGACTTAGCAAATCTTCCCTAAAATCACTGCAGGTATTTTGAAGGAAAAGAAAAACTGCTTTTCACGCAGAAAGTGTTTTCTAAATGTTTTATTATAGCCGATATGGTTAAGTATCTAACTCATATTCAAATAGCTTTTTACTGGAAAAGGCCAGAGCCTCATAGAGCGGTGGCGGGAGAAAATAATAATAAAAAATTATGTTGGTTATATCCTCTTTCTCTCAGTGTTTAATTATTTTATGTTATTCGAAAAAAATAAATTTAAAAAAGAAAATTATTTAAAATTTTAATTAATTGTTCAAAATTCAGGGGGGGGGGGGCTGAAATCAAGACTGCCCTGAAATACCCAGTTTTAAGGTAATTTTTTAGCACATAAAAGTAAAAAGAAAAACAGGACAAAAAATAACTGCCATGACTGATTAAGGAGAGCACCCCCCACCCCCCACCCCCCACACACACTACGAAATGAATATTCATAATTTATCTTTCTCCTAATACTTAATTATTTATTTTAAGTTATTAAAAAAAACTAATTTTACTGTCTTTAAAAATTGGAGGAAAAGAAAATTATGTCAATAAAATTACAAAATCTGGGGGGGGGGGGGTGCCCCCCGCTCTTTTCTGACTTCATCACTTCTCTGAATCACCGTTTAAGGTACTTTTTAAACACATACTCGAAAAGAATAAATTTCACTATTTCTTTCAAAATCAGCGAAAAAGGAAATTACATTAATTAAATTTTAAAATCCGGGGGGGGGGGGTTCTACCCTTCCCATCTGGCACTGAATTCAACACTCCCCTGAACCTCCACTTAAGATAATTCAAAAAATTAAACTTGACAATGTCTTTCAAAGAAAAAGAAAATTTTGTTTATTAAATTTCAAAATCCTCCGAGGGGAGGGCCGAAATCCCGCGGATCAGCCCTGCCCTAATTCAACACTGCTTTGAACCACCCCTTTGAGATAAATTTTTAACACATAGATATAAAAAATAATAAATAAATAACTTTTATGGGGGATTTAGGGGGAAAGTCCCCCCCTTCCCGAATTCAGAAAGTAGTAATTGATCCCCCCTCCCCCCCCACCATACGAAAAATTTCTTAGTTCTTCTTTTACTTTAAGTTTGGGGTTATTAACTATAGACATGACTTCCAGTTTTTATGAAAATTACTTCAAAAAACAAATGAAAAATGTATTATTCTTATTAATTTATTTAAAATTTCCTTTAGAACATTTGATTTTTTTTTTGGCAACTGACATGGCATTTCCGACTCCATAGTGATTTTCCAATGGTAAAAGAAACACTAATTCTCAACTCAACTCTGAGCCTGTTTATGTTTTTGACTCGTGTCGCGGCGTTAAGCGCTAACTTTCGTCTGTTATTTTCTGTAATTCGCTAGGTTTGTTACTATAATAATTAACACCTTAATTAATTTTTTTAATGTTTATACATAGCCATAATATGGCTAAAAATATGTACCGACGGATACTTCTATAAAACTAGGCTCTCTTTTAAAAAATTAGATAGATTCAACGTATTTATAAAAAATACCACGAGGCCTTACCAAAATATTAATTCGTCGTGAACATTTAAAATATTAAATCATGGAGGTAATCATTCGCAAAGCAAGTTCTCCGCGAATGAATTTTTGGGGAAAAATCGAGGAGATGTGTAAGTTCAAAGTATCGTTCATATTATCTTATTTTAGACTTTTTTTTATACTTAATAGCGATGGAGTTAATTTAAAGTACATAATTTTATACATTCATATAACTCATATTTATTACAAAATTAAATTTAATATTTGAGCCTTGTATCGTTACAATGGAATTTAAAGTATGGTTTTGGTTGTCCTTGATTCTACTTCGCATGTGTGTTAATATTAATTGTCAACTCAATTAATGATTTCTCAAGGTTTTTACATGCATTTTCAATTGCTTTTAATCGAAGTTTATAAATAATATACCAAGATAAAAATAATTTTATAAAAAATATGATTTAAAGTAATACTATTTTAAATATTGCTCACTTAAATGATGGTATGTTACATGAAATGTTATTTATGTCAAACTAGCCGCCACTGGCGACCAGTTTGGTCTCCCTTAAGTGTCTGTTAAACATTGCAACACGTTACATTTATTCATAATTTAATTTTCCCTTAATCCTGCGTCAAATCGGAAGATTCTAATAGACAAATCATGAACTTTTGCGATCATGGTAGCATTTCGCATATTGTTTTGGGCACAGGTGTCACATACGCACGTTGGCGCGATTTTCCCCCAAAAATTCATTCGCGGAGAACTTGCTTTGCGAATGATTACCTCCATGATTTAATATTTTAAATGTTCACGACGAATCAATCTTTTTTTTGTTTTCTTTCATGAATAGAGAATTTGAACTGTGAACCTAATTTCGACTGAAGTTATTGCAGAATATATACATAATTGAACGTAAGTCATCTCTCAAATATTAATTTATTTTGAACGATCTTTCTTAAAATGTAACTTTTATGCAGTTTTATTCGAAAAAATAATTTTTAATAAAAATGGCCGCCTGGCATATGAAAAGATGAAACGGCCATCCCGGAACTGTTAATGACAGTCACATGACTTACGCTTTTATTTTAGAAGATGTATGTTAAAGGGGTGAAAAATCAATTTAAACTTTTTATTGATTAAATTATAGTACTTTTTGTGTAATTTAAATATATATATATATATATATATATATATAACTTTTCAAATGATATTGCAGGTTTTAAACAATGAAAGGTTTTTAACTATTTTACCCCACAGTTTTTTTCTTGTACTTTTTGTGTTGTAGTATGATTTTACCAAAATCATCGCAAAGCTTACATATGCATATATATATATATATGCCCCAAACGCTCATGTAAATGACATATAGTATATCATTATATACATATTATTTACATCTTATATGTCAATATATCATATACGTGTTATACACATATCATATATATGCATCATACATGACTATAAACTTTCGGCCATATAAATCATCACGTAATGTTAAACACATCATATAGTTTTATTATAATGTCATATATGCTTTATAATTTGGGGATAAATCTTGGTCACTTGATTTTATTTTTATGTTAATTTTACATTATTTTGTAATAAAAAATGCAGAAAATGTATCCTGAAAAAAGTGTTTTATGATGTTCAATGGATAAATAAACTAAGAAGAAGTTTTTATTTTCTTTAAATCCAAAGTTTTTCCTTTTTACTAACAAGTAACATCATCCAAAATTTTAAAATAAGTTATCAAGCAGGGGTGTAAAAATCTAGGTGCCAATAGGCCGATTCTCACCATAAAATTTTATTAGTATTCTTTGGCTAAATTTTATTAGTATACTTCGCCTAAATTTTATCAGTATTCTTAGTCGAAGAATACTAAAAAGTTAGTGGTGGTAATCTGCCCATTGGCGACTGAATTTTTACACCCTGCTATGAAGTATAAAAATATGGCAACAAATATTTTGTTATTAATTGAAAAATGATAACTGACACCTGTAACATATGAATTTGGTAAAATATTTGCAAATAATTGCAGTTTGTGTTTTTTATAAATTTAGTTTTGAAACCTGCCTATTTTACCCTATCTGACCCAGTGTTCAATCTAGAAAAAAAAAGAAAGGGCACTACTCACCAATAATGTGCTACTGAAGGAAGAAAAAGCTTTTAATAACATTTCATGTAACATACCACCAGTCAAGAGGACAATATTTAAAATGGTATTACTTTAAATCATAATTTTTATAAAATTATTTTCTTCCTGGTATATTATTTATAAACTTTGATTAAAAGTAATTGAAAATGCAAATAATAAATATGAGTTATTTGAAATCACAATAACAAACTTTAAATTAATTCAATCGCTATTAAAGTATTAAAAAAAGTCTAAAATAAGGTAATATGAATGAAGTTTTGAAAATACAAATATCCTCCGAAATATTTTTTCTAGTAAGGCCTCGGTATTTTTTATAAATACGTTGAATCTATCTATTTTTTTAAAAGAGAGACCAGTTTTGATGAAGTGTCTGTCGGTACATATTTTTAGCCATCTTTTGGCTATGTATAAACATTTACAAAATAAATTAGGGTGTTAATTATTATATTGTCAAAGCTAAGGAATTACGGAAAATAATAGACGAACACTTTTGAGATTTTTTTTATCCCGCGAACGTGTGAAGAATTTCATGTTTCCCCCCCCCCCCCCCTTCCTGATTGATCGACAAATAGTGTGATTTTTTCTGCCTCCGACTGGAGAATTTCACGATAATTTCATGTGACCAACTGGAAAATTTCGTAGGATTTTACCACGATCGATCAACGAGTTTCACCTTGTGAATGATGAGAAAATTTTGGGATATTTTTACTTACAATTGAGTGACAAAGTTTGCAATTTTTCTTGCTACCAGATTGACGGATTTTGCGATTTCTTTCCTGCTATCAATTGGGAAATTGTGCGTTTTTTTCTTGCGACTAATTGGCGAATTTACGTGTTTTTTCCTGCAGCTTACTGGCGAAATTCATGGTTTTTTTTTTCATTTCTTGTATCATCTTTTCAAGATCAATAGATGAGCACTGAAAGCACCCCACGCTTGCTAAGTCTGTGAAATGCGCACAGTATAAAGCCTATGTCTACTCGCATAGCAGAAAGCCTTTTGTGCATCACATCTTTGGGGCCACACGTGTGCATGAAAACATAACAGCATCACCCTAGCAACTGCCATGCAACTGAAGTGGTCCTTTTGCTAAAGTTTTCTTTTCTGGTGAACTTGTTTTGTTTGCAAATTCATATTTTAAAATCTAACAAAATAAATAAATTAATGAAGAGTATGTTTTTATAGAATGAAATGTTGTGAAGTTGCTCTTTTTATTATAATAAAGTTTGTGAAGGGTACTGTTTTATTAAGAGGAATTTTGTGAAAGCGTACTAAACAGGCCCCAAATTTTTCCTGGATCAACCCCTTGAGTGTGTAATTTCATTATTTAAATGAGGGCTGTTATGCTGCATATGGTTGCACAAATAATTAGTCTTGGTGTACCATTTCATCGGTAAGTAATTTATTTTATTTTTTGAAATGTAATTGATGTATACAAAGCAATTGTTAAAAAGGATTGCTCTGTATATGTGTGAGAATCTTCTATGCTGCAGATTCATATGTTTAGTTATGTGTAAGATAAATTTTATTTTCATGTCAATTTCTGTATTGTTTACATTCTCGCCAGTCAAAAAGTATCACTTTCTCTATTAGTAATTTGACATTTTAATTTCAAGTATTTAATATTTTCTCATAATTTTCAAATCAAGCTTGTCAAAAATATCTAAAAACAAATGTTTATAAAAAGCACAAACTGTCAATGAATAACATGGTCTTTGACACATTACTCACTCGGAAACAGTAAGAATAATATTGACCCTAGCATATGGGTATGGTGCAGTGCCAACATCCTTTTTTAACTTTATGCACCCGGCAGACCTTTTTAAATATTTTATGTGCCTGATAGCTCTTATTGCTCATTTTGGCACGACCTCTCATTTCTTTTCATTGCAAAATATGTCAATCAGTTAAAAGTGAAAAATCACGAAATTTGCCGATCAGTATTAAGGAAAAGATTGCAAAATTTTTTGATTTGTTGTGAAAAAAAAAACTCAAAATTTATCAGTTAGTCACCAGAAAAAAAAAAAAAAAAAAAAAAAAAAACAGCCGTGTGGGAGAAGGGGGAGGGAAAATCAAGAATTGCATTAAATTCCATTGGATGAAACTGCAAAATATGTCGATCGTTTGCAAAGAAAAATCTCAAAGTGCATCAGTCTGTTGCAGAAAAAAACAATGAATATTTTCAGTTGTACAAGAGGAATCGGGTATTTTGTCACTTTGCCACAGAATGAAATTGCAAAATTTGTCGATCAGTAATGAAGAAAGATCTTAAATTTTATTCATCAGTCGCAGAAAAAGACATTTTTTTAGTTTCATAAAGAGGGGGGAATCAAGAATTTCATGAATTTGTTGTAGAATAAAACAGTGAAAGCTGTCAATCGGTTGCGCAAGAAAATGTCAAAATTTATCAATTGGTCGCAGGAAAAACCAATTTATTTCAGTCGCACAAGGCGAATCTGATATTTTGTCAAATTGTCACAAAATGAAACTGTGAAATTTGTTGATCGGTTGTCAACAAAAATCTCATTTTATCTGTCAGTTGCAGGAAAAAATGAGTTTTTCCATCGCATGAGGAGGAGGTGAGGAATCGGGCAATTTTTCGCAGCAAGGCACTGCGAAAGTCGTCGATCGGTTGTGATGAAAAATGTTAAACAGACACAATATACTCTCCAATGTACAGCATATAATATATGAAAATTTTTTGTGTTTGAAAACTCTAGTTGATATTTTATATTTAGTATGTAGTCTTCTCTCGCATGTTTTGGAGTGTGCAGAACCTGAGGTAATGCAAAAATTGGAAATTTCTGCTCTTTTTGGAGTCTACAGAACCCGAAATATCATTAAAATGGAAATCTTTTTCCCTGTTATTTTGTTTTGTTTTCCCTCACATTATTCAGGTGTCTGTGGGACCAGGAGTAATGCCAAAATTGGAAATTTTTTCCGTTTTTTTTTTTTTTTTTTTTTTTTTTTTTTTTTTTTTTTTTTTTTTTTATGCACAGAACTCCCCCCCCCCCCCCCAAAAAAAAAAAAAAAAAAAAAAAAAAAAGTGAAATTGTAATTTTTTTTTTCCCCTGTGTCTGCGGTACCCAAAATAATGATGAAATAGTGAAATTCACAAAACCCAAATTATTTCTGAAATAGTAAAATTTTCATCTTTAATTTTCTTCCCTTACATCAGAATTTTTCAGGTCTGTAGGACACAGAATAAGTCCAAAATTGTAACTTTTTGCATTTTCCTTTCCAAGTCAGCGGGATCTGAAATAATAAAATTTCCATTTTATTTACTTCTTTAGATATCAACATTTGGATTTTTCAGGTCTGCAGAATCCAAACTTGTACAATTAATGATGTTGAAAATATAAAATTTCTGCCCTTTTTTATGAAGCTATAAGAACAGAATTAATGCCAAAATAGTAAAATTTTCGCTTTTATTTTTCTTGTGTTCCCTCATAATTTTTCAGTTCTGGAGACGCCAAATGATACTTAAACTGTAAAATTGAACACTTATTAACACTAAATTTAATATATAACACTAAATTTAACTATTGCACTTTTTGACCATTGAAAGTATAAAATCTCAAATCTTTCGGTGGGGACATTTCAATGCTCCAGAGAGGGATTTTCTTCCCCAGGCCACCCGCTGAATTCAACACTGTACATAATTATTGCCCTGCAAACATTTCCATAAGAATTAGAACGTTTTAACTTTTATCATTTGTTTTTTTTATTTTTCCTTTTTAGCAAAAATTTTTCTGACACATTTTCATATTTTTTTTTAAAATACTTTAGCAAAAAAAAAAAAAAAAAAAAAAAAAAAAAAAAAAAAAAAAAAACCCCTAAAAATTAAGGTTAAATTTTAATTTTAAAACTTTAAAAAAGAAACGTTTGAAAATTACTACTTCTACCTTTGAAGATTTTTTATGTAAGTAGATTTCTAAAATGTTTAAAATACTTGGAAATGGTCACAAATTAGGTTCAAATTTGGTTCTTTTCAATTATACCAACACCATAATACTGTATGCTAATGCGCTATTTATTTTAACCCTGACCGTGCAAAAGATTGTAAGAGTATTTTTGCCATATTTAAAAAAAAAAAAAAAAAAAAAAAAAAATCTTGCATATAAAAAGTACAGGTTTTTTTTGTCTAAAAGAAAAGTAAAGGCATTACGGACAAAAAAGTGAAGGAAAAGTACAGGTTTTTTGCCTAAAAGAAAACTGAAGGTATTTCGAACAAAAAAGTGAAGGGAAAGTACAGGTTTTTTGCCTTAAGGAAATCTGAATGTATTTCGGACAAAAAAGTGAAGGAAAAGTACAGGTTTTTTGCCTAAAAGAAAACTGAAGGTATTTCGAACAAAAAAGTGAAGGGAAAGTACTGGTTTTTTGCCTTAAGGAAAACTGAAAGTATTTCGGACAAAAAAGTGAAGGAAAAGTACAGGTTTTTTGCCTAAAGGGAAGATGCAGGTTTTTTTGTCCGAAATACCTTCAGTTTTTCTTAAAGGTTTTTTGCTGACTTTTTTACCTGGGTATTGCTATGTATTGCTTTGTATGCTAGATTTTCATGCTATTATATGCTTTATAATGCTAGCCAGCATCAAGTTGGTCAATACACACCATGTCTTGATGGGTAATTCTGGTGGAACCAGCAAATGTTTATAGTATTTTATGCTATTTTATTGCTGGGATACAGCATTTAATGCAAGTCTAGCAAACAAATACAAGCATAAAATTTTACTTGGGGTTGGTTGACGTAAGTGCGGTGAAAATTTAAGTTCATTGTATTAACCTGTTTTAGTTGTTATTTTTGTATTCCACATGTATATGTATATGTGTGTTTATGCGTGTATACTAGAAAATCCACGCATTTTTAGGTCTCTCGAGCACATTCTTACTAAAGCACAGACTTTTTAAAAAGTAAATTCATGGAATTTTTATAGTTTCCATTTTTTTAATCATGAAAAACATATTTAAATAACAAAATACTCGGCTACAACTTTTCAGCAAAAGGTTTTAATCTCGGTCGCAAACCGGATCACAGTTTATTTATTAAGTAAAAAGGTAATCCTAATTAAATGAAAAAGTAGTGACAATTGTGTAAATTAAAACGCAATCGTTGTAAAATTATGCAGATTTATGAATTAAAATGCAAGTTAATGACGTCATTTTCATCTGCAGATGTATTTTACTTTTCGGAAATAAGGACACCATAAATGTTAATCTTTAAACAGTGCAATTAAGTTTAAATCATATTAAAAACATGAAATTATCTTTTATTATTCAAACTCAGCCATTGTTGCCATTCAACTTATTGTTTCACATATGACCATAAATTTTTCTTTTTAAATTTATCGTAAATGAAGTCTGAACTTAATATGTTTTTGGATGCTTATTTGTTTACTTCATTGGAGATATTAAGCAGCTAAAGTCTGTAAAACACACCTCTCTATAGAAGAGATATTCTATAAAAGGTATTTTGGATTTGCAGGCGCAAACAGTGCTTAGGACTTATGAAAAATGTTTCAGCACAACAAAGTAAATGAGACGACGCGACAATAAAAAAAGACGGTTTCGAGAGATTCTTGATTCGCTTATAATGCTTGTTACAGGCGACCAATACCCATCCTTTATGCAACGCACAGAGCCTCTGGCTGAACATGACAGATTTCAAGATACCATATGCCTTTTTTCCACAAACAAGCAAACTGAAGAACATAATCAAGAAATATTTCAAAAATCAAAATGGCCAGTGGCAAGAATATTAGCAGACCACAATAATCAAATGGCCTTTATAGTGTGAAGATGATTCCGCATCTGGACTTTTGGCTGACCTTTTCTTATCAATTGGATGCAGAGTTATGCTATGTAGAAATCTGTGGACAAAAGAATGTTTGGTAAACTGTGCACTTGGTACGTTAAAAGATTTTTTCTACAGTCCAGGAGATTGGCCTCCAGGCTTGCCAAAAACTGTAATGGTTGATTTTGATGACCTTTTCACTGCCGCACCTATTTCTAAATCTTGGAAATAGTTGAAAATGTGTGAAAAAGTGTGAAAAAAGTGCCTCATGCTCACGGACTCAGTTGTCTTTAACAGGTGCATACGCTGTCACTATACACAAATCTCAGGATTTAACTTTGACAAAAATTGCTGTGGACATCGTTCCAAAGGAGTTGTCACTTGGAGCAACTTATGTCGCTTTTGGTGGAGTTCGTCGTTTAGAGTATGATCTCATTGACGTGTCTTTCACAAAATATAAGCATAGAAAAATAGAAAATGGAGCATTCGCTGATAGATTAGTATTTGAGCATTGCCCGAAGCAACGGAAGACTGAATAAATACTTGAAAATGAAGATTCAACAGCTGTGATTGCAAACTTACTTTTATGCTGTTAAACAGTAAAGATAAATGTAAAATATATTTCTTAAAGGTTGTCTTTTAAATTTATGCGACTGAATGCTGGGACATTTTGGCCAGAAGGATTCTAGTTTCTAATTACTTTTATTTTCATTCAGCTCATGACGCCCATATATTGTACAATTCGTTCAGAATAAATCTAACCTGATTCGTTAAGCATACTAGAAAAATTCAAAATTACTTCTACATTAATTTAAACATAATTAAAAAGAGTAGAACAAAACGTGCAGTTGAATGTAGCAAATATTTCGATAAATATACATTTGATTAAGCTGCTTTTAAGTAAATACTGATTGCAAGTAGAACACAATAGAGGGCATATCAAGATTAATTTAAAGTTGTTAACTAGAAAAAATGTTTAAATATAAAGTTTTAATAAAGTAATGCGGGACATATTGCAAAAATGGATTGGCTTTGCCTATGACAGCCGATTGCCGATTATTAATTTGCAGGTTTAAACTCACAAAGTGCTTTGGAATGGAAAGTAAACACTATGGTAATTTTGCTTTCCAATTATCCTATAAATTATGTACCAGAACATTCAATTTATACACTCCCAGAAAAAAACTGTAAATTTATGAGCGTTTGCCCTTCAATTTTCACGGGCAACAGCCTTATTTGATGAAAAACGATCTGATCCATTAAATAAGCGGCCTTTTCCCTTAGATATAAAATTAAGAGCAATCCCCATATTCTTACAGTTCTAGCCCATATGTTAGCAAAAATACGGTACGACTCCATACATTGACCTCCGCTAGGGTGTAACCCTTCATTTTACTCGTGTTCCGAAAATTTTAACCCGCCAAAAAAGCGATTCTGTGATGATTATCTAACGTGCTACGTGCTACGGAGCAGTAAGTAAAGTGTTATTGTGTTTTAAAGTGCATTATATCCTGTGCATTATAATGCTGTATTACTTTGTCCCGTAAAATTACGGGCTTCACAAAATGATAGGCATGGATTGTTTTTTTACGGGGTATGACTGAAATCTCTGCTGCCGGCCTCTGCCCGTAATTTTACTGCAAATATTTTACAGTGTAGTACTAATTTATTATTTATTTTATTTATGATAGAGATAGCCCCTTGCTAGATTATTTATTTGTTAATGTCGAATAAAATTAACGTTAGCTTCGATTTTGATATCTGCATTAATTTAATAAATTAATTGATAGTAAATGAATTTACTTTTCTTTTGCAGGACTGCACCATCTAATGTCTCTGATATCGAATATCCCTGATATGCTCACGAGAATTTTGCCCACTTGTGTGACATCTATCAGATTAAATTGAACATTAGAATTAGTGAATGTTTTATTTTACAGCTTTTCAAAAAATTCAAATTTGATTTTTTTAAATAGAATTTTTCATAAATAATTGGAAGTTATTTTTACATGAATATACAAAAGTTAGTTACGCAGACGATCGATTATTTTACAAGAATATTTGATAAATGACGGTTTTATTAAAAGAATGGAATTCACTAAAAACGCTTTTTTCAATACATATTTTAAAATTTATATTAAAAGATTTTCTGCCGTAATATTGTAAATATATTTGATTAGTCATTTTTTTTGCGTGTTAAATTAAATTTCTAGAAATTAAATTACTCCTTTCCTTTAATGAATGTTAGTACAATGCCATTTTTAATAGCAATTAAATGTTTTTTTATTATTTTATATTTCACATCCCATTGTCAATTGAAGTCATTATATGTACCTATACTTTTAATTGCAAATGTGGCACGTACCGCAGTACCTCTCTACTTATTGCGTCTTCCAATTTTTATATTAGAAACATTGCTATAATTGTTTTTACTACGTTTTTACTACTTTTGATTTAGTTTAGTTTAATTATGTTTCCTCATTTCGTTGTACTTTTGAAAAATACATTCATAAGCAAATATATATTTTGCGTTGAAAAAGAATTCATACATACAGAAAACTGAAATTTTAAAACAGAAACATTTGAAATTTGACTGTAATATTCGTCCATATTAAAAGTATAAGAGTGACATTATTTCTCGAAAACATATACATAAAATAATACAATACACGATTTGAAGTCTTTCAAGGAGAAAAAAATATATAAATAGAAAATAAAAAAGGAATATTTCTTATTGTGTCAGCCATGATTTAAGTGTGCAATATATTAAAATATTATACATTATAATGCATTTTTTTTTTTTTTTTTTAATCGACACAGAAATTATCATTATTTCAAAAATGAATATCAAGTTTTAGCATATTATGTAAACATTTTGATTATACTTTAAATATTAAGTAACTATAAAATTCCATTTTTCTAACATATAAGAATTATTAAATATAAAAGTTACTTATTGTCTTATTTTGATATTTTACACGAAATTGTTCACAAAATAAAAGTTAAGATTGAAGAAGTATCTCTTTAAGTAAAAGTTAAAGCAGGATGTCATCACTTTAAACTTCAGTCATGTGTTTAACAGAATGGCATACGGATGTTACGGTTTATGCTATCGTTATAAATTATTCATGAGATAAATATATATTACAAGATTCTTAATAATTCAAAGTGCATATATAAAGGCATTAAGCCAGTCTCATATTACGGAATCATATATTCTAATTAAAATAAGATTTTGAAAGTATAATAAGCAAGTTTCGAAAGCACAAATTGATTAATTTATTTCACTTAAAATTTTATCACGTCAGTTTGAAATTATTAAATACATTTTCTAAAAAAAATATTTTTAAAAACTTTTAAAAGTATCTGTAAACCAACCTTTTATCATGTGGAATGTAATTTATAGTTAAGTGCATTCTGATGGAGTGACGTAATTTGAAAATTGTTAAATCAATTTCATACAAAAAACAGTATTTATTTGGTAACGACAAAATTTATTAAAAAAAATAATAATTAAGCATTAAAACGTGCAAAATGTATTTAAAAATGTCTTATAAATAAAGTACGAAGAATTGAAACTGAAAATAGTCATAGCAAAAGTATAAGATAAATATGGAGCCTTAATTAAGTTGATGTGCATAATTATTTAAACTTCAATTACATATAATGTTAAAGGAAAGAAACAATTTTTAAAAAACAAACTAAATCTATAGAGCAAATGTATGTAGGTCATACTTAAAAATTTAGCAATACTTTTCCTTCTTTTTCTAAATAAATTGAAAGTAAAGTTTTAATGTAATTAATCAATTTGATTGTCGAAAAAAATTAATGAAAATTTAATTTTTAAAACTATTTTTATAACATTAAATATACACATCTTTTCGAAAAGAAATTGCACAAACCATACTATTGCATTAGATGATTTGTATAATATTTCAACTAACTCTTTATCTAAACAATATTAATAAAATTATGATGTCAAAAACACATTTCAACTTTTCTTATCTATTCATGAATCTTTATAATTGTATGTCGTTACTGAACATTTAAATAGAAACAGAAACCACAGAATAAATCATCAAACATTATCATTATTACCAATTTATTATGATTATGAATTAAACGAAATCTTCTACAGCCTAATGAGGATGCACAACATTTTATTACCCGTATCTTAATTCTGACTTTATTAAAGTTTCAGAACTTGCTTTCTAATAGCTGAACTTATAGTAATAAATATTCATGAGATTTTTATTCTATACTATTTTAATGCATGAAGAAATTATATTGCTAACCTGAGAAATCTAATGACGAGATTAAATGTTTACGCGTCAAAAGATATTTATTAATATTTCCATTTGACATTTTGTTTAAAACCCGGAATAACCAATTAATTTCAATTTTAATTACATTTAGTACCGTGATTAACAGTTCACAATTTTCTTTCACAATCTTTAACTAGAAATATATTCGAGAACGTTTTTTATTTTTATGTATGTGACTTAATAGAAATAATATCTAAGTATTGAAATATGATGATCATAAACATCTTACAGTACTTATAGACCGAGAGGCAGCGACGACTTTAGATAACAATTTTATACAAGCTGATTACTAAATATGTAATAACAGGGTGATAAAAGAACACGCCACCTAAGGCTTTCTATGTTGATAAAATAGGTTTTATTTTGTAAAAAAATGCCAAAACGGTCATTTATCATATATTCTAATACGAGCAAATCTTGTGGGTGGTTATATATATATATATATATATATATATATATATGCAAAAATTATCTTAAAAACGGCTCTAAAGATTTTGACGAAATTTCGTATCCTACTGCTTTGGGGCACCAGAAAACCATTGGGCTAGGTCACATGCTCGAGAAAATTGGATTAGTGGGTCATTTTGGGTCATTTTGGGTCATGGTCTAGCTAATTGTATCTAAAAAACGGTTCAAACGATTTTGACGAAATTTTGTATCCGACAATTTTCGGGCATGAGAAGTCAATTGGGCTGGGTAACATGTTCGAGAACTTTCGATTAGTGGATCGTTTTTGGGTCAAGGCGGGTCAAATTAATTTTATCTAAAAAACGGATGTAACGATTTTGATTAAATTTTGTGTCATACGAGTTTCGAGCACGATAAAAGCATTGGGCTTGGTTGCATGTCCGAGAAAATTCGATTAGTGGGTCATTTCTGGGTCATTGTGGGTCAAGATCTAAAAAGCGGCTCAATTTACACTAAATTTTGCATCCAATGGTTTTCGGGCACGAGAAGACTGTTGGGCTAGGTCACATGTTCAAGAAAATTCAATTAGTGGGTCATTTTGGACATTTTGGGTCATGGTCAAGCTAATTGTATCTAAAAAACGGTTCAAACGATTTTGACGAAATTTTGTATCCGACCATTTTTGGGCATGAGAAGTCAATTGGGCTGGGTCACATGTTCGAGAACTTTCGATTAGTGGGTCATTTTTGGGTCAACGCGGGTCAAATTAATTTTATCTAAAGAACGGCTCTAACGATTTTGATTAAATTTTGTGTCCTACGAGTTTCGAGCACGATAAAAGCATTGGGCTAGGTCGCATGTCCGAGAAAATTCGATTAGTGGGTCATTTCTGGGTCATTGTGGGTCAAGATCTAAAAAGCGGCTCAATTTACACTAAATTTTACATCCATTGGTTTCCGGGCACGAGAAGACTGTTGGGCTAGGTCACATGTTCGAGAAAATTTAATAAGTGGGTCATTTTGGGTCATGGTCAAGCTAAATGTATCTAAAAAACGGTCCAAACGATTTTGACGAAATTTTGTATCCGACTATTTTCGGGCACGAGAAGACTATTGGGCTGGGTCACATGTTCGAGAACTTTCGATTAGGGGGTCATTTTTGGGTCAAAGCGGGTCAAATTATTTTTATCTAAAAAACGGCTCTAACGATTTTGATTAAATTTTGTATTTTACGAGTTTCGGGCACGCGAAAATCATTAGACTAGGTCACATGTTCGAGAAATTCGATTAGTGGGTCATTTCTGGGTCATTGTGGGTCAATATCTAAAAAGCGGCTCAATTTACACTAAATTTTGCATCCTATGGTTTTCCGGCACGAGAAGACTGTTGGGCTAAGTCACATGTTCGAGAAAATTCAATTAGTGGGTCATTTTGGTCATGGGTCATGATATTTGAACTCAAATTTAATTTTGACCGAGCATAGCTCGGTCTTCCCTGCTCGTTGCACAATAAGAGAGAACGCTTCCTGAATTTAAAGCGTTGAAGGATAGATTAACTTTACTTCTTGGCGGAAGACGCAAGACGTTTAAAGCATATTACATGCGATGTTTGAATGCAGCAATAAGAGAAGTTACAGAATTGACAGTGAAAGACTTCTGGAATAATGCCGTCCAAGTCATAAAATGTCCAAAGTCAGAGGGAATCGTAGAATTCAGCTAAAAACAATGAGAGATGCTTAGAAAAAACTTTCCTTTTCAACGTCCACTTTTAAGGTACCGTACTTAAAATGTAAAAACGGAACCATTATAAGATCACTCCTGTGTCTGTCTCTCCGTCTGTCAGAGCACTTTTCTCTCGTGGACGTGGAGGGTTCAAACTTGGGAAAGTTATAAAGCCTTTTTACCCACGTAATTTCAGATTATTAGCCATTCACAAATATGACTAGGAAAATTTAGGGGTCTAATTATGTTACTTGAAAAAAAGTTTTCTTTTTCTATATCGTGTGAGGTATCGTGTAAAAGATCTTGTAATACCAAACTCAAAAATATATTTGTTTTAATTGTAGGTATTATATTTTCGGAGATATTGTTGAAAATGCACTGCAAAAATATGTTCCCCCTTATATTTCCGAATCTACTGAAACTGAAATTTAAAAAAAAATAGGGGTAGTAGAAGTTTATTTAAACATTGCAGGAAAACTATAGAGATTTTTCTAGGTAACATAGTTTTTGAGAAAAACTAATTTTTCCGTTACAGAGAAGCTTTAATTTTCGGGCGGTCAGCGGGGAAGTTCAGTGGCGCTCGAGGTATCTATCGGCGCAGAATCATCCAAGGATATTAGATAATGATTTTCGAAAAACAAATGTCGGTTATTAGCCGAGAAATTAATTAAGTTACTTGAAAAAAATCTTTTATATATCGTATAGGGTATCTTTCGAAAGATATCGAAACATCGAACTCAAAAATATATTTGTTTTAATTTTAGATATTACATTTTCAGAGATATCGTCAAAAGTACTGGAAGAATAGTGCCTCCTCCCCACTCCTATTTCCGAATCTACTGAAACTAAATTTATGAAAAAATTAGGGCTAGTAGGATTTTAATAATTAATAAATAGTAATTAATAAATTTATTGTACAGAACCCTTTGAGAGCGAGATATACTCGCACTTGACCGATTTATTCTTTGTAGGGAACGGGAAAACATTGAAAAATTGTGTTTCCGTATCTCTACTTATGGATGAAATCGACGAACATGGATGAGAACTAACTCACTTTAGAGATGGATGATAAAGATGTTGTTGAACTCCTAAATACCAGAACTAACCGTCGACGATCTTATTGAATTGAAGAAACAAAGTCCTGTTTAAGAAAAAAATGAAAATTACGGAAAAGATTTTTATAGTTGCAAAATTAACCGAAGGACTATACTTTATTGAAGCTAGTTTAGAAAGCTTCTTTAACATATTGATTCGGATGATCAATATGTTGCAACGACTAGAAAAAACTTAGAAAATTCACTCTGCTGTTACATGGAGCTTCTAATAGAAGAAAGTTTACCAGTTTAAACTACGTTGCGGTATTTTTTCACATCTTCCATGACTCTAAACTGGCAGCTAGAAGAACAATAAATTATAAGTAACGACTTATTGATTTCTTCAAAATTTTTGTATTGCATACGCATTTTTTGCGACTGTTAATTGTACGTAACATTATTCTTAAATACAACACAATTTGCTCATTAGATTTTGGTAAATGTTTATTGCTTATCCAAATTTACCTCGACTTTTGTCGTTTTCGACGCATGTTGCTAGTCTTGGAACGAATTGCTGACGAATAGCGGGGTACCACTGTATATTATCATACAAACAAATCTTGTTCCTATGTGTGTGTATAAATGCAAATTTTATCTAAAAAACGGATATAACGGTTTTGACAAAAAATTGTATCTTACCGTTTTCTGGCACGAGAACACCTTTAGACTAGTTCAGATGTTCGAGAAAAGTCGATTAATGCGTCATTTTGGGGTCACTTCGGGTCAAGCTAATTTTATCTAAAAACGGCTCTAACGATTTTGAATAAATGTTTAATCCTACCGTTTTGGATTACAAGAAGATCATTGGGCTCAGTCACATGTCCGAGTAAATTGGATTAGTGGGTCATTTTTGGGTCACTACGGGTCAAACTAATTTTATTGGTATTACTACACATTTTGTATTATACACAACGTGACATAGGTGGTTCGTTCGTTTTATAACTAGCTTCACAATGTAAAAAAGTCATCCTTATTACTTCAGTGAAATGAATTATATAGTCTGCTAAGAGCCAAATGAGCATGCCTTTTTTTTCAGATTACGTAAGCCACATTTACAAATGCGAATTCTTTTTTATACACCAGACAGCACTGTAAAATTCACCATGGAGATCTTGCTTTGCGAATGATTACGTCCATGGTTTAAGATTTTTATGACTCATAATGAAAGAATCTCCTGAGTTTATTTACTCTAATGGATTGAGATATTCGTCTGTTAACGTAATTTTCACTGAAGTTATACCAGAATCTATACATTTAATGTAACTCACCTCTCAAACAAACAATTGTTTTCAACGGTCTTTCTAAAAATGTAACTTTTATACAATTTTATTCGATAAAATAATTTTGAATAAAAATGGCCGCCTGCCATATGAAACAAGAAGTGGTTTGCCCGTATGTGTTTTCCTCAGTCACATGACTGGCACTTTTATTATATAGATTACGTACTATAGGATTTAATATAATAAAGAAAACTTTTATTAATAATTTTTTAAGTTTTGATTAGATTTTCATAAAATTTGAAAAGACTCGATAAAATTCTACAACGATAATATATATTAAATTTCAAACCATTCGATTGGGTTGTTTTTGCGCTGTTATATGCGGACAGACGGACAGACAGACGGACAGACAGACGGAGAGATGGACGGACCACACGACGACAATAGGTTCTACGTATTTATATAAATACGAACGCACCTAAAAAGGAATTTATAAAATGATTTTTATGTAATCGAAGATGTTTTTGAAAATATACAACACTATGCGATGAGAAATTCATTATCTAGCAATTAATTTCGAAAATAAAGATTGTAATAGGATTTGAAAAGCAATTAATTAATTTTGCTGAAGAACAGAAATTTAAATACGATAATTTCCTTTTTTCATCTATTTTTTTAAGTGATAGCCAATTTTTAATTTAAAAATGCAATCCTTAAACAATATTAAATTTCACAATGAGTAATTTCTCTATATATTTGAACAATAAATTATTTTGAAATCTTAATTCTTAAATATGCAAAATTATATTATTGTAATGAAATTAATTTTTTAAGATGCAATTCGATATGCAGCAGATGTGAATATACATTTAGCAATATTAAAGATTTCTGCAATGACCAACGAAGAATATTCCAGTCAATGAAAGTGATTTCAATATTTTAATTATTTATACTTAACATTGCATACGGAATTAAAAAGTAATTTTAGGTAATCAAGTAACATAAAAAATAGCTATGTCTTTATTCATTATTTTAAAATATGAATGAAAATAAGAAATTAACATATTAAAACACATAGCTGCCGTTTTGCCTTTACGTTTTCTCAAGTCACATAAACGTATTTTAAATAAGAATATGTATATAAGTAATTCACATAAAAGTGGAAGTTTTGTGTCCCAAGGATCTTGTGGATTTTTCTTAATAATAAAAGAAAATGTGATTTATATATATATATATAAAAACTGGGTTTATGCCACCATCCGAAAAATCTACAAGAGACCACTTCATTTCTTCCGGTCAAGGGTCCATTACTCCTCGAGAACCCTATCCCTCATGGCTTTTTTTATACCCTCCATCCAGGTCTTTCGTGGTCTTTCTCGTTTCTTCTTATGGTTTGTACTGTAATTAGATGCGATCTTGGGTAGTCTTTCGTCACTCATTCTTTTAACAGGACCATACCAGATAAACTGCTTCTTTTGGCGATCGTCTAATATTGTTCACTTTATTTTCATCATTTCTTTGATTATTTAATTTCTTATTCTTTCTATTCTTGATATCCTGCATGATCTTCTTAGGACGACCATTTTCACTGCTGCTAATTTCTTTCTTTCTGTCTCCATAGTTCTGAACCTCCCTCTGCTCCATATAACAATATGCTCGTTACGATAGGATTGTATATATTACATTTTTATTTTCTTGGAGATCTCCTCACTCCATCAAATAAAATTTAATAGTTCTACAGCCTTTCTTCCTTGACAGATTCTTTATTTAATTTCCCGTGAGTCTGTGCCTTCTTTATTAATGTCTACACCAAGGTATCTATAATACTCGCAGCTTCCTATTTTTACGTTGTCATTTAAATTTAGTTCTGTCTCATTTCCTCCAATACATAGGTATTTGGCCTTCCTAACGTTGGTATAAAGTCACCATTTCTCATATTCTTCCTTAATTTTATCGTCATTTTCTCTAAATCATTTTTACTTTTTGTAATTATCACTTGGTCAGCTGTGAATTGCAGAGTGAAAATTGATGTTCCATTCCTTTGAAATTTACTTTCCAAATTTCCAATGCTTCTTCATATTAAATATTAATTCATATAAACTCTGATTATATGCTTACTGAAATTGAAATATAATATAAAAAATACCTTCTTAATGGAAATATCATTCTCTCACCACGTCACCATTCACACATGTACGAATGTAAGTGGTTCCTGTTCCATTATAGCATGTTGATAATCTATTGATATATGTATGTTGATAATTTATTTTTATTTAAAAATACTACGTTCCATGAAATATATATAAATAAACATTTAGCCACTTAATTAAATTTCTGTTTTATGCAGTGAAAGAAATAGGACGTTTTTTATTGTTGTCCCTCTTAACTGACATCATTCCCTAACAATACTATATATCAGCAACAATTTACTCGGTAACTAACAGCACATGCATTATATAGGCCTAGGAAAGTCTGTATACGATTAAAGTAAAGAAAACATCTTGTTTATTGCTCAACAACATTCTTCAATAGCTAGCACAAAGCTTTCAAGTATTAAATCGAAGTAAGTAATTTTATTACTCATCATTCCCTCATCTATTATATTTTAAATATAACCAAATTAAATTTATTTTTTTGATAATAAATTAATGGAAATGTATTTCAAAATATATTTAGCAACCTAAACTTAATCTTTTTTCGTGATTAAGGGATTTCCAGAAATATTTCATCATTTTCCGTACAATCAATACTTCATAATTTTAATATGTGAAACAATGATCTGAATCCATTTATATATGTATTATACAATGAAATATGACTAATATAATTAAAGAAAATACATATTAAAAAACTCGAAGCTATTTTTTTATTAGAGTAAGTAAGTGTAATCTATATTGGGGAGATTAAGTAAAGTTGATCTATTTTGGGATTTCTCCACTTTTCAGAGAATGACCCATTTAAATAAGATATGTGTTGTTTCCATATATCTGGTAAATATTTGATTTCATTTATTATGTGAATATTCTGTTACGAAATATGTTTATGTGATCGAAAGAAAATTATATTTGGGAGCTATGGAAATAAACCATTACCATTTGTTGTGGTTTCTTACAACCACTGCCATATTTTTATTTATTTTTACTTAAGAAATATTTTATTAATCTTTATTCATTTAATATTAAAATTCGCATTAAAAAATTATTTTTAATTCCTTCCTTTTTAAACCTTCCCCTGTAAGTTTTTCTTTGTTACATAACATTTCGCTTTATTTTAAAATGAGAATAATCGTTTTGATGACTGTACTTCCGGAATGGGATTCCGCTAGATACTTCTACGACATTTTTTGCGTGAGATCACTTCCTCCTTGTAGCTCCGCCCCTCGCCAATCAAATTCGAATGAGTTTAATACGTAATTTCAAAGTTGATGCTTATTTCTGCCGATTGGCGTTTTTCAATTTTTGGCAAACCCCCCGTTCCCTCTCAGCACTGAAGCTGCGCGCTTTTGTCACTGGGATGTTTGCTTTTGGCGTGGAAGGTGGACGCTTGTTTTCTGCAAAAAAAAAAAAAAAAAAAAAAAAAAATCATGAGCGTATATCGAAAGGCTGTAATATGAAAGAAGTTTCTTTTTAAAATTCTGATGGTTGATTGTCTATAAATTTTCTTCTAAGTACGGCAAACATCATAGCAATTCCACCAACGGAGACACGACGATGATTCTTACTTATGATAAGTGGACAGAACCTAATGATCCTATATGAGGAGAATAGTTTTATTCTATTTCAACTGATACGATGCTCTGTGTTGAATTGATTATAAGTCATATAATATTATTTATTTATTTATTTATTTATTTATTTTTAAACCAAATGCCTCCAAACTCCCTGTGAGAAGTTTCAAAAAGCATCGATTACTTGTTCTAAAAAAGGAATGGAGCTACAAAAATGATGATCCATTTATTAATATAGATTTTAGAAGAAAATCTTTTTATAAATAAAGATTTATTTGAAGCTGCAATTCTCAGTCAAAGTTCTTTTAACCCTCTAAGCGTGTAGAACGTAATATTCCGTTCACTAAGCTGCAGGTTTCACTGCAATATATGCAATGTTTAAGGTAATATAATTCTATAGATTTAATGAATTTTCAAAACATTGAAGAATGATTAATACTATCAAAGGTTGCATTCATATTTTTAATTAAGTTTTATTTATAATGTTGAAAGAATAATATTTTTTTAGCATTTAAAACAAAATGCAGAGTAAACAACATTACAATTTTACCCTTTTTCAAAACGCTCAGAGGGTTAATTACATCTACCACTTGTGTTCCTTTTTAGGTTAATTCAGGTAATATTTTGTTTGTATTTTCCTTGTTCTTAATTATCAAATTTACATGAATATTTATTTAACGAATCATTTTTAATAATGAATGTCATGTCGGTATGGTCTTTTGCGGCTATAACACTGCGTACTCAATGCTATACTCTTCTTGATAAAATCACGTATATAGATGAGAAAATATTGACTCGATGTCAAAATTGTTAAATTTCTCCATCTCACCAATATTTTCTCTTGGGGAGGCCGGAGTATATGTTGTGGTTTCTTACAACCACTGCCATATTTTTATTTAATTTAATTTAAGAAATATTTTATTAATCTTTATTCATTTAATATTAAAATTCGCATTCAAAAATTATTTTTAATTCCTTCCTTTTTAAACCTTACCCTGTAAGTTTTTCTTTCTTACATAACATTTCGCTTTAATTTAAAATGAGAATGATCGTTTTGATGTCTGTACTTTCAGAATTGGATTCTGCTAGAACCTTCTACGACATTTTTCGCGTGAGCTCACTTCCTCCTTGTAGCTCCCACCCTCGCCAATCGAAATAAGTAATTTGAAAGTTGATGTTTATTTCTGTCGATTGGCGTTTTGCTTTTGGCGTGGAAGGTGGTCGCTTGTTTTCTGCAAAAAAAAAAAAAAAAAAAAAAAAAAAAAAAAAAAAAAAAAAAAAAAAATCACGAGCGTATATCGAAAGGCTGTAATATAAAAGAAGTTTCTTTTTAAAATTGTGATGGTTGATGGCGGCCTATAAATTCTCTTCTAAGTACGGCAAAGATCATAGCAATTCCACCAGCGGAGACGCGACGATTATTCTTACTTATGATAAGTGGACAGAACCTACTCATCCTATATGCGGAGATAAGTTTTATTCTATTTCAACTGATACGATGCTCTGTGTTAAATTAATAATAAGTCATATATATATATATATATATATATATATATATATATATATATATATATATATATTAACACAAATGCCTCCAAACTCCCTGAGAGAAGTTTCAAGAAGCATCGATTACTTGTTCTAAAAAAAGAATGGATCTACAACAATGATGATCCATTTATTAATATAGTTTTTAGAAGAAAATCTTTTTATAAATAAAGATTTATTTGAAGCTGCAATTCTCAGTGCAAGTTCTTTTAATTACATCTACCACTTGTGTTCCTTTTTAGGTTAATTCAGGTAATAGTTTTGTTTGTATATCCTTGTTCTTAATTATCAAATTTACATGAATAATTATTTAACAAATCATTTTTAATAATGAATGTCATGTCGGTGTGGTCTTTTGCGGCTATAACACAGTGTACTCAATGCTATTCTCTTCTTGATAAAATCACGATATATTGTATTGTTTTATTAATATGATTCCAATGTTAAAAGAAGAACTTATCGTCCAACCAACACACCATTACTAATACTATAAGAAACTCGTTTAATTTCCGTTAAATGTTACCAGGAAAACAACTAAATCACACATAAAACAAAACGCTGAGTCACAACTAATATCTGAAACAAATACTTGTAAAACAAATACCAGGTCTGAGGAAAGCAGAAACTGGGATTTTAAATTCTATTTTACAGACGAAGGGACAGAATGATATTAAAAAGCAGAACTAATATTAAGGTGATAATGCTAGAAATGAATTTGGGTTATTTTTTCCGAAACCCAGCCCGACGATTTCAAATCCGAGCCGAAAATTTTTTGTGACATCAGAGCTGGAGTCCTATACCGAAAGTATGTAGTTGAAAATTGTAAATAACATTTAAAAAAATTTTCAAGATTAATTTTCTTATTTAAAAATCTTCTTAAATCGAAATAAATATTAATTCTAAATACTCCCTCATCACAATGTTTCATGATTTCCATGTCACTGAAGATCTGTTTTAAATAGCAATTTTGCAATTTATAAACGTCCACTGAAAGAATTAGGAAAAATTAAGAAATGTCATTGTACAACTGCAGAAGAAAGGCATGTGTTCTGCTTTCGAGGAATTTTGAAAAAAAGCTTTAAACAGAGAACGAGGATAGACAAGGGGTATCCTGCAGTTTCTTTCCTAGCTATATTACTAACACTGAGCGTACAAAAGCTTCAGATTAGGCTTCATAGTAAATGAATTACAATTCAGTTTACTTTCAAACAGATTTTTAACAGATTATAAAACGCTTTAAGATACATAGACAACATTCAAGTTTCTCAAATAGCAATATTTCATATCCGTTTTCAAAATTTTGAATAAATAAAATTTGCTTTTTGAACCCGAACCCACACGAGGAAGAAGACTCATATAAAATGATATAAAAAACGAGCACAATCCCGTTTCGGAACGTGCTGACGGGCTTCGCCTAGGCCCGTCTTATGTCTTGATAGCGTACACTGTTAAAAATTTGCAACAAACTGTCCAGTCATTCGACCGTTTTTTGAAAAAATGGTTACATAAACGTTACATAAACTCTATTCTCACCATAATATGGGCAATAATATGGTCAAAATGGAGTTAAATTACAGTTATGTAACCATTTTCTATAAAAACGGTCGAATGACTGGACAGTTTGCTGCAAATTTTTAACAGAGTATATTCAAATTTAGAATTTTATCTTCTGATTTAAAACATTTGTGCTCACTAAAATGTCTGTAAAATTTCTTACATTACTTGAAAATGCAAAGTAGCTTTTTCATGCATAACTAATTTTGGTTTATTGTGCATTTGAAATTTTACTATAATATAGAGCACAGTTCTATGATATAAAACCGACAACATTCCGCTAGTTATGGAACTGTACAAAGAACGTATTTATTCTTCTTTACTTATTGCAACATGTGTTTTCCCTTTTCCATTAACTTATCATATCTGGTCTGATGATTTCTCATCCACATTTAGTAGTTGGATAAGAAAAAGTCTCTCTAGTTGGTTTTTTTTCTCCTTTTTACTTGTGTCCCATTGCTATTCTATCTGATATTTCCTACGAATGACTGACACATAAGCTATAAGTTTATTTGATTTTTCGAAAAAATGGGTAATATTGGACTCATACATTATTTACTTTATGCTATTACGTAATTTCGCTTGAAATATTCTTAGCTTCCATATGAAAATAATGTAAACATATACGTTATTTTGACTGAAATATTCAACCAATAGTCTATTCTAAAGTTGTTAGTTAAAATTTTGAGAATATTTTATTTTTATAAATTATTACTTTTCTGAAGACTGTATTTGTAATTCTGAAATTTTCATCACTAGTCCAGTAAAACTGCACTAGCTACACTACGGTAGAAAAAGAATTAGCCGTAAAATAAAAAATATTTTAACAGGTGATAAACAAGGTTATAATTCCTACGATTTTCTGCAATTTACATTTCAGTATAAAAGCACATAATCTCAAAGATATAAGTATAACAACTTTCTAACTATTTATCTAAATTAACAAAGAAATTAAATTCTTCGTTTTCTATCACTTACTCCATCAACTTTCCTTTTTTAATTAACGCGTCAAATCTGGTATCCAGATTACTTATCTATATTAGTCGTTTCATAAAAGAATGTCTTTCTTGTTGATTTCTCTTATTTGTTTCACATTTTTGTTTTAATCTGTATTTCGTACGAATGAAAGACATATAAATCAGAATTTTATTTCAATTTGAGAAAGAATGACTAATATATTGGACTAATAAATACGTTTGAAATAGAAACAGGTTCGAAATGAAAATAACGTTTGAAACATAGACTATCTTGTGCTAAATTGGTGTGTATAATTTTGTATTGGTGTGTATAATTGGTGTGTATAATTTTGTATTGGTGTGTATAATTTTGTAGTTCTAATGTAATGTTTACTGCACGTAAAGGTATAGTAACGCGGTATGTTTGGATGAAAACTGAATATATCAAATTAACTCAATTTTTTTAACAGTCATCTAGCGGCTAATGATTGAAATATTACTAATCTTTATCCAAGAAAAAGTCATTGCGGTATCCCTTTACTGATATCTATGTAGTTTCTGTGTTAAAAATTTATTTTAAAATTTTACGTTTTAATGTTTTTTCGTGATCAAAATTCTTAAATATAAACACATACCATTATTAAAATAGTTTACATTATTGTTTTCAGTATATATAATAATGAATTATTTCTCACATGAAACTGTATTTCTAGTATTTAGAGGTGCAAGTTTATTACTCTCTTTGTCATCCTCATATTCTGGAGGTAAAACCGGATATCTTACGTGGGATGAAAAAATACATTGACAAACAGTAATCAAAGAACTCGTAAACAATGTTTGAAGAAAAAGCAGCAAAAATTTCTTGGGCAAAAGTGACTATATTTTTATATAAAGCACATAAAGAGGTGCACTTCTTTCTTGCAAAACCCAAATTCTAATTAAGATAATTATCCTTTTGTGTTTAAAAATTAAATTATTAGACTTGTAATTCAAATATTACTTAAATATGGATTTTGTTTTCTCTCGTATTTTAAAATTGATATTAAACGATGTGCTGCTAAAATAGTGTAAATACAGTTGGTTAGTCAAATATTTTACGTAGTAAATTAAATTACAAGAAATTAAATGATTCATTTCGATTAATGACATTTTCAAAAGCACGATTGCATTTTTAACAACAATAAAAAGTCCCTTTTTACTTTATACTGTACATCCCATAATCGATTCAAGTTATTATATGCACCTATAATTTAAATTGCAAGTGTGACATATACTGCACCACGTCCCTAATTATTGTGTCTTGCGATTTTTCTATTAGCTACCTCAGTATAATTGTTTTCATTTTATATTTTACTATTTTTCATTTAGTTTAGTTTACGTATATTTCCTCAGTTCCTTACATTTTTTAAATATATATTCATAAACCACTATATCTTTTACTTGGAAAAAGAATTGCTACATACAAAGAAACTGGAATTCTAAAAGAGAAGTGCTTGAAGTTTGACTACGACATTCGTAAATATTTAAGCTATAAGAGTGACATTATTTTACGATAAAAAATACACGATTGGAAGTCTGTTAAGGAGAAAAAATTATACAAATAAAAGAAAAAAAGAATATTTCTTGAGTTTTACATTAAAATATAAAACACAATAGTGTAAATATTTTTTAAATATCAACACAGACATTATATTATTTGTAAACCGAATATCAAATTTTAGCATATTACGTTAAAATCATGAATATAATTATTAAGCAACTATAAAATTCCTTTTTTATAATCTATACCATTGATTAAATATAAACGTTATTTATCATGGTATTTGGTTTTTTATACGAAATTGTTCACAAAATAAAGCTAAGATTGAAGAAACATCTCTTTAAGTAAAGTTTAAAGCAGAATGTCTTCTCTTTAAACTTCAGTCATATGTTTAACAGAATGGCATGCGGATGTTACGGATTAACCTATCGTTATAAATTATTCATGAGATAAATATGTACTACTAGATTTTAATAATTCAAAGTGTAAATATAAAGGCTTTAAGCCAGTCTAATATTACGAAATAAAAGCCTGATATAAAAATAGGATTTTGATAGAATAATAAGTAGTTTTATAAAGCACAAATTGATTAATATATCTCATTTAAAATTTTATCACGCATGGTTGAAATTATTAAATACATTTTCAACGAAAATCATTAAAAGAAATATTTTGTAAGCCAAACTTTTATCAAGTGGAATGTAATTAATATTTATGTGCATTCTTATTGATTAACGTAATTTTGAAATTCTTAAATCTATTTCATACAAAAAAAAAGTATTTATTTGTTAACGACAACATTTTGCTTAAAATAAATTTAATTAAAATATTAAAACGTGCAAAAAATATTTAACTGTGCCTTATAAATAAATTACGAAGAAAGCAAAAAGAAAGCAGCAGAAGATCTTAGCAGAAGAACTTAATTATATTATTAATGTAGGTATGAAACATGGATATAAACCGCACATTATTCGTAAATTAATTGATAAATACAGGGTTACAGTAGTTTCTTCTCCTAAAGTTAGTCAGGTTTACAGAAAAATTCCATATATACCCATTCTTTTTGAAAGATTAAAGAGAGTTTTCAAGAAATATAATATACAACTGGTGGCATCCAATTCCAAAACGTTGTTTAATTTATTGAATAGAAGCATTGACCCATTATCAGCCACTTGTTTATCTGGGGTATATGAAATTCCATTTGAATGGACCGATGGTACAAATTCTGCATATATTGTATGACAAAACGTCGCATCGTAGAGAGACTTAAAGAACATAAGAGAGATTTGAAATACAATAAATTTTCCACTGCCTTATCAAGAACTTTTGCTAACGGACAGGTTAGGTTTATTGATTTTAACAACGTCAAAGTTATTTCCAGACAAAACAATCCCTTTAAAGCCTACATCCGTGAATCTATAGAAATTTCACTAAGAAAACATGAAATTTGCAACGATATCCCATCATTTTCGGTTCCTGCCATATGGAAATGCATTTTAAAATGAACTTTAATTCCGTTGAACATAAGTTCCAGTTACATTTCTGATTCATAGAGGGCGCCACCAGGCGCATTTTGAATATGTTGTTATAATTTTCCGTTATTTGAGCGTCTTGGCAGATTGAATATTGTGACTCAATCATGTAACACATTTTAATTTTTGCTGTTCATATTTATGAAGGTTTTTCTCCTGATGATGGTTATAAAGATTAACCGAAACGTCGAGGTTTCTTTTATATATATGTAGTTTAAAAGTAACTCATATTTATTAAATAATTTTTACGTTGCGAGCAAGTGTTTGATGAGTATTTATGTTTTCTGTCATATTTTTTATTATAAATATTTTCCTGGAAGCTTTTTATTGTTATGTATGTGAGTTGAAACAAATAATAATTAACTTTAAAAATATATAAAAATAATTTTGTTTTTTTTGTTTAAGATAAATTATAAATTTGACTCATAAGGGGGATACTAAAACTTGATAAATATTGAAATTATTGGCCGAAAATAATCATGTGGTTTGATGTTATAACAAAATTTCAGTACTTCTCTGCTGCGTTAACAATTTTTACCGTAAAAACGTAATTCATTAAATCATAATTTTATCGATTCGAATACTTTACGAATTCTTATAAATAACATGAATTAGTTAAATGGGATGAATTCTTATGAATTATTAATACTTTTTCTTTGATAATTTGTATGAATCTCATGTATAAATTCCAATATTTTTAAATATTTTCAAAAAGTTTTTATTAATGTATTATAATTTAATATATTTTATAAATCTTGTTTCATATTTTTCAATAAGCGACAACTAAAATTTAATTAAAAATTTCAATTATTATATAATATTTTATTTCACACAGTCTAATATCTGTTAACTACATATTCAATACAGAATATTGAAAAAATATGTTTTTTTTAATTTCAGTCCTTGAAATTATATTTTTGTATTGCAATTCCTTTTTTTGAAGATGCTATTCCATTTGAATCAGATTTGAATAAAAATTGACAGTTATTTCCGTAAAAATGTTTATTATAATAAACTAAAGGGATTTTCAGTTAATCAAAGTAATTTCGATCTACTAATTAATTATTTAAAAAAATAACTATAATGAAGGTCAAAGAGAAAAACTACGAGATTTCCTTTGAAAGTGCGATATAATTGCTTGAAAGGCGTACTATCATCCTCTTTAATAAAAAGGTCATGTGACCTGTCAAACATGACAAATTGTCGTCTGCTCTTCCTGCATTGGTTTCGAGCATGGTAAAGAGATAGAGGGCGCTACACTTCCTAAAGGCCCAAAAGACCAGAAACGCCGCCATACTAGGTACCGCTTTTAGTTCCATAAGTAGAAACATTATCTTTGTTCTCCTTCTTTCTATCTCCCTGGTTGCTGACGACTGGGATTTTCGCAAATCGTTGCCACAGATTAATCTCGGAAAATGAAATATTTGAAGTTACTGAAAAAATTAATAGCTCGAAAAGTATTTGTCAGAAAATTGTTAGACAAACTGCGTTAGAAAGGTAAAAAATTGTATTTTTCTTGATATAAATTTCAAATATAATGATTATGCCGTTTTTTCAAACATAGAATTTCAAAAATTACCAAATTTTACAATGGAGTACCATAGCGAAATCTTCACGCAAAAAAAAGATAATGATTAATGACCGGCATTGTGTCCTGACGTATATATACTGACTATAGCACGAGTCACAAATTACAGTAGCCTTAAAATTCTGTTAAAATATAAAAGTGAATTATGATGTCACGAGTGCATGATTTTTATTTAATTCTCGACGAGTACCATATTTTTGTCCACCTCAGTGAGACATATCAATTTCATTAAATTTGAAGTATTGTAAATTGTAACTTCATTCAAATCCAATTTGAATCCAACGGAAATGATTTTTCCCCATAGACACCATAATGTAAACCCCATAAACACCATAATTTAACACAATTATTCATTTTTTTTAATGCTGACGTATTCCATAATAAAGTCTACAGAGAATTGGCCTAATTTGTCCTTAACAGCCCAAATTTTGTCTGACACATTGAAAATGCAATAACGCAATAGCGTTCGTATTGTTTTCAGAAATGCAGAAGGCCATTCCAAGTAAAGATTCATAGGGTATTTAAATACAAGGTCAAATTCAAAGTCAATATTTCACTTGATTAAAGGTGCCTTAAAAGAAATTGACCAGCGTAGCGGGCGTAGCTTGCTAGTTTAGTAATACAAAGCGGGTAAAAATGAATGTGTCTTTGGAAACAGACAGTTCATATATTTATAAAGGAAGAAGAACGTTGAATTCGGTAAAAGTCGAAATCAAGCTGAATATGGAATTTTGAAACAACGACGTTTTTCTACTTGACCCTTCAATTCTAAATAATTTCTCACTTCATCTTTGTTATTTTTGTGAATACTCTTTTGTTAAATACGTCATAATATTGAGAAATACCTTGATACTTTATGGTAATGCAATATTTCTTAAAAGAAATAACATTTACATTACAAAGATTATTTATTTAAAACTTGTATGCAGTGGCCATCATAAAACTTTCCTCGATATAAATCAAATCGTGTGATACAAAAATTAAATGGTGATTTCATGAATTATCATGGATATACATGAATTCTTATGAATAATGTATTATCAGGGATGTACAGGAAGTTTTGTGAATAATGCACTATCATGACCAGGGCTTGACAAATGCGGTCGAAAGGTCGCCACTGGCGACCAAGTTTTTCTATCTGGCCACCAAGGTATTTAGTCTGGTGTTTTTATTATTATTATCACATTTTTTTAAACAAAAATTGACGTAAGAAGTTGACCCTAGAACACAGAAGGCATTTTTTTCCCTCTTTTTTGGCATTTTTAATTTGGTAAAAATAAGTTCAAAAATGAAAAAGATATTTAAATAATAAAAAAATTAAAATAATAAAAACAGAATTATTTTAATGACTTCGATAGGAAAATAGGCAAAAATTGTTTTTCCGTTTCACTATTTCATCGATGCCCCCCCCCCCCCCCCCACGTCATCAGATATAGATTTTGATAGCACTCCTATCCGAACACGTCGGTTAATCCAGCTTTTACAAAAATTTTCTTTTTTTTTCACAGATAAAAAATTTTGATAACTTTCATTAGAGAACTGGGTTTATACTATCTTTCTAAATTATGTAACAATTCCAAGCTATGTAACTAATAATCCTAAAATTATGCTTATTATTATTTTTTTTCTCAATTAATTCGTAAAAACTTTTGTTCTTTTTGAAAATCACTGTAGGGGAAAAATGGGGGGGGGGATAAATATTTTTTACTGGCGACTAGAATTTTTTTGCTGGCTACCACATTTTATTAAATTTGTAAATTTCAACTGTACACAAAACCTTATGAATTCTCAACAACTTTCTAAATTATCAATTATAACTTGGTGGAACAAATGATTCAACTATTTATTGGCCGCTTATGTGTAATTTTAGTTATTCACTTTATTTACTTGGTATTACTACAAATAAAATCATGGATTAATAATCTATCTTGAAGTTTTTGCTTCTTGTTGCTACAAATTTTATTGGACATTAGCTAATGATATAAATTTATTTCCAACATATGAAACATTTAGAATGAAGCAAACTAAATCTTTATTTGAAATGTAGTGCACGATGATAGTTTTTTAAAGTAAAATTAATATTTTCAGTTTTAACATAATAAATTAAAAGTTTTACTTTTGTAAAATAAAAACGTATGGTTGAATAGCTATGACATGATAAGTGCATAATCAAATTTTTAAGGGATAACCATGAATGCTTTTAGAATTAACAATTAAAATACACTAACAAGACCAACACTTGCTTTCAACAGTTATGCGTAAATGAACATAAAAAACTGCACAATGTTCGTAGTCAATAGAATTCATAAAAAAAATGAATCCAAAATGTGTTTTTTATTTAATCGAAGATATTTTTGAAAATATATAACACTATGCGATAATAAATTCATTATCTAGCAATTAATTTCGAAAATAAAGAATAGAATAGGATTTGAAAAGGAATTAATTAATTTTGCTGAAAAATAGAAGTTTAAATATAATAATTTCTAATTTTCAATTTTCTCATTAAGTGATAACCAATTTTTAATTAAAAAATTCAATCCGTAAAAATATTTAATTTTACAATGAGTGATTTCTCTAAATGTTTGATGAATAAATAATTTTTAATTCTTAATTTTTAACTATGCAAAATTTGATTATTGTAATGAAATTATTTTTTTAAGATGCAAGTCGATATTTAGCAGATGTGAATATAAATTTTGCGAATACTAAAGATTTCTTAAATGATAACCGAAGAATTTTCCAGTAAATGAAAGTGATTTGAATATTTTAATTATTTATATCTAAAATTGCAAACGAAATTAATAAATAATTTGTGATAATCAACTAACATAAAAAAAATCGATATGCCTTTACTCATTATTCCAAAACATGACTGAAAATAACAATTTAAAATTAAACAAGTTGTAACTTGTACGTCAAACGCGACAAACGAGGTGCATTCGTACTATAGCTAGTTATATAAATATTCCAATCTTGATGATTTTTAATTCTGTGAAATGAATTAAATCGGCTGCAGATTAATTTCTGTCATAAAATAAGTATCTCGGTCGCTTGACAATTAAAACTCGAAATTTCCTATAACAAGAAAGCAACGATTTTTTATTTTTTTAAAATGCAAATTTCTTAATAAATATTTTTATTAATATCTTCTAAAGTTTTGATTCGATTTTCATAAAATATGAAATGACTCGACAAAATTCTGCAAAGATTATATATATTAAATTTCAAATCATCTGGTTGAGTAGTTTTTGCTCTGTTATATGCGGACAGACGTACGGACCAGACGACGACTATTGGTTCTACGTATTTATATAATTACCAACGCACCTAATAATTACCAACGTCCTTAAAAACGCATAGTTGCTGCTTTGGCTTTCTGCTTTCACAGGTCAAATAAACGTATTTTCAATAAAAATATGTGTTTGAGTAATTCACAGGAAAGTGGAAGTTTCGTGTCCCAGAGATCTTGTGGACGTAATTTTTAAATTAAAAAAGAAAAGGTGGATTAAACTATAAATATTATTCAATTTTTCATATAAACTCTGATTATTTGCTTATTGAAATTGAAATATAATATATAAAACATTTTTTAATGGAAATATCATTCCCTCACCTTGCGTCCTTTCACACATGTACGAAAGAAAGTGGATTCTCTGTCATTATAGCATGTATGCTGATAATCTATTTTTATAAAAATATACTTACATTCCATTAAAAATGCATAAATAATTATTTACCCACTTAATTATATTTATATTTATAGCAATGAACGGAATAGGATACTTTTTATTGCTGACCCTATTAACTGAAATCATTCCCTCATTACTATAATTCTCTCATTACTATATAAATCTTCAACAGTTTACTTAGTAAATAACAGAACATGCATTATATAGGCCTAGAATAGTCTGTATACTTTTAAAGAAAAGAAAAAATCTTGTTTTTTGCTCAACAACATTCTTCAATATCTACCACAATGCTTTCAATTATTAAATCAAAGTGAGTATTTTTATTACCCACCATTCCATCATCTATTATATTTTTAATATAAGCACACAAAATTTCTTTTATGATAATAAATTATTTAAGTGTGTTCCAAATTATATTTAATAACTGAAAATGCATCTAATCCTAGTCACTTTGTATACGATTAAGTGATTTACAGAAGTATTTCATCATTTGCCCATCATCATTACTTAATAATTTTAATATGTGAAACAATGATCTAAATCCATTTATAATTACTACACAATGAAATAAGACTTGTATAATTCAAGAAAATACATATTAAAAAACTCAAAACATTTTGTATTAGAGAATTGAAGATTAATATATTTTTGGGAGAATATGGTAAGGTTGGTTTATTTTGGGATTTCTCCACTTTTCAGAGATTGACCCATTTAATAAGGTATGAGTTGTTTAAATATATGTGGTAGATATTTGATTTAATTTACTGTGTGAAATTTCTAAAACAAAATACGTTTATGTGGCTCGGAATAAACTGGAATTTAGCAACAATGAACATAAACCATTACTACTTCTAATACTATAAAAAACTTGTTTAATTTACGTTAAAGTTATTAGAAAAACAACTAAATCACACATGGTCCGAGAAAAGCAGACACTAGGATTTTAAATTCAATTTTGCAGAAGAAGGGCCAGGAGGATATACAAAAGCAGAATTAATATTAAGTTGGAAATGCTGGAAATGAATTAGGGCTGTTTTTTTTCCAAACCGAACCCGATAATTTTAAATCCGAGCCGGAGAATTTCTGTTTAATCAGTGCCGGAGTCGTGTAAAAAAATTACGCAGTAGAACAATGCTAATAGTATTTTCAAATTGTTTTGTGATTAATTTTCTCATTTAAAAACATTCTTAAATCGAAATAAGTATTAATTCTAAATACCCCTCATCACAATGCTTCGTGATTTTCATGTCACTGAAGATCTGTTTTAAATAGTAATTTTGTTATTTATAAACAGCTACTGAAAAAATTTGAAAAAAGTCACAATTCTTATTTTTTCAAAATGTCATTGTGCAACTGTAGAAGAAAGGCATGTGTTCTGCTTGCTAGTAATTTTGAAAAAGAACTTTAAACAGTGAATGAGGATAGTCCAATATTACTTACAGTTATGTTATTAACACTGACAGTGCAAAAGTTTAACAATGGGCTTCATAGCCCATTAATTAGAAGTGAATTTCCTTCCAAACAGGTATTTCAATGATTGTAGAATGCTTTAAGATACTTAGACAACATTCAAGTTTCTTAAATAGCAATGTTTCAGCTCCTTTTTCCAATTTGTGATTAAATAAAATTTTCTCTGAACTGAACATACGCGTGAAGAAGACTGATATAAAAAACGAGCAAGAGCCCGTTTCGAAATCGATTTCATGGTATCTGTCTGAACCCGCTACATTTCATGATAGCTCATGTTCAAATTAAGAACTTTCTCTTTCATTTAAAACGGTGGTGCCCACTAAAATGTCTGAAAAATTTCTTAAATCACCTGAAAACGCAAAGTAGCTTTTTCGTGCATAAATATTTTCGATTTTTTTTTTTGCATTTAAATTTTTACTATAATATAGAACACAGCTCTGAGATATAAAACCGACAACATTCCGTTAGTTATGGAACTGTACAAAGAACATATGTAGACTTCTTTACTTATTGCAGCATGTGTTTCCCCTTTCCCATTAACGTATCGCATCTGGTCTGATGATTTCGCATCCACATTTAGTAGTTCGATAAAAGAAAATCTCTCTAGTTGGCTTTTTTTTTCTTTTTTACTTGTGTCCCATTACTGTTCTAGCTGATACTTCGTACGAATGACTGACACATAAGCTATAAGTTTATTAGATTTTTCAAAAGAATGGGTAATATTGGACTGATACATTATTTACTTTATGCTATTACGTAATTTCGCTTGAAATAATTTTAGCTTCCATATGAAAATAATGTAAACATATACGTTATTTTGACTTAAATTGTCAACCAATAGTCTATTCTAAAGTTGCTAATTAAAATTTTGAGAATATATATATATATATATATATATATATATATATATATATATTGTTTTATAGATTATTACTTTTCAGTAGAACGGTATTTGTAATTCTAGAATTTGCATCACTAGTCCAGTAAAACTGCACTGCGGTAGAAGAAGAATTACCAGTAACATAGCAGTAAAATTAGCAGTAACAGTGTTCTATATGATATTTTGTAGGAATGACTGACACATAAACTATAAGTTTATTAGAATTTGCGAAAGAGTAGGTAATATTGCACTGATACATTATTGTCATTATTTCCACTATACTATACATTTATAATATTATGTAATTTTGCTTGAATTAGTCTTAGTCTTCATATGAAAATAATGTAAACATATACGTTAGTTTGACTGAAATTGTCAACTAATAGTCTATTCCGAAGTTGTTAGTTAAAGTTGTCGAATTATTTTAGTTTTATAAATTATTATTTTTCAGTCGAACTTTATGTGTATTTCTGAAATTTTTATCACTATTTCAGTAAAACCGCACTACCGTAAATGAAAAATTGGCCGTAAAATACTCCAAAGTAGTTTTATCACGTGATAAAGAAGATTATATTTCCCACGATTTTCCGAAATTTAAATTTTTGTATAAAAGTACGTAACCTCAAAGACATAAGCATAACAACTTTCTAACTATTTACACAAATTGACAAATAAATTAAATTCCTTGTTTTCTATCATTAACTCAACTTTCCTTTTTTAATTAATACATCAAATCTGTTACCGAATTTCTTATCCACATTAATCGTTTCATAAAAGAATGTCCTTCGTGTTGGTTTCTTTTATTTGTTTCACATTTTTGTTTTAATTGGTATTTCGTACGAACGAAAGACATATAATTAAGAATTTTATTTGAATTTGCAAAAGAATTAGCAATATATTGGGCTAATAAATAAGTTTGAAATAGTAACAAGATCCGAATGAAAATAATGGGTACTTACGTATTATCCGTGCCAGTTTTAAGCCAACTGCGCCAGGCATGGAGCCAATATTACTAATTATAGTAACCCTTATATTTTTTTCTTGCTACATGGTACATGCCTGGGAATAATCTATAATGTTATTCTTTCTTATTTACTATGCTATTTACCATTTATTATAATTATTAAAATAATGTTATTTACTATTTTTAACAATGTTATAAATTTAATAAACATACATTACATTTTATTTATTTTATATTAATTGCCATTTTTAACAATGTTATTTGATAATGTTAAATTACTGCGTTTGAAAACATGATTGGCAACGATAAACAAGATTGGTACTTGGCAACCATTTTTGGCGATCAATCTCCTGGCACGGATAATATGTAAGTACCAAATAATGTTGAAAACATAAACTATATTGTGCGAAACTGGCGAAGTATTCCATTTTGTAGTTTTAATTTTTTGTACGTAAATGTATGTTAATACGGTATATTTGTTCCGAAAACTGAATATTTCAGATTTACTCGATTTGAACAGTCATTTAGCGGTACCGGGGAATAAAATTTTGTTCAACTCGTTTCCAATTACCAACGGGTCACACTTATACCCGTAAAAAAGAATAGATATTCTATCATTATTCATGACAGTAATTTTGCATCAATAGGGAGTTTTAATAAGAGGAAAATTTCTGTTACAATTTTTCTGGTGGAACTAATGCGTTCAAAATATTGAAGTAGTAGTTCGTGTATGACGTAATATTTCGTCATACCCAGTTAACAGGCTAATAGTTGAAATACTAATCTTTAACGAACTAAAAGAAGCAGCCATTACGGTATGTCCTTACTGACATCTATGTAGTTTCTGTGTTAGGAATTTTATTCTACATATTTTGTTTTAATGTTTTAAAATTATCCACATTCTTAAATATAAATACATTATATTAGTAAAATGGTTTACATGATTGTGTGTAGTATATATAAGATTTTTTTATTGCCCACATGAAACCATTTCTAGCATTTATAGGTGCAAGTTTATTACTTGCTTTGCGACCTTCATATTCTTGAGGCCTATGTGGGATTAAAAAAAGACATTTAAAAACAATCTAAGAACCAGCAAACAATGTTTGAAGAAGCAGCAAAAATTACTTGGAGAAGAGTGACTATGATTTAATGTAAATCTGATAAAGCAGTGAACTTCCTTCCTGCAAAATCTCAAATTTTAATGAAGATAAATTATCCTTCTGTGTTTAAATATTAAATCTTTAGACTTATTTTTCAAATAGTACTCAAACATACATTTTTTGTTCTCGCATATTTTAAAATTTATATTAAAATATTTGCTGTTCGATTATTGTAAATACAGTAAGTTATTCAAACTTTTTACGTGTTAAAATTAATTACAATAAACTAAATGACTCCTTTCCTTTAAAGAATATTGCACACAATGCCATTTTTAACAGCAATAAAAGTCTTTTTTTTAATACTTTATATCCCATATTCGATTCAAGTTATTATATGTAAGGTAAAGCTATGAGAGTTTGCGCACAATTCAAAAGAATAATAATAAAAAATCTAAATATTAATTTTTTGCTAAGCTATCCATGAATAATTTTTACTTCATTTTTTTTATGCATTTCCATTGCTATTTTGTAATTTAATAGAACAGTTTTAATAAAACCAAGAAAGTTATTTTGCGCAATCTGTCCTTACAGGGTTGGTGTGATTGCGCACATGAGTAGGAGAGATTGTTACTAATAATAACTACAATTAAATTGTTAACAATAATAATTACACTTAAATGACATTGTTGTAAGGTTTTTGTGAACAAATATTATTGTATTAGGAGTGAACATTTCAATCTAATGATTAAAGAATCAGAAAAAGGAAATAATTTTAAAAACGATTAAACATTTTTAATTAAAGGGGAAAAAATTAAAGAATCAGAAAAATCAAGTCCAGATAAGATTAAAAAATAACATTAAAAAGCTGCGTAATCTCTCCTAGCATGGAAACTAATAGGGACAATGCGCCATCTCTCATAATTAGCAGATGCACAAACTCTCCAATCTCGGTAAGAGAGATTGCGCAGCATTTTATTTAAACATGACCGCCACTAAAACGAACCGTTGATGTTAACATTGTTAGTCTAGATTAGTAGCTTGTGAGAAATCGTTTAAGTTTAAAATATTTTGTACTACTGACATTGTATAGAAATTCTGATGAATAGCTATGAAAATTCAAGCAAAACAAAACAAAATAGCAATGCTTTATCTTAGACGCTCAAAACAATCAACGTGCAGTTTCAATTAGACACTCCACTTCTGCTGTAGTACAACTACCTGCAGTCGCTGCACGCTCACTCTACTCCTTCCCCCCGAACCTCTATGTGCGCAATCTCTCCGACCGCGCCATCTCCCCTGACTTTACCTTATTTACAGTTTTAATTGCATGTGTGACACATACCGCACCACCTCTCTACTTATTGCGTGTTGCAAGTTTTATATAACTACATCACTACAATTTTTTTTTACTACATTTTTACTACTTTTGATTTCGTTTAGTATAACTATATTTCCTCATTTCGTTGCATTTAAAAAAAATATATTCATAAACCGATATATTTTTTTCTCGGATATAGTATAGAAACCTACAAAAAACTGAAATTTTTAAAGAGAAGAGTTTGAAGTTTGACTATAACATTCGTACATATTAAAAATATAAGAGTGACATTATTTCTAGAAAAAATATACAAGATTTGAAGTCTTTTCAGGAGAAAAAAAAAGGGAGGGAATATTTTTTTATTGTGTTAGCCTTCATTTAAGTGATCTATATACCAAAATTGTAGAGTTTAAATATTTTTTAAATATCAACAAAGGCATTAGTATTATTTAAAAACTGAATATAAAATTTTAGAATATTACGTTAAAATTATGAATATACCGATACATTTTAAGCAACTATAAAAATCCATTTTTATAATATATAAAAATGATTAAATATATAATTTATTTATAGTTTTATTTGGATTTTTATACGAAATTGTTCATTAAATAAAGCTAAAGATTGAAGAAACATCTCTTTAAGTAAAATTTAAAGCAGGATGCCTTTATTTTAAACTTCAGTCATATGTTTAACAGAATAGCATACAGATGTTACGGTTTAGCCTATCGTTATATATTATTCATGATATAAATATGCATTACAAGATTCTTAATAATTCAAAGTGCAAATATAAAGGCTTTAAGCCAGTCTTATATTACGGAATAAAATCTTCTTATTTAAAGAGGATTTTGAAGGAATAATATGTAGATTTCGAAAGCACAAATTGATTAATTTATCTGATTTAAAATTCCATCATGTCTGTTTGAAATTAAATTAATGCATTTTGTAGAAAAAATATTTTTAAAAACTTTTAAAATATTTGGTAAACAAAAATATTATCGAGTGGAATGTAATTAACATTTAAGTGCATACTTATTCAGGTAAGTAATTTGAAGATTTTTACACCAATTTCATAAATTTCATACTAGAAAACGTATTTATTTGGTAACAACAAGTTTTATTTTAAAATAAATTTAATTAAAACATTAAAACATTAAAACGTGCAAAATGTATTTAAAAGTGTCTTATAAATAAATTACGAAGAATTAAAAACTTAAAATGGTTATAACATAGGTAAAAGATAAATATGGAACTTTAATTAACCTGATGTTCATAATTATTATAAACTACAATTACATATAAAATTAAAGGAAAGAAACAGTTTTTAAAAGGCAAACTAAATCTATAGAGAAAATGTATTCCATTAAAAAAAAATCAATTTTTATAATATGTAAAATTGATTAAATATAAACGTTATTTATCGTGGTATTTGGTTTTACACGAAATTGTTCACAGAATAAAGCGTAAAATTGAAGAAACATCTCTTTAAGTAAAATTTAAAGCAGAATGTCTTCTCTTTAAACTTCAGTCATATGTTTAACAGAATGGCATACGGATGTTACGGTTTAACCTATCGTTATAAATTATTTATGAGATAAATATGTACTACTGATTTTTAATAATTCAAAGATTAAATATAAAGCCTTTAAGCCAGTCTCATATTACGAAATCAAAGCCTCATATTAAAAGAGGATTTTGATAGAATAATAAATAGTTTTAGAAAGCACAAATAGATTAATTTAACTCTTTTAAATTTTTTTCACGTATGGTTGAAATTATTAAATGCATTTTTTAGGAAAATCATTTTAAAAACTATTTTGCAAGCCAAACTTTTATCAAGTGGAATGTAATTAATATTTAAGTGCATTCTTATTGAGTAAATTAATTTGTAAATTCTTAAATCAATTTCATACAAAAAAGGTATTTATTTGTTAAAGACAAGATTTAGTTTAAAATAAATTTAATTTAAACATTAAAACGTGAAAAATGTATTTAACTGTGACTTATAAATAAATTACGAAGTATTGGAAACTTAAAATAATTATAACACAGGTAAAAGATGAATATAAGGCCTTAATTAACCTGATGATCATAATTATTAAAAACTTCAATTGCATACAAAGTTAAAGGAAATAAACTGTTTTTAAAAGATCAAACTAAATCTTTAGAGTAAATATATATCTACAAAAACAACTTGTCAAAAGTAAAAAAAAAGCCAAGCGTAAAAAAAAAAAAAAGTTGTGGCTAAAAAATGGTGTGATATCAAATTTCCAAGCTATTATATTACTTTTTTAACTTTTTTCCATTAAATAAGTTATCATATATATAAGTCGAGTGCCTACGTATATGTTAATAGAAATCGTTTTCTCCTGTACTGAATACATCCTAACGAGTTTCTGAAAATTCAATTTTTTTCAAATTATGCATGATGGGCTTGGCGGCCATCTTTGCATATTATTCACAAAATTCTAAGCATCCAAATCCGTAGTTAAAATCCGAAGTTCAAAATTGTTATTTAGCAAATATTTTAAGCGTTTCATTTATAGATTTGTATGATCTGAAAATTGTGTCTTAAGATAATGATGACTTATCTTAAAAATTCATCTTATGATTTATTTTTTACAGTAATTAATAATTTCAAACTAGTAAAAATCAATTTCTCAAAATATCAGTCTTATCTAATTTATCTGTCCGTAGTTAAAATCTGAAGTTCGAAATTGTTATAAACATATTACATTGCAAACATATTACGCTTTTACTTTAGAAATGTGGGTGCTTAGAAATATGAAAAGATGGCCGCCAAGCCCATCATGCATAATTTGAAAAAAATTGAATTTTCAGAAACTCGTTAGGATGTATTCAGTACAGGAGAAAACGATTTCTATTAACATATACGTAGGCACTCGACTTATATATATGATAACTTATTTAATGGAAAAAAGTTAAAAAAGTAATATAATAGCTTGGAAATTTGATATCACACCATTTTTTAGCCACAACTTTTTTTTTTTTACGCTTGGCTTTTTTTTTACTTTTGAAAAGTTGTTTTTGTAGATATCATTTCTTTTTTTTTAAACAGAATAAACATAATTTAAATAATCTAAACATGAGAAATAATTTAAAATTACATTTTACTTTCAGTCATTGTTTAAAAGGTTAACTAGAAATACCAGTAGATTTTTAAATTAAACTAATAACAACATACTAAATGTGGCTTGTTATAATACTTGTTATCCCCCGTTAAAAAATATCACTGACTTATCGATGAAATGAATAAAAATGCAATACGTACATAGCGTGTCAGCGCTGCATTTGAAATCAAACGTGATATCAAACTCTTTTATTATTAGCACTAGCTGGCTTCGCCCGCTAGCGGACCCCTAATTTATATCGGGACCTCGAATCTTGTAAAACCTCGAATAAGATAAACTTCGAACCGAACGAACCTCTGACCTGGTTCTCCGCTGCCGAAGGCAGCGGATAATCCCTTAATTTGCACATCGAATAGTATAAACCTCTAACCAAACTAACTTCCGACACGGGTCCCCGCTTCCGACACGGGTCCATCTTCCACCACCAGGTAGCGCAATCTGTTCTGTATGAACCTCGGGCACTGAAATCGTTAAGGCTATAGATGTCGAGTCGAATGAGCTATACCCCGTCGTGATCTAGCCCATAGAACCAGAGATAGAAAAGTTCCCCCTGGTGGTGAAAAAAAGAACTAAAATCGGAAAGCTCTATTGATGTCGAGTCGAATGAGCCATACCCCGTCGTGATCCGACTCGTAGGAACAGATATAGGAAAGCGTCCCCTGGTGGTGAAAGCTAATCGCGCTTGGGGGGCAAAAGGGGGGATGAACACCGGAGATGCATAATAGGATTAAGCGGTCACAGACCTTTCCAACGATGTATCACATGAGGGGTATGTGCAAAATTTAGAAAATACCCCCTCCCCCCCCCCTGCATATTATGATTAAGCGTTCACAGACTTTTCCAACGATATATCACATGAGAGGTGTCGGCAAAATTTAGAAAAGTGCCCCCTTTGGGTGGGAGGGCTGAAAGTGGGAGGATGGACCCCGAAGATATATAATATGAATAGCGGAACAATTTTTAAAATTTCTGAAAGCTGATTTTTATTTATTTATTTATTTATTTATCTATTTTTTATTTTTTGTTTATTATAATTTTTTTTTGCGTTGCCCTGTGCATGTTTGGAATTTCTTAGCAATTTCTTAGATTTACCTTATTTTATTGAATTAAACATTGTACTGTTACAATAAATTTAAATGGAAACTTCACTTCTAAAACAAAAATAATTTAACAACTGGATTTCATTAATTTATAGGAAAACTAGCAAGCTACGCCCGCTGCGCTGGTCGGTTTCTACAAATGAACCCTGAATCAAACGAAATATATCGTTTAATTTGACCTTGTATTTGAAAGCAATCTGTATATTTACGTGGAATATCCTTCCACATTACTGAAAAATGACGCGATTGCGCTATTATATTTTCTAATGTGCAGTCAAAATTTTAGCTGTTAAGGACAAACTCTTTATTTGGTCATTTACAGTTAGGGTTTGCTAAAGAATGATAAAACTATATGCAATATACTAAAACCATCACTAAAAATTATCGAAATAACAATGCAAACAAATTAACTAACAAAATCCATTCAGAAGAAGTTTTTATAAAGGCTAATCTTTGATAATCTGATTATTGAACTTTTCCACATAATTCTAAAACAACAAAACGATATAAAATATACTAAAACAATCCTTACAAATTATCTACTTAACTATGCAAGTCGCAAAAAATACGCCCAGTAAAAACTATCAAAAAGGCTAATATTTCGGAATCGGGTTCACTTGACTATATAACCTTCACACATAACTGTTGGACTAAACAACGTAGGACATCATGTAGTACATTAAAACCATTTCTGAAATAGCATCTAACTAACAATACAATTCTCATCAAAATCCGTTCAGTAGAACTTTTTTAGAAGGCTAATCTGTCATAATCGGAATCAAATATTGAAAAGGCTAATATTTGATTAAAAAAAATGGTTACCCGATTTTCGAATTTCCCCCTATAATTCTAGAACTAAGCAACGTTATATAATAAAACGTTCCCTAGAAAATTATTTAACAGTATAGGTTCCATCGAAATACATTCGGCAAAATCTTTTAAAAAGGCTAATCTTTCATAATCGGATTGATCTGATTATAGAACTTCCCAGAATAATTATATAACTAAGCTACGTGGAACGATATGTTATACAATAAAACCTTCCCTTAAAAATTATCTTAGTTTAAGTTCTACGAAAATGCATTCAGCAGAACTCGAGTTATAAGCAGCCGGAAAGAAATTTCATATATGTAGAAGTAAATAGAAGTATATTGCCATTAATATAGTTTGCATTTGAATAAAAAAAGGTACTTTTCGGTTAGCCGGGCGCCAGTGATATATGAACACACACATATATATATATATATATATATATATTCATACATATAAGTGTATATATATATATATGTATGTATATACATGTATTTGTGTAGATATATGTGTATATATGTGTGTGTATATATATACATGTATATATATATATATATATCACTGGCGCCCGGCTAACCAAAAAGTACCAAAAAAAAAAACTGCGAAAATGCAATCGTACACTTGAAAAAAAAAACACCTTTTGGCCTAAAATCTCTCATCAAAACTGTTTTTCTTTTTTTTTCTTTTCTTTCTTTTTAAAAAAAATAAAATTAGTAACAGTTTTTTCTTTTATTTTTCCAGATGTATAGCCATTTCAATTCTTTCTGCAACAAAAAAAGACACTTTTTGGCTTAAAATCAAATTGTTTGGGGTCAAAAGTAAAATCAAAATCGCCAAAAACAAAAGATAAATCGCCAAATTTGTTTCAATAGAAATCTTGCCCCTTGAATAATGTTTTAAGCATTATGAACATTTCTAATCATGTTTAAATTAAATATTTTCGTTTTATAATATTCTCTCATCAAAACTCTTTTTTTTTTCTTTCTTTCTTTCTTTCTTTCTTTTTTTTTTTTTTTTTTTTTTTTTTTTTTTTTTTTTAAATAAAATTAGTAACAGTTTTTCTTTTATTTTTCGAGATGTATAGCCTTTTCATTTCTTTCTGCAACAGTAATGATCGCCAAAAAATTAGCAATGGTAACCTTTTCGGCCAAAATAACAGAACTTTCTATCATAATTCGATAGCTATTATACGTAGAACGTTGCGTTACATACTAAAACCTTCCCTGAAAAATTATCTCTCGAACAGTGCAAGTTCCATCAAATTCCATTCAGCAGATCTCGAGTTATAAAGGAACGGAACGAAATTTCCGTTTGTGTTTTATATATATAGCGAGGCTAACGAAAAAGACAGGCTACCGCGGTGCGTTCCACTTATCTTTTTTTACAGACCGCTAGAGTGACGTGATGCTCTTTTCGTACACCTGCATTGGTGGATTCGAGCCTCACGTGATTCCCGCGGTCTGTAAAAAAAGATACGCGTAAAGCACCGCGGTAGCCTTTCTTTTTCGCTAGCCTCGTATATATAGTAGATGACGTGAAAGGTATTCCTGCGAACGAAATGCCTGTCCTTTACCGTGTTTTTTTATTTTTAGAAATAAATGAATCACATTTAATTCATTTCAAAATTTTTGTTTACGTTTGGAAAGAAATTTTAAATGGCGATAACTCTTAATGTATACATTTTAGAAGGTACATCTTCCCTCAAAAACTAATTTATTTTTAAAGATCTTTCTAAAAACGTAAATTATATATTTAAAATATTTTTAAAGCATAAACACTACGTCTGATTACTTTATTTATAAGAACACGCATTTTATCAGACAATTAAATACACTAAACAAACATGAGTGAAAAAGTGACCTGGGCCTGGACTCGAACCTGGTACCTTATGCGTACCATGCCGACGCTCTGCGACTGAGCTACCCAGATCCATATCCGTAACCGGCAATTTCTCATACTTATTCATGTTAGAAACAATCATCTGCCACAGTTTGCAGTCATATTTAATTATTTGAAAAAATATGTGTTCTTATAATTGTGAAGTTTTATTTAAAAAAAAAAATATCTTCAGAAGAAAATGGCTGACTTGCAGATGAAATTTGATGTGGTTATATTATAACCTGTAACTGATTTGTGCTATTTTAATACAGATGGTACATGGTCGTTGGCGGGTTTTATCTCTGTTTTGGCATAATTTTTTAATCGCCAAGTTAATTAACAGTTTTTTGCTAATTAAGGATAGAAAATATTTTTTTTTTACACTGAATTTTATAAAAGCACATAGATTACGTAATTACTTGTCCAAAAATGCAATCCTTTTTTTATTCTGCCCAATATTAAGGCCTGTAGCTTGTTTGAAAAAAAAAAAGGTTGACGAAGAAAATAGTGATCATTTTAAGTAACTCGACGTTTTTTAAAAAAAGCTATATCTCTGTTTATAAATCACTTATGAAGATGAGTTTGATCTTAAATTGAAGAAATTCTTCCTTAGATTCTTCTAGTTTTCGTTTTTTTTTTCTACGACGCTTGGTTTGTTTGATATCTGATATTTTAATCTGGCATGTTTTGTCGATTTAACATTGCGAAGTTGCTTTCTGTATATAAGCATTAGCGGTCTTTATTCCAGTTCTTGGCGTTGTTTGTGTGGCGTTTTTTTTTTTAAGCTTGGCTTGGCAGAGCGACCGCCCTGCTTGATAGGTCATATTTAAAATTTAAGGAATATTTTTCCTTGCTTTTCTAAATAAATTTAAAGTAAAGTTTCAATTTAATTAATTGATTTGGTTGCGAAAAAAAAACTTTAGCGAAAGTTTAATTTTTAAAACTATTTTTATAACATTAAAAATATACATTTTTACGAAAAGAAATTTCACAGGACTCATCATTGCATATTTGCATTACATTTCAATTAGCTCAGAAATAACTACAAAAAAGTAAAACAAATACTCCTTTTGTTACAAGTGTTTTTGTATTTTATTTTAAATGCTTTTCGTGTACAAATTATCAGAAATAGTTTTCGGTTAAAGCAGTATTCATTAAAATGCGATGGCAAAAATACATTTCTTCTTTTGTTGTCTATTCATGAAACATTTTACTTTTATAGCTTTGTTGAACCCTAGAACAAATTATTAAACATTATCATTATTACCTCTTTATTACGTTTGTGGATGAAACACCGCCCTCTTAAGCCTAACTGCGAAGCAAAAAATTTGATTATCCGAATCTTAATTCTTGCATTATTAAAGTTTCAGAACTTCCACTCTAACACATGAAATTACAGTAATAAATGTTCATGATATGTTTATTCTATACTATTTTAATTCATAAAGAAAATATAATGCCAATCTGGGGAATCTAATCTGTCACAATCGTTTCATAGTACTTATCGTCGAAGTAGCAACGACGTCTTTTGTTAATTATTTTATATAATATACAACGGGTATATTTTATATATGCCCGTATATTTTATATAATATACATACCCGTATATTTTATATAATATACATGCCCGTATATTTTATATAATGTACATGCCCGTATATTTTATATAATATACATGCCCGTATATTTTATATAATATACGGGCCGAATTCTGGCCCGGACATTTTTCGTCCAGTTGGAAATTCACAACTTGTAATTTATATAAGCTGATTATTAAATATGTAATTAATCTTACTTATCTGATCACGAAAATTTATTGCTATTGTGGTTGATTCTGAGTCGGGGGACGTAACATACCAAAGTGAAAGCTACATAAACGGTGTCTTGCCACCGATCACGGTGATATCAATGATTCGGCCCCCCGACGTTATTATTATCAATTAACTTTTTTGTCACTACTAAGAATCCACGTACAAGGATAAACATTAGGGACACGTTAGAGGACACGTTAAGGGTTTCAGTGAGTCGATTTTTTTTTATTATTATTTATAGGATTTTTTAATGAATTATTTTCTTAAAATATATTTTTATATAACGATTACTATCCGGATAAGATTTTTTTTTAAAGTTTGAAATTAGAAAAATAAATAAATTTTAAATTTTAAACCTATTTAATGGTTGATATAACTCATGAATTATTTGCCCTATTTTATTGTTTTTTTCACTGCTATGTGCAGAAAATGTTCATTGTTAATTTGTAATCATGATTTATAAAAATATTGCTCATTAAAATTATAATAAATTTAAAAGTTAAAAAATAGGATTTTTTAGAGTGATTTTCATTTTGAAGATTATATTTTCAAAATTTTCACATGAAATTAAAAATTTTTAAGAAAATGTATTACTACAATAACACAGAATATGTGTACAAAACTCTATATATGTATCTTTCAAGAAAGTTGGGTATATCCTTTCAAACATGGCAAATTATGAAAAAAAAATAATTCTGACAAAAATGGACATTTGTTTAATGCATGTAATTCATGTTTAATGTAGTTTAATGTTAGCTTTAGTTACGGGCACAGCAAAAATTTTAGTACAGCACATCTTGTGTTACATCTTGTGATGTAAGCAACGTAGAAAGACGCAGTTTGCTTTATTTGCTATTTTAGCTTTGTAATATTTTATTAGCAATAAAAAATGCATTCATTTGAGAAATTTGATCGCTGGACCCCATTAAATCTACTCTTCCACACACAATATGCATTCGCACACACACATACACACAATATACATTTGCACACATACACACAATATAATTCGTTTATTTCTTTCCATTCATTTTGAAGTTATCAGCAAATACGTGGAACAATGAACAATGAATGGTCATAATTTTTATCGCATAATTTATACTACACAAATTTAATTTTATCTTGCATTGTTATCCTAATGTGTAATGAATATGTGATAATATTTGCATTTGTTTGTTATTGAGTAGTACGTCATTGGTATTCGTGAAAGTTCAATATCGCTTACATGAATTACAGGGAACTATATAACTTCCTCAAACATCCTAAACCATCTTCTAGTTTTGTTATAAGAATGAAAGTGCTCTCCATAGATATTCTGTAGAATTTCATATGCTTTGGCTGACGATTTTTTCAGACGATAGAAAAATTTCATTTTGCTCATGATTTTGTTTCCTCTATCGTTCCCATATAACCAGACACATGCAAGTGACAGTAAATGTATCTGAACTTGCACGGTTACCACTGGCATGCGCCTGAATGTCACAGACACATTTAGGTGTATTGAGTGTTCCTAAACGTGCATGGTTGCAACTGACGTAATTGTGAAAATAAATAAATGAAACAATTACCACATATTCATGAAACATTAATTTAATAACGCAACATAAAATTAAATTTGTGTACAAGAGATTATGCGAATAAACAAATTAGAGCTTTTTTTTATTGATTAGCCCCCGTATGTATGATCAGCCACATATGAGGACCATACTATTTGTTTTATGCATGCTAAATATTGCAAGATGCCGATTTATTGATGTATTTCAGGAATAAGGTTACTAATTTTAATGACAAATAATTGTTATGTAATCATTCTTACAGTATTAGTTTCAACACCATCCAATGTTAAGAATACATTTTTCCACATAATCAAGGTTTCCGAATGCACTTTAACTCATGTTTAGATTGTATTTTGAGATAGAGGCAAAAACACATTCATTTAAGTTCAATTTAGCAGTAAACGTTTATTGAAGAAACATAGGGGTTCGTAATGAAAGTTGTTTAAAAATAAATACGTATAAGACACTTTATAAAATTAAAGTTATCCCTAGATTTGCTTTGGGTGAAGGAGGATTAAACCCATACCTTAAAGTCTATTAAGGTAATGTTGTTGAAATTTTACATGTCAATAATGTTACAATAATGAATTTCGAGATACAGGCAAGTATTATAAGAAAGTTTTCGAAAATCTCCCGTCACACGTACATACCTTTGGGGACAAAACCATACCAACAATATAAAAAAAGTGTTGATTTTACAGTACCATACTGCATCCTAGCTGCCAGTATTATACCGTAAAATTAACAGTAATAAACAGTAAAATGAGCAGTAATACGCTGCCACGCATGCGCGGTACTTGCAGCTGGGATGCCAGTATTATACTGTAAAATCAACACTCTTTTTTCGCAGTGTCAGTATGTATCAGTGGCACCCCAAAATTTTGCATGATGTGAAATTCTAACCTTTCAATGTTATCTCTAGACACACAGAAAGTTTATGCTAGTTTGTGGTAAAAGTTTATTAATGGATTTAATTTCCTAGTAACAAATAATAACAACCAATATTAAACTTCATTGATTAATTGATGCATTATTTACCTTTTGTAAGCATTGGTTGAATAAATGCATTGATGTTAAAATAATTTTAAATTATAGCGCATCAAAACATTTTTTTTTGAATGATTGGGCCAAATCCTGTAGATGGTTGTTGCCCAACTGCATTGACATAAAATATTATAGAAGCGGATATATGTCTCTCTGTATTCATAATCACACAAACTGCTTTCTTTCATTCTTAGGTCACATGATAGGAAATAAGAGTATTGAGACTATAATTATTAATATTATATATGCCTCTTATACATCTTAAAGCATTAATTCTAAGTAGGCCTTTGTTTAATGATTATGACAAATGTTGTAGATGGATATTTCTCGCCTACATTGATTTAATATATAATAGAAGTGAATATCTGTCTGTCTGTATTCATAATCACACAAACTGCTTTCTTTCATTCTTAGGTCACATGATAGGAAATAAGAGTATTGAGATTATAATTATTAATATTTTATATGCGTCTTATACATCTTAAGGCATTAATTCTTGGTAGGCCTTAACGCCACTGAAGCTGTTCGCAAAATTCACGAATCTACGAGTATAAGCGACAACTAGATTAGTTTCCGAAGAGCTCAAATATGATGTTTTAGTTTTATGAAAGCAGACCTCAGTTTTGAAATCAAACTAAAGAGTAATGGATAGGGTCGTCTGTTGTGATTCTTAAGAGAAACTTGCCATCAGACGGCATCCGTTGTGAATATTATCCTTTCCATCAGTTAAGAATTTTTAGGAATTGGATTATTTGTGCCTTGAGGTCTTTCTGGGCTAATATTCTGAAAGCTGTTGCATTTAAAAATACGAAAATTCGTCGTTTTATAGAGGAATGTGCCATATACACACTGCAGTTTTTATATCGAAGAATTATTGTAAGAGATATTTAATATTAAACTTGTTCAGAATAGTTCTTTTAAAATAGTTTTCTAGGAACAAAAACTATGCATAGGAATTTAATAATATTTTGAAAGGATGTAGTTGATAACCTTGTGGTATGCAGTGTGTAATTATTATTTTTTTAAATTTGACTTTATTAATTCAGATTTATTTCATATCTCAAAAAAGCCACCTATTTAAATCGTTGCCAATTTGTAAAATAGCGCTCTTAATAATATTCCATTTCGATTAAAAAATGCATTTATACTTTACTCTTAAAACAAAAATAAAACTTAAAAATAATAATTAAATGATCACGTGTTGAAAGCAGTAAATGGAGAAAATTTAGTCATAAAAATGTAATTGCACGTAAATATTAAAAGGAGAAATAAAACTTAAAATAACAATTAAATTATTACGCGATTAAACCATTAAATGGGAAAACTTCATATTTGAAAACTTCATAATTATTGTTCATATTTAAAATGCTCAAATAACAATATTTCCAAACAGTTTCAATTTAAAAATATATTTACACGATATATTAATTTTTTCGACAAAATCTTTTACCTATTGTTGCAAATTTTAAAACAGCGTAAATAATGATATTTTCCTTCAATTAAAAACTATTTTTTTACGTTTAAGGATAGGAAGAAAATTTTAGTGAAAATTAAGTCATATTGGAAACTATACATTTAAAACGCCTTACTGAATACAATTATCTTACACCATAGTTATAAAATTCCTTCATGTATCGACATTGTTTACTTAGCCATTTTACACAAGTTGATTTTCAAATGTTTAATTGATCATCTTTAATCAATTACGAAAACAGTTGTTAGCTTTTTCTACAGTAGTTGTTTCGACCTTAAAATCCCTCAGTCAAAAGAAAATGAACGGAAATCCGGTTACAGGAGATCGCCACTGGTCATTTAAATATAATTCAATCTTTCGTAATCATTTTAGAGCCGATCAAATTTGCAGTGTCAGAACGGGAGTTGGCGACCATAGCTCGTAGGGGGCAGAGCACCCTAGTATAAACAAAAGGAAAAAAGAGAGAAATATTTATTTATGGAAAAAATAGATTTAAATGGCAGCCAACAGTTGCGAAATTATGTGAAAAATAGTTGATATTGAAACAAGATTTTCTAAGGAACTAATGAAGCAATAATAATAAAAAAAAAATTATTTGCTGTACGTAAATGTTTCCACGTAATATGTTTTCATTTAAAATTATTTATCATTATCCATTATTAACGTCCAACTCTAAAAAAATATTTTTGTCTATAATATGCTTCTTTTTTAGAATGGTAAACGTTTTACAAAGAATTCTTAAAACAGCTATATTTGATGGGTATTGAGCCCCCAAGGAAATTAAAAATATTGCTCCCTACCTTAGTAATTTCTATTGTTTTCTTTGTTATAATTTATTGTGGAACAGGTTTTGATGCTCTTAAATATTTGCGAACAGTGCAAAAGGCCGCAGTGTGCACTGTATATTGTGCCGTCTGATATTTGATATTTTGTTTGCACATCGTAGTTTTTGTTTGTTTTATTGATTTGTTTTAAATAATATTAGTTTTAAATAATCGTAGATTACAAGTTTGAGTTAAACTTTTTACTATAAAATTAAGCACGATTAAAAATAAAAATTGCAGTTTTGCAATGTATGGGAAAAAAGTTTTGCAGTGCATGAAATGTATTTTTAAAAATAATACTATTATACTATTTTGTATTTAATTTTTCTATTAATAACATTTAATTTTTATTCCTCATAGAAATTTTAATTCTATCGGAACCATTAAATTATTATTTTCACTGCGGATAACGTTTTTTAAACCTGATACATCCTTTAATATCAAGTCTTTCAGCCTGATTAAATCATTTCATTTCCGTTATACTGAATGAAACCATATGTCGTTTCTTACAAAATATTTTTTTTCTACAAATATTTTTTCCACGTTGTTCAATGCAACCTTATCCATTCCATGAAATCATTACCTTTTTCTGCTAGCATATGATACTTTAATACCAAACTTATTTCATGGAAGGTAGAATCGTTCAACTCTTCCTGATATTAGAGCTTTGTTAACCTCAATTTCCCAACCAATGAAAATACAAAAAAAAAAGTTTAGTATTTCTGTACAAGATCATACGTGAGGTAAAGAATTCTTAAGCATATAAAGAACAATTAATCTTGTAAAAGTAATCAGAGTCTCTTTTGTATTTATACTTGTAATTTTTTGTACATAAAAGATTATTCAATTTACGTGTACATTCAAATGAATAAAAACTGATTTAAGCGAATGTAGTTAAAAAAAAAAAAGATTTTGCACCTATATTTGTGATTGCACTATTGATGTCCCATTCTTCTACACATAAAAAATGCAAATGAGGTTAAATATATGTCGATTTCATTTTCCCGTAAAATAAATCAACAACAGAGAAAAATCCTTAATAATGATAAAAAAAAGGGGTCACCTTTAAACAACAAATAAGACAAAATGTTTAATATTCTACTCAATGAACAGTTTTGTATTAAACAGTATTATTACCAAATGGAAAGATCATAGACATGTCAAAGACTCAATGTCAAGGGGAACCGAACGTTGTTTCATTGTTATTTGCTTAAGCAGATTTTCAAATGTTTTCTTTAATAACGCATTATAACTTCATTATAATGTATATTAGTAGTTGTTATCGGAAGCCAATAGAAACAAATAATGGGTAATTATTTTACAGTTTCAGTGTAAATTTTATTATTAGCATTAAATCTAGCGGTAATTCATTTATAATTATTTCTACAGAAGGATGTTGAATGACCCATCTTTAAATAGTCATATATTGTAGCAAAAATATGCTACAATAGCCAATCAAACAGTTAACTAAACAATTAATACAGTGTAATAGTCAATGAAACAATTTTGACCAAATAACGATTCCTATTTGTTTATTTATTCAATTAACAAACAGGGGAATGTAGTGCAATACGGTATAGTCATGTGAAAGCGGATACCTCAATTATAGAAGCCATGCAACGTTTTATGGTTGAATTACTTGGCTCTAGGCAAAAAGAAGAAACTCAAGCAGCAAATAATCCTTTATAGCGTCTAGTCCCTGCACTTTGGCTACGATTTCAAAAAACGGATTACTCTGCGCGCATGCGTGCTTGTCTGATACTTTAAAATTTTGTTCTAAGCCATTTCAAAATGAGTGCGCATAGCTCTGTTGTATGTCATTTCTCTTCCGTTCTGTGGTCTTCCCAATCACGCCCGTCGGCCTAATCGTTCGGAGTTTTCGTGGTTTTCTTCGAGCCGTGGGTTTATCCATGCGTAAATACGGGTTAGGTTCCCTTAGAAAGACCCCCACGAAGGGCACCTTCCCCGGGCCTATATCCCAAGTGTAGATAATTGGCCGTCAATAATCAACCCAACCCGTTCTGTGGTCTTGAGTTCAAATCCCAGCGGCGGAAAGTTTTATTTTTCAGTATTTATTTGAGTTATAAAAAATAATTTGAATAAAAAAAATGTTAAGTTTCCATTTTTCAACATATAAGCGATGGAAAGTTTGGAACTAAATATGAAATTTGGTTATAAATGAATTTCGTACATTCTAGAGAATGCTGTACAGCGAGTTTCATGCGTCCAGTGATGTTTTTTTTCGGTTAATGTACGTGAAGCGTACATACACAAGTTATTGACCGCGGCTTGAATGAATTTCGTGCATTCTAGAGATTGCTGCAAAGCGAGTTTCGTGTGTCCAGTGATGTTTTTTTTTTAATGTTAAAAATTGTTTTTTGGATGTTAAAAATTCGCTTTAAAACGCTATAAAATCGTTAAAAATCCTTAAAAATTGAAAAATCCGGAGGAAAAAAAAATGTATTTTAGTAAAAGTAAATTGAATTTCTTTAAAAACGTTTAAAAAAAAAAAACTAAAAATAATGAAAATTGTGAAAGAAAATATTTAGTTATATTACGCTAAATGTTTTAAATCAAAATCCTTTTACGAATTAAAAAAAAAAACTGCCGCGGAATGGAATAAAATTAATATGGTTCTCGTTGAAACTGTCTAGAGCAATGCGCATGCACGCAGCACGATCCATTTTTTGAAATCGTAGCCAAAGTGCAGGGGCTAGACGCTTGTATGTATAATCTACCAAAACAACTTTTCAAAAGTAAAAAAAAAAGCCAAGCGTAAAAAAAAAAAAAAAAAAGTTGTGGCTAAAAAATGGTGTGATATCAAATTTCCAAGCTATTATATTACTTTTTTAACTTTTTTCCATTAAATAAGTTATCATATATATAAGTCGAGTGCCTACGTATATGTTAATAGAAATCGTTTTCTCCTGTACTAAATACATCCTAACGAGTTTCTGAAAATTCAATTTTTTTCAAATTATGCATTTTGGGGTTGGCGGCCATCTTTGCATATTATTCACAAAATTCTAAGCATCCAAATCCGTAGTTAAAATCCGAAGTTCAAAATTGTTATTTAAGCAAATATTTTAAGCGTTTCATTTATAGATTTGTATGATCTGAAAATTGTGTCTTAAGATAATGATGACTTATCTTAAAGATTCATCTTATGATTTATTTTTTACAGTAATTAATAATTTCAAACTAGTAAAAATCATTTTCTCAAAAAATCAGTCTTATCTAATTTATCTGTCCGTAGTTAAAATCTGAAGTTCGAAATTGTTATAAACATATTACATTGCAAACATATTACGCTTTTACTTTAGAAATTTGGGTGCTTAGAAATATGAAAAGATGGCCGCCAAGCCCATCATGCATAATTTGAAAAAAATTGAATTTTCAGAAACTCGTTAGGATGTATTTAGTACAGGAGAAAACGATTTCTATTAACATATACGTAGGCACTCGACTTATATATATGATAACTTATTTAATGGAAAAAAGTTAAAAAAGTAATATAATAGCTTGGAAATTTGATATCACACCATTTTTTAGCCACAACTTTTTTTTTTTTTTTTTACGCTTGGCTTTTTTTTTTTACTTTTGAAAAGTTGTTTTTGTAGATATCATTTCTTTTTTTTAAAACAGAATAAACATAATTTAATTAATCTAAACATGAGAAATAATTTAAAATTACATTTTACTTTCAGTCATTGTTTAAAAGGTTAACTAGAAATACCAGCAGATTTTTAAATTAAACTAATAACAACATACTAAATGTGGCTTGTTATAATACTTGTTATCCCCCGTTAAAAAATATCACTGACTTATCGATGAAATGAATAAAAATGCAATACGTACATAGCGTGTCAGCGCTGCATTTGAAATCAAACGTGATAACACACTCTTTTATTATTAGCACTAGCTGGCTTCGCCCGCTAGCGGACCCCTAATTTATATCGGGGCCTCGAATCTTGTAAAACCTCGAATAAGATAAACCTCGAACCGAACGAACCTCCGACCTGGTTCTCCGCTGCCTTCGGCACCGGATAATCCCTTAATTTGCACATCGAATAGTATAAACCTCTAACCAAACTAACTTCCGACACGGGTCCCCGCTGCCTTCGGCACCGTATAGCAGTCGTGCTGCGCACGCTCAAGTTCCATCTTTCACCACCAGGTAGCGCAATCTGTTCTGTATGAACCTCGGGCACTGAAATCGTTAAGGCTATAGATGTCGAGTTGAATGAACTGTACCCCGTCGTGATGTAGCCCATAAAACCAGAGATAGAAAAGTGCCCCCTGGTGGTGAAAAAACGAACTAAAATCGGAAAGCTCTATTGATGTCGAGTCGAATGAGCCATATCCCGTCGTGATCCGACTCGTAGGAACAGATATAGGAAAGCGTACCCTGGTGGTGAAAGCTAATCGCGCTTGGGGGGGGGGGGCAAAAGGGGGGATGAACACCGGAGATGCATAATAGGATTAAGCGGTCACAGACCTTTCCAACGATGTATCACATGAGGGCTATGTGCAAAATTTAGAAAATACCCCCCCCCCCTGCATATTATGATTAAGCGTTCACAGACTTTTCCAACGATATATCACATGAGAGGTGTCGGCAAAATTTAGAAAAGTGCCCCCTTTGGGTGGGAGGGCTGAAAGTGGGAGGATGGACCCCGAAGATACATAATATGAATAGCGGAATAATTTTTAGAATTTCTGAAAGCTGATTTTTATTTATTTATTTATTTATTTACTTATTTTTTATTTTTTGTTTATAATTATTTAATTTTTTTTTGCGTTGCCCTGTGCATGTTTGGAATTTCTTAGCAATTTCTTAGATTTACCTTATTTTATTCAATTAAACATTGTACTGTTACAATAAATTTAAATGGAAACTTCACTTCTAAAACAAAAATAATTTAACAACTGGATTTCATTAATTTATAGGAAAACTAGCAAGCTACGCCCGCTGCGCCCGCTGCACTGATCGGTTTCTACAAATGAGCCCTGAATCAGACGAAATATATCGTTTAATTTGACCTTGTATTTGAAAGCAATCTGTATATTTACGTGGAATATCCTTCCACATTACTGAAAAATGACGCGATTGCGCTATTATATTTTCTAATGTGCAGTCAAAATTTTAGCTGTTAAGGACCAACTCTTTTATTTGGTCATTTACAGTTAGGGTTTGCTAAAGAATGATAAAACTTTATGCAATATACTAAAACCATCACTAAAAATTATCGAAATAACAATGCAAACAAATTAACTAACAAAATCCATTCAGAAGAAGTTTTTATAAAGGTTAATCTTTGATAATCTGATTATTGAACTTTTCCACATAATTCTAAAACAACAAAACGATATAAAATATACTAAAACAATCCTTACAAATTATCTACTTAACAATGCAAGTCGCAAAAAATACGCCCAGTAAAAACTATCAAAAAGGCTAATATTTCGGAATCGGGTTCACTTGACTATATAACCTTCACACATAACTGTTGGACTAAGCAACGTAGGACAATATATAGTACATTAACACCATTTCTGAAATAGCATCTAACTAACAATACAATTCTCATTAAAATCCGTTCAGTAGAACTTTTTTAGAAGGCTAATCTTTCATAATCGGAATCAAATATTGAAAAGGCTAATATTTGATAAAAAAAATGGTCACCCGATTTTCGAATTTCCCCCTATAATTCTAGAACTAAGCAACGTTATATAATAAAACGTTCCCTAGAAAATTATTTAACAGTATAGGTTCCATCGAAATACATTCGGCAAAATCTTTTAAAAAGGCTAATCTTTCATAATCGGATTGATCTGATTATAGAACTTCCCAGAATAATTATATAACTAAGCTACGTAGAACGATATGTTATACATTAAAACCTTCCCTTAAAAATTATCTTAGTTTAAGTTCTACGAAAATGCATTCAGCAGAACTCGAGTAATAAGCAGCCGGAACGAAATTTCATATATGTAGAAGTAAATAGAAGTATATTGCCATTAATATAGTTTGCATTTGAATAAAAAAAGGTATTTTTCGGTTAGCCGGGCACCAGTGATATATGAACACACACACACACACACACACACAAACACACACATATATATATATATATATATATATATATATATATATATATATATATATATATATGTATGTATATACATGTATTTGTGTAGATATATGTGTATATATGTGTGTGTTATATATATATATCACTGGCGCCCAGCTAACCAAAAAGTACAAAAAAAAGAAATACTGCGAAAATGCAGTCGTACACTTGAAAAAAAACACCTTTTGGCCTAAAATCTCTCATCAAAACTGTTTTTCTTTTCTTTCTTTTTAAAAAAAATAAAATTAGTAACAGTTTTTTCTTTTATTTTTCCAGATGTATAGCCATTTCAATTCTTTCTGCAACAAAAAAAGACACTTTTTGGCTTAAAATCAAATTGTTTGGGGTCAAAAGTAAAATCAAAATCGCCAAAAACAAAAGATAAATCGCCAAATTTGTTTCAATAGAAATCTTGCCCCTTGAATAATGTTTTAAGCATTATGAACATTTCTAATCATGTTTAAATTAAATATTTTCGTTTTATAATATTCTCTCATAAAAACTTTTTTTTTTTTAAATAAAATTAGTAACAGTTTTTATTTTATTTTTCGAGATGTATAGCCTTTTCATTTCTTTCTGCAACAGTAATGATCGCCAAAAAATTAGCAATGGTAACCTTTTCGGCCAAAATACCAGAACTTTCTATCATAATTCGATAGCTATTATACACTCTGACGCAAAAGTTTAGACAATGATGTCATTCAGCTTTAAAATGTAGAATTATGACGTCAGAATTACAAAAACCTGTAAATATATTCAAAAACTGATTTAAAATGCTATGTACAAAAGACAGTCGTTTTATTTGCTATAATACTAATTTTTTTCATAAAAATTCAAATGTGCTTGTCGCAAAAGTTTAGACACTATTCTAAATTTCTTTGAATATTCGCTGGCATATGCAAATTTAGACTCGATGATGTCACAAATTTTGAGTACTTAACTTCTGCAAACGATTGCGCTTCATAGTCGACATGCCGAGAGCTAAAGAAATTCAAGTGAATGAGGTTTCAAGGATTTGGCAGTTGAAAGGTGAAGGGAAGAGCGTTTCTGAAATTTCTGCTATTATTAATAGGTCAAAAAAATCTATTTATCGAGTTTTATCGAGTGGTTCCGAATATAAAGCAAAATGTCGGTCTGGGAGGCCACGTGTGACAAATGTACGAGAGGATCGCCTGATACAAAGACTAGCGAGTACTCAACAAATGAGCGTACGTGGAGTTCAAAGCTCATCGGGACTCTCTGTATCAAAGGATACGATTCGTAGACGAATTTTGGAAAAAGGAACAATCGTTTATAGCAAAATGCAGAAGAAACCAGCTCTGAAGCCACATCATAAGTTACAAAGAATTATGTGGGCTCGAAAGCATATGTCATATGGAGAGAAATGGCAGTCAGTCATATTTAGCGATGAAAAAAAGTGGAATCTGGATGGTCCAGATGGTTGTTTATCGTATTGGCATGACTTGCGGAAGGAACCTCGACGTTTTTTTAGTCGCAGACAAGGAGGGGGCTCGGTGATGGTTTGGGCAGCCTTTTGCTATAATGGACAAGTATCTCTGACCTTCACCAGTGGTCGTCAAACTTCACAGCATTATACACAGACATTAGAAGAAAACCTACTGCCATTTGCTGAGCTTCTAGGGGGTCCTCAGTGGGAATTTCAGCAAGACAATGCTTCAATTCACACTGCAAAACATTCAAAATCTTGGTTTAATTCCCATAATATAAGAGTTCTCGACTGGCCAGCATGTAGCCCAGATCTTAACCCTATAGAAAACCTTTGGAGCATCATGTGTCGCAAAGTTTATAGCAACGCTAGACAATACTCTTCTGTACAGGAACTTAAGACATCTATTGAGGATGCATGGTACGATATCGATGCACAAACTATGCAAGATTTAGTTTCTTCCATGCAATCTCGTGTATATGACGTAATATATAAGCATGGATGCGCAACCAGGTTTTAAAAATTGTTTATTTCGATTTTATTTAATTTGTGTCTAAACTTTTGAGACAGCAGTTTATTTTTGTTACCATTTAATTTATTGCAATATGCACAATTCCACTTTTCTTTGTTATAAATATTGTTTATATGTACAGCACATTAATTTCAAGCAGTGATTTGAAAATTGAATAAATATTTTTCAAAGTATGTAAGAATTTCTTCATTGTCTAAACTTTTGCGTCATAGTGTACGTAGAACGTTGTGTTACATACTAAAACCTTCCCTGAAAAATTATCTCTCGAACAGTGCAAGTTCCATCAAATTCCATTCAGCAGATCTCGAGTTATAAAGGAACGGAACGAAATTTCCGTTTGTGTTTTATATATATATAGCGAGGCTAACGAAAAAGACAGGCTACCGCGGTGCGTTCCACTTATCTTTTTTTACAGACCGCTAGAGTGACGTGATGCTCTTTTCGTACACCTGCATTGGTGGATTCGAGCCTCACGTGATTCCCGCGGTCTGTAAAAAAAGATACGCGTAAAGCACCGCGGTAGCCTTTCTTTTTCGCTAGCCTCGTATATATAGTAGATGACGTGAAAGGTATTCCTGCGAACGAAATGCCTGTCTTTTACCGTGTTTTTTTATTTTTAGAAATAAATGAATCACATTTAATTCATTTCAAAATTTTTGTTTACGTTTGGAAAGAAATTTTAAATGGCGATAACTCTTAATGTATACATTTTAGAAGGTACATCTTCCCTCCAAAAACTAATTTATTTTTAAAGATCTTTCTAAAAACGTAAATTATATATTTAAAATATTTTTAAAGCATAAACACTACGTCTGATTACTTTATTTTACAATATTTATAAGAACACGCATTTTATAAGACAATTAAATACACACTAAACAAACATGAGTGAAAAATTGACCTGGGCCTGGACTCGAACCTGGGACCTTATGCATACCATGCCGACGCTCGGCGACTGAGCTACCCAGATCCATATCCGTAACCGGCAATTTCTCATACTTATTCATGTTAGAAACAATCATCTGCCACAGTTTGCAGTCATATTTAATTATTTGATAAAATATGTGCTCTTATAATTGTGAAGTTTTATTTTAAAAAAAAATATCTTCAGAAGAAAATGGCTGACTTGCAGATGAAATTTGATGTGGTTATATTATAACCTGTAACTGATTTCTGCTATTTTAATACAGATGCTACATGGTCGTTGGCGGGTTTTATCTCTGTTTTGGCATAATTTTTTAATCGCCAAGTTAATTAACAGTTTTTTGCTAATTAAGGATAGAAAATATTTTTTTTTACACTGAATTTTATAAAAGCACATAGATTACGTAATTACTTGTCCAAAAATGCAATCCTTTTTTTATTCTGCCCAATATTAAGGCCTGTAGCTTGTTTGAAAAAAAAAGTTTGACGAAGAAAATAGTGATCATTTTAAGTAACTCGACGTTTTTAAAAAAAAGCTATCTCTGTTTATAAATCACTTATGAAGATGAGTTTGGTCTTAAATTGAAGAAATTCTTCCTTAGATTCTTCTAGTTTTCGTTTTTTTTTTCTACGACGCTTGGTTTGTTTGATATCTGATATTTTAATCTGGCATGTTTTGTCGATTTAACATTGCGAAGTTGCTTTCTGTATATAAGCATTAGCGGTCTTTATTCCAGTTCTTGGCGTTGTTTGTGTGGCGTTTTTTTTTAAAGCTTGGCTTGGCAGAGCGACCGCCCTGCTTGATCCTTTGCCAAACCTCCGTCCATTGTCCTAAGCCGACTACTTTTTCGTTCGGACGACCTCACTCCCGAAGGTCGGCAGAAAAGTCTTCTTGTCCAACCGATAATCCCCCTCTCGATCGTTGCATTCCGACTTCTATTGAATCAGTTTTGAAGCTTCTGCTTATTAGTTTTCGATCATTTGTTCACTTGGTTATCTTTTGACGAGTGCCGTGCAATATCATATGATATTTTACCGATTAGTTAGCGATATCATATGAAGGATTGTACACAAATGAGAGAAATATCCGAAATTATAAACAACAAATTAATAACTCTAAACTCATTTTTCATATTATGAATTAGAAAATACTGAGTTATTAAAGTAATTTTTTTAGAAATTATTAAGGTAAATTTAGGAATTAATGAAATGCATCGCTAGAACTGTAATTAAATTAAATAAGACATTTACAAAAAATGGGATAATTTTTGATATTTTATTTTCTAAATGTTATGAAGTAAATTGTTTTATACAATAGATCATCCTTTTTTATATATATATATATATATAAATAGAGAGAAATTTAATTTTATATATATTTTTTAATTTAAGAGAATATTTTTTATTGTGAGATTAAAAAACGGTACAATTAATTAAAATGTATGAAAGTTCGTTTTAATTCAAATAATAATTTTGCTAAATGGGAATAATTTCCGCTATAAAATGCAAAAATATTTATATATCGAGTGTGTACCTAATTAAAACGTAAGAAATTTAGTTTTATTTAAAGACTAAGCATTGCTGTTTAATGATTTTACAATAAAAATTCCATTTACTTAAAATTTAAATTTAAATTGCAATTTATTTTCCATTGTAAGAGGCAAAAATATTAACTTTTTAATTAAAAACTACGTTCTTACATATTAGTTACTTATACTATCGCTATATAAATATTTTTACATCTTACAAAGAAATTGTAATTTAAATTGTAACTCTAATTAAATGTAATTTTTATTTTAAAATCATTTCTTTGCCAAATTTAAATCGGCGTCTGGCAGTAATTTAGCAACGGAATTTGTGTCTGGCAATTTAATTATGGCTTGTTTGATAGAAAAAGATTAACATAATAAAATTTCAGCTTTGCTAAAATGACGTGAATATGACTCAATCTTTTACCTATAAATCAGGTTCTGGCATGGTCTTAACAGCGTTGAAACCGTCTGACAATAATGGCTTAATATCACAAATAGTTAGCAGAAACAAGTGTTATAAAAAAATCCTCCTAAAATGACGTAATTTTGTCTTTTTTTAACCTTAATTACCCATACTCTCACAGCTAAACGCAACGTCTCCGGCCAGCAAGACCGTTCCCAAGTGTACTACACCATGAAACTGGATGGGATATAGAAAAATGGGCCTTGCTAAAATCACGCATTTTCTGACCTAGCTCTTAGACTATGACATTGCCTTCAAAATGTATTGGGCATTTACTTGTATTTCTCGATGAATGTTCATCCATGCAAGTTCAGAAAGCCGAGAGTTAGACAATGTTCCTAAGAAATGGATTTAATTGTCTCATCGTAGAGAATGTTCTTTCCGAAGTGGCTGTTGAGACTGGATACGTTAATAGAATGTTCAATAATTTCTTGATGTCGGTTTAAACAGCCGCATTACAACTGGATAAGGACTCTATTGCAGTGCTTGGTCTTTCTTTAGCATATGACTGATGACAACCATTTTTCAACCCACATTTTGATTTCTTCTTGAATTTAAAGTTTTCTTTAAAGGAGACACCCTAATCCGGCGAAAAAAGACTTGATGTCCAATAGGGGCGGGGGCTTGAGTTCCCTGATACCTTGGCCCCTTTCTTACGCCCTTGAATGCAGTCTTACTTCACTAAAATGTTGGTATGACCGAATAATTTGAATTTTACTAAAAAAAAACACATATAAATGCAAATGTGATAAGCATATTCTATACTTATAATATTTTTATACGACTAACAAGGCCTTTAACTGCCGAGCATGAGCTTGACGAGTTAGTGCCTTGAAGCGAGGCGATATTCGCCTCACCACAGCATGGCTGTCATCCACCTGACAATAGACTTGTTGGCATCGAAATTTCAGTGCTCTTTAGTGGTTTGCTACAGATTGTTTGTTTGCCGGTTCAAGGTTTCTATTTAACTTTATTGAATTGGCAGATTTAAAAAACAAAACAAAAATTAAAGAAGAGAAAGGAATTGTAGAGAAAGTCTCGTAATTTAGAATCTTGATCAGGTGACGAGACCTTCACCTGACTAGGCACCTCTAAGGTATAATTCATTGGGATGTTGGAGGACTTTGCACACTCAACGGATTTTACATGCACCAAGGGCCATTAGTGTACATATCTTCCTATCTGCTGTCTCAAACCAATGACCAGATCCTTACCTGCCTTATGTAGAGTAACAGGCACCCAGGCCGTCAAGATCACAAGACTTATTTATTACAATTTTATGTTATTTTTTTGGGCGGTTACATATCGAGTCTTAATTTTGCTTAAGTTCTGCACCTCACAGCTACCAGTTGGAATATTTCCTGGATTTTTGGTGCCTAAATGGTGGTGCTTACTTGTCAACAAAGAATAATGTTAGATAGGGGGGAGTGTAAAAGATGGGGCGTTGTGATTGAACAAGTTGCACAAGGGGAATAATTTCGTGGCGGAAATTATTATACGAGGATAAATGCAGAGTATTCACACAAAGATTAAATAAATTCGAAGTTCTAGCTTGAAGAAGCAACTAATAATAAAGCATCCCATTTTATCGCACTTTCTTTCCCCTGCATAAAATTAAGAGAACAAAATTCACATTGGTTTCTCAAATTAAAAATAAACAAATAACTGTCAACTTCTACTTTTGTCTGTCATTACTATTGTGAAATAACAAGCTTCGCCTTATTTAATCACAAAATTTCGCAATTAAATAAGACGAAGAATATTATTTGGAAATAGTGGTTATTAAAAGCGTAAAATGTGGCCGTTATTCATAGAATCTATCACAAAAGTCAAATGACTTGTATTAAATGTAGCATACATTTGTCAGTAAATAAAAACCAAGCGAGAATTAAGTATTGAAAAATACATTTGATGAACAATGTACTAAAATTTAAACGCAAAATTGTTATATACAAGAAATTTTGCGATAATTTTTTGATTATCCATTGAACATTTCGTGTATACTGAAAAGTGAAAAAACAAATTACATAGTTTTGAAATAATTGGATTAAAAAAACCTTTAAAAATTGTCAGTGAAAAATATTTATTTACTGAAAATTACAAAAGCAATCGCCTTTAAAATTTCAGTAAAGTAATATCGACCTTAAAACAAGAAGGAAAAATCGTACGTCAAGCATTGATTATGAAACACTCTCCAACACATCCAGAAAACTTTAACGACACTTCATCGTTAAATAAGATGAAAGACAATATGTAGGCAACCAGTTTAAGTAACAGAATGTAAGTAAAATATTTGTTAAAAAGTGTTATGCTAGCTTATTTGAGTAAACTAGATCTCCATTTGTTACCATGTTATTGATTATGCCTTATTATGTTAAGTTTGAAGAAACATCTCAAAACTCAAAAATTCCAGACAGGTATAACCTGGTTCTAACCCAGTAAAGTAAATTCAATTATTGATCCTTTATTACTTACCCAGGGGCGGCCCGTAATATAGGGCACTTGGGGCACGGCCCCACCTAGACTTCGCTATTAAATTTTCTTAAATTTAACATTATTTTTTAATAAAATATCAGCAATGTCAGATAATTTCAACTCCAGACTTTTCCAGCCCAGTCCAAAATTTTCTCTCGCTCGCTCGCTTCCATCCCCGAAGAACGTTATCATTCCCTTCCACCGAATGTCGCAAATCACCCTTTTGACAACTGACCGCTCACTGTTCTAGTAGTATTCAGGAGGGCCCCAGAAAGCTGTGCCCGTCTCACGATAGAGCTCTATGGCATTTTGCACAACCGCGCATCTTTGCGTCTTCCTCGTATTTATCGCCAAACAGCGTGAAGGAACAGCTTGAATAGGACACTTTTGGGGCAAAATCTGTCTGGCCCCATATAGAAAAAGACTAGTTTGTTTCGGAAGATATCAGCGTTTAAGAATTATCGACATAATTGGCGACTTTTACTGATGGTAATCAGTCATTTTTTTTTAATTATCCGAATCTTTTTTCTTTTTTTTTCAATACCAATAAAAAATTCTACATTTATGGTGCATTTAATACTTTTTGAATAATAATAAAAATATCTTTTAATTATATTTTTGAGTTTATGTAGTTGGTATTTTTCTTCAATGATGAATGCTTTTATTTTTTAATTTAACTAGATTTTATAGACAAGTTTCAGCCAGAAAATCTTTTGTCATCTAATTGTTAACTTGATGTTAAATAATATAGCAGTGCAATTGGATATATGAGTTTAAAACTATATATTTTAAATTTATATAGAATCTGTTAAGACTCTTTCATTTACAAAATAATTATTGCCAAAATCGACAGAATAAATGGATATAAATAATTGAATTACTATATACATTACATTTAATCTGTGTTTTAAATAAAAATAAAAAATGTTTGTGGTATCCAATAATTTTTAATTAAACAAAGATAAACTTATTTTTCGGTAATTTTCTTACGTGTGTTGCGTGATTTTTTCCCTTTAAAATTTACTTTAAACAATCGAAATTTAGTTTATACATGAAGATTTTGGATTTGACATCTTAATTGTTATCTGTAAAAATTTCCATTGGCCTTTAAAATTCTGAACGGATCGCGTTGTACCCGAACCGAAACTGAAAATTCTGCTTAGTCTTTTCGAAATACGACAAATAAAATTTAGTCAACCCGAGACCAGTTCACTTCAACGTGAACCCGGCCCGAAAACAAATTATTCAAACCCGAACAAGAAAAAAATAATAATAAAAAAATCACATTTTAATTTGATTATAGAAAAATAGTGTACAATTATATATCTTCTCAATTTGATATTTTTTTCTATGAAAATGAACACATTTTTCGTTCACTCGTTAATATTCAACTATTTAGTTTTGTTCAGTTGAAAAATATTCAGGATTTTCTTTTGAAAAATTAGGTCAATCCGAACCTGACCCGAAAGCTTCAAAACCTAACCCAAAACCGACCCGTACCCGAAACATTTAATGACAACGCGATCCACAACAAAAAATAGCGTCAGCCCTATTCAACCCCATCCGCTGGTCCTGCCGGATTCGAGTTAAATCATTTTACCCAATCTGATGGAGGATTATATTGGTCATTTCACATTTAAATTTCCCCAACAATGAAGGAATTATTTGTGACTATTCTGTAACTTTAAAAATGACTTTTACATTTTAACAGAATAAATTTTAAATGTTTTCTCTTATTTTTTTTAAAAAATTTCTCCCGAAATGTATTAAAAATTAGGGTGAACGTTTTACTGGAGAGGGCGGCAGACACAGGAAAAAATAGTAATGTTGATTTAGATTTTAAACCTTAAAATAAAATAATACTTTAATTAAACATCTATTAAGAATAGTTGTTTTGTTGGAATAATAGCTTTACGTTAAACATGAGTAATATACATCTTTGGTAAGTTATATAGTGGCATATTAGCAGTAATAATTCTAAGAAGTTAAAAACAAAGAGTGTTTTATTAAGTGTGGCAGTGACAACTTTACTGCATGACTGAAGATCTCATCTCAAACTTCAATTTCTTTTTCCATATTTTCAAAATCATCAAAACTTTATAAATTTTCACAGTATGAGAAATGTCGGTATCTAGATTTTTTCAACTATCTAATACGTAAAATAAACACCCGCAATAATTTTAATAAAATGCAAAGTGTATTTTTTTTTTCTTTTTTCAAAATTTAGTTGCTTTATTGTTGTGCAAATCTTGTTTTCGGTACACACAGTACTATTTGCATTATAGTAAATATATAGTATATGACTCCAGTTTACTGATATCTACTACACTGTCAAACTTATCATATAGGTGCCCCACCTGTGAAATAGGGCACGAGCCGCCACTGTACTTACCCATCATACGTAGTATAGGTTTGTAATCGTTTTGAAAATCGAAAAAAAAATACGTATTTACTCGTTTCACACACTGGAGATTCCGAAAAACATATTTTTTGAAAAAAAAAAAAAATTGCCGTCCGTTGCGTGTGTGTCTGTGTGTGTCTGTAAACGCTCTATATCCCGAAAAAATTGAGATAGAGCCTTGAAATTTTGTATGTACTTAGTATTTAATAATGGGAAGACCTTTTTTGAATTTCAGTAACCTCGATTATCCGGAACTATTTTTTTCGGACTCTCGAAATATTCGTTCTGATAAAAGATATATAAAAATTTTCGAAATTGTTTATTTTAAGCAGTGAATATAAAAGACAATAAAAAAACATAAAATTTGCATACAGAATAAAGTCGATAGGATAATTAACTGCCGAGATATTTGTAATTATATTTTCCACACTTTTCAATTTTTCACGACCCTGTATTCAATTCAAAGATATATTTTAATTGAAAATGAGACGCTTTATGTGATGCAGTAAACCGTTAGTTAATAGGATTATCAATTTTGGAGTTATAAGGATGTTTCTTTTATGCAATTCAGTAATAGAGCATTTAAAGTTTATGACGTCATGATGCCACGATTTTATTCGAATTTCAATGCATTTTATAATTAGTTTACACATGTTTTGTTTTCATATTTTATATTATACATATCCCTGATGGTTAAGTGTTACGGTGGCCCCCAACGACTAGTTTTTATGCCAGTGGTTATTGCATCGTTAATTACATATAATTAGGCGAAAACTATTTTTTACCTGGAATAGATTTATTTATCAAAGATGTAATTTATTCTTAAAGTGATCAAAACATTACACAAAAAGGCTTAAAATATATTTTAATGTAAATATGACATGTTTCGTACACTCAAACGGCGACTTCTTATTATTTAAACTATTTTAGTTAAGTGTTTGAAAATGATAAATACAAAACAGGGGACCACATGTATAGTGAAAGAAGGTGCTTACAATGGTTAAACTGCTGACGTTTTGATATACGTCATATATCAAATATCTGGTTCAATATCTAACAAATATCTGGTTCCAATTTTTTGAATTACCTACAATTTGGCACAAGTTGATTTACAAATTAAAAAAGCAACAAGTACAATAATAATTTTTACGTTTAAAATTTAACTATTTTAAGCATCTTCTTTCATTATACATGTGATCTCGTGTTTTGTGTTTATCATTTTCAGAAACTTAGCGAAAATAGGTTATTTGTCATTTTCGATCTTGAAGAAATAGCCGTTTGAGTGTACGAATGATATCATCTTTATATTAAAATGTATTTTAAGACTTTTTGTGTAATGTTTTTATCACTTTAAGTATTAAATACATCTTTAGTAAGTTAGTGAGTGATTTTATTATATTATTTGTAAGATTTATTTACATTTAATATATTTTTTTTAGATTTTTCTCTGAAAAGCATTTTTTTTAATGAAAAATTTCAATAATTATTCAAATAAAGTTTTGAAATTCATTAAAAGTGATACTTTAGTATTAGCCGCATGCCAGAAACTAATAGCCGAAAAAGTCGCCAAAAAAATTGACTATTTATAGAAGCTTTTTTCGTCCTGATAATTTCAGTGGTTTAAGCGTGTAGTTCGATTACATTTATGGTTTATTTATTTATTCATGAAGTTTTAATTTCTTTATGGGCTATTAACCAGAAACAAATGCTGAACTATTTATATTGTTATAAATGCCAACGAATTAATCTTTTGTAATCGAGCTGCACGCAACAGAGATCGATTTAAAAATATATATACTTGAAAATTATTTAAAAAAATAATAAGAATTCAGTAAATATAGATGCAGTTTTCAAACAAAATGCATTTGAAACTAGATATTTTGTTCTATTCGACGGTGTAAAAACTTAAATTGTGCGATGTTGCGAAGTTAAAAAAATTGCAGTAAAAGCAAATTTTTGATCGAATGTTGTCACCGTTAATATGACGCCAGCGTTACTCACGGATACGTTTTTAAATAATAACTAGGGGGCCTACCCCCTGCGAGCTACGCTCGCCAACCTCCGCTCAGACTTCGAGGCCTCTAATAACATGACAGCGGGCTTTATTTTAAAAATATCGGTTAATCTGTAATTGGGTTGCCATGCTATTAACGTTTTAATTGGGCCTTTTTTGATTATCATGGTCACATACACAGCTGTTGCGACAACTGACGACTGTTTTCGGTATTGATAAGTAAAATCAATTACAACTTGAAAATCAGCTTGTATAAAATGGTTAGGTTTAAATTGTGGCTACCTCTCGGACTTTTATAACAACGATCTGTATTCTATTCTTCCTTTGCGTTGCGTTTAAGGATGAGAAAAATTCCATCTGCTTGTGAATAACATTAAGATCCACGGTATTGAAAAGTACTATGTTATAGACATTTTCAGTAACAGGTTTTAATTTTCTCTCTATTTTAGAGCACCATCATGCATATTTCCATGTTATTTTAAATATGTAAATTATTTATTTTAATTAATATGTATATACGAATTTTCTAATAATTATTTATCATACAAAATTAATTAAATATTTTGTGCATGCATGCCTGCATTTATTCGGCATCAATTGATGACATATTTAAACAAATTTGCTATCCGCGATAATTTTACACCTTGTTATGTCACTTGAATATTGTCCAGAAGAAAATCGGGTACTTTTCCAGTATAAAATCCTTTGCATTTAGGTTTGGCGTAATTCGAGCTTCAAAAAGGGATAGATTCGTTAATATACATAGATTTGTTGCCAAAAGTTATGAAAACAAACCCAATGAACTTTTGGTGTTTTTCTATTATAGGAAACTTGACGCTTTTTTAAAAGGCTTGGCAGAAAAAACCAAGCAGGATATTTTATTCTCCTTCCGTTCAGTTGGGCAATTATTATTTTATATATTCGTTTGAAATATTCGAATTAGTGATTTTATAAATTCGTTTAATTAAATTTTACAAAAAATAACAATATGATATCAATAAATAATAATTACTATTGATTCCTTTTCCCTCTTTTCTTTTGCGTTTGCATAAATGACGTCATTTGGACGAATTTATTCAAAATATTTTCAGTTTATAAATTAAATTAAATGCTGACAGACGATTGAATCCTGACGATAGAAATGTGATTTATTTTTCAAATTTTCCATAAAAAACATAATTTAATCACAATCTTGTCTTCATTATCGATTGAAATAAAAGATAAATTCAATTTCAATTTGAAAATGACGAATATAAAGAAATCAATATCCCTAGCGGGATCCTTTTCAATTTTTTTCCTTTTTTTGTCACAAAAAAACTGAGTAATTAGTTGCCATCATTACAGAAATGTCACTAAAATTAAAAAAAAAAAATTAATATCTCGAAAACTAATTCCAATTTCAAAATTCTATTACCAGTTTTGACATCCGCGGATTTTTATGGACAATTGGTATTAATTTCACCATCAAGCGTTTAATATTTTATTAAAAATAGCCCTGAAACATAATCAGTCGTTTCATAAAATCGTTTCATAAAATCGTTTCATAAATTTGTTTCATAAAATCGTTACACAAATTCGTTTCTTTAGGATTTTATATATATAGGGTAGATATAGATATCACAATTATCTAATGTAATTTTAAAGTAAATGATACGTTCTGAAGTAAATTTAATTGCAAGATAAAGGATAATTTGTATAGAATAACAGCTATTCATCTGCATTTAAACTCGTATAATCTAGCAATTTAAGTGTCGAGAAAGTGTAAATTAGTTCAGCGCATTAACAGGTGTCTAGAATGCGCTAGTGTTTTAGTGGGATGTATATATAGGGAACCTAATATCCTATGATATGTATTTGAATATAATTTTCATCGTTAGTGACTTAAAGTATTAATTGATTGTATATATTATGTCATATTATTTGTATTAATGTTCATTTAATTACAGTTATTATAAAATTAATTATATTAAAATTAATGTTCAATTCCATTAGTAACTCTTCTTAATATTCCATTATTATTATTATTATTATTATTATTATTATTATTATTATTATTATTATTATTATTATTATTATTAGTAGTAGTAGTAGTAGTAGTAGTAGTAGTATCATTATTTTTATTACTATTATTATTATTCCATTATTATTATTATTATTATTATTATTAGTAGTAGTAGTAGTAGTAGTCATAGTAGTAATAGTAGGAGTCATAATAAGTATTGGATACAATTGATAACAATTAACATAAGCCAAATGTATTATAGTGATATTTTTAATTTACTCTCTTAACATTTTACTAAAAACTAATGATAATAATAATAATAATAATAATAATAATAATAAATGAATATCAAGCAAGGAATTCATGTTTTTTCTAATTAGACTTATGTTTTACATTGTTGAAATTTATTTTTATTTTAGCTTCCGAGTTAATTTCACATTTTTAGCACAGATAAATACGTTAAGATATGCAACTTAATGCTTCATAAAGCGACAAGTCTTCAGTTCTTATAATATTTTAGGTTATATTTAAAATAATCAAGCAAGGAAGGTGACACATCTAGTATTATTTTTAAAAATGCAATTAATTCTTAAGTACCTATTTTAAAGTGAAAGAATTAGTATTTTCGCAGAAAAATAAAGACATTTTATTTAAATTTATCTTGATTTTAGGGGAAGAACTGTCATAAAAATGATGTTGCATTTTTAATATATTTCCCATTTATACAAAATATCCCGTTTTCTAATGCATAAAAATGCATGATTTTTTAAAATAAAACATATTCTTTTCTCTGTTTCTTTCCCCGTACTTGTGAAAAAAGTGCAGGGCTACTGTATTTAAAATATACTGCAATTCAAATGAGATGAAAAATTGTTCTAAAAGTATCAACAAGATCACAGACTGGTGTTACATACCCTATCAATCTGCATAGTAACAAAATAGATAGAAAATATAGAAGATGTTGAATGAAATTATCATAAATAGTTAACCCAAGTTGTCCCAGGTTATATTGTATGTCGGTGCCACTAACCCCAGGGAATGCAGGAGTGAAAAACGTTTTAAAATTGCGATTTTTTTTATACTGAATGAGCTAGAAATTTGAAATTTGCATTGTAGTTACTTATAAGATGTAAGTGCTCTCTAAGAACAAAATAAAAAGAAATTCGAAGTTTAAAAGGGTGAAATGAGCGAAAAGCGTTCTAAAAACATTCTAAATTACAATTTCTATGGAATCTCTGGAACTACCGAACCGATTTCAAAAGTGATGGGGGCAAATTGATGGTGACAACCTCTGCTCCAACATAGGTTATATTTTATGTCGGTGCCACTAACCCCAGGGGGGTGCAGGAGTGAAAAACGTTCTAAAATTGCGTTTTTTTTATACTGAAAGAGCTAGAAATTTGAATTTTGGCATTGTAGTTACTTATAAGATGTATTTTAAAAAATCGAACTTTAAAAGAGTGAAATGAGCGAAAAGCGGTCTAAAATCATTCTAAATTACAATTTCTATGGAATCTCTGGAACTACCGAACCGATTTCAAAAGTGATGGGGGCAAATTGATGGTGACAACCTCTGCTCCAACATAGGTTACATTTTATGTCGGTGCCACTAATCCCAGGGGGGTGCAGGAGTGAAAAACTTTCTAAAATTGCGATTTTTTTTATACTGAAAGAGCTAGAAATTTGAATTTTGGCATTGTAGTTACTTATAAGATGTATTTTAAAAAATCGAACTTTAAAAGAGTGAAATGAGCGAAAAGCGGTCTAAAATCATTCTAAATTACAATTTCTATGGAATCTCTGGAACTACCGAACCGATTTCAAAAGTGATGGGGGCAAATTGATGGTGACAACCTCTGCTCCAACATAGGTTACATTTTATGTCGGTGCCACTAACCCCAGGGGGGTGCAGGAGTGAAAAACGTTCTAAAATTGCGATTTTTTTTATACTGAAAGAGCTAGAAATTTGAATTTTGGCATTGTAGTTACTTATAAGATGTATTTAAAAAAATCGAACTTTAAAAGAGTGAAATGAGCGAAAAGCGGTCTAAAATCATTCTAAATTACAATTTCTATGGAATCTCTGGAACTACAGAACCGATTTCAAAAGTGATGGTGACAACCCCTGCTACAACATAGGCAATATTTTATGTCGGTGCCACTAACCCCAGGGGGGTGCAGGAGCGAAAAACGTTCTAAAATTGCGATTTTGTTATACTGAAGGAGTTAGAAATTAGAAATTTGGCATTGTAGTTACTTATAAGACGTAAATGCTCTCTAAGAACAAAATAAACAGAAATTCGAAATTTAAAAGGGTGAAATGAGCGAAAAGCGTTCTCAAAAACATTCTAAATTACAATTTCTATTGAATTTCTGGTACTACCGAACCGATTTCAAAAGTGATGGGGGCAAATTTATGGTGACAACCCCTGCTCCAACATGGGCTATATTTTATGTCGGTGCCACTAACCCCAGGGGGGTGCAGGAGCGAAACACATTCTAAATTTGCGATTTTTCTTATACTGAAGGAGCTAGAAATTTGAAATTTGGCATTGTAGTTACTTATAAGATGTAAGTGCTCTCTAAGAACAAAATAAAAAGAAATTAGAAGTTTAAAAGGGTGAAATGAGCGAAAAGCGTTCTAAAAACATTCTAAATTACAATTTCTATGGAATCTCTGGAACTACCGAACCGATTTCAAAAGTGATGGGGGCAAATTGATAGTGACAACCCCTGCTCCAACATGGGCTATATTTTATGTCGGTGCCACTAACCCCAGGGGGGTGCAGGAGCGAAAAACGTTCTAAAATTGCGATTTTTTTTATACTGAAGGAGCTAGAAATTTGAAATTTGGCATTGTAGTTACTTATAAGATGTAAGTGCTCTCTAAGAACAATATAAAAAGAAATTCGAAGTTTAAAAGGGTGAAATGAGCGAAAAGCGTTCTAAAAACATTCTAAATTACAATTTCTATGGAATTTCTAGAACTACCGAACCGATTTCAAAAGTGATGGTGGCAAATTGATGGTGACAACCTCAGCTCCAACATAGGTTATATTTTACGTCGGTGCCACTAACCCCAGGGGGGTGCAGGAGTGAAAAACGTTCTAAAATTGCGATTTTTTTTATACTGAAAGAGCTAGAAATTTGAATTTTGGCATTGTAGTTACTTATAAGATGTATTTAAAAAAATCGAACTTTAAAAGAGTGAAATGAGCGAAAAGCGGTCTAAAATCATTCTAAATTACAATTTCTATGGAATCTCTGGAACTACAGAACCGATTTCAAAAGTGATGGTGACAACCCCTGCTCCAACATAGGCAATATTTTATGTCGGTGCCACTAACCCCAGGGGGGTGCAGGAGCGAAAAACGTTCTAAAATTGCATTTTGTTATACTGAAGGAGTTAGAAATTAGAAATTTGGCATTGTAGTTACTTATAAGACGTAAATGCTCTCTAAGAACAAAATAAACAGAAATTCGAAATTTAAAAGTGTGAAATGAGCGAAAAGCGTTCTCAAAAACATTCTAAATTACAATTTCTATTGAATTTCTGGTACTACTGAACCGATTTCAAAAGTGATGGTGGCAAATTGATGGTGACAACCTCAGCTCCAACATAGGTTATATTTTATGTCGGTGCCACTAACCCCAGGAGGGTGCAGGAGTGAAAAACCTTCTAAAATTGCGATTTTTTTTATACTGAATGAGCTAGAAATTTGAATTTTGGCATTGTAGTTACTTATAAGATGTATTTAAAAAAAATCGAAATTTAAAAGGGTGAAATGAGCGAAAAGCGTTCTAAAATAATTCTAAATTACAATTTCTATGGAATCTCTGGAACTACAGAACAGATTTCAAAAGTGATGGTGGCAGATTGTTGGTGACAACCCCTGCTCCAACATAGGCTATATTTTATTTTTGTACCACTGACCCCAGGGGTGTGCATGAGCGAAAAACTTTCTAAAATTGCGTTTTTTTTTTTTTTTTTTTTTTTTTTGTACTGAAGGAGCTAGAAATTTGAAATTTGGCATTGTAGTTACTTATAACATGTAAATGCTCTCTAAGAATAAATTTAAAAAGAAATTGAATTTTAAACGAGTGAAATGAGCGAAAAGCGTTCTAAAATCATTCTAAATTACAATTTCTATGGAATCTCTGGAACTACAGAACCGATTTCAAAAGTGATGGTGGCAAATTGGAGGTGACAATCCCTGCTCCATCAGCCTCTTTGCTGCATGATTGCTTAATAAAAAGCTATGCGTTGCTGACGACTGGGTTTTTCGCTAATTGTTGCCACAGATTAATCTGGGAAAATGAAACATTTGAAGTTACTGAAAAAAATAATAGCTCGAAAAGTTGTCAGAAAATTGTTAGACAAACTGCGTTTGAAAGGTAAAAAATTGTATTTTTCTTCATATAAATTTCAAATCTAATGATTACGCCATTTTTCAAATACTGAAATTGAAAAATTACCAAATTTCACAATGGAGTACCATAGCGAAATCTTCATGCGTAAAAAGATAATGATAAGGGCGACTTGTCCTGACGTGTATATTGGCTATAGCACGAGTCACAAATTATAGTAGCCTTATTATTCTGTTAAAATATAAAAGTGAATTAGGAAATGTCAATATTTTGTTTGATTAAAAGTTCGTTAAGAGAAATTGACCAGCGTAGCGGGCGTAGCGGGCGTAGCTTGCTAGTATGATAATAAATTGATATTTATTTTTCTAAATTCATATTTAAAACTTGGAAATTTTCCAGAGAAAATTTTCTCACGCCTTGCATTCATAATATTCATATTATCATTGCTTAATAGGCGTATAGCCAACATAGTGAAAAAGTACCCAAGCCGGTACTCGAACCCGGGTCATCAGTATAGCGCACTGACGTTCTACCAACTGAACCACTTGGGAACGATACTCAGCCTGTAACTTTTTCAGCATAACATGTTGGCAAGGCTACAAACGCGGCACACGATGGGATATTTTCCGTGAGCCGCCAACCCTGGGGCAAACACGAAAACACGCTGCGTTTGTAGCCTTGCCAACATGTTATGCTGAAAAAGTTACAGACTGAGCATCGTTCTCAAGTGGTTCAGTTGGTAGAACGGCAGTGCGTGTACTGATGACCCGGGTTCGAGTCAAAGCTTGGGTACTTTTTCACTACGTTGGCTATACGCCTATTAAGCAATTAAAATATGAATATTATGAATGCAAGGCGTGAGAAAATTTCCTCTGGAAACATTTCCAAGTATTAAATATGAATTTATTCAATTGTCGATGCTGGATTTTCTTTGTTTTCGTGTTTGCCCCAGGGTTGGCGGCTCACGGAAAATATTCCATCGTGTGCTGCGTTTGTAGCCTTGCCAACATGTTATGCTGACAAAGTTCCAGGCTGAGTATCGTTCCCAAGTGGTTCAGTTGGTAGAAGGTCAGTGCACTATACTGATGACCCGGGTTCGAGTCCCGGCTTGAGTACTTTTTCACTATGTTGGCTATACGCCTATTAAGCAATTAAAATATGAATATCATTTATTTTTCTGTTTAATTTTAATGTTTCATTCTTCGCTTTGTATACGACCCTTCAAAGTCAGCTCAAATTTTTAGGTGATATAACCCGCTTTGGTGATACACCTATTTAGCGATGCCGGCTAAAGGTAGTTTTGCCGTAAAAAGGACATTGTACCCTGATTTCGATCTCGAATTACTCTAATTCATTTTTTAACTGATCACTGAATGACGGACAAAATCATGTGAAAAAATCTCAAACTTTGAAATTTAATATCAATGTCAATTATTGTCGTTCAGAAGTCAAACTTTTTGTGTTGTATTTGTTATGATATGTGCAAACATTTACTAAATATAACTATAGGGACCGGGGGACCGTATAAAAAGTTAGATTTCGTAATTTTTATAAAATTGATTTTTTACTTTAATTAACGCCACAACATGAATATTTACCTCATTTTAAACGCTTTTGTAACTGGAACTATATATGTCTACAACCAACGGTTGAGAAATTAAAGGTCGGCGATAGAAAAAAATTTGCACCCTGTATATTCATAACGTTATAGTGAATAATTCATGATGATATTAAGAGATTTTTTGGCAGTATTACTGTAACACAAGAAAATAATCTGAACAAAATTCTATAATGTTTCTTAAGTATCTATAATGTTATGTATTCTATAATGTTAATGTATTCTATAATGTTTCTTTCTAGTGTTCCGTCTCCATTTTAATGAATCGTTTAAATTCCTAAAATAATCCTCTATTTTCTAAAGTTAATTTCACTTGAGTGAAATTATTAAAACCGTATTTTGATAGTTGTCATTTAAAACGTTTGAGTTGATTTCCTAAAGTTCACTGAATAATATTATTTTAGTGCCTACAACATTCGCATAATTATTTCAATTCCTCTATATTATTTGAACATAAAATGTTTTTTTTTTTTCATTAACTGAAAGTCGGTCTTTAGATAATGAAAAAATAAAAAGTTCTACAATACACCTAAAAAACTAAGTACCGTGTAATTTAAAAGAAATTATTAAAATATATGTAGCAAACATTGGATTTCTTTTGTGTTCTAAATATATTGAACAGCATAGATTATGAAACCCTTCCCAATATATTCAAGACCCCCTATTTTTCGAGAACTAAGGATGGTTGCATACATTCTGTTGAACCCGAGACTAAGGAGTTTCTACCCTACAACGTATATAAAAATTATCAAAATCTGTGATTACCAAGCTTGGCCCTCTCTTTGTCAGACAGATACACAGACGAAACCGAATTCTTAAGCACATTTTAAATGTGTTCCGAAATGCTAAAATTATGCAAAAAATGAGTTAACATTGATTGGTTCACTAACAAAGGATGTGAATTTTCACTTTCCCACATAGCGTACAACCAACAGAGCGAAAAATGTGTAGGCCGAGGATTGAACCCGGATACGTTGGTATAGCGAACCAAGTGCTTTACCATTTAAGCCATTATGACGACATCCAGTCTGGCATTTTTCACTTTATACATTGGAAAGGCTACGTCTTCACAGAACAAGATGAGAAGTCATAAGATTACAAGATGGAAAGTCATACATGAACACACAACTTAGTGGTATACATGAGACGAACAAATTCCCAGCATCGGAGAATATGTTTATATCTAATTAAATTTTCAGCAGGGCTGAAACTACGCCGGAAATTAATGACTAACAAGGATGGGAATTTTCACTTTACTTCCCAGCCTACAACCAACAGAGCGAAAAATATCCAGGTCGTGGATCGAAACCGGATACCTTTGTATAGCACACCAAGTGCTTTACCATTTAAGCCACCAGGAGGACATCCAGTGGACGTCATTCAGTCCGGCATGGGTATTTTTCGTTCTGTTGGTTCTACGATGTGTAGCAAAGTGAAAATACACATCCCTTGTTAGTCATTAATTCCCGGTGTAGTTGCAGCCCTACTGAAAATTTAATTAGATATTGATTGGTTCATTTTTCAACAGTTTCATTAGTTCATTTTTTATATCACGCTAATCTATTTAAAAATAAAGTTGTATTTCTGCATTTTAGGCATGGGGAACTCGGAATCTAAAAGAATACTGTCGCTGTTGAACTTTTAAAATTTAGGTTAAAATTTACTTTATAGATGACACTTTAGGGTAAAATAAAACACGTGCAATTATAAAGAACTTTATCGAAATTAACAAGGTACTTTTTATTTTCTCTTGTATTACTTCTGAATTGATAACCATCGTTGATATTTTTTAGCGTACTGTACCTACGTATTAGGTGGACAAAACCTTTTCATTTGAAGATAGCTCGCATAACAATAAAATTTGGGAACCGCTGAAATAAAGTTTTAGACGACGCAAAATCTTATAATAATGTCTTTTCTCTCAATAATAATTAAAAAAAACCAGTAAAACAGAAATTAAAATTACATTCAGATGCTCCAAACGAAGAGTCTGTTAAATTAATATTTTAAACAATATCTTAAATAAAATGGGAAAAGTACATTTGTGTTTAAAAATGAAATTTTTCCTTTATGTTCAAATTGATTACATTTTAAAATATATTTTTGATTAATGAGAAGAAATTTAATGGATTTCTAAGAAGAGTGAAAAACTGGGAATTAATAGCATACAAAATAGAAATAGATTTATTTACAATCCAGTAACTCTTTTCAAGATAGAAAATTAATTACATGAATTTTTTTCGTCAATTTGCTATGGTTATGGATTTAAAGTGTTTAATTATATTTAAACCCTCAAAGAAGATTTATTAAAGATTTAATTAAGATAAAAGAAGATTCTTCACAGCAGTACATAATTTGATGATTAGTCAATTCGCAATTTTTTTTCAGTGTACGAGTGTATTTTTTAATAAGACGTATTTTTGAATGATTTTTCACATTGTCATGCATTTTGGAATGTATAACTCTATGAATTACAAGTTAACACTTTAAAATGATGCTTATGAAAACCTACAAAAAACAACAATAAATTTAACGATCATATTTTTAAACAAATGTATATGATGTAATATGATGAAATACTAATCGTGTATTAATTTGACTATCTCTTTGGGGCGTCCTTTTGCATTTATAGCTGCTTAATATCTTTCAGTATAAATAGGAACATAAAAATCACGTATACCTTTTCATTCCAAATATTAAAATTCTACAACATCCTAATAAGAAAGTAATGTTTACATAAGCTGATTATTGGATATGGGAAAAATAATGTGAAGTACAGCTATATGTTGTTATTAATAACAACTAAATAGAAATATTAAACATATAATGACAGTCGTTTTGTGTTTACAGAAAAAGTTTTAGCGATGTCAAATATCTGTGATTTATGGTGATGCTTTTTACTATCTTGTCAGTAAATAAGAAGAAATGTCAACAACGTAAAACTTAACTTCCAGACGTACTGTAAAGACATCACACTGACAAGAACAAGAATTTTAGAAAGATTAGAATACATTTAAAAGAGAATTTTATTCTTGTCATTTCGTGAAGTTTTGTTTCTTTTCAACGCCTCGTTTTATTCAACCCATTTCACAGTGGCACTCTGAAATCAGGAGTAAAACGCAAATGACTCCTACTAAAAAACTTTCCATTCAATTTATTTATCATTGTCATCTGTCTTTTTTTTCACAAAATGTTTCTCAGACGTTGTGAATCCGGAAAAAATATGTAGCTGTGGAAAAGGAATAGATTATGAAGGATTTACAGGAATTTGAATAACTTCTTTTAAAAAATTAAAATCCTGTCTGTTTGGATGGATTGAAATTTATGTAGAAAAAGACACTGAAATGAACGAATCGATGCAAACGCTTCACCAGTTACTTCTCAGGGAGAAAGTAGAAATCGCGCGTATTTTTACTCGTTCAATCTTGAAGTTTAATTTAAAATGACCGAAAGGGGTAATTTACGAAGTTAAAGCAAGCTTAATTGGAATCAGAATATTCAATAAGATGTAGTATCTTTTACTTGAAAGAATTTCTTCAGGAATCAAAACAAACATTTAATTATGACACAATTTATGCTTTGAAATATTTTATTTCATTACTATAAATAAATTATTAGGCAAAATCCTCAAACAAGGGCGACCCCCGATTTGGCGATTTTTTTGACACGCGCCAAGCACTGACGCGCGCCAACCCAAAACTCGGCAACCTCCAAATTCCACCCAATCAGAACGCATGCTTCCTACGGCAAGCCTCTTTACAAAGTAAACATCGATTTTATTCCTTTTTTCGAGTATTTACAAAGTTTTAGCAATATTTTCTTTACGATTTTTCAATTTTTACAAACTTTTAGCAATATTTACCTGCGTATTTATATATTTTTACAAACTTTTAGCAATATTTCTTCCGGATATTTAGATTTTTTCAAGCATTTAGCAATATTTCCCCCTGTATTTTTACAAACTTTTAGCAATATTTCCTTCGAATATTTCAATTTTTACAAACATACAGTTATTAACTTACATATATGTACGATTCACGTACATTTTTCGAAAAAAAAAAACCCTTGATGCATGGAACTCAACGTGCCGCGACATCTAGAATATATGAAACTCGTACAAGCAGCGATTAGTAACTTATATATGAACGCTTCGCGTTCATTTTCCGAAAAAAAAACACCACTGGATGCATGAATCTCAATGTGCAGCAGTCTCTAGAATATACGAAACTCGTACAAGCAGCGATTAGTAACTTATATATGAACGCTTCGCGTCCATTTTCCGAAAAAAAACACCTCTGGATGCATGAACCTCAGTGTGCAGCAGTCTCTAGAATATACGAAACTCATACAAGCAGCAATTAGTAACATACATGTACGCTTAGCGTACATTTTCCGAAAAAACAAACACTTCTGGATGTATGAACGATAACTTGGTGTAGTCTCTAGAATACGTGAAATACATTTTATCAAATAAAATCAACAAAAATTAACTTACCTTTTGCTATTTTTGTTTCTATTTAACCCATATTTTAATTAGCAATAATAAACATATACAAGCAAACGCAGCGGCATGTGTGGAATAAAAAATAAACGGTCTTGTTGCCAAAACGTCTATAGAAAAATAGTGTTGGCACTACAATAATATATATATAACTATATAACACTCATATTTCTCATCTTTCGTTTTTTTTTTTATTATTTCACAGGAATTATCCTTCTATGACATACGACAAAACGTCAAATCATTAAACTTCACAAAATACATTCCACAAACGTAATTCAACAAATCCGACAGACAATAATCCAATCATAACCTTCCTACATCTTTGCATTGAGCTCAAAATACAATCCAATCTCCAGAACAAACAACAATAAACCAACCAATCAACCACAGTAGGCGTGGAAGAAACATAACAAACGAACTGGTAGCAAGAAAATCTCATTTATCGCTTCACCAACTTCGACGCCGCCAAACACCGCCCTTGTTTGAGGATTCAACCAATTATTATACATAAGGAACAGATTAAAGTATTTTCAAATAATTAAATTATATTCAATTGTTGGAGTATATAATTTACCTACTTGAAAATACTTTCCTCGTGAATTATGCCAGCTAGAATACAGTTCGGAATGCTCAGTAGGAAGAGCGTAGGCCCGGCAAGCCAAAGTACCCAGGTTCGAGTCCTGGTCCCGGAATTTTTCGCTCTGTTGGAATAAATCTCAACTATGATACTCCAACCATTGAATATAAATTATTATACATTTCTAAATTTTAAAATAAAATCTAAATTGAATTCTCAATTATGAAATCTATACAAACATCTTTTAAATGAGGGATTTTATTTGAATTTGTGTAATTCTTTTAAGATAATAAAATAGTTATTAAAATTTTCAGATAGCTTTGTTTAATATAGTAATGCGTTTACTTGGGTACAAAATTAATTATAAAGAAGAATTCTTTTAATTATACATTTAAGAATCTGTTAAATATCTGAGTGAAATATTTATTAAAATCAAATTATATATATATAATTCTTATTCAAATTTACATAAGAATTCAACCATTTCCTTCTACAAATGAATATGTAAACATGACAAACGTATTATTGTGAATGTAAGGCGTTTACTAGGGTACTGCAGTAGGAAAAAAAATTGTTCATACATAATTAATCAACACGAGTCTTCATATTTTGAGTGCAATTTTATTTCCTTTGCACTGCGGCTTAATTCAGGATAAACCGATCAGTATTAGAGATTCCAAGAAGAAAAGCTCCTTAAAGATTTTGTTTGGATTTAGCTTGTATTTGGCATGAAAAATATAAAGTTAGAGAAAAAGCAAATTATCGACAAGATATATTTCTCAAAATAATCTTTAGCATTTTTATATTCTATTTTTCTTTATTCTTAAATTAATCTTTGAGTAAGCTTCATTTTCTTAACCAACTATCTATTGCATGAAAATATTTTAAACTAAAAATCACATCTATATATTTTTAAATGCATACATTTTTTTTGTTCTATTTTACTCATCAGAGTAATTTTTACACAACACCCATTTCTTGGAAGTTAAAATAACCAGAATTTTAACTAAGTATTGAATAGTACTATTAAAAATCCAGAGTGAATCCACCTGACTTTCCAAACACTATGTGTCCATCAATAGCAAGATAAAAATAAATAAAAACTTCGATCTTAATTTTACGAAGTTGAAATGTTTTCACTGTTGAAAACGTTCTAGAAAAATTTTTCACTTTCATTCATAAAGCTAAATAATATATTATATTATATAATCATAATAAGCCAGCACAATAACATAATGCACAAATGGGGGAACAAAAGTCAAAAATTGAAATATGAACCTGTTAAATACCAGTTTGAATAATACCACACAGAAAAAGAAGAAGAAAAAATATAATATGTTATTATGAAAAGATAAATCGAATTGGAAAATGTAAATTAATAATTGTGGAGCTGTATCAGAATTGGCAGGCCCAAAATGTTACAGATGCCACAAAAAATGTACGATATCATTCTTGTACAAACTGTAATAAGCTAAAATAATACAATATGTGGGAAAACGTATATTAAAAGACTAGAAAATGAATAAATATAAGATATGAGAATGTTTAAAGCCAGAAAGATTTTCTCATAAAAGTCCCAGAAAAAATCAGCATGATTTGACAAATCTGTACACGTTGTCAAAAAATATTTAAAAAAATCAGTAGATGAATTAAAAGGGAAATGAATGACTCGCAAATATTCAAGCTCCATGATTCAAACAAAGTCGTCACATAAGCTTCAATATCTTGATAAAACCAGAAATTAAGAAACAGTACTGCAAAATCATAATTTTTCATGACAGGTGAAAAATCTTATAACGTAAATTATGTACCTAAATTAAGTAATGAATTAAGAATTTGAATGCATATAATGAATGAAAAGTTAAGAAGTAGGATAATACATTAATTAATTTAATGATTAATAGTATTATGTATAAAATATAATAAAAGAAAATTATATAAATGAATTAATTCTATCACAGTGCAGAATAATATTATACATATGTTACAATGAAACCCCTAAATCAGTCAAAACTCGAATTAACTAGGGAAAACGAGATTTTCCTGGCACTCTAAGTTACAACACGTTCTAACTGGAAAAATCAGTTAAAATGCGTTTTCACTGGAGCTTTCCGTTAGAACGTGTTTTCTCTATTTAATTCGGGTATTGGCTGATTTCAGTTTTCACTGTAAGATATATATGTTTATAGTAGTCTTAGCGCTCTAAGTTAGAACGCGTTCTAACTGAAATAAATCAGTTAAAATGCATTTTATCTGATTTGTATCAATAATTGTTAATAGATACAAATAATATTGTTTAACAAATCAGTAAAAACCCGAATAAAACGGCTTTTTCCTAGCGCTCTAAGTTAGTACGCATTCTAACTGGAACAAATCAGTTAAAACGCGTTTTAACTGGAGCTCACATTGAGAACATTTTCCCTAGTTAATTCGAGTTTTGACTTATTCCAAGTTTTGACTGATTTCTGATTTTCGCTGTATTATATTCAATATATGACCATTCGTCACCGGTCCATTTCAATTTTTGACATTTTGTCGAATATTTAAAGATATGCTCGTCGGATTTTTCTAGAACTTCAGGATTATAAAAACTATGTTTGGCTTCATATTTATCAATGACGATTTGATCATGAGAACAATTAGGGGTCCAACAAAAAATCAAATAAAAATAACAATATTTTGATCATCCTGCCTAATAAAATGCAGGAAATGATCTATCTGTACAGCACACGAATATGTGGGTAGTGTACAATATGTGTATTCATTGTGTAAGAATAGCACGTATATTCATTGAGATAAAGAGTTTTGTTTTAAAGTTCAAAAAATTCTTGCATGTCTTTTGTTTATATCATGCAGGGTTTTCAACCAAATTTTAACCGCTTTCAGAAAATTTGAAAAATGTAGTAGAAATATTATAGTACAATTGGAATATAAATATATTAAACGTTTAATGAAATATGAGTGATTGTATGAAATATTTTTTTTATCTGCGAACGATCTCAAATATTTTTTATCATTACTTAATAGTCAACTTTATAGAACAACGTATTTAAAAAAGCCAGTGAAATATCGTGAAAATTCAGAACCATATCGGATATAGAGTGAGCTGATTTTCAGTTGCTCTCTAAAAGTAGTTGAATGATAAGGAATTTTCCACAAATTGTCATTTTTTCTTCTTTTTTATACTATTTTTCAATTTTTAAAGATACTGTAGTTCTCCTTGGAAAACTATCCCAACAAGCCTATTCGACCAAAAAGGAAAAAAAAGAAAAGAAAGAAGGAAAGAATTATCAAAATCAAAGGATCTGCTCCAAAACGATTATAGCCTGGTACAATAAAGTTTTCCAAAGATAACTAAATTATCAATTAAAATATTTTAAACTTATTTTAAAACTTATTTTATGGTTACAAGTACTATGATGCAAACTGCACTCGAGTATGGCAATTTGTTAATTTTATATGAGTTTTGAAATGTAAACGGATTTATGGGTATGTTTGAAATTTTTTCTATCGCCCGAAAAAATTCCAGTTTTTGACAAATCATACAGAACAAACCAGCACTCCAATTTGAGAATTTTTATATAAATAATTTATGAATATCCGCTATGATTTTAGTTGTTTTAATGAATTTTTAAAATGTGACCGGATTTAAGGAACACATTGTGTATCACTCTGGATCACTAGGATGTATTTCCGTCTTTTTAAACTTATTAGAAATTCATTGTACAATATACAACTTAATATTTTTAAGCTTTAAGTGAAAAAGATGTCTAATATTTATCTAGCACAATGGTCACTACTTCTTTAAATCCGTAACAGAAATCAAAGTTAATATAAAGCTGGAGTTTTACACTAAATAGAAAGATGAACGAAGCTGCACTGCAAATTATATATAAGGTAAAGCTAGGATAGTCTGCGCACAATTCAAAAGAATAACAATAAAAAATCTAAATATTAATTTTTTGCTAAACTATTCATGAATAATTTTTACTTCATTTGTTTTTATGCATTTCCATTGCTATTTTGTTGTTATGTTGCAATTTAATAGAACAGTTGTAATAAAACCAAGAATGTTATTTTGCGCAATCTCTCCTTACAGGGTTGGTGTGATTGCGCACATGGGTAGGAGAGATTGTTACTAATAATAACTACAATTAAATTGTTAAAATTAACTACACTTAAATGACATTGCTGTAAGGTTTTTGTGAACAAATATTATTGTATTAGGAGTGAATATTTCAAACTAATGATTAAAAAATCAGAAAAAGGAAATAATTTAAAAAACGATTAAAAAATTTTAATTAAAGAAAAAAAATTTAAGAATCAGAAAAAGCAAGTCCAGATAAGATTACAAAATAAAATTATGTTACTTTATAACATGATTAACTTAAAATTATTCTATTTTCATTTTTCATTTTTTTATGCAAATTTACCAATAAGCTGCGTAATCTCTCCTAGCATAGAAACTAATGGGAACACTGCGCCATCTCTCCTAAGTAGCAGATGCGCAAACTCTCCAATTTCGGTAGGAAAGATTGGGCGGCGTTTTATTTAAACATGACCTCTTCTAAAACGAACCGTTGATGTTCACATTGTTAGTCTAGATTAGTAGCTTATAAGAATTCGTTTAAGTTTAAAATATTTTGTACTATTGACAGTATGTAAAATTTCTGATGATTAGCTATGAAAATTCAAGCACTTACTTTGGGTAAACAAAACAAAATAGCAATACTTGATCTTAGATGCTCAAAGCAATCAACGTGCACTTTCAAGTAGACACTCCACAACTGTTGTTGTACAACTACCTGGAGTCACTGCGCACTCACTCTACTCCTTCCCCCCGAACCTCTATGTGCGCAATCCTTCCGACAACGTCATCTCTCCTGGATTTACCTTACTTTTCGTCAAAATCGGAAATTTTCTGAAATGCCTGAAACCTGCGTAAATTCAAGGAATTTCCGTCATTCGTTGGAGCATTTCTGATTAATTTTACGTTAGAATAGACACATTTTTGGTTGTTTTTAATTTTCAGTGTAGAATTTTCACTTATTTGAGGTAAAATGGACAAATTGGAAATCCCGTCAAAAAACGGAATAACTACTGGTGATGCTACTGTTAATCTCGAATGACTTCAAGGAATTTCCGTCATTAGATTGGAGATTTTCTGATTAATTCTAGCTTAGAATGGACAATTATTTGGTTGTTTTTAATTTCCATTGTAGAATTTTAACTTATTTGAGGGAAAATGGACACATTGGAAATCCCGTCAAGAAACGGAATACCTACTGCTAATGCTACTGTTAATACTGACTGATTTGAAGGAATTTCCGTCATTAAATTTGAGAAATTCTGATTAATTTTAGCTTTAAATGGACATTTTACGGTTGTTTTTAATTTACATTGTAGAATTTGCACTTATTTGAGAAAGAATGGACAAATTGGAAATTCCGTGAAAAAACGGGATATCTACTGATGATGGTACTGTTAATCCCGAGTGATTTCATGGATATACTAGCTGCCACTGGCGACCAGTTTGGTCGAGCTTAAATGTATGTTAAGCATTGTAACAAATTATTTTTATTCATAATTTATTTTTTTCCTTAATCCTTCCACAAACCGGGAAATTCTAATAGACAAATTAAGAACTTTTGCGATCAAGGTAGCATTTTGTATATTTTTTGTTGTTATGTATTTCATCTTTCTTCACAAAAACCGCTTAACCCACTTTATAATAAATTAATCATTGTGTGTGTTTTATAATAAAATTGTGTGTTTTTTAATATAAAATAAACCATTTCATAATAAAATAAAAGTACATGCTGTTTTAGTAATCTCTAATAGGTACCCGAAAATGGGATTTTCTCGCCAAAATGGCACAAAACAAAAATCGCGCCAACCCCGGTGCGTCCGTGACAGCTGTTCCAATTTAAAATACATGACGTTCACATTTTTCTTTAAAATAGAAAATAGATAAATAAGAAAAATATATCATAAATCAAAACATTCGATTTCAAAATTAAAGTATCGTTTCTAATTTGTACACGCGAAAAATAAAAGCTGACAATTCGTTTCGAAATTTGATCCATTAAATATTATTACATGAGTTCAACTTACGTCAAGAAAAGATCCGGAAGGAAGTTGAGTTGTATAGAACAGAATTATGGTAAACATTGACTGTCTCACTGGTGCGGATTATTTTTTTTTACACCAGGCAGCGGTCCAAAAAATCATGGTTTAATATTTTAAACGTTCACAACGAATGAATCTTTTTTTTTTTTTTTTACTTTCATGGATAGAGAATTTGAACTGCGAACCTAATTTAAACTGAAGTTATTGCAGAATGTGTACATAATTGAACGTAAATTATCTCTCAAATATTAATTTTTTTTGAACGATCTTTCTAAAAAAATAATTTTTATGCAGTTTTATTCGAAAAAATAATTTTGAATAAAAATGGACGCCTGGCATATGAAAAAGTGAAGCGGGCATCCCGGAACTGTTGATGACAGTCACATGACTTACGGTTTTATTATAGAGATAATTTAGATTTCAGAATTTTATTTAAAATTCATCTTACATTTCAGAGTTTTACGTAAATTTTGAAGAAATTAAGCAATAAAAGCGGGAAACATTCAATTAGTATTAACGGAAAATATTTTTCGATTTAACTATTAATTTTTACAATGCAACATTTGAACGCATCTCTGTATAAGTCTTACATTTATAAAAAGCATTAAAATTGCATTAGAAATAAAATAAAATACACAATTAATACGAACATACGCTTTTACATTTGGCAAAATTTACGTTTAATTGATAATTCCATTAAAACCTTTTACCCGCTATACCATGAAATACTTGTCGTATTTATCTGAAATTTTTATATTGGTAATTAGGTTAATTCTAAGGTGGTGTGCAAAATTTTAGGTTGTTATGTAAAATATAAGTAGACATATGAGTATCTCCAGATGTCGAACATTGACATTCAAAGGAGCATAAAACAAAAACAACATAAAATAAATCATTCATTTATGCATAAAATGCATACAAAACTGTACGATATACAATAATCATCGTCACAGTACACACATTTGTATTCTAAAGGCATAGATAGAGTAAAAGACACAGCCGTTGTCTACGTGTATGACATATACTTTTTTTTTACAATTCAAGAATCACCAAGTTCGGAAAAACAAACAATTATTAAACAATATTTTAAAATATGTTATAACATGTTATCAAAAATTGCATGTAAAATTTCAAATAGATTAAAAAATATTTAAACCATTGCAGTATTATAGAGGGGATGCTCTATTTGTGTAACGGTAAAAGACTAAACGTTTTAGATAATTTAGACAGCAGAGTTTCACAAAAAAGTTAATTATTGTGAACATTTAATTAAAGTTTCTCAAAATGCTTCAAACATTTCTGATTTCTACAAATTGTAATTATGCATGTACATGTAGAAATTTACATTTTCTTGTTATTAATAAAAGTATACCTACCATAGTTGCCTTCATTGATAAAAAAGCTCAAGTAAATGCATGTTAAATTATTTTTCCAAGTTGCTAAGAAACACCGATGACAGAACTGCTTCCTTTCGCCTTTGTATTCACTGATTTACCTCACGAATTTTCATCAAAAAAATATTTACACTCTACCTTTTCTGCATCCAATTTTAATTTTTTTCATATGAAACGAAATAATAATGTGTTTTTTATAAATATATAATTGTTTATGTAATAATTCGTTACGTCTCGTGGGGCTCAATTAAAAATAGATTATACACAAGAGCATTCCTATTATTAATATTACATACTTTTAATAAACTAAACAAGTCAGTCATTTTAATTTTGATATCTGTGTTAGCCACCAAAATAGTGTTAGTCAAAAATAACCTTATTTTCCATAATTTAATACAATATGTTCTTGAAAATATGAATTGAAATTAGAAAAAAATACAAAAAAGTAGTTAAAAAAAAGTTATTCATAAAATATCATTTTAGAAGCTTTTTTAAAATTCTAAACTGAAAAATGTATTCATGTATATTGAAAATTATATGTATGTTATATGTACATTTATTCACACTTAAATGGTAAACATAAAATATCTCCCTTTATATTTCCATAATATACACAGTAACATTTTGTTCATCTTAAATAATAAATATGCTGTTTATTTTTGCAAATTAAGTGCATTATTAGCAAAACTAGTAATTAAAATATTTTCCTAAAAGACTTAGGTAGATAAGAACAAAAATAAAAAGAAATTAGTTTTCTAATAAATAGCATATTAAATCAGCGTTTTCATCATAAATATTCAAAATATATTTTTGACGCTTGTCGGCACTTGCCATCCAAGATTTAATATTAATTATCTCAGTCTTTTATGAGTTCTGACACGTATGTTAATAACCTTGCACATATAGTTTATTAGAACTTTGTTATGAAACAGCGTTATTTTAATATCGATACATTAAAAGCATGACGATGGAAATTCTTTTTGCATGAAATTACTTGTGAAAAATATTGCTAGTATGTTAACCTTTTAACTTTAGTTGTTTCTGAAAAACGTGAGTGTTGAAACAGTTGTTACTATGTAAGAGTTATCCATTCAGACTAAAAATAGTTTGCAGGCATAGCCGCTAATATTGCTGTGTTTTTTCAAGAGAAATAATCTTAACTCATATCAGAAAAATCATTAATATATGTTTTAATGTAAATATTTAATGAGTTTTAACAAAATTAAGCGAATCAACACTGGCTTGCCGGGTAACAGCACATATTGTTTGAATACAGATTTAATAGTTAATACAGATTTGAATTGAAAACTCCAACAATGATTTTTATATTTAATTAATTTTTTTAAATGCCGTCTAACAAAATCAAAAAGCATTTTTATATGAAAAATATCCAGTATGTGTTTAAATAATGTTTTGAAATTTATTATAAATGACACTTCCATATATTCCTCATATTCATAGCCATTGGTTAATAGGCTCTATATTCCATATAGATTCCATATAAAATTATTATTTGAATTTATTAAAGGAAGGATAAAGTGTTTTGAAAGGAAAATTAAACGAAACCCTTTGTGCGATCTTCTATCACACTTACCCACTTGTTTTCTTGTCCCTTGCCAATTTGGTGATTGAAATGCTTATGATGTCTGCTCTCTATTTCTCTCTACCCACTGTAATTAATACACGGCATAGGCGTATTTTATCGAGAGTGGTTTGGTACAACAAAGCGTTTATGGCAACCCTTCGCTGTTTTCATACATTTTCTTTTTAAATCATATTGCTGACAATATTGCTCATTTTGAGCACAGCAGACGATTCTAGCAGAATTTTAACGTGGAGCAGAAATTATAAATCAGAATTTATAAATTTGACGTGGCCTTGTAAATTTTGACATGGCTTTGAAATTTTGAAACTTATTTTTTTCTGACGAAATCTTGTATAAAAAATTGTACATGATACGACGATTATTTTAAATATATACTATGTACCTTAATAAGGTCTTCAAATTTCATGATGATTAGCCAACTTGCATGAAAGTAAAAACGTACTAGTCGGATGTGCCAATCCCAAAACTTTCATATATCTCATACATGTAAATACTTCAAAATTGTTATCACACCGTCAATAAAATCAATATTTTTCGTCATTCTGCTGTACGTCAGCTGCTTGCGAATGGTCGAGTTATCTGGAAGCAAGCAGTCGATAATCTAAACTACGAAAAATCCTTCAGGCCGGTACCGGCAGGAAAAGTTAGCCTTCCTATTTCTTGTTTCTAAGATTTTAGCTTATTTTACTGGACAGCACGAAGCTAAAATACGTGGAACCTGATTACAGAAGATTCATTCCGAGTTCTTGTAGATATTAAATTTGAATGATAACATTGCCAAATTAGTCAGCTATAGCCAAGTTGGCCTCATTTATGGCAACCTATTTTTCGCGCCAAATTTAGCGATATTTCGCCGAGTGAAAGTAATTTTGGCGAGAATTTGACATTGGCGAATATAAATCTATAGTGTTAAGCATATAAGAGTAGGAACGATGGTTACAACAATCAAAGAAAATTTGACGAAACCATGTTCACTAAAACTCATAAATAAAAACCGTGTATGGAGGAATCTAGCTGTCTTGTATCGAAATGTCAGCCACCCTAAAAATCCAAACTGCTATACCTCAGCCATTTTTAAAGATAAATGCAAAACAAAAATTGCTCCGGAATTCTTGGATCAAGACCAAACATTTAATGGAAAAAAAAAAACTTTCAGGATTTGTAATTTTTTGAACAACATTTTGAATTTGAAATCTTTAAGTAGCTATCACAGCGCCACCATACGGTGGAACATCCTCAAATTAAACTGGGACCTGCAGGTCATTGTCCAAAACATATACACAAAATTTGGTTCAAATCTATGCATAACTTATACACTTTTCGATGATACAATAATGAAAATGGCACAATAATCGCTATCACAGCGCCCCCTTCTGGGGGAATTTCTCTCAATTCAAGGAGGAACTGTTGGCCGGCCATAGTCATAAACCTATAAATCAAATTTGGTTCAATATAAATCGTGCATAACTTCATACACTTTTCGATGATACTATGCGGACATACACACGTATAGGCGGACAGACGGACATTTTGTAGAAACATGTTTTTCGGAACTTCTGACCTCTAAAACATATAAATACGTCAAAAACCGGAAGTAAAAAAAAATTTCGATTACAATATTTTTTTTCTATTATAGATAGAAGAAAGTAATCTTTTCTTCTAGTATAAATAGAAGACAGTAATAACTTAAAAAAAAAGAGAAGAAAACTTACAGAAAATCAAACATACAAGTTTTGAAACCTAGAAAAAACTACGCGGGGCCGCCGTCAGAACGCGTCTTTTCTAACAAAAATAGATTTTTAAAAATAGGAGCATCCGTTCAAAAGTTATGAGTTGACACACATTACAAAAATAATATGGGACTTAATTGTATTAACAACTTTGTTGTAAGTTAGGCTAAAAATCATTAAACAGACCAATTGTGTTGTGTCAACCTTTACGAAAATAGTTCATAGAGCTGTATAGAACTCTACAGAATTCTTTAGAAGTTCTATAGAATAGCCATTTTATAGAATACTATTGCTATAGATTTTTGAAGAGTTTTATAAAATATTTTTCTAAAGAAAATGTTTCTATAGAATTCTTAGAAGTTCTGTAGAATTTTTTTTTATAGAACAGTTTTTCTATAGAATATTATAAACCTTATATAATTAAGTTTTATAGACTAATGATTCTATAGATTTTTTTTTGTTTTCTATAAAAATATATTTCTTGGTGTATTAAAATTTATATGTGTAATAATTTATTTATAACTGCATATTAAAATTTAAAAAAAATAATTTTTAATACATTAGTTTAATATATAATAGTACTCCATAGATTTAATATGATTATATATAATGATATAATTCTTCTAATACATTGTGATTCAATTGTCAATATAATAATATATCAGTCGAACTACTGAATTAAATTATATTTAATAAATTTGTTGGTTAATTTTATAATTATTTATTAATTTGCTGATAAATTTATAAAACAATCCATTTAATTTAATAAATTTTATTCACTTTATTAATATTGTAATTTTTATTCAAATATGTTAATCTGAAGTATAAATATTTAATAATTGTTTCAGTTTTAACAAATAATTATTTATTAGACTTTTAATCATTTTTACAAGACTATATATGATTAGGAATGCAAATCACAAAGGAAATAAAGTTGAAATAGTGTAATAAGAGTTTTGAAACTGTCAATACCTGTATCATGCTGAAAGTACTAGTATCGCTGAGGTCAAACAGCATCGAGTGTGGTTAGTATTTGGGAGGGTGACCACCTGGATACATATTTTTATAAAAGCTTTATATTTTTTTATAGAAATATTTATAGATGCTCTACAGACGTTTCTATTGATCTTCTACAGGTATGTCTATAGCTTTTGATTAAACAAGCTTATGAAAAAACGGGTCATAATTCCATAGGATTCTATAGTACATTTTTTATAAATATATTTTATAAAATTCTATAAGAAATTTTTGTAAGGGAAGCTCAATTAAAAATTTTTTAAACAATAATAAAATTATATTCTGTTTGATATCTTAATAAAATTTGTAGAGAATTTGTTTTGTATGTTATTTAATTAGTCACTTTTTTTCTTTATTTATAACTTAATAACTCGATGATTATTTGTTAGAATTGTTTAATCTGAAAATTTTTTCAGCATCATTTTTTCCCCTATTCTTATTCTATAAGTGATTGTTTACTCAATCAAGGAACTATGCTAAGAGGGAAATAAAGCTACTCTTTTTTTATTCTTTCGCTGGCACTGATTTTTTCCCTTCTTCTAATTATCTCTTAAAATAATTTGCTAATAAAAGTCGCTTCTTTTAATGTAAGTTTATGTGTTGCCGAAGACTGTCGTTTTAATCTGTCACCTGTTCACTGTCTGTACATTTCAAGAAGAAGCTACAAATTTGTATGGTTAAGGTTTCCATTTTTTCAAGATATAAAACATATTTAATACATAAGTTTTAAACCATTCTAAAAAAGAAAACAATTATTATACTTTGCGTGGTATAAACGTAATAAATTGCTGTAATATTCTTAAAATAATAAAATTAGTTGTTAACGTTTTAGGTATTATTTTTATTAACAGATGGAATCATTCAAATGTCTACATTAGATGAATTTGTGTAACACATATAAACTGAGACTAAGTTTATAGAAATAGAATTATAGCAAAAAATGTATATATAACAGTTCTTAAACTCTTAGCTATCACAGATTTCTTTTCGTAATTGCAATATCTTGACGGACCCCTACTTTTTGAGACTGAAATTACTGATATTTTTTTATAATATTAAACATATGACTTATAAATAATTAAAATACATTAAAACCTACTAAGACGAAATCGCTAAATTTAAAAAAATGTAAATGGTTTCTTTCAAGTCCCTTTCCAAGAACTAAAACTTATATTTTCCACCATTCTAAACAGAAAAAATTACTATACTTTATGTGGTATAAACTTAATATATTTATACAATATACTTATAATAATAAAATAAGTCGTTAAATTTTTAGATATTCATTTTTACTAGTAGATGCGATCATTCAAATGTATACGTTCGACGAATTCCTGTAATACATACAAACGCAGATTAATATTATAGAAGAGGAATTATAGTAAAAAATGTATTATATGTAGCAGTTCTTAAACTTTTAGATATCACGGATCCCTTTTCGTATTTGTACTATCTTGACGCACAACTTTTTTAAGACTGAAATTACTGATGTTATTTTAGAATATTAAATATATAACATATAAATAATAAAGATGCATTAAAACCTGCTAAGACAGAATTACTACGGTAAAAAATGTACAAGATATCTCTCATGTCCCATTCCGAGATCGAATATATATTTTTTACATATTTCTTAAGAGAAAAAATAATTATACTTTACATGATTTAAATTTAATTTATTGCTGCAATATTATAATAATAATAAAATAAGTCATTAAATTTTTAGGTTTTATTTTTTATTAGCAATCACTTAAATGCCTACATCAGATTAATTTGTGTAACACATTAAAAAACAAGTTAAGATTATAGAAAGAGAATTATAGCAAAAAGTGTATATATAGCGGTTCTTAAACTCTTATATTTCGCGGATCCCTTTATCGTATTTCCGCTAAAGTTAATGGACTGAAATTACTGATTTTTTCTAGAATATTGAATATTCAACATATAAATAATAAAGATACATTAAAACCTGCTAAGACGGAATCACTAGGGTTAAAAACAGGAAAAGATTTCTCTCAAGTTTCTTTCCGATATATAACACATACATTTTACACCATTCTAAAGAGAAAAAATATATATAATTTATATTGCACAAACTTAATATATTGCTGCAATATTCTTATAGTAATAAAAGAAGTCATTAAAATTTTAGTTTTTCACTTTTACTAGCAGATGCGATCATTCAAATGTGTACATTCGATGAATTCCTGTAACACATATAGGCACAGTCTAAGATTATAAAAACAGAATTTTAGCAAAAAACAATTATATTGCGGTTCTTAAACTCTTAGATATCACGAATACCTTTTCGTATTTTTGTCATCTTCACAGACCCCTAATATTTGAGACTTAAATTACTGATGTTTTATAGACTATTAAATATAAATTAATATAGATACATTAAAACTTGCTAAGGCGGAATAACTACGGTTCAAAAATTCGAAATATTTCTCTCAGGTTATATATAAATTAATAAATAAAATTACAATTAATTTGAATTATTCGCGGTACCCTTGGGATCCGTGGGCCAAAGTTTAAGAGCCGATGGTCTATATGATGATAAATGTGATGATAAATATAATGATAACTGCATATATTAAACAGTAGGGTTGGTTGGTTGATAGCGGGTGCTGCTGTCATATTTTGTACACGAGTGTTACTTTCCCTCATAGAATTAAGAAGAAACCAGAAAGAGTATGAGATTGTTTTACATAGTATCTTCCATGCTGCCTGTATGCCACGGGATTTTTTTACTTTGTCCTTGCTACTGAAACTAATTCCAAGCAGGCCAATAGCGGTATGGTCAATACTGGTATGGAAGGCAGTTCGCGTCTTACCTTCCCATCAGCTCCTGCGCGCTTCGCAGCTAAACAAGCTTCAAACTCCTTCTCGTTTCTTCTTAATTCTATGATATTTCTAGTAACCACCCGCCTAACCACTAGACAAGCAAATGGGCAGCATAAAAATATGAAAGCTATTTTAATAAAAAAATATTATGCTTTGAAATGGTATCAAGTAATGAAATGAAATACCGTAAAGGATTCTTTTGAAATGCAATATATTTTATGTACGCGCATGCTATAAATGATATAGATAATTTTAATCACAAGTTTCTAAATGCACACGTAATAGAAAAATTACTCTAAAAACCTGTAAAGTTTTCTTCAGCTTATTTCTGGTTACGATATTTTTGTTATTATTATTATTTGTTGTTGTTGTTTTCTGCATTTCGAATAAGAGGAGTTGAATTTCAGCTACAACAATATAAAAGTGATATAATAAGAAATTTGATGATGATTATGATAATAACGCAAGATAATAAATAAAGAATACAAAAGCTATTTTTATGTGAAATTGGAATAATTTACAAAGGAATTAAATCTAGTAATGAAATCTTATAAAATGCGATGCCACTCCACCGAACGATAAAAAACATGCATGGAATTATTTCCTGTATATACACTATATTTCCAATGATGACCGGTCACTTGCGATTTTAGACGTTTTGTTAAATATCTGGAAAGATACATGAGGAATTATCCTGAAGCTTCAAGAGTGTCAACATGATAGACGTCATACTTTTCCACGAAGATTTTTTCCGAAACCCCATAAGAGGCCGTCAACAAATTGAAGAAAAACGAATATCTTTTGGATAACCCTGTAAAAACTAATATTGCAAAAACATTCAAACTGTAGATTATGATTAAGTGGCTTATTGTAATAATTTGGGTTCCTTTTTATGAAGATAGCATTTATACTCGAAGAGAAATTCAGGTTTATATAAAAACAGTCCCAAATTTTACCAAGTTTTTTGCTTATAATTTGCAGAGTTTTTAATATAAAAACAAGTTATTTTCAGAAAATATGACAAATAAAATTGTACACCATACCCTGCAATCAGAATTAAAAAATGATAAAAATTGTGTGAAAAATGAGCAGGTTTACTAAATATTGTTTCACTGCGCATGCGCGAATTCAATCAAAATATACTGTGCATAATATATTAGATAAATGTATAGACCAACTTTTATGAAAGTCTCAAAAACATAGTTAGAAAATTCTCATAGTAATCGTCGATAGAATAAGCTCGAATTTCGCTGTTCCCAAAAGGAAGCAAAAAGATGAGGGGTTGTATCCAAATATAGAATGAGAGACACTTCATTCTTATTATGTCAACTTTCATAAGCTAGTATATTTGGATACAACCCCTCATCTTTTTACTTCCTTTTGGGAACAGCGAATTTCGAGCTTATTCTATCGATGATTACTATCAGAATTTTCACGCTATGTTTTTAAGACTTTCATAATAGTTGGTCTATACATTTAGCTAATATATTATGCACAGTATAGTTTGATTGAATTCGCGCATGCGCAGTGGAATAATATTTAGTAAACCTGCTCATTTTTCATACAATTTTTATCATTTTTTAATTCTGATTGCAGGGTATTGTGTACAAGTTTATTTGTCATATTTTCTGAAAATTACTTGTTTTTATATTAAAAACTCTGCAAATTATAAGCAAAAAACTTGGTAAAATTTGGGACTGTTTTTATAAAAACGTGAATTTCTCTTCGAGTATACATGCTATCTTCATAAAAATGAACCCAAATTATTACAATAAGCCACTTAATCATAATCTACAGTTTGAATGATCTTGCAATATTAGTTTTTACAGGGTTATCCAAAAGATATTCGTTTTTCTTCAATTTGTTGACGGCCCTTATGGGGTTTCGGAAACAAATCTTCGCGAAAATATATGACGTCTATCATGTTGTTTACACTCCTGAAGTTTCAGGATAATTCCTCATGTATCTTTCCAGATATTTAACAAAACGTTTAAAATCGCAAGTGACCGGTCATCATTGGAAATATAGTATATATATATATATACAATATATATATATATATATATATATATATATATATATATTAAACAATAACAAAAAAAAAGTTTATATATTTTTATTTTATTTTGGCAATAATAAATGCACAGTACTAAACCGCTATCCTGCTAAATTATAAATCTCATTTCATTTATTTGGAGTGTATCTGATTATTGTTTTTCCGATCTTAATTCACATTAGATGATTTTCCAACATTACTTAACAAAATTATCTTTACTAAATAATTTTAAAGAACATATTTTCTAAGATATAAACAATAAATTTATTAAAATGACCTCATACGCTTTTTAATAAAGTCATGCGGAGTTAGTAAGAAATTGTTTTTTGTTCCGCACTTCTTTGAATAAACAAAGAATTTTCCATTAATTCTACGTAGTGTCAAACTCACTTGCATTAGGTTCAATAAATATCTTTGACAATAAATGGCTTTTCTTATGCTCGTTGTTTTTTATTTTCAGTTTTTGTCAGCAAGTGTAACTAATGAGAAGTTACTAAATAGCAGTTTTTGTGGATTTTTTTTCCTATTTTTTATGTAAAAATAAAATAAGACATAATTCATAAAATTTTCAAAATTTGATTTTTACTATTACTGCGTTTGAAGAAACTTCTTCAATTTACACGATAAAAAATTATAAAAGATCTAAATGTAAAGAAAACTTGTCGAGTATGAATTAATTCGTTCCTAAATTGTTTAAAACACATCAGATGCAAAGTTGCCGTTGCAGGAAAATAGACTTTTGATTTTGTTTCCTCAGACTATTTTCAAACAATTGATAAATAAAACATTTTATGTCAAAACAAACAGTATTTGATACATTATGAATTTTCACAGAATTATATTTTAGATTATCTATATTTAAAAAAAAAATAAATTGAGAAAATTCGACTATTTCAATTAAAGATAGTAAAAAAACAAGAACATAATCTTTCAGTTATAGTTTATATTTAAAAACAACATCTTAATAACATATTCAAAATTCAATGTAAATAGATTAAATTAGTGTTATGCTAGAAGCATTACTTTTGATTGTTCCCCGTTTTACGATAGCATTTTGCAACAGTTTGTCTGAAGCATGCTTTAGTCACTAAAGAAACTCGCATTCCGACAAAAAATCGTTCGTTAATATATAACGTCGACGAAGAGAGTTTTTATATGCTCTGCAGACAACATGACTGTTAAATAAAATGAGATTAATAACTGTATTTAACGGCTAGTTATATTGATTTTTATTAACAGTGGTATATCAATGACACTTGAAAGTCTATATGAAGTATTTATTTAATTTAAAACAAATCAGAATATCTTAGAATGAGTTTAGATTCCATGGAACGTCTAGATAATACCGTAAAAAAATAAAATGTAAATGGGTATGTTTTGTACGATTTTAGAATTATTATAAAAGTATAAGGAAATAAGATTTTTTACTAAGGGGAATTATAAGAAAAATCGACTACGTGATTTTGCTATGATTAAACGTAAATTATCAAAAAACATTAAAAAGGAATTTTTAAATTCCTTGAAACAAGAAATTACACTAAAATTAAAACATGATAAATTAATATACGTAGAAACTACTTTTGCGATAGACATATCTTCGAGAAAATCGACAGATTATATACACAGCACAAATGGAAAATTTATTTAACCCAATTCCGAGATGTTTCATATTTTATTAGTTATATGATCGGCATTCTCTAAGGTAAATTTTGAATAGGTAAATTTTTAAACACATAGTGGCCTCACATTAAACAATTAATGTTCATAATAAACCGTTTTTTTAGTCTGTAATACTTATGAATTTCCTTGTGTAGCCCTGTATAGGATGAACCGAGTTTATAAACACTCACGTAGCTATGAAAAAAAAAATAAACTTAAAAACTCAAACCAAAGTTTAAAACGCACTTATCACACATAGACTGTAAATATCGCACATGTACTGTAACCAATATCTTTTGCGTGTCCCTGTAAATAAACGGAATGCATACAAGAGAGCAATTTATAATACATCTCAGTAATGCATATAATTTTCATTATGTTTGAAATAGTGAAATATCACTAAATTACACTGCAGACGATTTTCCCCATAGGACGATGTGTAACATAGTTCTTTTGTTTGACCCTGTAAATGAATAATAAAAGCTTTGCACCCCGTATTCTAAAAAACCAATTTTACAATGTTTTAATGCGCTTCATAATTATATATCAATTTCATTGTTTTAAATGAGGTAGTGTCATCAAAATGAACTTGAAACGATTATTCCCCATTGACCGTAATGTAACGGAAAAATTTTGACTGTCCCTGTAAGAAAACTATAAGTGCTACACACTTCAGTTGAAATAGGGAACATGCTATAGATAACGACAATAATATATAAAAATTGCAGAGCAATCCAAGCATATTTACGGGAGTTAGAGTACGGACAGACGGCAGACAAACCGAAGTCATAAACACTTTTCAACTAGATTGGAAAGTGTTAAAAAAGGAATACAAGTAAATGTATAATGCAATTTTAAATTTATAACAGTTTCTCGTGGAAAGAAATGACAGACATTCTTTCGTAAAAGCTTCAGAATTAATCTTTTATCTGTTTTAAAAGACCTTGGTATGAAATAAAGTTTGTAGTAACTAATTTCCCTTATAAGAATAAGAAACATTAAGCGTGAAGCTAAACATATTCTTCTGTTCGCCCATACAAAAGAAGCACTTATTACTTTAAAAATGTTAATTCTGTAATGTTTTTTGAATGAAAAAGAAATAGAGATGTAAATGATGTAATGGCGTGACACACAAAAGACTCGTTCATTTCCACCTGACATCGAAATATGCAAAGAACAGAAAAAATAAATTACAGTTATTATACTTTAATTTTTCTAAGAATTATGAACAAGTAGTTTTCATTTACATGAAAAATATTATTATTTTTTTTAAATGCTTTTTTCAAAGTATCTTGTTTAAAGGAAAGATAAATTACACATACTTTAGGTAGATAAATGTTTAAGAAGTTGAAAATAGGGGTTAGAATAGAAAACACTAAACAGTGTAAAGAGAAGCGTATACTCTCTCTGTTGGACTGCATTGCTAGTGAAATTATTTGTTAAATAATTACGTATAAGGAGACATATACATTGATACAATTATACTTATTTATGTAAGCATAATTCACCGTCTTTATATTTAGCCACTTCAAACCCTAAATGTTAAGATATAATCCATATAATCACACTATCTTACGGGTATAACACGCTATTTTTCATTAGTTTTACATTTCTGTAACAATCTTTTTGAAGAACAGTCCTAAGTTACATTTTATTAGTAAGATTACAAAAAAGTGAGTGAGTGTGATCGAATATCGCACGGAAGGTTTCATTTAATCTTACTTTAAAGACACTTTATCCTTCAATTAACAAATCCAAATAATTAATTTTTAAATAGTCTTATAATTTATCAATACACTTTATCATTAAGAACATAGATGGCACCACCATTAAATTTAATAATACAATGACAACAAGAAGAAGCTATTTTTTTAAATGGAATTAAAAATATTCAATAACTGTTTTCAGACAATTGTAAGATCTACTTATATATCTGAAAAGCATATTTAATACATCATTTAATTTTAGCTAAAATAGAAAACGAAACCCTTAAAAGGGAAAAAAAATATTTTAAGGAAATTCATCGGACAATGAACTGTAAAAATCGAAAATTTGAACTTCCGTCGTCGAGAATAGACACCTGAACTTTTGTGTTAGGAGGAAGACGCACTACCACTGAACCATCTAGCATTCGCGAAAAAGGCTGAAATTAAGTTCTGGTTTAATGTCGAAGAAAATCGCAGAAATAATCGGATGACGTTAAATGAATTCATTTAATTAAAACTTAATAATATAATACTTTTTTCAATTTTTTATGATTTGTCATGTGATTTTTTTTGGGGGGGAGGGGGGCGGAGGGATATTTAGCTATAGGTACGCAAAATTTCAAGTGTCTAACTTATACAGTTTCCGAGTACGAACTCCGTGACAGACAGACACAAGAGTGAGACGAATAGGGTTTCCGCAGATGAACTGAACCCTAAAAAAAAGCATAACACCAAATTAAACTTACAAAAGTTTTTTATAAAAAAAAAAGAATGGATATTCTTTTATGGAGGCCTACAAATTAACCTTTTCTCTGATATATATAAGAACGGTATGAAATGGATTTTCTTACACTAAGTGTGAAACTAAATATGACTTTGGTTCATTTATCTAAAAGGAATACTCTAAAAGTATGAAATTTTTAATGTATTTTGAAAGAAAAAAGAATGTGTGAAATATAGATTACTTTCCAACACTCTAAGAACAATGCAAACAACTTCACCGTTTAAAAAGTTAAAGGTGATGTTTAAGTAGACAATTTGGAAAAAACATAACATATTTGAAAACCCAATTTCAGCAATTACCATCTATAATCGAAGAAATATCCGAATTATTTTGTGGAACTCTGTATATGATCCATAGATTTCTATATGCACTACATAGTATGCAAAAGTTTAGTTTCTTTCTGAAACGCATAACAGTTACAAATTCCCCTTCAACAATTTGAAAGGAGTCACCTTGGTTTAGTCCCTATTTGTAGAAATCTAGACGTCGCACAGTGGGGCGTCTTGATGATCTAGGTGTACAAAATTCATTTTTCCGATTATCTCGGAATTTAACAAGACCGCGTATACTGGTAGCTGAATGTCTCTTTTGTCGATATCCGTACGAGTTTTGTCGAAAAAACCCGATGTGTCGATTAACTGCGACCGTAAAGAAGGCAGTTGATTTGAGAGACTTTCAACAGTTGCATTATTTTTCTGTAAGTTCGAAAGCCAGTCGTGACTTTTCTGTTTTATTTGAAAGCAGGAGTTTACTGGACATATATCCAGGGTTCGTACGGCTCCTGGAATTTTGTGACCAGGAAATTTTTTGGTACCAGTATTTTGTTACAGAAAATCTTTCCTTAAAAGAAGGCGAAGTTTCGCACGTTTAACCTAGATTTCTTTTTCTATAAAGAAAATGCTGGTATAACTCCTGGAAAATTTCATGAACCGTACGAACCCTGTATATTACATGTTTGTCACACGATTTAACCTATTGTTGTTTGAAAATAAGCGCCATCTTGTTTTCAAACTTCATCTTGGCTTTTAATACAGTATTAAGCATTATTAAGCAATCAGCATTTTTTAAAATCAAAGTGCCATTCCTAAAGTATTGAAAACTTAAGACAGCTCCTGCGAAAGTTTGCGAATCATTAAGTTATATTAACTTGAAGTGTGCGTCTGAGTGTTTAATTCACATCTTGCAAGTAAATTTTCACCACTTTTAATTATCCGATTGAGCTGAAACTTTGAATACATGTGTAGTTTCAATGACAATACAATATTATAATTTATAAAAAAAAATAATAATGTAAGTAATAATATAATAATAATAATAATAATAATAATAATAATAATAATAATATAAATAATTAAATAAGTCGAATATTTATCACTGTTTGATTATTTTATTACTGATACATTCGAAAACCCAGCAAAACCTAATTAAGCTTCAACGCAATAAGTTTGTCCACCTAGATCCTCAAAACGCCCCACTGTGCGTCGGTTATAATCTGATTGTACCTGTGCATGGATTACACGAATATTATATGGATACCAATTGTTTTGTCGCAATATTCTCCATATTGTTGATTGTGGTACGTTCAATTCTGCAGCAACACTTCGTGTACTCGTATGAGGACATCTCCAAAAAAAACAAAAAGACAAAATGTCAATTTAGATATCAATTGATCTGCACATGAGCGTACCTGGACTTACCTGCCGATGCACGCATCCTGTATTTTTCATTCGCTGAACAAGTAGATAAATAAAATTAATAAAAGGAGTCTAATATTTCGGTTAACGTCGTTAATATTCTTCCGCAGTTTGCCTAGCATTACGTTTACAAACGTCATAAAGCATTACCATACCAAAACATTCTTTGTTACACTAAGTACTGTGGCATGGTGCCAGTTCAGATTAACTTCACTGTCGATTACACAGGGAAAATGTCCATGCTTAAAATACATTGTGACGACTGCATAAAAAAAAATACAATGGCTTTCTCACATTAACTTTTAACCTAAGAAAAAAAGGAGAAATTTAATTAGCAATTTACTCTGAAATTTCTCCATTTAAGAACTTTCGGTATAGCAATTTACTCTGAAATTTCTCCATTTAAGAACTTTCGGTATAGCAATTTACTCTGAAATTTCTCCATTTAAGAACTTTCGGTATAGCAATTTACTCTGAAATTTCTCCATTTAAGAACTTTCGGTATATGCGCTCCTAGTCAACGTACCGTTCATGAAAACTGGATGCCATACGGGATGTGGGTATTTTATGATATGTTACCGGGAATTAGACAAAGAACAACGATCGAGTCCTCACAATTGCGGTTACAGGGAGAAATGTTTGAAAATTTTAAATAGCAAAACCCATTTTTTTCATCTCAAAATAATATTTACAGTGAAAAACACAAATGAAGTTGAAAATCTTATTTTAATAGCAGAAATAGTGACATAAATATAACGCAAAGAAAAATGAGGTGTAGCGTGACAGTATTACCTTTACCTTTAGATCGTAATTTGATTGAGGGACAGTAACATTACCCCTGCTTCATAAAATCATTACCGTATATACTCGTGTATAAGCCGACCCCAAAATTCCTGATGAAAACATGTTTAATACCAGTATTTTACAATAATGTTCTTCGTCTTATATAATTAACAATTAAATGAGATAAAGCAGGGCGTAGAAAATTATTCTGAATTACTGGTGTTAAACTTGTTTGCATCTCGGTTTTGGGGGTCGGCTTATACACGAGTATATACGGTCCCTTTCATTTTCTATCTTTCTTTTTATTAAGTTTAATTCTTAAATCTTGCACAATATTAAGTATGTTTTTTAACACTTTCCAACCTAGTTGAAAAGTGTTTGTGACTTCGGTTTGTCTGCCGTATGGCCGTCTCTCCGTGCTCTAACTCCCGTAAATGTGCTCGGATTGCCCTGGAATTTTTATATGTTATTGTCGTTATCTATAGCATGTTCCCTATTTCAAATGAAGTGTTTAGCAGTTATAGTTGTTTTACAGGGATACTCAAAAGAATTCCGTTACATTACGGTCTATGGGGAAAAATCATTTGCGGTTTATTTTAATGATGTTACACAATTTCAAACACATTGTAATTGATATATATCACTAAGGTGCAACAAGCTTAATATGGAATAGCGTGTTCATAGTACTTATAGTTACTTTACAGGGACAGTCAAAAGAATTCCGTTACATTACGTCTATGGAGAAAAATAGTTTGCGGTTTAATTAAATAAAGTTTCACTATTTTAAACGCATTGAAATTTATATATATCACTAAGGTGCATGACAAGAGGCTTACTACAGAATATTGTGTGTATAGCAGTCATCGTTCATTTACAGGGACACTCAAAAGAATTCTCTACTGTCTGTTAACAATAATTCCTGGAAGTGCGTTTTGAGTTGCTGAGCGCGATATTAAATTTAACTCACGTTTTGTCTATTACTTGGTGTGTATAAATTCTGTAGATCATAGACAGGTCAGCACAAAAGTTCGCGAACACATTTCCGTTTATTGACTACGTTTAAAAAACTCCAGAAGGAGAATTTTAAACTGTGTTACGCGTTTCCTAACTAAACTAAAATTTAGCATCCTATGTAGTATATATATAAATATCATCATATACAGGGCTGAATAAAAGTATTCGGATATTTTTCCGATTATTGTATATGTTGGAAATATATGTTGGAAATTCCTGAAATTACGTTTTTAAATATGTTATTCGTTTTCCAAATTGTTTATTTAGATGTTATCTTTCAACTTATTAAACGGTAATGATTTGTAAAATTATTTTGGAAGCGTTGGAAAGTGTAACATAATCTATGCTTGAAGCATGATTTTTCGTTCTTGTTGTTATTCTGTGGCAATTGGTTGTTTCAGAGTGCTGCTACCGTAGACCGCATATATTCTCAATTCAAGTGAGCAATACAAACATTATATCTGTTCCACAAAATAAATATCTTTTAATATCTACCTTGCTTTTAATTTCATTTAACAGTTAAATCTTTCATAAAATTATGCAGTGTTTTTGATATTTCGTGACGATTTTTTTTATGCTGCTATCGTATACTACATATACTATTATCAATTGAATTGAGCAATACAAACATTATCTCTGCTCCACAAAATAAATATCTTTTATTTTCTACCTTGCTTATTATTTTGTTTAATTCTTAAGTCTTTCATACAATTATGTAGTGCTTTTGATATTCCGTGACGATTTTTTTTTCGTGCTGCTATCGTGGACCGCATATATTCTCAATTCAATTACGGTATACAAACATTATCCCTGCTCCACAAAATAATTATTTTTTATTTTCTATCTTGTTTTATATTTCGTTTAACACTTCAATCTTTCACAAAATTAAAGATATCGTAAGCACCATCGTAAACCGCATATATCCTGAATGCAATTGAGCAATACCACTGCTCCACAAAATAAAGATCTTTTTTTTCTACCTTTCTTTTTGTTTTGTTGATTCCTGAAATCTTTCATAAACATTAAGCAGGATTTCTGATATTCCGTAGCGATTATTATTTCTTTTTTGGTGCTGCTATAGTAGACCGCATATACATTATCAATTTAATTGAAGGGTACAAACATTACTCCTGCTCCACAAAATAATTATCTTTCATTTTCTAAATTGATTTTTACATTGTTTAATCCTCAAGTCTATGATTAAATTAAGTACGGTTTTTGATATTACCTAGCTACATTTTTGAGCTCCTATCGCAGGAATTGAAAATTAAAAACTGAAATAGTTTTATTATGTTCAACAAAACTATATTGTCCATGATTTTATGACTTTCAATTACTAGTACACCGAACGGATGCATAAACTATAATATTCTCTTACACATACATACAGAAGAAAAAGTTATATTCTTTGTTTCTCATGATTACACCTAGTTTACTTTTCCAATAACATATGGAATCTGGTCCACACAGTTCCCATTTACATTAGTTGTTCGATAAAAGAGGATGTCTCTGTTATGGATTTTTTGTTTTGTCTCACAAGATTGTTTTAAATGATATTTTGAGCAAATGACAGATTGTTAACCATGATTTCGTTTGAGTTTGCGAAATAAATTAGCATTGCATATTTAATTAGTTACATAATAAATTTGTTTGAAATTATATTAGATTTCTGGCAAAAAAGTAGGCAAAAACATAGATCTTGTCTTAATTCGTCATTAGAAATATTGTATAATACACTTTTCTTTTAATTTTTTTAAAATACGTTTTAGAAAATGTAAATTATTCTTTTCGAGAAACTTCTATGGGAAAAACTTCAAAATCGTTTCTGCATATGAAATGTGTATAAAAGTAAAAGCAGTTTAAAAAAACCCACTCTATTATAAGCTTAGCAACATATGTAACATATATAATGCAACATATCAGAGCCATATCTCGAGCAATTGACATCAAAACCTAATCAACGCCAATTTATGTCAAGATCTAACTGAATCGAAAGTTTGATTAAACTTCGTGCATTAGTTGTTGAGATAAAATGCCCAAAATATCTCCGTCATATACATGCAGACAGACACACACACACACATTGACGCACGGACAGACATTTCCCTAAATACAGTAAAATAGTTTTCAAAACATTTTAAAATGTATAAATTCATCAAAAACGGGAAGTCGAAAATTTTACAGAATCCAATACTTTCTTCTTGTAAAAGTAGGAGAAATTAATAACGTTTAAACTACATATCACTCAAATAAAAAAATCGTGAAATGTAAAATAATAAAAAAATAATAACAATAATTCAAAGCTGTCAATCGTTTTAAATTCTGGAATAGAAATATTAGCTTTATTTATTGTAGAACTTCTGATATTAAATAAGACAAAGATTACTATTCTGAAAAAGTGAAACTAAATAATCCAGAGTGTTGACACCGCTATGCATGTTTTGGGAAATATTTATTATCGAAATTTATAGATAAAATAACAGTTTAGGGCATTAAAAGCCTTTTTAAATAAGAGTGAAATGAAAATATCTTTGCTTTTATTTTGAACCATCTGTTTGATTTAATAACATATTGTAACTATAGTTTGTCCGATTTGAATGAATTATTCATGAGATAAACATACATTACTATATATTTAATCATTCAAATTGAAAATATAAAAGCACGAAGCCAATCTCTTGTTCCGTATTCAAAGCCTCTTATTAAAAGAGGATTTTGAAAGCATAATAAGTAGGTTTAGAAAGCACAAATTGATTCATTTATCTCATTTAGAGTTTTATCATGTCTGCTTCAAATTATTAAATACAATTTTAAGGAAAATCGTTTTAGATAACTTTTAAAAAGAGCTGGGTAAAGTAAGCTGTTATCAACTAACATGAAACTAATATTTAAGTACCTACTTACTGTGTAAATATCAAGAATTTGGATGTTTGTAAATCAATTTCAGCTTAATTTAAAGCTTTTAATTTGGAGAGAACAAACATTATCTCAAAACAAATTTAATTTAGCAATTAAAACATAGCAAACATTTTGCTAGGAACGTATTTCGTTTAGTAGTTACATAACAGTTAAAAATATGCAATATTCGATAAATAAACAATATTTAACACATTGTGTACTTCAAAAAAAATATGGCGATCATTGCTTTTACGAATACCTCGTATTAAAAAAATATATTTCCGATTAAGAGGTGCCTTCAAATTAATTATTATTTTTAGGTTTATAAGGAGTTCCTATATGTATAAAAGTACAAAAATTTCCTTGTATGTTTCTATACCTAAAAAATATTTGAAAAAAATAATAGCTTCTAACAAGAAAAATAACTAGTCGGATGTGCCATTACCAGAACTTTCTTTTAACACACGCAGGTTTCGCACACACTAAAAGAATCAGCACCAATTTATATCAAGCTCTAACTGAATCTAAAGTTTTATTGAATTCCTTTACGGCGATTTTCACCAAAAGCTAATCAGCACCAATTTATATCAGGGACTAACTGAATATGAGTTTTATTAAATTTCATGCATTAGTTCTAGAGATAGAGAGCCCACAAAATTTTTGTCACATACAGACAGACAGACTCACAAACTCACAGACCGACATTTTCTAAAAACAGTCAAATCGTGTTCAGAACCTTTTAAAACGTATAAATCCGTTGAAAATTTTCATGAATCCAATTCTTTCTTCCTGTAAAGATAGAAGATAAAAAATCTCAGAAATAAAAGTCTCAGAGTGAAATATACGTAAAAAAATCACACATTGAAAGTTTTAGTAATATGTGTCATTAAGTTATCATTAACGGTCTTTAAAGTGAGAAAATGGTAAAAAACGTGCAACTACGCAGCTTTGAACTCATATGTGTTTTCCCGCCCTTGACAAAACTGTCTTTAGCTATTATAAATTTGTCACTTAGAGGAACTTTCCTCAAAGATATTAATCTGATCTATAATGCTGAGAACATAGATTTAACAATAACTTCGGACAAATAATAACAAAGAACTAAGAACTAAAATAACTTCTTAAAACACCATAAAAACTTTAAAATGCGCTAGGCCTTTCGAAAGATCTGAGTCTTTCTTCATCAGACGCAAAAAGACGTGCGTCTACTATGAAAGCAGCAGCAAGACTCAATTTATTTAAATAATAACAAGTTGGAAATTGTACATTAAACGTGACATAGGTGCGTTCGTTTTATAACTAGTTTCACAATGTAAAAAAATCATCCTTATTATTTTAGTGAATTGAATTATATCGTCTGCTATGAGTGAAATGAGCATGTCGTTTTTTTTTATTATTACCTATGCCACGTTTACAAATGCAATTTTTTTTTTCTACACCAGACAGCACTGTAAAATTCACCATGGAGATCTTGCTTTGAGAATGATTACGTCCATGGTTTAATATTTTTATGACTCGTAATGAACGAAACTCCTCTGTTTATTTACTCTAATGGATTGAGATATTTGGCCGTAATTTCCACTTAAGTTATCTCAGAATCTATACATATTTTAATGTAATTCATCTCTCAAACAAAGATTTTTTTTCAACAATCTTTCTAAAAATGTAACTTTTATGCAATTTTATTCATTTTTTTTTTATTATTAAAATGGCCGCCTGGCATATGAAAAAAACAGTGGTTAGCCCGTATTTGTTTTCCTCGGTCACAAGACTTGCGCTTTTATTGTATATATTACGTACGATAGGATTTAATAGAATAAATAAAACTTTTATTAATATCGTTTTCAGTTTCGATTCGATTTTCATAAAAGTTGAAATGACTCGACAAAATTATACAACGATAATATATATCAAATTTCAAACCATTCGGTTGGGAATTTTTTGCGCTGTTATATGCGGACAGACGAACAGACCAGACGACGATTATAGGTGCTGCATTTATATAGGTGCGGTATTTATATAATTATGAACGCACCTAAAAATGAAAGAAGGGAGTTTCGATCAGAGCATTAACGCGATATTTAAACTACAACCAAATACTCACCTCCCCCTCCCTCACACACACACACAATTAAACCAGCGGAGTTAAAAAATTAGGAATTAACATTAACTTTTGAAACAGAAACAAAATGAATTTTTTTTACATACGAAAACAGTAAGTTATCGTTGTTAATTTCTGAAATCAAATATATAAATGACGTATACACGATAAAACTCTAAAAATCTCATTAAACAAATCGCAAAAATTGACAGCTCGCTGTTCGAATTGCAATCAGCTGACGACCTTTTCATCTGCCAATCACAATTGCCCGGTTTACTTCCAGCTGTGCCTACAATTCTATCAGCTACCAATCACAACTACCCTCCAATGGTGTTCGACTTGTAGTAGTGGGTGATTTGTGACGTCATTTGAAATAAAAAACACTGCAAAACTTTAAAAAATGAAATTAAAAGAAAAAAAAAAAATTAAAAAATCGGGATAATAAATAATCCGCCCTTCCCTTCTAAAATTATGATTTTTTATCTGTAAAGAATTATCAACATTCTCCAAGCTAAAAAGCGTAAAAAAATGACGATTCTGAGCGTATCTGAGGCTGAAATGGAAGTAACCATCGAACCAATCAAGCATTCTGGGCAAAATTATTTAGTGTCGAAGGAAAAAATTCGCTAAAAAATCAAAAATCGCTGTACGAATTTCGCATAAACTTTATTGATAAGTTGATAAAATTTACCATATTGGGCTAAAAGATTGGAATCGGATTCCGGTTACTATTGTGGGTAAATCGCAGCAAAACATCCAAAAACAGTAACAATCATGATTTTTTATCTGTAAAGCATTATCAACTTTCTACAGGCTAAAAAGAGAGAAAAATGACGATTCTGAGCGTATCTGAGGCTGAAATGGAAGCATCCACCGAATCAATCAAGAATTCAGGCAAAATGTCTTAGTGTCGAAGGGAAAAAATCGCCAAAAATTCAAAAATTGATGTACGAATTTCATATAAACTTTGCTAAAAAGAGCACAAATTTTACTATATTGGGCTAAAAGATTGGAATCGGATTCGCATTACTAATGTTGAAAAATCGCAGCAAAACTTGAAAAAGCACTAAAAATCATATAAAAATTTTCTCTTAAAAAAATCTATTCAAAAATTACTAAATCTGGCTTCGAGGTGCAAAACTAAATGCATAGAGGTACATTCCCACCAAATTTTGTAGCGCTGTATGCAGCGATCACTCCAGAACACAAACGAGAAACACACACACACACGCAAACACACAAACTTACTTCTTTATTATAATTCGAGATTATCCGATTCATGGATGTAAAAAAAAAAAAAAAAAAAAAAAAAAAAAATGTATCCGTAATTTAAAACAAGGGTTGGATGAACAACCTTAAATTGTTCCCTTCTCTTACAAAAATTTCTTATAGAATTCTATAAAAAATATTTATAGAAAACGCATTATAGAATCCTATAGAATGCTATAGAATCCTATAGAATGCCCGTTTTTCCATAAGCTTGTTGGACCAAAAGCTATAGAAATATCTGTAGAAATTCAATAGAAATGTCTGGAGAGCCTCTATAAAAAATATCTATAGAAAATATATAGAGCTTCTATAAAAATATCTATAGAATTTTATATAGAACCCAGGTGATCACTCTCCCAAATTTGAACCACACTCGATGCTGCTTGACTTCAGTGATTGGACGAAGAACCTGCACTCTTAGCTTGATATAACAATTGATAGATTCGAAACTCTTATTACATTATTTCAACTTTATTTCTTTTGTGATATGCATTCCCAATCATATATAGTCTTATAAAAATATTTAAAATCTAATAAATTATTATTTGTTAAAATTGAAACAATAGTTTAAATATGTACACATCAGATTAAAATATTTTAATAAAAATTACAATATTATTAAAGTGAATAAAGTTTATTAAATTAGAGGGATAGTTTTATAAATTTAACAGCAAATTAATAATTGATTATAAAATTAACCAACAAATTAATGAATTACAGACAAATTAATCATAATTTAACTCAATAGTTTGACTGATATATTATTACATTGACAATTGAATCACACTGTATTAAAATTGAATTAATTATATATATACAAAAAATAACTTTTCAAAAGTAAAAAAACAGCCAAGCTTTAAAAAAAAAAAAAATAAATAAATAAATAAATAAAAAAGCGAAAGTTGTGGCTAAAAAATGGTGTGATATCAAATTTCCAAGCTTTTATTATAGTACTTATTTAACTTTTTTCCATTAAGTAAGTTATCATATATATAAGTAGTGTGCTACGTATATGTTAATAGAAATCGTTTTCTCCTGTACTAAATACATCCTAACGTGTTTCTGAAAATTCAATTTTTTTTCAAATTATGCATGATGGGCTTGGCGGCCATCTTTTCATATTATACACAAAATTCTAAGCACCCCTATCCGTAGATAAAATCCGTTCAAAATTGTAACTGAAGCAAATATTTTAAGCGTTTCGTTTATGGACTTATATGTTCTGAAAAATTGTGTCTTAAAATAATGATGACTATCTTAAGGATTCATCTTAAGATTTATTTTTTAGAGTAATTAATCATTTCAAAGTAGTAAAAATCAATTTATCAAAATATCAGTCTTCCTCAATTTATCTGTCCGTAGTTAAAATCTGAAGTTCGACATTGTTATAAACATATTACATTGCAAACATATTACGCTTTTACTTTAGAAATTTGGGTGCTTAGAAATATGGAAAGATGGCCGCCAAGCCCAGCATGCATAATATGAAATAAATTGAATTTTCAGAAACACGTTAGGATGTACTTAGTTCAGGAGAAAACGATTTCTATTAACATATACGTAGCACTCGACTTATATATATATGATAACTTATTTAATAGGAAAAAAAGTTAAATAAGTACTATAATAAAAGCTTGGAAATTTGATATCACACCATTTTTTAGCCACAACTTTCGTTTTTTTTTTTTTTTTTTTTTTTATACATAATATAAATAATCTACTCTATGAAATTAAGATGAGAATGTTAGGTAAAATTACATTTTACTTTCAGTTATTGTTTAAAGGGTTAACTAGAAATACCAGTAGATTTTTCAATTAAATTGATTACACCCTTAAAAACAACATACTAAATGTGGCTTGTTATAATACTTGTTATCCTTCGTTAAAAAATATCACTGACTAATCCATGAGATGAGTAACAAGAACGAAAAATCATGCGTCAAGCATAGATTATATAGCACTTTCCAACGCTTCCAAAATAATTTTACAAATCATACCGTTTAATAAGCTAAAAGCTAACATCTAAGTAAACAATTTAGAAAACGCATAACATATTTAAAAACATAATTTCAGGAATTTCCAACATATAAAATATTCGGAAAAATATCCGAATACTTTTATTCAGCCCTGTATAGGATCTATAGATTTGTATATATACTACATAGGATGATAATTTTAGTACAGTTAGGAAACGCGTAGCACAGTTTAAAATTCGCCGTCTGGAGTTTGTCAATAAACAGAAATGTGTTCGCGAACTTTTGTGCTGCCCTGTATAGGATCTACAGAATTTATACACACCACGTAATAGACAAAAAGCAAGTTAAAATTAAAATCGCGTTCAGTAACTTAAAACGCACTTCCAGGAATTATTGTTAACAGACAGAAGATAATTCTTTTGCGTGTCCCTGTAAATGAACGATGACTGCTATACACACAATATTCAGTAGTAAGTCTCTTGTAATGCACCTTAGTGATTTATATAAATTTCAATGCGTTTAAAATAGTGAAACATTATTTAAATAAACCGCAGACGATTTTTCTCCATAGACGTAATGTAACGGATCACTTTTGACTGTCCCTGTAAAGTAACTATAAGTGCTATGCACACCCTGTTCCATATTAAGCATCTTCTAATGCACCTTAGTAATATATATAAATTTCAATGCGTTTAAAGTAGTAAAACATTATTTAAATAAACCGCAAATGATTTTTCCCCATAGACCGCAATGTAACGGAATTCTTTTGAGTGTCCCTGTAACAAAACTATAAGTGCTACACACTTCCGTTGAAATAGAGAACATGCTATAGATAACGACAATAACATATAAAAATTGCAGAGCAATCCGAGCATATCTACGGGAGTTAGAGCACGGCCAGACGGCAGACGGCCAGACGGCCAGACGGCAGACGGCAGACGGCAGACGGCCAGACAAACCGAAGTCATAAGCACTTTTCAACTAGGTTGGAAAGTGCTAAAAAATGGAATATGTACCGGGTGATTATAATTAAAGTTACGATTTCAAAAATCGATAATTTTAAAACTACTGGTCAGAATGACTTGATATGTTAGCAGAGCATTCGTGAGGCAATGGAATTTTGTTTGGCGAAAGAAACAAAATAGTTCCAAATTGTGCCGATAGATGGCGTTGTCAGGGTAATGTCAGGGGAAAGACCAAAAATGTATTCTTGAACCCTTTCCGGCGCGGAGTAAATTTGTTTCCAAAATGATGAAATAATAGACTGACACCGGAATTTACAAACGAATCCATTAGTAAAAAGAAACTTGCTTATTTTTCTGGTTCTGAATGAAAGGAAAATTTTAATTAAATACCGGGTGATTATAATTAAAGTTACGATTTCAAAAATCGATAATTTTAATTAAAACTACTGGTCAGATTGACTTGATATTTTAGCAGAACAATCGTGAGGCAATGGAATTTTGTTTGGCGAAGGAAAAAAAAAAGTTTCAAAATGTGCCCATAGATGGCGCTGTCTGGGTTCACATTGTCTGAAGATATGCAAATTACTAATACGTGACATGCGCACCGCAGACATAGCAACCATAAAAATGCAGAGCAGCAGCTCTTTGCCTGAATGCTTCATCATGACTCTGACTATGAAGGATCGCGCTCTGCTCTTGACGCTTTTTTATAAGAACGATGACTGTGCACTTACAGCTATTAGGAAGTTTCGGACATTAAAATTCATAAAAAAAGGTCCAATAACAACAAATGGTCTGCAAAAAATGATTGCTAAATTCGAAGAGAAAGGTTCATTTGACGTTAAATGGGGTAGAGGAAGGAAACCAGTTTCAGCTGCGGCAGTGGAAGATGTGGCTACAGCATTACAGGAACATACGGACAGTGATGCTGGAATCAGCAGTGCAAGGGGGATTGGCCGAATGCTGGATATGCCGAACAGCACGGTGCGTAAAGTCCTACGGAACGTCTTACGCTGTTATCCGTGCAAGATAACTCATGTGCAGGAGTTGCTACCTGCTGACCTGGAAGCACGTCAATCTTTTGCACTACAATTTCTTGCCCGGATGGAAGTGGACAACGGATGGCCATGGAACATTCTGTGGTCTAACGAAGCCCACTTTCATTTGCAAGGTTCTGTAAATACGCAAAATTGCAGGATATGGGCGACCGAGAATCCGTCCCAGCTACAGCCATTACCTCTTCAGTCTGAAAAGGTCACTGTGTGGTGCGGAATAACGGCAGCGATTATCGTCGGTCCATTTTTCTTCGAGGAGATCACACCTGCGGGTCCCGTTACCTGCACAGTTACTGGCAAGCGGTATGAAGCACTTTTGCGTAACCATGTTCTTCCGGCACTTCAACAGCGTCAGTGTGTGGATCGCATAATATTCATGCAAGATGGCGCTCCTCCGCACATTGCTACTACTGTGAAGCAGCTACTGAGTGATAATTTCGGAGATGATAGGATCATAAGCCGCCATTTTCCAACAACGTGGCCGCCACGTTCCCCCGACTTAAACCCGTGTGATTTCTGGCTTTGGGGGTACCTGAAGAATGTTGTTTATAGCGGGCGGATTCAGAATCTAGCCGACTTGAAGGCAAGCATCACACAACACACCCATTGCATTAGTACAGATACCCACCGATCTGTTGTGGAGCATGCCGTTTTGCGCTTCCAATTAGTAGCGGAACAAGGCGGAGGGCATATTGAGCAACTTATGCCTTAATAATCAGTAAGGTGTTTGTTCCATGAAGCTCTTTTTTTTTCATTTTTTGTCATTATCGCTGTCGTCGCTATAAACACGTAGTCTTGTCTTTTCGCTAATAAATTTTTAGTAAATCTCTGAACTCTATTTTTTTCCTTTTGGCAACATCATTCCTATGTTTAACCCTTTAACGGGCGGTGGTCACAAAAAAAGACACCCAATTTTAATTCTAAAACTGACAAACGGCACCAAGAATATTTAATTAAAATTTTCCTTTCATTAAGAACCAGAAAATAAGCAAGTTTCTTTTTACTAATGGATTCGTTTGTAAATTCCGGTGTCAGTCTATTATTTCATCATTTTGAAAACAAGTTTACACCGCGCCGGAAAGGGTTCAAGAATACATTTTTGGTCTTTCCCCTGACATTACCCTGACAACGCCATCTATCGGCACAATTTGGAACTATTTTTTTTCCTTCGCCAAACAAAATTCCATTGCCTCACGATTGTTCTGTTAAAATATCAAGTCATTCTGACCAGTAGTTTTAAAATTATCGATTTTTGAAATCGTAACTTTAATTATAATCACCCGGTACATAGCGCGTCAGCGCTGCTTTTGAAATCAAACGTGATATCATACTGTGATATCATGCTCTTTTATTATTAGCATTAAATCCCATTGATTGGCGAATCTTTATAAAACGTAGTTAATGGTGAAAAGTAGCAAAGTATCTTAGCAATTTCTTAGATTTACATTATTTTATTCAATTAAATACTGTACTCTTACAATAAATTTAAATGGAAACTTAACTTCCAAAACAAAAACAATTTAACAACTGGATTCCATTAATTTATAGAAAAATGACGTCAAAGGATCTCAGCCTGCAAACGAAATGCTTGTCATTTACCGTGGTTTATAGAAATAAATTAATCATATTCAATTCCTTTTCGAAAAGTTTGTTTACGTTTGGAAAGAAATTTTAAATGCCGATAACTCTTAATGTATACATTTTAGAAGGTACCTCTAACCTCAAAATTAATTTTTTTTAACGATCTTTCTAAAAATGTAAATTTTATATATATTAAAAGCATGAACACTACGTCTGATTACTTTATTTTACAATATTATAAGAACACACATTTTATCAGACAATTAAATGCACTAAACCAGCATTAGTGAAAAATTGACCTGCGCCAGGACTCGAACCTGGGACCTTCAGCGTACAGTGCTAACGTTTTACCACTAAGCCACACAGATCGATATTATATTTGGGCAATTTCTCATTCTTATTCCTGTTGGAAACAGTCATCGACCACAATTTGCAGTCACATTTAATTGTCTGATAAAATGTGTGTTCTTATAATTATGAAGTTTTATTTAAAAAAAATATCTTCCGAAAAAATGGCTGACTTGCAGATGAAATTTGATATGATTAACCCGTAACTGATTTGTGCTATTATAATACAGATGGTACACGGTCGTTGGCGAGGTTTTATCTCTGTTTTGGCATAATTTTTTAGTTGCCAAGTTAATTAACAGTTTTTTGCTAATTAAGGATAGAAATGTGTTTATTTTTTCACTGTATTTTATAAAAGCACGTAGATTAGGTTATTACTTGTCCAAAAATACAATCCTTTTTCATTTCTGCCGTATATTTAAATATGTAGGTTGTTTGAAAAAAAAAAGTTTGACGAAGAAAATAGTGATCATTTTAAGTAATTCGACGTTTTTAAAAAAATCTATATCTCTGTTTATAAATCACTTATGAAGATGAGTTTGGTCTTAAATTGAAGAATTTTTTCATTAGACTCTTTTAGTTTTCGTTTTTTTTTTCTATGACGCTTGTTTAATTTGATATCTGATATTTTAATCTGGCATGTTTGGTCGATTTAACATTGCGAAGTTGATTGCTGTAAGTAAGCAGTAGCTGTCTAAAGTCCAGTTCTTGGCGTTGTTTGTTTGGCGCTTTTTTTTAATAGCTTGGCTTGGCAGAGCGACCGCCCTGCTTGATATATATATATAATCACATTAAACCTATGGAGTACTATTATATATTAATTAAACTGATGTATTAAAAAATTAATTATTATTTTTTATTTTTAATATATATCTATAAATAAATTTCTACCTACATAAATTTTAAAATACCTTTTTTTTTTTTTACTGAATGAACTTTTTGAAGTACTGAATAGAAAAGATCTTCTATAGAATGGCTATTCTATAGAACTTGTAATGAATTCTATAGAGTTCTATACAGCTCTATCAACTATTTTCGTAAGGGTTTTCTTCATTTTATGAGAGCAATATCAGTGAATTGTGTTTAAAAAAAAGAGAATACATGTATTTATTTTTTATAAGAATTTAGCCTTTGTTAACTTTTAAAGGTATATTTATATATCTGTCCTTAAAGAATGTGCATTGTGTAATGTGTGCTAAGAAATCTTTTTTTTTCTTTTCTCTTTTTGTCTTACAGAGAAACATTTACCTTTATTTTAAATATATCTTTATATTAATTCTAAATCCTATCGTGAATTTTAATAAATGTAGATTTGCATACATAAGGCTGTTGTAATAAATTATTCATGAAGTCTTTTTAAAGCTTAGACAATGATTTTACTATAATATAGGAAAATAATTTAAAGAATTTTGAAAAGTCTTTCGTACAAGCATAACCCTGGATGAATTTTAATGAATTTTATAAAACACGAAGTAATCCATCACGTTCTAAAATGAATTGTATTTGACTGAGATAATATACATCTTATGATAGCTGTCATAAAAAGTTGGAACTCATTTTCTAAATTTCATTGAATAACATTATCTTAATGTCTTCAAAATTTAAATAAATGTTTTTATCCGTCCTTCGTCTAACTAACTTTTCTAAAGATATAATTGTTAAACTTTTGACTTTCTTTCATATTTATAAGAAAGAAATATTTTCATTAAAAAATACGACTTCCGGTTTATGATGCATTTACACATTCTGGGACGTCCTCAACGCTATTGGATATATCTGTTTTTTTTTCGTATAAGTAACATAATTTTTGTGGAATCAAGACCTAATTCAGAAAATTTCATGTAACATCTTACTTAGCTAAACATTAACATAATTTAGTACTGAGTAGATATAATGCTGCAGATCGTCTAAGAGGCGGCGCTGCTACATCTTGTATTTTATGATTTTTTGGAATAGCTATATATCGACATCTATGAGACGTAACTGCACCAAGTTTGATATGTAAGATACTTATTATGAAACGATATGCTGATACAATTTTAGCTTTAACACTCTAAAAGGGGCGCTGCTATACTATGTTTTTGCGACAACCATTCGAGCTATGTTTGACTTTCTATTGAGTTCGAATGTGCCAAAATTTCTAAAACACACGTGATAAACAAGTTTTTAATTCAAATTCCCAGTTGGCGAAAATTTTGCCCCTTCTTTACGCATCGATTACTCTAACTGTTTATGTGTATTTATGATATTTAAATTAATATGATATAAAAATGTAGAAGAACGTTTTGTGATGGTTGCAGCATACTATTGTTAGAAATTGGAATGCGGCATTGGAATACAGCGAAGGTAATTAGAATGATTTAGTAAACTTTTCCCATCAACCTATAATTAAAGTACTCAAAGGTAATTCAAGGAAATTAATGCCACAAAGAACATACAAACTCAAACAGCGTTATAATGATCCAGATTGCATCCTCTTTACGAAATAATGTGAAATATGTTTTTCCCATTATTACGTCACGGCATGACAGAACTTTTATTAAGTGCTTTTTATTAATAGAACTCTAAATACTTCGTTAGTTCTATGCGGTATGTAACGCGTGCAACAGTGGCAAAATAACGCTCCATAATACCAATAATGTGTTTAATATAGTAGTTTATAGAAATAGTATTTGTAAAATTTAAATGTTATAATATAACCTTAAAAGCAGGGGTGCAAAAATCTAGGCGCCGATGGACTGATTACCACCACTAAATTTTATTAGTATTCTTCGTCAAATTTTATTAGTATTCTTCGTCAAATTTTATTAGTATTCTTCGTCAAATTTTATTAGTATTCTTCGTCAAATTTTATTAGTATACTTCTCTAAATTTTATCAGTATTCTTATTAGGCGATGAATGCTAAAAATTTAGTGGTGGGAATCGGCCCATTGGCGTCTAGATTTTGCACCCCTGCTTAAAAGGAACCATAAGTCTTTTCTTTTTAAACATATAATTAAACACAAAAAAATAAGTTTTAGACTTAGACTTAGACTTAAAGATGGGGAGTTTATATAACCTAGCACTGCGACCAGAGGTCTAGTGCACTAACCCCAGAAAATAGTCCTAAAAAAGGCCAGTAGCTGAAGCCAAATTCAGCAGACATCTCAAAGGAATGTCATAAAGCTCCGAAGGCTCAGCTATATGGAGACCAAGGTGCTCAAACCTATAGACAGAAAGCCCCTCACACTCACATAAAACATGCATGGTCGTTTCCTCTATATAAAGGCAACCCCTACACGTTGGGTCATGTTTTACACCCATAACTGTAAGGTGCCTTTTCAAAGGGCAATGCCCCGTTAAAAGACCAATGGCTTTCCTAATGCCATTCCTACTCAGCATTAAAAGTTCCTTATGCCTAACACTAGGACAAACACAGTTAAGTTCCTTTGCTTGCCACTGTCCTTTAATGTTACGACAGTCATAATACTGCTTCTTTCTAAAGATCTTAAAGACAGTAGTCCTAATAAGATTATTCTAAATCCCAATAGCTGGTTCTGGACCAGCAAACGGGGTAGCAGATCCCTTCCTTGCCAATTCATCAGCCAACTCATTACCAGAAACACCTGAATGCCCAGGTACCCAGTAGAGAGTGACCCTGTTGTCAATTGCCAGTTGACAGAGTAAAATATAACATTCCCAAACTGTATAGGAGGAAATAACAGTTTTACTTAAAGCAAGAAATGCCGCTTGACTATAGAAAACAAATGTGAACACATCTATTCCTACAGCCAATGTCTAAATAAATTCTGCAGCACATCAGAATGGCAAAGACTTTACCCTGAAAGACAGTAGAAAAATTGACCAAAGAACATGAGTACATAATGCCATCTCCAGGGCAACAGACACCAGCACCAGTGTTCTTATTCATCTTTGAAATATCCGTATACCAAATAGAGCACTTCCTACACATATGGGTAGGAACTGAATCCCAATCACCACGTGAGGGCAAAAGAATTTGACAAGGTTTATCAAAGCATACTTTACAGGCTTGCTTTCACTAGGCATGCCAAAAGAGGATACCTAAGAAAATCACCATCAAATTTTTTCCAAGACAAATGGTCTGAGTAAGACTTCCAATCACCTAAATATTTAAGCCTCCTCATGCATATGATAGCCTCAACTTCTATACACATAAAGAGAGGATGCAGCCCAAGCAGAAGCTCAACAGAAGCTGTAGGAGTGGTTCTGATACAGCCAGTCATAGCAATACAGACCATCCGCTGGAGCTTGTTTAATTCTTTTTTAGCTGAATCCAGCTTTGTCCTAGACCACCACACAATGGAACCATAAGTAATTATAGGACAAATGGTCATCCTATAAATCCAGAGGATAGTCTTCGGACGTAAACCCCGGGTTCTGCCAATAGCACTTCTACAGGTCCAAAAGACTTTTTTGCCTTATTCAGACAAAATTCAAAGTGCTTCTTCCAACTAAGTTTAGAGTCAAAGTAGATGCCAAGATATTTGACATCCTGAGAGCATGTGAGTGCCTGACCAAAGAAGACAATATTTTGCACATCACGATCTCTCATACTCGTAAAGGCAACCATTGTGGTTTTATGTGGATTAACTGAAAGCCCTTCAGTATAGCACCACTTTTAAATACGTCTAAGTGCATCAGACATAATGAAATAAATAGTTTTTATAAATGTGCCTCTAACAATGACAATACCATCATCAGCATAGCTAATACAAGACAAGCCTGAAGAAGTTATGTCATTCAAAAGGGAATCAACAACTAGGCACCAAAGAACAGGCGAGAGAACCCCCCCCCCCCCTGTGGACACCCAGCATTTGCATGGACAGTGTAACTGTCACCACCAAGAGAAGCATTAATGTATCTAAAAAATAACAGAACCTTGATCCAGTTGACTATAGTTGCATCAACGCCCCTCCTATTTAGGACTCGAAAGACAGTGTCAATAGGGACCTTGTCAAAAGCACCCTCAGTATCTAAGAAGATTGCCAACGCCATTTCTTTGGATTTCAAAGTTTTTTCCAAAATAAATGAAAGACTGTACAAGTGAGTTTTACTTCTAGCAAGTAAAATTAGCAGTTGCTGTGCGAGACCTCATATGTGATCTTCAGTTTCTTGGATACACTGAATATCCCATTGGATATTAAAACGTGGATTAAATAAGGAGCACTAAATGAGCATATAACAGGGAAGAGAAATTTCCTTATCTTAACTTAATGCATTGAATTTTTGTTTAATATGTTATGAGATTGCGTTCGCATGAACGAACTACCTCCTTCGATGATTACATAGACTGAATATATCTCATAACCAATTAGATAAAATATATTATTTAGCTCCATGCTCAAAATTAAATAAAAAGACACTAGCATCAATAAAACAAATAAGTTTTTTGAAGACCTTGAAAAACAATAAATAAATTGCCAAAATGACCTCCATCAAAGAAAAACAAATTGTAGAAAAGTTAAATGCAAACAATCTATCCACCTGGAAATTTAAGATAGAAATGTTATTCATTAAAAATGATTTATTCGAACTAGTCACAGATGAACCGCCAAATCCTATAACAATCGATTTGCAGAAAAAAGACAGAAAAGCGCGTACAATAATGAATTTAAGTATCGAGAATGCACAAATCTTAAAAACTTAAATACATCAAAAGATACATGAGATGGGTAAGAAAAACATGCATGAAATGGCAAACCTTTCAAGCAAATTATACTTGCTAAGAAAATTATACGGAGCAAAATATAAGTGACTCGTACACTTCTGCACTACTTCTGTGATTTCTTCCTGCGAGTTACAATAGGCTTATGACTGCACTCGAAGTGCGACCAGAGAATTCTTTTACAAAAGAGTTTATAAAAAGCAAGTTAACAGATGAATATAACAAAAGAGATAAAAACTCGGTACAAGCTGATAGTTCATGAAAGAACTTTAAAACGCAGAAAAAGTTCGTAAACGCGGCGATTACAAAAGCAGAATAATCAGTGCACGTATTGCAAACTCAACAATCACACATGTAAAGAGTACTGGCCTCTTACAAATAGAAATACACATACTGCTACACAAAAACAATCAATATAGTAACCTAAAAGGTTCACATCCTTACTCTGTTTCGGAAAAACAAACAGTGATATTGAAAATAATAAGTACAAAACAAAAGAAAATATAAATTAAAAGTACAAATAAGTAAAAATAAAACCAATGATGCACCATTTATAATCGAAAAGCCTGGAAGAAAAACATGGATTGTAAATTCCGGACCATCGTCATATTTAGCGAGCAATAAAGGAGTTTTCATAAAAATTAATGACACAGAAACAACTACAGTAGTTATCGCAAATGGTAACACAATTAATTATTACGGTTCGGAGAAGCAATAAGTATGACGAAAACACCAGACAAAGATGCAAACAAAATAACTTTGAAAAACGTTCTATATGTTTCGGATTTGAATCAAATTTAATTTCCGTCAGTAAGGTTACACAAAATGGATATAAATTATTCTTTGAAAAAGAAAAATGTATGTTATCTTGTAATCAAAAAACCTACCTAGAAGTAAAAGTGAAAAACATTCTTTACGAAGTCGAACTGTTAGAAAAGATAACACCAACATAGCGAACTTTTCTCATGACTGTAAAAATAAAGAATGCCTAGAGCTTTGGAATAAACGCCTAAGTTATCACCTAGGTTTTGAATCCATAAAAGAGATAGTGGAAAATAAATTGTCAACAATTTAAACAATTGCAGTCACACAACATATGGCGAATCTTGTATATAAACAAAAACAAGTGATACACCGTACCGAAAATCATTCCACCATAAAAAAAACACAGGTACTCCACCTAGTACACACGGATGTTTCTTGATTGATAAAAACTCCCACTATTGGTGGAAAAAATACTTCATAACCTTTATAGATGATCACTCTAGGCTTACAAAAATATATTTATTATTACATAAAGACGAAATTTAAAAAAAATGAAAGATTAGACAGAAATGGTACACACCCAATTCGGCAAATATCGGACAGCAATATGATCAGATAACGGGAGAGGATATATAAGCTAAAATACAGAAGACTTTTTAAGGGGACACGGATTCTCGTAGTCATCGAATAGACATGAAACCACACAAGTTCTAGGGTGAAGCCACTAAGAGCGCTGCACATCTCCAGAACAGGTTGCCTACAAAAGCGACTAACAGAACCCGACGAGATCTGGTTTAAAAGAAAACCTAACTTACATTACATACGTGTTTTTTGCTGTAAAGCCTATATTTACTTAAATAAACATTATCGAGCAAAACTAGATAGCACAGCTGAGAAAGGAATTTTCATCGGATATGATAACCGTTCAAAAGATTACAGAATTTACACTAAAAATAATAAAATAATAATCGGTAGGACTGTTAAATTCTTAGAGAACACAACGAAAATCCTAAAAGTAGAAACTAACGAACCAGTACATCTAATCAAAAACAAAAATTACATAGAAACGGAAATAAGCTACTGAGAATGTATACCTGAAGAGCCCAAAAAACCCATTCCTGAACTCCGAAGGTCGGAATGATCAAACAGGGGGGGTACCGACAGATAAAAAATTGTATTTGTCAGATAAGAAATTGTAAAGTGTTTGAAAAACTTCTGTCTGGTGTTTTCTGATGCTGAAAATGCTTCTGATGCTGATGATGTTTTCTGATTCTAATGATGATGAAAAATCAAATTTTTTAATCATAGACTAGATCTTGCCAGATACCTTAAAAATGGTTATGGAATAGTTCTGTAATCCTAAATTAAATTTATTTATTTCTGAATAAAAGTCAGATAAGTATGCAAGACTTTGAAGACATTCTTTTCATGAAATTCAGAGCTCAGCTTAAAAGGATGATTTTAAAAAAACTTGAACTTCATGCCTCAATTCAAATAATCGTTCAAGTGCTTTTCCTCCTGAAAGCCACCTCACCTCTGTGTGCAAAAGCAATGTAGTATGCAGGCTTTCCATCTTTTCACACAAAGATTTGAATAATCTGGAGTTTGATGAAATGGCCTTAAAAAAAAAGAAATTTGACAGTTTGGTGGAGTACTTTCTTCAATGAGTCTGGCAGGGGTTTGGTCGCTAGACTGTGTCTGTGTATTGCAGCAATGGTTCCATGCTACTTGAGGTTCGCAATTTCTTTGATTGGACCACGTAAGCCTATATAACACCCAGACATAGATTTTCCACCATCACTGCAAACCCCACAGCAATTTGCCCAATGAATTTCTTTTTCACAGACATAACTGTGAATGACATTAAATATATCTTTTCTTGTACATCTTTCTGTAAGAGGATAGCAAAGTATCAAATTTTCTTCAAGTACATTATCATTCAAACATCTTGCAATAACAAGCAAAATTGACATATTCAGATATCCGTACTCTCATCCACCTGAATTGAAAGGTAAAGACTCTTTTGTCTTCTTTGAACTACTCTACATTCAATATCGGCAGACGTGTCACTAATCCTTCGAATAACTGTATTGTTTCAGGAAGTATTAATTTAAATTTGTTTCACATGTTCCTCACCAAACATACATTCGGCAGCATCTTTGATGCAAGGATATATCAAGTTTTCAGCGATTGTATGATATTTACCACTTTTACCAATATGATAGCATATTCTGTACGATGCTTCAACAGCATTATCATTGTCTTTGCTTGTAGAAAACATGTAAGTTGCTACATTAGGGCCGCTTGATAGTCGCTGAAAGAAACTTACATTCTTTTGCTTATAAATTGAATGTTTTGTCTCTAAATGGCGCATTAATAAAGAGGGTTTCATGCTACCATTAGACAATATCTATCCACATACAACTCATAGTGGTTTTGGAAAATCTTCCTCTCTCGTGAATGAAAATCCATATTTGAAGTAGTCATTATTATATCATTTTTTCTTTAATGGGGCACTGCTACTTTCCGTTTTATTTAAAATATTAGGTTTATCACTTACCAGAACAGGCCTATTAACGCTGCACTAAGGTAGTCTTTCACTTCTAAATTATCAGATTGTTTCGAAGTACTTGCAGTTCCGGACTCACCAGGTTAAATTTCATTAGCAGTTGCAGTTCTCTTAACAGTTCCGGTTTAAAAAAAATTATCCATTGTAAACACAAAACAAAATCACTCATATAATAAATAAACACTTCAAATTAAATGTTCATTAAAATGACGAAAGCTTTTCTATTAAAATACGTTACTGATATAACTCCACCTATTCGAAAACGAAAATAATGGCCAGCTTTTCAACACGTTTTAACCAAATACATTAAAATCAGAAACTCTAACATAATTTAGACGTTCTGAAATTATTAGTAAAAACAGAACAATGATAAAAAGTGGCGAGAAAAGAATATTGCATAATTATTAATTGATGGTTTCGGGAAGATGGCGGAAATATATAAGTACTCATGCAATATGCTTAACAGTGGCCGGGACTAGTGACATTGCATTATAAATGAATTATTAGAAATTTACAAACAACATTTTACTCTTTACGGAAAACTAACAGAAATAAATCAATAATTTTTATCAGTATTTGAACGTTTTTCTACATACCAACTATCAGCTACATATCAACTATCATCTACTATATTTGCATTTGAACTTTGAATTATTTGCCCAACATGCGTGTTTATTTATATCTGTATGAATATGTTGTGTTTACAATTGTTGTATTATGTAATTATGGATTGTTGTATTATGTATATTTTCAAACAGCATTTTACTTTTTAGAGAAAATTAACTGAAATAAATCAATAATTTTTATCAGTATTTGAAAGTTTTTCCCAACATAGAGAGTTACGCCTTTCAACATGATTAAATTTTTTCATTACTGTTTTACTGCTCATTTTTAAATCTATAATGGTTGTCTGAGCTACATATCAACTATCATCTATTATATTTGCATTTGAACTTTGAAATTTTTGCCCAACATACGCGTTTATTTATATCTGCATGGATATGGTGTATTTACAAAAAACATATGCAGTTATCCTGCACATATCTCATATGTGTCTTTTCTTAAAATATAATTTTCTCTACAAAAATCTACCTATTTTATTGAATCCAACCTTGCCCATTGCATTAAATTATTACTTTCTACTCAAGCAGATGATTCTATAATCCCAGTGATTTCATTGAAAATAGAATCTTTACAATTTTCGCTCTACTAGTGCTTTGTTAACCTCATTTATCCCAAGTGGATGAAAATTAGAATAAGATTTTGAGTATTTCTGCACCGTATCAACTTGAGGCAAAGGATATTTTTAGTATAGAAATTTAGAGCAAAATTATTTTAATGCAGAGGTTTTTTTTTATTGTTATTATTTTGTGTGTGTACATCATGGATGAATGAATTTGATTTTAAATGTAAACGTTTAAAAAACACAAAAATAAATGTAGTCCATTAAAAAAAAAAAATTAAAACAATTTGTTAATGCAGAATTAAATTTTATTTTTTCTTTCTCTATAAATATTATAAATATTAAAAAGTTAAATTATAGTTGATGTTTAAAGTTTTATTTCATAGTAGCAAACCCGATGGCCAACGGAATGGTACCGACGATATGTCGATATGTTGGTATGCATTTTGTTTTCCCCGGACAACTTGGATGACAATTTTAAAATGCCAAAAAACAGGGAAATATGAACACGACCTCCAAAACATAATTTTTAATAGTAAATATTCATATTATTTTATGAAAGTTTCTGTTGTGAGAAGAAAATAACTTTCTATTCGTTTTTATTAAAAATTATTATTTTAAATCGGGCCATGAAGAGGGCAATTAAAACTTCAGTAAAAACAGAAAATATGAAAATGACTTTTAGAAAATACATTTGTTAATGTGCATATGTTTTAAAACATAAGGTACAGATACAACCGGTAAAGTGGCGCCCAATGATACGTATTGTTGAGTTTTGGATAACTTAATCTGGGGTCCGCGGATTATGATTTGAAAATGCTTAAAATACGGAAAATACCAAAACGACATTCAGAAATTATATTTTTTAAATCGTCAATATTTATATTTTTTTAAGGAAAAGTGCTATCAGTGCCAGATACATAACATTAACACTGACGGACTTTATTTTCTTTAATTAGTCGCTTCAGAAAGAAGATCGTGATTCTGCTATTGGGATTTTAAAATGCAGAAAGAACGACACGTTTACTATCTCTGCGTTTAAAGAATTAAGTTTTCCCTAGACATGCATCGAAGTGATCATAACGCCTGCAAATTAAGTAAAAATGAAGCTTGATCGTTAGCGTTTGATGAGGATTTTTAATTATTATCCCAGCTCTTCATAAAAAAAACTGAAAGTCTGATTCTCAAGTGCATTCAATCTTCATCTATCGTTACCCAAATATGCAGATCCTTAAATGCGATAGATTTACCTAGACATCGCGTACAGACAGACCGAGAAACATATTTATTTTATTAATATGGATTACTTTTACTTCTTTCAGCAAATAAACATTATTAAAAAAACAATAGAAACTGACGTTAAAGCTCGAATTCTAGACATTTTTATTAATATACTCAAATAGTAATTAGTCAAGAAATAAAGTGACCACATATCAGCATGTTGAAATCATTAAATTAAGCGAAAATACTATTTGATATTTATATTCTTTATTTATTTATTTAATTAGAAAAACATTGAAATTTTATCATAAATTATGCAGGTATACTGTAATTAAGGAAGTAAACTTAGTAAATTTTCATTTCAGACATTAAATTTTTAATATAAATATATAGTTTAGACGTTTTTGCTGTTGTATCCCAGACTGATGAAATGAAATTTACTTGATACAAAAATAAACAAGTTTTAAAAATAGAAAACTAAAAAAACATGCGTAAAAGTATATTTGATCACTGTGATTGAAAAAAATAGCTCATTAAAAGTGGTAGCATCATTAATATTTCATCGAGAGCGCGATCGTAAATTTTACGAGAAATCTCGTATCTCTTTTGCAGTTCGCGCATACGGTATCAATAAATTTTAAAAACCATTGTTATTTGTCTATCGATTTGTTCCTTACTATTTCCAAAGTCAAATTTTAGTTCCTGTGTTTATTGAATGTTCATTTAAGGGACATTCTTAAAATTCCAGAGGAGTAGATATCAAATATTATATAAGGGTGATCCTCAAATATGAAAAAAACTACACCAGAGAAAAATAATATTACTGATATATTCATGTTTCTTCTAAAATTGTAGTGATCTGTTCAATTTCATCAGTAATTGTCTTTTACACAATATTTTTGATTGCATTAAATGTATAATACAATTCACGAAAGTTAGAAATTGTTTTCATATGTGATTAAAGACAAGGATTGGTAGAGCTATCTTAAATTGTTCATTTTTAAAATTCTCTGAGTGTAATATCGGGGAAATACTAGTGGCTATTTAAAATAAGAAAATATATGTATTTATTTGTTTCTAAGACCTTTGGCATTGAAAAATATTAAACATATATTTATAAATCAATTCCTTAAATCTGTATATAACATTATGTGTGCTATAGAATCGCTCCTAAAAACGTTTCTCAATTTCTCGTATAGAGAAACAGTTCCTTTATTATAAATATATTTTATACTGATTCTAAATCGTATCGTGAATTTTAAGAAATGCAGATTTGCATACATAAGAATGTTCGAATAAATTATTCATGAAGTATTTTTAAAGCTTTGACAGTCATTTTACTACAATGTAGAAAAATAATTTAAGAAACAGTAAAAAGACTCTCGTACAAATTCAGTACTGAAGGAATTTTAATGAATTTTACAAAACACGACGAAGTAATCCATCACGTTCTAAAAAGAATTGCGTTTGACTGAAATAATACACATTTTATGATAGCCGTCATAAAAAGTTTGAACTCATTTTCTCAATTTCATTGAATAATATTTTTTTTTTTAAATTCAAATAATTGTTTCAATACGTCCTTCATTTAACTATATTATCTAAAGATAAAATTGTAACTTTTTTACTTTCTTTCATAATTTCTAAGAAGAAAGTATTTTTTTCATAAAAATTTACAACTTTCGGTTTATGATGGATTTCAAATTCTGGGATGTCCTCAATACGGTTTGATATATCTGTTTGTTTGTATATGAAAGTTAAAATTTGTGGAATCATGACCTATTTCAGAAAATTCCATGTAACATCTTGTTTAACTAAACATTAACATAAGTTAGTGAAGATTAGATATTTTTGCAGATCTTCCAAAAGGTGGCGCATCTTGTATTTTATGATTTTTGGGATAGCTATACCGCGACATCTATGATAAGTAAGTGCACCAAATATGATATGGAAAATAATTATTTTGAAACGACATGCTGATACAATTTTAGCTTTAACACGTAAAAATGGGCGCTGCTATACTACGTTTTTCCGTCGATCATCAGAGCTATATTTGAGTTTCTATTGAGTTTGAATATGTGAAAATTTATAAAACATGCATTATAAATAAATTTTGAAATTAAATTCCTAGCTATCTTGTCCTTTTTTATCGCATCGATCACAGTAACTACGTACTAAATTTAAATAACTGTCCTAACTTTATATTCATGTTTGTTTATGTGTATTTACGATATTTAACTTAATGGAATGGAATAATGTAGACGAAAGGTTTTTGATCGTGGCAGAATACTATAATAAACTTAAAATGGAATTAAGGTCTGAATTCATGGAGTGAAAAAAAAACGATACAAAAGAATTTTCAAAAATGGATCATGACATATTTTTAAAAGAACCTTTTTCTTTTTAAAGTATAACGCAATTTCAGTTCCTCTATACTACATATTCACTACCTAAAAGAAATCACTCATCTAGCTGAAACTACGATGTAGAGAATAGTTTGTCATTGCTCAAATCTATATGCACAAAGTGAAAAATTCGGATTTCATATAGAGATGCTCTTTTAAATTTACATAGCATTGCACACGATCAAAAAATAATACGTACATAAAAGTTGCATTATTTCAATTTATTTTTGTTAAATAAAGAAAAATATAAGTATTATTTTTTATGCAAAACTCATGCGTGCGTTTATTGAAATTTTCAATCAGTTATGGCTCCCCCAAAACAATTCTACAATTTTGAGGATTAAAATTTCACAATCGTCTGTAGTACAAATATTTATGAAAATTTTCAGTAAATATTGAATTTTAAAATTACGATATCCACCACATTCTAATATTTGCCTACTATTTATGCATAAAATGTTCGTAGAATGCGAAACTTTTCTTTGAATATTTATTCGTCTGTTCTCGTAAACTAACTTGTAAATATTACTTTTTCCTACCAAGGTTCTCTAATTTGCAAGTATGATTCGGACTGGCATGTGGGTTTTTAAAGGAGAGAATATATACAAATAACAGATTGGCAATCCTTTATGAAACATTTGGTTGAGAAAAAAACAATGGCATCGGCTTCTATGTACATTTTCAAACAATTTATTTCAAGTCGTTGAAGACACATTTAATACATTCTCTAAGATACATAGACTGTGGTACGTGGAAAAGTTTACAATTCTCATTTTTAGTGACAGAATCTCGTCCACGACTCTCTTCTTCTTAAAGTCTTTTATTTTTTATAATAAAAGAAAAATCTGTAATCGACGTTAAACGGTGAATTCACTAGTCATTACCATATAACCGCGTGGTTGATATAAAGATCTGTTTTCCCTCTTTTTCATCCCATTTTAAATTTGTACAAAAGATTGTGTGAACTTCTTTTCAATAGTGTTTTTATCATGCTTAAGTATCTCTGAACAATGACGAAAAACAAACCTATAATACTAAATAAGTACGCAGAAATCTGTCTTTTAAAATGATATCCAGTAACATAATATTCCATTAAAAGTTTATGTAAAAGATTTTCATGGAAAATTCAATAACAGAAACCGCTATTGTTTTTTACAAGTTGGTTTATATGGATATGTAAACGTTATGAATAATATGTACGTATTTCGTCCGTGTTTATCTGCGAACTCTTCCTAAGCTACAGTAATTTACCAGCAACTGATTTATGAAGTTTCAGAAGTAATTTTAAATATTTTTTTCTAGAATATGCAGAAAATTCAGCCTTAAACGTTGTTTGAACTTTAAGAGTGTTTGGGAAGAGGGTAAAAGAAGCGCAGCCATTAATAACGTAACTACGTTCGAATTCACAACTGCTTTTTCACTGAGTGGTGGTGCACTAAATCTTTAAAGGTTAAGAACCGTATTCTAGATGTATTATTTTAAGTAGAGTTTATAATTCTAAATTTAATGAAGCTTTCAAATTGCTTTATAAATTATAACTATTCAATGTATTAGTTTTATTTATGAGTTATAATTAATGGATGCACAATTTATCAGTTATCATTTTAAGATATCAGTGAATTTCAGAATTTGTCATCTTGCCTTTTCAGGTCATTTTGAATTAATTATAATAAAAACTGTTTTGTTTAAATTTAGTTTTTGGTAAACATTTCAGGAAAAGCATGCAAACTTACGATGAGAAAGAAACAACTTTAGTAGATATGGGTGATTTAAACTAGTTTGTATGTTGTGATTTCAAGTACGCGCTTAGAACGTCGAAAAAACAATAACGAAAAATCATGCGTTAGGGATATGTTATGTAACACATTCCACTACAAAAATATTTTATAAATCTTTGCCGTTTAATAAGGTGAACTGTGATGTCTAAGTAAACAATTTGAAAAGGGAAAAAAAACATAAAACATTTTAAAACCCAATTTCAGAAAATTATATATAGAATAATATAAAATAGAATTATATAATAATATACAGGAAAATATTAATTATTTTGTGCAGCCTTATATGTGATCTATAGATCTGTATATATATTACATAGAATTCTAAATTACAGTCCATTTAGGATACGCATAGCGCAGTTTACAATTCCCTTTCTGGAATTTCCTTCAATAAATGGAAATGTACTCGAGATCTTTTGTGCTGCCCTGCATATGATCTATAAAATTTATACACACCATGTAATAGGCAACAAATTAGTTAAATTTAAAAGCACGTTTCGCAACAGAAAACGCACGGCCAACAATTATTTTTAACAGACAGAACTTTGACCAAATTCTTTTGCGTGTCCTTGTAAATGAACGATGAATGCTATGTACACAATATTTTACAGTAAGCCTTTTGTAATGCACCTCAATGATATATATCAATTTTAATATGTTAATTTAATATGAAGTAGTGAAATATTGTTAAAATAAACCACAAACAATTTTTTCTTAGATCGTAATGTAGCGGAATTCTTTTGAGTGTCTTTGTAATGGAACTTCATTTCACACTTTATTTTGAACATGCCATAGTAAATAACTTATATAAACTGCCTAATAATCCGACTAAGTTTACGCCAGTTCGAGACAGACAGACCGGTGGCAGAAAGACAGACAGACAAATAAAATTCATAAACACTTTTCAGTTATGTTGGAAAGTATTAAAACGAAAAAAAAAGACAGCACCTCATACATTATAAGCACGAAATTGAAGCAGGGGAAAATAAAAACTGCTTATTGATTTGAATTTATGTCTTATTTCATTTAATGTTAAAAACAAGCTTAATATTCCTAAACTACATCAACAAATGACATTCCGTTTGGTATACAATAAATAAGATAGATATTCTTTACTGAATAATCCAAATATAATATCAAAGCTGGGTGTCCATATTGGAAATTTCAAAGTTTGTTACATGCGCACCATAGACACTCCTTAAACTTTTATTTTTATAACGTAAATTTTAAGAAGTCTTATTTCACAATCCAATAGCTATTTTCGCTTTTCTATACTACAATTTGGCGATTAAAGACTTCATGTTGTATCTCTCTCTCTCTCTCTCTTTTAAAAAAAGTTGTTCCAACGACTGTGTACACAAACATTTAATGAAACAAACAAACAAACAAACAAAGCTTCTATAATGTTACAAATTCATTACAAAACATTTGCCATTCATTATACAATTTACTATTTTTTCAGGAAAGCAAGTTTATACGAGGAACAATAATTAATTATATTATTATAAACCAAATTATAAGATTCTTGCACCCAAGAGAAAACGCAATAAAATACAAATTTTAAGTTGCATTGAGACGCTGCACACAAAGTTTCAAATAAAAAATATCCAGAAAACAATAGCTTAATTAAATTCAAAGAATACGTTTGTGCCTTGGAAAGAAATTCCTCCATTAAGTTGAAATTGATTACTTTTTTAAATATAGTTTTGATTAATGGGAGAGAATTTAATGTTTTTCTTAGGAGTAAAAAAAATATGAAAGTTATAGCATGAAAGTAATTTCGATGTAGATTTATTTACATTTCGGTAACATTTTCATGATGGGAAAATAATTACATGATTTTTTATATAACTTTGTAGGCCTTCAGATTTTAAGAAAAGTAAGTAGTTAGTTCATTTAGGGGAATGTCGGGTAGCCGCGGATGGCGGGTAACCGCGGACATTTCAATTTCTAAGAAATTCAAAGTGTTGCGTAAATAAAGAGTTATTGTAAATGAACGTCCTCTAGAGCAGAAACAAATACAGTTTAATTGCGACGTGGGTGCCTATGCTGTAGAATTCGGATTTTCTGGTAAACAGATGCATAGCTGCGGCGTCACAGGAAGAAAAAATATATATGTAGAATTACTGTTAAGCTGGAATAAAAGTTAGATGTGGTAGATAATAGTTTCATTGCAAAATTGTCCAAGGCACAATTTTATTTAGCAGTTGATTTGGTATCCAGGTTCGTGTTACAGGCAATAATCACTGAAGAGGAGGCGTACAAATTAACTTAATACTGAGACAGTCGGGGTAAGAGTGATACAAATTGTTTCAAACATAATTTCCCTTTTTTTTTATTTTGACGTGCGGTTTTCGTTATCAGTCGCCAACATATACAATGAATTTGGCGATAATCATGCAAAGGAACAAAGTATTTTGGAGAGTTAAAGGAGTAATTTTGAAAAATGACAGACCGGCACAAGATTCGTGGGAAGAGAGGGTTGTACAAATTTTTGTAATTACATGAAGTGCCGATCGAGCAAGGATTATTAAAATGGAATGCATGAACGTTAGAATTTAGACAAAACTAAGTGCTAAATTTAGATATTGGATGCATATGAGAACTGAATATTCGTTAGGGAAATGACGGCGTAGGAGGAAGTACAAAGAAAGCAGTTACTTTATCTGTCTTTTTTATTTATTCGCAAATGCCGGCTGGTGTGAAAAGGAAGAGAAAAATGCAGTATGGGTGTGAATACATATTTCTCTTAATTCTGCAGGCTGAGAAATGAAACTGACATGATAGAAAAATGCGCAATATAAATTAAGTGAAACCGCACTGAATAAAACGGATATTAAAATTTAATAAGCAAAAAAATGGAGAAGAGTAGAATAAAGTTATTTTACTGTTAATAAAAAATAGGAAAAGTCACACAAAGTAAATAATTTTGAAACAACAAAGGGGGGAGGATTAATTTTAAAGAAAAAGAGGATATGTAATGAGAAACGTAATTACATATCTCACCCCGCGAACAAGAATGAAATTCAATCCTTACCTAATAGCACGAGAAAAATACCGTGTCTCTTTGCATGAAAATATAAAAAAAAATACAATAATACAGTAATAAAAAGGTGAAAATGCAAAACAAACCTGTAATGAATCAACATGCAATACTGGCATCATAAGCATCATAATTATTTTGACCATCAAAATTTTAACCTCTGTATACTGATCTTTTTTGTCTATATAGTTGCAACTTTTTATTTAAGGAGGTTTTCTTTGACATGGATATCCTTAGTTATTTTAATCCTCTTTCATTTTGATCATTTTTTTTCTTTGATCATCCGGTACCGGGAAATTTATAACTGTCCTTTTTATATTTTAATTTTTTTAAGGACTTCAATATGGTCATAAAATAGAGAAGATTAAAGCAGACAAATTATCATTATTCTTCTCAAAAATTGATTCATTTGAATCGAAACTGATGCCGAAAATTTAAGTTCACAAAATAAACAAACACATACAATAATAAAAACACATTACAAATGTATAAAAAAATGTAGAAGAAAAGGTTATATATATATATTTAAGTATAAAATGTAATAATGAATAAGAATAATTAAAAGAGCAAAAAAAAATATATATAAAGAAAATATTTCGTGCACGGCACGGGACAGAAAAAGAATGCGTGTGGCAAAATAATAAAAAAATCTGCCCCAAATCTTGTCCTGTGACAAGTGTAATGGCTGAAGGTTAAATGCTTTACGTCTTAGGGGAAATATTAAAGTGATGAAAGTCCATATTATGGTTGTTCCTGAGCACGATATTAATTCTCTGCTCTACCGTGAAGAACATAAGTCATCTCCAACAAGAAGTACTAGTCAATATCTTGTGTGAGTCCTTTTTTTTAAGATGAATTTTGGCACACCAATTGATGAATGTTTCTCCGCACTATTAAGTTTGGGAGTATAGGGCACAAAATTCTGAGTTGACATGAACTTCAGATGGTAATAATTAGTAAAAAAATAAAAATGGCTATATATTTATCTTATTTATCAAACTCAAAATACTATCCGAGAGTGTAGAGAGACAGTTTGTCATTATTGTGAAAATGCAAGTGCAAGTATGTCCTAAACTTAGCTTAGTGTAAAAAAATGCATTTATTTATAATATTGAAAAGACAGAATAAAATTGAATTAGGTAATTGAAGTTGGGATTAATGTTAATGTGTGTGAAATTTTTGCATTAAAAACCATTTGTAATTTTCAGAGTGACACATCAGTCTCTGAAAGAAATAAAACAAGCCTTTTTTTAAAAAATAAACACAGTTAAAATGTTCAATATTGAGTAGAAATGTTTAAGACATGTATTATTATGTGTAAGCATATAAAATTAAAAGTTACTTTGAAGTAAGATAAAAAGGATTGTTAATCTAATAATATTATTTGTAGAAGGAAATATATTATGATTATGTGATGTGTATATTTTACTATAAAACAACATAAGCAAAAGAGAAAAAAAGTAAAGAGCTATTAAGTGGTAAAGCTTATTTTATATGTAGAGAAAAACAAAACAAAAGAGTTTTTTAGTCGTTTTTGTATCAAGACTAATGTCCGCTGCGGCGGGGAAGGTGGGACGTTTCCGAAGCGAAGAGGAGCAAAGTATCACCGGACTTTAGATTCCGCATTCAGCCGACGAGAAAAACAATTGATGAGCGCTTCACAGTCACAGCACTGGATTTCTGGATATTAAAACACAGGTCACAAAAAATCCATGTACAGATGTCATAATTTGCTAGAAGATTATCTTTTTATGAAATACACAGTTCGGTATAGATATCTTCTTTTTAGTCCATATCCTTTTTTTTAGTCCTTGTGAAAACATCTTTGATCAACCATATGATTAAATTTAAAATCCCTCCTCTCCAGTGACGAAAAAATATTGACTGTACCCTAGATGCACCAATTGTTTATGCTGTGGAATTCGGATTTTCTGGTAAACAGATGCATAGCTGCGGCGTCACAGGAAGAAAAAATATATATGTAGAAATACTGTTAAGCTGGAATAAAAGTTAGATGTGGTAGAGAATAGTTTCATTACAAAATTTTCCAAGGCACAATTTTATTTAGCAGTTGATTTGGTATCCAGGTTCGTGTTACAGGCAATAATCACTGAAGAGGAGGCGTACAAATTAACTTAATACTGAGACAGTCGGGGTAAGAGTGATACAAATTGTTTCAAACATAATTTCCCTTTTTTTTTATTTTGACGTGCGGTTTTCGTTATCAGTCGCCAACATATACAATGAATTTGGCGATAATCATGCAAAGGAACAAAGTATTTTGGAGAGTTAAAGGAGTAATTTTGAAAAATGACAGACCGGCACAAGATTCGTGGGAAGAGAGGGTTGTACAAATTTTTGTAATTACATGAAGTGCCGATCGAGCAAGGATTATTAAAATGGAATGCATGAACGTTAGAATTTAGACAAAACTAAGTGCTAAATTTAGATATTGGATGCATATGAGAACTGAAAATTCGTTTGGGAAATGACGGCGTAGGAGGAAGTACAAGGAAAGCAGTTACTTTATCTGTCTTTTTTTATTTATTTGCAAATGCCGGCTGGTGTGAAAAGGAAGAGAAAAATGCAGTATGGGTGTGAATACATATTTCTCTTAATTCTGCAGGCTGAGAAATGAAACTGACATGATAGAAAAATGCGCAATATAAATTAAGTGAAACCGCACTGAATAAAACGGATATTAAAATTTAATAAGCAAAAAAATAGAGAAGAGTAGAATAAAGTTATTTTACTGTTACTAAAAAATAGAAAAATTTACACAAAGTAAATGATTTTGAAACAACAAAGGGGGGAGGATTAATTTTAAAGAAAAAGAGGATATGTAATGAGAAACGTCATTACAGTGCCGAGTAAGTTAGTCGTAAGCAAGTGTTTTGTTTTCGTCAATAGTTTTTCGTTGCTCCTGTCAATCTTTATTGCATGTTATTAAGAAAGATTAAATAGATTAAGTAGATCTTATTTTAGTTGATCTTTATGGACATTAAGATTGTGTTTAGATAGATGCATCGGATTTTGATTATAATTGTGATGTTTGTAAGGCCAAAATGTGACACCATTGATTAATAGATCCGAGGCTACCCGTCGTTTCTCGTGGCGCTAAAAAAATAAGGCCAAACTATTTTCAGTATATTTCGTTAAATAATTTGATATTATTAGCAATGTTTAATTAAAATCATTAAAGAAGTTCATAATTTTATTTTAAGCATAAAATAAATATAAAATAATTGTTTTTTATTCGCAATTTATCCAAGGGTCCGGAGCTACCCGATCTTCCCCTACTAAAATTTACTATTGGTTAAGTTAAAAAAAATAATATTTCATTTTAAACATTTATAAAAAATATATTTAAAATGCAATTAATAGAAATGGAACTGTTAACCTTTTGCTTACGGACTAGGACTGGCGACAATTTTTATATTAACTCTTGCCACATTTTACGAAAAAACTTCTTTGCGGTAGCTTTCTGTTGAAAGTATTCTAGTATAAGTGTATGGCAAAGACTATATTTTGAAAAGTTGAGAGATCAGAATAAAGAAATAGTCACTGGGATGACATATGCCCCAACATCGTAATCAAATATTTAATGCTGTTGTAAAAATACAGCATAAAAATTGCAAGCGTGATCCCTGCTGTGAAATAGAAAAGCATTTGAATCAGGATTTGAAAGTGAATAGTAATTTTCCGAAAAATATATTATATCCTGACTTATAACTGGTGTTTTACCGGAGATGACCATCTTTTCACTATTGTGCCTTGAAAAGCGACTTAAAATACATTCAGAGCAATTTTTAAAACATTATATCGCTTTTCGTGGAAAAAAGAGAGGGTGATTAAATTTCACTGAATCTGGATAGGAATATGTGCACATTTTTTACATTTATGAGTACATATGGATTCACTAATTTGTCTAAAATAAACTTGTGCAGGTTTGAAAACGGACTTAAATGCAGTAAATTTTAATAAAATAAAACAAAGTCAGAAGAATTACAGAAAAACTGTAGTTATCTGAACTCCATTTATTCAGATCACAAACTATCTGGACGGTATAAGTAAAAAAAAATGTAACAAGAACGAAAAATCATGCATCAAGGCATTTATTGTGAAATGTTTTCCAACACTATCGAAATATTATTTAAAATTTTTCATTTTTCATAAAATGAAATAACATAGCTGAAGAAATAATAATAATAATAAAAACATAAAGCATTCAAAGCATATTTACAGCAATTCTTGTCTATATAGCCGATAATATGTAGGAGTTCTTTCGTGCAGCAAACTATATGATCTACACACCTCCTAATAAACTAACATTTTTTTTAATGCATACTACAGCGGAAAAAGCACGCAATTCTGTGACCAAATTCATTTCAGAGTATCAGTAAGTGAATGATAAATTCTACGTACTCAATTATGTATAGAAAACATGTTATTGTTCAGCTCAGTAATGTAAAACAATTTCATGATTTTTGAAATAGTGCTAACATCATTAAAATATACTTGAAGCGAGTTTTCCCCTTTGACAATAATGAAATGGATTATTTTCTGCGTACGCATAAACGATCTATAAATGAAACACATTTAATTTTCAATAGCGATCATGCTATAGTAAACAGCAGTAACATAAATCGTGATTTTTATGACAATTTGAGTAGATTTACGAGAGCTAGAACACGTCCGGACAGACAGACAAAGGGCCAGAAAAACCGAAGTCATAGACTATTTTGAACATTTAATCCATTCCTCCCAATTATGAGGGAAATGCGCACATCTAATTTTAAAGACTAATATGAGGAATTTGCATTTTAAAGAATATTATTTATTCCTATATTTAAGTGATATCCAAAACATCATTTCGCATCATGTTTTAACATATGCCCTGGAAAATTTACAGCTGAGATTTAAATCCTTCTTTATTAAAAACACTCATAATAATAAAAAATAAAGTATAGGATTCTAGTTTAAAGATGATATACACTATTTCAAATGTATTAAAGAAAAACAATGCATTGTTACCATTGTTTGATAGGTCCTGTATTTACAAGTTTACAGTTTGTAACACTTTTTACACAATCTTCTGAAAGAAAAGTGTAACCTCTGTTATTTTTTAACATTGGCAATGCAAGAATAAAAAGCATAAAGTAACTCTCTCGATTACGAATTATGGAAGAAAAAAGAAAAGAATCATCATGTGTATTGATTGGTACACTTAAATTACTATCCTAAATTGTGCAGAAAAAGAATAATCTGTTTAGCGTGATTCTATTAATCCTTTATTCCCTGATGATATTTTCAAATACCTTAAAATAACACTCGTTATAAATTTCATTTAACAAATCGATGTGTAATGTGTGATTATCAGTAATATGATTCAGGTTGAGAGCTATATACTCTACTTTAACTTCATTGTACAAGATTAAAATATTTTTAACTGCATAATTTTTTTTTCATTTATAGCTGTGATATCTTGATGTTTAGAGACATGAAATGAAAAGTTTTTGTTCTGCAAACAATTTTTCTGTTATCATATATTATGAAAAATTTAAAATATTCGAAGCCATACATGAAATCTCTGAGCTTTTGAAATGTCAGTCAAAGTTAGACGGAATGGAATAAAAATATCTAAGAATAAAAATACCAAAATGAAATATGCATAGAACAACTTTAAGGTGTTTTGTAATATAGTTAAAAGTATTTCATCCCTAAAAGTTAATTATTTAACAAATCAATTTGCTATAGATACATTTATATTTAAAACACTGCTACGTCAATTTTTCTCACCAATCACTTTTATTTTAGAATAAACTAGAAAGTTTGACACCAGTAAAATTTCACAGCAAAATTGATCTATTTTAATTAATACAAAGAATAACTTACTTCTCATTTCTGTGCTATGCTGACTCAAGTGATACAGGATTGTTAGAAAACAGCCTGTGCAAAAGTGTATAATAGATGAATAAATAGTATAAAGATTGCAAATGTCATGTAACAAATCGTGATCTTTATAAGCCGTCCTGGCTATGAATCGGTTCTTTTTATTCATTCGCGTTTTATTTTATATAAAGCAATGTACACACTGGTATCATTAGTGCAAAATCTTGAAAAACTACTACATAAAAATGCTAAAAAGAAGAATTGAAACCAGAAATTTATAAAGTTCATTTTTTTAGAAATCAGTATTCTAATTTGCTTTCCTTAACTTAAAATAAAAACAGTATCTGAAGGGCGAATAAATGTTTCAGCCTGAAATAAAGTGGCAAAATGTGTGCGTCATGTTTACTAGAAAACTGTCTTCAAGAAATGTATAAATTATATGGACCGGGTTTCTTTTTTCTTTTTATTTTTAAGTTTTGGATAAAAATAGTATTTAACTAGAAAAAGTAAGTAAATAGACTGAAATTTCATGTGTGAAATTTCTTGATTGTGTGTTCTACATTAGTTTTCACATTATATAGATGGTAATTCCTGTTAATGAAAATGAAAGTATGTAGTGATCATGGAAATATCATGGAGTGTATTTTATCTGTGAATTGTATCGTCAGTCTTCTAAGGAACAATATCTGGAGAATATTCCTTTGTGAATGTCCAATTTTCAGACTCTGGACGATCTACTCTGATCTCTACTCTGATTGATAGAAACGTCAATGAAAATGATAAAAATTTAAAGGAAACCCACCGATTGCGGCCATTTGTATAAATTGTGCTGTTATTAAAACATGTACGCACTTATTTACTTACCTTGTTATCCTATAAAGCAACGGTGTTTTTTTTTCTTTATATTATATCAAAACAATGATAAAAAGTTTGCATGCTTTTACTGTCATCTCCATGAATGGGAAGCCAGTGACATTACATTTAAACTGTCGCAGTAAAAAAAAAAAATAAAATAAAATAAAATAAAAAAACTATAGAAATGACTTTTGATCAACAAATAAACATATTTTAAATTAAATAGTGATGTTTGTGTGATTGTTTAATGCTAACACAAATGTATAAGTTTGTTAGGATTACGATTTTTGTTTTCACTAGAAAAGATTTACATCTATGGCATAATTTTTAATTCATATTATTTTTACTTGTATCACAAAATAGGCCAAATTAGAGATCGGCATACAGGTAAAGCGGATTTGTTAATAGACAATCAACGTGACGTTGCACGATGGAGCGATTAACACAGAAAAACAGCATTATTTGCAAAATTTAAAACTGTGCATTATACGTCAGATTTCTTTTAGACTTTTTCTGACTATTTTTTTAAAATAGAGAATCATTTAGTAGACTTCCAGAAACATTTGTAATTCATTACTTTTTAAAAATAAATACCAAAAACGAAGTTAATGGTGCAAAAAAGACGAAAATAACGGACAAATCTTTTGACCGGCTCATTTCCGTACAAAGTATTTTTATAGGCCTCTCTCTCGGGTTAATGTAATTCTAAATTTGTTATTATTTATGATTTTTCTGCAGTTATTTTTCATATCGAGCTCTGCGTAGTAGGGGTTCTTATAACTCCTATTGTGGGGTTTCTTTGCATCTCATAAGACGTCAGGTTACTCCCTACCACTGTTGCCAGTATGGTCTTTTTTTTATTCAGAAAATTCCCATTCATACCAGAAATTCCTAAAAGTGGTTTTACTTTATTTAATGACAGGTATTTTGGCATTATTTAAAATTAACAATTCTTCTTTCGGAATTTCCTGTATAAATGCGGAATTTCTGAATAAAAAAGGAGGCAAAACTGGCAAATCTGTCCCCTGCTATAGTGAGGTAATATTGTTTTATGTTTCCAGACAATGTGAATAATGGCGCCCATCAATGTCTTCTAGTATATGAGGTGCGCCCGCGCTTACTTACAAGGAAGGTCTCCTTAAACCGCATACTCAGAAAATTTTGAAAAAAATGTTAATGAAGCTACACATGTATGTAATGAATGAACAGTGAAATTTAGCTGCGGAATCCCAGTAGAAAATCTGCAAAAAAAAATAAAATACTTTTGAGTGTTTAGCGCAAAAACACACGATTTGGCTAGCAACATTTTTCCTTCGCCAAACGCAAACGATTTTAATGCATTTTAAATTGCTTGTAAAATGATTATTCGAATGCGCAATATTTAATGAATTTAAACTTAAACGATGAAATATTTATTATTTTTTGTACAATATATACAAGCTGTTTGTTGTTGAAGTTATTTATTTTTACCAATTAAAAAAATATGTTCTATGTTTTGGAAGCTGTAAATATCTATTTTATGTTAAAGCGAAGCTCACATTCAAGTTATGAATATATTATTGAATTATTGAATCTGTATGTTTATTTTCACTTTTAGTTAACAATCAAAATTTTAAAAATATATGAATCTGGAAGTCATATTAAAGTAAGCGTAGAGTTTGAAGAAATTATTGTTATGAGACCTGTCTATGAGATTTTTGTAAAATTTGAAAGTGTAAAATTGTCAGAAGCTTAAAAATTATACGAATGGGTTAATTCTATGGCTCATGATACCATAGCCTCTTGTTCAGAATCGTTTGCATTTTGCGTTCAACATTTTCGACGCTCTGTACGTTTGCATTAATATTAATTAAAAATATTTTTAATATCAGATTAAATAAATCGCTCATTTTTTTTCTCTATTTATTGCCGATTGAATGAAATTTTACCTATTGTTTTATCCTTCATTCCACGATTTTTTCTAATTTAAATGGCTCCAACGGTTGTACAAGTAATTTTTAAATGTATTTTGAAAGGAAAAGTCCGATGACAAACGCATTCGTTATACATTTCTATATCAAAGAAGTCGTTGTTTCCATAGCAACAAAAACTTTCTTGAATTGACGATGTTCAGATTCGGGCTTATTTTTGAACTTGAAACAATTTTAATGAAATTAAATTTTGTTTTAAATCGTAAAATACAATCGTTAAATTCCATTATATATTCATATAAATGTGTACACAAAATTGTACTTATAAAAATTTATTTATTATGTACGTTAAACATACATAAACAAGTACAGTATGAAAAAGGTTTTTCCTTATAGAGTATTTGCATAAAAGCGTATTTTTTTAATCCCTTGAAGGGCGGTAGGATAGAATATATCCCACTTAATTTTAATTCTCAAATGCCACAATGGCACAATGGCACCGGAATTTTGGAATCAAATTTTACTTTTATAATATACGTGAAGAAAATCTTTTACTTATTGGGAAATAAATTTGTTGTTAAATCCCGGTGTGACTCAATGATTTCAACATTTTAGAAACATAAGTACTTTGCCCCTGAAAGGGTTAATTTCATTCCGTCGCCAACCGGTGATAAAACGTAAAAAAAAACGAAATTTTCATATTTTTTTACGGACGTTATATCGAGGTTCCGCAGAAACTTTTTTATACACGTATATATCCTCATGAACAGAACATTCTGTAATTTGTTCAAAAATTTCTGAGTATGTGCTTATGGAGACCTTCCTTGTCAGAGGTTGGAGAGCCCTGATGTAGCGGATTGTTAGGTACTGTAGTAGAAAGAAAAAAGTATACCCTCGAATTAACTACGGTGCTAATTATCGAAGAAATATTTGACTGATACCAATCGATTGGTAATAAAATCTACTAGTTAATGCTTTATTTACACTTTGTTTAGGAAGCTGTCCCCAAACAGATATCGTAAAGAACTTTAAACAAATTTCAGTACTACACCTAATTAGGACATCATAATTGGATTTTTGATATACCGGGTAAGTCAAAATGAATATAGCGATTACAAACGGCTATAACTATTTAATGAAAAAGAATTTGTCGATAAGATTAACACAGAATGTAGACGGAACTTCAAAATTTTGTATACAATCGTCATAGATGTTCTAAGTGACTTCCCTTGGTCACACGGACAACATCTAGGCGGTAGTCCATTTCACGCCATACATTCTGAAGCATTTGTTCAGTCACCAACGCAAGCGCATTACAAACTACTTTGAGTTCTTCAATTGTTTTGGGTATGGGAGGCACGTAACCCCATAGAAAAAAAATCTCAGGGTGTCAAGTTCGGAGATCTCGGTCGCCAAGAGCAGAAGACATCGTCGGCATCTCCACTTCGACCGATCTATGGGGTTATGTGAAAGCATAAATTTGTAATGCGCTTGCGTCGGTGACTGAACAAATGCTTCAGAATGTATGGCATGAAATGGACTACCGCCTAGATGTTGTCCGTGGGACGAAGGGAAGTCACATAGAACACCTATGACATATGTATACAAAATTTTGAAGTTCCGTCTACATTCTGAGTTAATTTTATCTATAAATTCTTTTCCATTAAATAGTTATAGCCCTTTGTAACCGCTATATTCATTTTGACTTACCCTGTATTTTACCTTTGTATATGGAACGGCAAGCCATTCGGTTCAACGGCTTATGAATTATGCAGGTTTAAATTCTGGAAGTTCTATTCCTAATTTCAATTTTAATCGTTGTAAAACAGAATTTAATGACGGTAGTTTGTATGTATATCTCAAAGAAATTTGGTGGAATGGGCTGAAGTTAGAATTTCCTCGTGGTTCTAGAAATCGATGGCTGTTAATAATGGATTTATTAAAATTCGCATTATTCTGAATATGAATTTCAAATATATAAACTATATGAATTGTAATTTTTAATTTTTTACAAACTGCAATCGGCTGTAACAATAATCTTCATAACTCATTTTTACTAAAATATATACATTATATATATATATATATATATATATATATTAAAATAAATATTTTCCAAAAGAAGAAAATATTAAAATTAATATTTGTCAATTTAAAGCTACTTCTTAAATTGTGATGTGTAATATTCTCACCAGTAACTGTTTTTAACAAAAATATTTTTGATTATATTAAAGTGATTAATTTTCATTCCATTAAATTAAAAGAAAAAAAATTATGCATTCGTGATTAAAAAGAATAGTTGAACGAATTACCTTTTTTTCTATTACTAATCTATCTGTGTAAGATCGGGGAAATATACTGGTGGCAAATTTAAAAAGGAAAGAAAAAAAGAGATGTATTTCTCTCTTTTTTTTAAGAATTTAGTCTTTGTTAACTTTTAAATGTATATTTACAAATCTATCCTTAAAGAATGCGCATGTAATATAATCATGTGTGCTGTTGAATCATTCTTAAAAACGTTTCTATTTTTCTCATGCAGAAATACATTTACCTTTCTTACAAATTTATTTTTGTAGATATATTTTTATATAGATTTTGAATCCAATCGTAAATTTTAATAAAATCAGATTTTCATTGTAAAGACTGCTTTAATAAAATATTCATGAAGTTTTTCTGATCATTAGATAGTCATTTGACTATAATATAGGAAAATATTTTTTTTAACAAGAAAGAAAAATCACGCACCAAACATAGATTATGAAAGACGTTCTAACACTAACATAATACGTTAACAAACCATCGCTGTTTAGTAAGATGAATAAGGTATCTAAGTAAACATTAGAGAAAAACACAATACCTTTTGAAAACCAGATTTCAGCAATTACCGTCCACAGCCTGAAAAGTACTCAAATTCCTTTCTGCAGCCTTGTATATAATTTATACATTTGTATATACTCTATATTATGCTACAATTTAGTTTAGTAATAAAACACATAACACAGTTGGAAATTCATCTTCAGCAGTTTCTACCAATAGACGAAAACATACTTGGATTATTTTGTACAGCCCTGTACATTACTTTAAGCTTTTTATACACGCCACATATTAAGTTATAGTTTAATTCAGGCAAATACACGCAGAAACCACACTTCCAAAAACTATTATACAGAGGCAACCATGTATTCAGTTCTTTGCGTGGCCCTGTATATGATTTTATTTATATTCCACGAACCTTTCTTGGTTTACTAAATATATTCCATGTTCAAAATGCATAACCCGATTAAAAACCCATTTTAATCAATTTACGCTGATGCACCGTAATGCTTTCGAATTTTTTTGTGTAATTCTGTATATGATCGGTAGCATTTATACATACTTGATAGCATTAAAAAATTTAGTTAAACGCATACCTTACTAAAATCCCACTTCCAATTATGATTTATAAGCAATACTTCGGACACAGTACTGTAACCGAACTATTTTGTGTCTCTGTAAATGAACGATAAATGCTATACATATAACAAGTATCTTGTAGTAAATCTCAATAATGTATACATTTTTAATATATTTGAAATGGCATAACATGATTAAAATACCGTGCAAACAGTTCCCCCCCATAGACCATTATGTGATAGAGTACTTTCGTGTGGCACTGTAAATGAAAGGAAAAAGCTTTACACTCCATAATCCACAGAAAGCATGTCTTAGTGCATCTCAGAAATTGATACCAATTTCATTATGTTTGTAATAGTGGAGTATGATTAAAATGCGCCGCAAACGATTTTCCACATTAAACTATAATGTAGTGAAATTCTTTTCACTTTTCCTGTAAACTAATTATAAGTGCTAGACGCACCATGTTCAATAGTAAGCATCTTGTAGTGTATTTCAGCGATGCATATCAATTTCAATATATCTGAAACAGTGTTATATCATTAAAATCCTCTGCAAAGGATTTTCCCCCGTAGACCACAATGTAACAGCGTTATTTTGAGTGCCCTTGAAAAAAATGTATAAGTGCTAGACGTACCATATACGATAGTAAGCATCTTGTACTGTACCTCAGTGATGTATATCAATTTTAATATATTTGAAATAGTGTCATATCAATAAAATGCACTGCTAAGGATTTTTCCCCGTAGACCGTAATGTAACGGAATTCTTTTGATTGCCCCCTGTAAAAAAAGTACAAGTTCTACACACATCATTTTCAATACCGAACATGCTATAGTACACCTCAATAACATGTATCAATTGCATGACTATCCGGATATATATAAGCGAGTTAGAGCACGGACAGACAGACAGACAGACGGCAGACAGCCAGACAGACAAACCGAATTCATAAACTTTTCAACTATGTTGGAAAGTGTTAAAAAGTAATAAAAATACTTTCGTACAAATACAATCCTGGATGAATTTTAATGAATTTTATAAAACGTGAAGTAATCCTTCACTTTATAAAATGAATTGCGTCTAACTGATATTCTACGCATTTTGCGATTGCTGTCATAAAACGTTTGAAATAATTTTGTCAATCTCTATATATAAAACGCTAAGGTATGTGGCGGTTATTTTTCTTTAAAGCGGTTATTTTGCTTTTGCCGATGGCAACGAATGGTTTGTTTGCACTAATTTGAGAATATTAAGAAAAGTATATGAGATATCGATTTAAAACTCACCATACACATGTAGTAAAATGTTCTCCATACAAAAATCTATTTTTTGTAAAAATCGCCATGTAATTTTTCTTAATTTTGGCAAAAACAACTAGCTACTTTCTAAACAGGAAAGAAAAAAACTGCGAACGAAGTAAAACCAGAAAAAAGTACCTTTTTGTTTCTGTTTCAAAACTTACCGATATTTGTTAATGTTAAATGTCATTGGTTAAATTTTGAGGAGGGGGGGGGGGCAGAAGTATATAGATCAGGTGCACCCTGGTGGTGGAAGGTAGAACTCAAAGATAGTTTAATCAATTGAGGTTCGTTTGGAAAAATCCACCAGCGAAGCGTGCGTAGCCAGCTAGTTTCATTGAATAACATCATTTCAAAGTCTCCAAAATTGAAATTAATGTTTCAGTCCTTTGTTTAACTATGTTATTTAATAATAAAATTGTCAAACTTTTACTTTCTTTCATATTCATAAGAAGAATGTATATTTTTTCATGAAAAATTACAACTTTCCGTTTATGATAGATTGCCACATTCTGGGATGTCTGCATTAGGATTTGAAATATTTCTCTTTATGTTTGTATATGCAACATCCATTTTGTGAAATTAAAACCTAATTCAGGAAATTTTATGTGACATCTTATTTAGCTAGACAATAATCTAAGTTAGTGATGATTAGATACTGCTGAAGATCTTCCAAAGTCTGTCATGTCGTATATTTTATGATTTTGGGGATATCTATATATGGGATGAGACGTAAGTGCTGAAAAAGGATTATCTATGGGACGTAAGTGCTTAAAATATGATATGTAAGATACTTATAAAAATATATGCTGATTCAATTTTGGCTTTTTTCACGCAAAAAGATGCCCTACTATACTATGTTTTCGCGTTGACCACTAGAGATATATTTGAGTTTCTATTGAGTTGAAATGTGCAAAAATTTATAAAATATACATGATGATCAAATTTTGAATTTATATTCCCAGCTGGCGATAATCTTGTACTTTTTTACTTATTGATCACAATAGCTCCGTGTTAAATTCAAATAACTGTCTTTTATTTTATGTTAATGAAAGTTTATGTGTACTTAGATATTTAAATTAATATAATGTAGAAGAACCTTTTGTGATGGTCGCATCGTCCTAGAATAAATTGAAATATGAAATAAAAATTTGTATTCATGGAGTGAAAAAGAAAAAGGTTCCAAAATAAATTTCAAAAGTAAAGCATGAAAAAAATTTTAAAAGAACATTTTAAAAATATAACACAATTTACGTGTACTTGCGAAATTTAAATCAACAGAATACAATAATGTAGAAGAAAGTTTTGTGTTGGTTGCAAAACACTAGAATAAATTGAAAAAAGAACTAATGTTCTGTATAGATTGAGTGAAAAATAAAAAGTTCTAAAATAAATTAAAAAGTAGAGCAAGACAATTTTTAAGAGAATCTTTAAAAAATATAACGCAATTTACTTTCCCTACACTACATACTGTGAATAGTGTGGCACTGCTCAAAACTATATGCATAAAGTGAAAACGTCAGGTTTCATATGCACATGCTTTTACACATTCACATAGCATCATACACTATCAAAAAATAATAAATACATAAACATTGCATTGTTTCACTTTGGAATGAAATAAAACGTACATAATTCTTGATTCTTCTTAAAATAAGAAAAATATAATTATTATCTTTCTATTCGAAACTTATTCGTATGTTTATTTATTTTTTCAATCAGTCACGACACCCAAAACAGTCCACAATTGCCACCACATTCCAACAATTCCACACTAATTATGTATAAAATGTTCGTAGAATGCAAAAGTTTTTCCTGAATATGGATTTGCTAGCCTCGTAGACTAACTCGAAAATATAACTCTATCTTATCAAGGCTTTCTATGTTGAAAATATGATCTGGATTTGCAAATGTGGGTTTTTAAAGAAAACAAAATATATACAAATACAGACAGTCAAGTAATTTATCATATACTAGCTGACCCGCCCGGCGTTGCCCGAGTCCTTGTAATAAACTTAAATCTCTTAAAAAACGAACTCTGGTCACGGTCTACGATGGCTTCGGAACCGTATACCAGGCATCCTCGTACGCTCTAGAAATTCTTTTATTTCCCCCTACCACCGCCAGGGGAGCATTCTGTTCTAAACAAACCTCTTTCCGAACGAACTTCTGAGACAGGTCCCCCCTGCTTACGTTACTGTATAGTAGGCGCACTACAAAATTGAGCTGGTTTCGAGAAGATTGGAACATTATTAGCCCAGTTATTGTAATAAGGCACAGTTAGAGAAAATAACCTTGAGTGAGGTGCCGAAGGGAGGAGATGTTCGAGTGTCCTTCCGAAAATGACTAATTAGGAGCCCACTATGCATGCATAAATATTCGTTCGTTTTGTTAAGCTAGGAACTTAATTAAAAAGTTGGCTTAAACTATTATTTGTAAATAGTGGTAACCGCTACTCATAAATTTAATTTAATGTTATAAAGGGTGGCTATTAAGTTAAATATAATGTTTGGAATCACTTGCGTTGAAATCGGAAAGATAGTTGCTGATATATAGAAACGGGGCATAGTTAGAGAAAAACCTTGAAGGAGGGGCCGGTGGGGGAGTGTTGTTCAAGTACCCTTCAGCAAATGACTAATTAAGAGGAGCACTATGCATCTTTCGACATTCGTTCGTTTGCTTAAGCTAGGAACTTAATTAGAAATTTGGCTTCCCCAATTATTTGTAAATAGTGGTAACCGCTACTCATAAATTTAGTTTAATGTTATAAAGAGTGACATTTAAGTTAATTATAATGTTTGGAATCACTTGTGTTGAAATCGGAAAGATAGCTGCTGAGATATGAAAACGGTGCATAGTTAAAGAAAAAAACCTTGAAAGGAGTGCCGTGGGGAAGGGGTTGTTCAAGTGTCCTTCAGCAAATGACTAATTAAGAGGACCACTATGCATCTTTCAAAAATCGTTCGTTTGCTTAAGCTTTGAACTTAATTGCAAATTTGGCTTAAACTATTAATCGTAAAAAGTGGTAACCGCTACTCATAATTTTAGTTTAATGTTATAAAGAGTGACAATTAAGTTAATTATAATGTTTGGAATCACTTATGTTGAAATAGGAAAGATAGTTGCTGAGATATGGAAACGGAGCATAGTTAGAGAAAAAACCTTGAAGGACGGGCCGGGAGGGGTGGGGGGGGGTGGTTGTTCAAGTGGCCTTCAGCAAATAACTAATTAGGAGGACTACTATGCATCTTTCAAAATTCGTTCGTTTCCTTAAGCTTTGAATTTAATTACAAATTTGGCTTAAACTGTTATTCGTAAATAGTGGTAACCGCTACTCATAAATTTAGTTTAATGTTATAAATGGTGACTATTAAATTAATTATAATGTTTGAAATCACTTGCGTTGAAATCGGAAAGATAGTTGCTGAGATATGGAAACGGAGCAGAGTTAGAGAAAAAACCTTGAAGGACGGTCCGGGAGGGGTGTGGGGGGGGGGTTGTTCAAGTGGCCTTCAGCAAATAACTAATTAGGAGGATCACAATACATCTTTAATGATTGATTCATTTGGTTAAGCTAGGAACTTAATTTGAAATTTGGCTTACTACTTTTACACTACTATTCGGAAATTCTGGTAACTGCTTTCTAGAAATACAGCTTGAAGCTTAAATGTAATTAGACCCTTGTCCCTCTTAATTCCCGCAAATATAAAAAAAAATCTGTTAAATAAAGTTTTCTGTATTAACAATCTCCATAATAATAATAAATGTCATGTAAAAAAAAAAACTTAACCCGACTAATTGTCATGAAGAAAAATATTCCTGCAAAATATTTCAATCAGTGGGACGTATGTGTAATTTGTCATGTACAGGTGGCGTGACATTCGCATGGCTCCTCTACGCTAATAACTTCAATCCATGTTGACACTATTTAGTTAGAAATCCTTATTTGTGCATCGCTACTCTGGTTTATTTAATTACTTCTGTGAAGAATCGATGCAACCAACCAGTGAACCAACCAACCCAAGAGAATAAAAGCGTATTTTTAATGAGAGTTCTTTGTGCATTTTAATTAATATTTCAGAAAGTAATTAAAATATTAAAATTCTGAAGTAATGTTGCACCAAGAGAGGGTTTGGACTACCTAAATCTAAATTTCCAGCCTTCTAGGTGGGACAGATTTTCCTAGCCATCGCCAACAGACACACACAGAGCGAAACTTTCTTTTATTAGTTTAGATTAGTTTGTGAAAAAAAATAATACAGCTACCAATGTAGACATTATGTAAATAATGTATATTACATAGTTTTTCAAGCAATTTATTTGAGTTAATTAAAGACACTCTAAACCATATAGCAAGATCAATACACTATGTTACTTGGACATAGTTTCGATTTCTCATTGTCATCGATAAAATCTTATTCATGACTTTTTCGTTTTTTAGACTCTCATTTTTACTATAAAAAAATCTATAACCAACGTTAACCTGTGAACTCATTAGTGGTTCCAAATGCATGGTGTATATAGAGACCCGTTTCCTGCTTTATATCCCATTTTGAATTGGTATAAATATCGTGAGAACTAATTTAATTTCGATATTCCTTTTAACATCTGCAAATATCTGTATACAATGTCGAAAGTAAAATGATATATATTTAGACTGAAACTTGTCTAATATATAGCGACATAAAAGTTCTATTAAAAGGTTATAAAACAGATTTTGTTTGAAAAGTCAATAACAGAAATCATCATTACACTTTACACAATCAAATAGGCATATAAGGATTTGTAAACATTCAATTCGTCCCTGTTAAGCTGTAAACGCCTCCGGAGCTACAGTAATCTAGATGCATCTGTTTTATAAGGTTCCATGTATTAGTTCTATATATAAGCTATAATTTAGTGAAAGCACGAGCTTAATTTATCAGTCATCGTTTTAAGATTTTAGTGAATTTCAGAATTTTTTATTTCACTTACACTTTACATTCGATTATAATAAAAGATGTTTTGTTTAATTTTAGTTTTTCTTAATCATTTGAGTGAAACGGACAACATTATGACGAGAACGAATTTATTTTAAGCCGCTAGAGCTCGAATTGGTCTGTGAGACCCAAACATGCCCAAGCTGCTTCTTCTTGCAACAGCTTCAGCTTTAACCTTTCATCTTTTCTTATGTCTCTGCTATGTTAGTTACCACGTGGACTGATAACCATGCCCATTACTCTAGTCAGTAAATCACATTGCTAATAAATCACGTGTCATGTTTTTGTCTCTAATGACCCAACCGACAACTCATGTAAGGCTCTATACATTTTTGTGTTATTATATTTAAACTAGGGGGCCTACCCCCTGCGAGCTACGCTCGCCAACCCCCGCTCAGACTTAGAGGCCTCTAAAAACATGACAGCGTGCTTTGTTTTAAAAATATTGGTAAATCTGTAATTGGGTTGCCATGCTTTTAACGTTTTAATCGGGTATTTTTTTATTTTTTTTTGTTATCATGGCTTCATACACAGCTGTTGCGACAACTGACGACTGTTTTCGGGATTGATAAGTAAAATCAATTACACCTTGAAAACCAGCTTGTATAAAATGGTTAGGTTTAAATTGTGGCTACCTCTCAGACTTTTATAACAACGATCTGTATTCTATTCTTCCTTTGCGTTTAAGGATGAGAAAAATTCCATCTGCTTGTGAATAACATTAAGAACCACGGTATTGAAAAGTACTATGTTATAGACATTTTCAGTAACACGTTTTAATTTTCTCTCTATTTTAGTGCACCATCATGCATATTTTCATGTTATTTTAAATATGTAAATTATTTATTTTAATTAACATGTATATACGAATTTTCTAATAATTATTTATCATACAAAATGAATTAAATATTTTTTGCATGCATGCCTGCATTTATTCGGCATCAATTGATGAGATATTTAAACAAATTTGCTATCCGCGATAATTTTACACCATGTTATGTCACTTGAATATTGTCCATAAGAAAATCGGGTACTTTTCCAGTATAGGATCCTTTGCTTTTAGGTTTGGCGTAATTCGAGTTTCAAAAACGGATAGATTCGTTAATATACATATATTTGTTGCCAAAAGTTATGAAAACAAACCCAATGAACTTTTGGTGCTTTTCTATTATAGGGGTCTTGACGCTTTTTTAAAAAGCTTGGCGCAATTCGAGCATTAGAAAGTGAGATTTGGTGCCAAATGACATAAACAGTCATGGAAAAAAAATCGACGATTTTTTTGTTTATATGCGTATTTTAATTATACGTATATTATTATTGTTTTTTCTATACAAATTACTTCTGATTATATATAAAATAGGATAAATGACATTTTACGCTAAACAAATTGTATAAATATTGAAAAAATGCTTCTGTATACGAAATGACAAAGTGAATAGGTTGACAGAAAGTATGTTGCCAAATTTCCTTCTCCGCCAAGGCTATTTTCTCTGTTTCGTCATATACTGGAAAAGCACCGAACTTTTATGCTTGTTTGTACATGTATTTATATGTATATATACAATTTATTTATAATTGTCTTTCAATTTACCTCTTTTTGTACATAAAAATAGATAAATGGCTTCTTTATATTAAATAAATTGTATAAACATAAATGACGCATTTACATAAATGACGTCATTTTGACGAATTTATTCAAAATATTTTCAGTTTATAAATTAAATTAACTGCTGACAGACGATTGAATCCTGACGATAGAAATGTGATTTTTTTTTTTTTTTCAAATTTTCCTGTAAAACATAATTTAACACAATCTTGTCTTCATTATTGATTGAAATAAAAGATAAATTCAAATTCAATTTGAAAATGACGAATAAAAAGAAATCAATATTCCCTATCGGGGTCCTTTTCATTTTTTTCCCTTTTTTGTCACAAAAAACTGAGTCATTAGTTGCCATCATTACAGAAATGTCAGTAAAATTAGAAAAAAAAATAATATCTCGAAAACTAATTCGAATTTCAAAATTCTATTACCAGTTTCGACATCCGCGGATTTTTATGGACAATTGGTATTAATTTCACCATCAAGCGTTTAATATTTTATTAAAAATAGCTCTGAAACACAATCAGTCGTTTAATCAGTCGTTTCATAAATTCGTTTCATAAATTCGTTTCATAAAATCGTTTCACAAATTCGTTTCATTAGGATTTTATATATATAGGGTAGATTTAAACTAATGACTGATCCAAATATGTAAAACAGAAATTTAGTTCTGTTTTTTATTTTATATTTTTTTTGCAGGGTCTTAAGAAGATTGAATCACCAAGCTTTGGTCACCGTACATGCTCTGTTGAAGGACAGTGAGCCAGGGGACATTTTCGATGACGATGACTCCGGAGGAGATTCGAAATTTGTCATTCACTCTGATAATAATACGCATACAAGGAATGATACTAGATAAGAACAATGTCTTTTTAACCCGTGCACAGTTAATGGATGCGGATGATTTTTAAGTACTGATTTAAATTTTGCACTTTTGAACTATGCACAGTCGTCCAAAACAAAATTAACACAAATAAAGAAAAGAGAACACCTCATACATTATTACCTCGAAATCGAAGCAAAGAAAAACTTCAATTGTTATTTAATTGGAAGTTATGTATCTTTTCGTTTTATGGTAACACAAGTGGCTTAGTGTTCCTTTACTTCTTCAATAGATGACAACATGTTTCGTATCCGAAGATAATATTTACTGAAGAATTTAAATATGATGTTAAAACTGTGTGTTCATATTGAAAATTTCATATTGAATTTTTTTTTTACACGTTCAACGGGGAGACTCCTTCAGAGCCTATGCTGGTCACGCGAAGAAACGCTCAAGCTAATGTTAAGTATATGGGGAGGTTCTTGGCAGATTTCTCACTCGCATTTTAATATTTTAAATGATTATTTTTGCATAGAATAGCTGAGGCCGATCCCCAACGTTGTTAGTTTTTACTTTTTTGATTTTGGTTACAGTTTTTTTATAAGCAGACATTTTCAATTTTGGAACCGGTTGGAACCGGTTCTGAAAGTGAAAGTACCTTTATATAAAAAAACTGGAACCAAAATTTAAAAAGTAAAATCTAACAACGTTAGAGATCGACCTCAGCTATCCTATGCAAAAAAATCATTTAAAAATATTAAAATGCGAGTGATAAATCTGCCAAGAACCTTCCCATAGACTTAACATTAGCTTGAGCATTTCTTCGCGTGACTGATGTAGGCTCTTAAGCGTATTTTGTTTTACCATAAATTGTAAGAAGTCCTATTTCCGAATCAAATGTCGATTTTTCAGTTTTCTCTGCTACATTTTGATGATCAAAATGTTGTCGGTGTTTTCTCTCTTTCTTTAGACGACTGTACGCACCAAAAGATTTAATGAAGCAAAGATATCAGAGATCTGCTATATTGTTACAAATTTATTATATAAAAATTGCCGTATATTATACAACGTTTTTTTTTTTTCACGAAAGTAATTTTTTATGAGTAAAAATAATAAAGTATATTATGAAAAACCCATTAATAATATTCTTACAGTCAAGAGAAAACGCAGCAAAAGAGAAGTTAAAAGTTACATTGTGATTCTGCACACAAAGTTTCAAATAAAAACTATGCATAAAACATTAGTTTAATTAAATTAAAAAACCACATTTGTGCTTTGGAAAGATTTTTTTCCTTTAATTTGAAATTGATTACTTTTTGAAATATATTTTTGATTAATGGGGAGGAATTTAATGTTTTCTCAGAGGACGAACAATGTATCAAAGTGGAAGTATGAAAACAATCTCTCTAAAAATTTATTTACATACTAGTAACATTTTCATAATGAAAAATTAATTACATGATATTCTTTTTATAATTTTGGTACGGTTGCAGATAAAAAGCTTAATTGAATACAATTCATAGAAACGTATCTCTTAAAGCAAATATATATATATATATATATATATATATATATATATATTATATTTATATTGGATGAAATTTGCAGGCATAACGCTTTATTGGATGTCAAATAGCACTTTTATTTATCGATAAATATATGAATTGGTGATTTCCCTGTGACGGAAATTTCTCCACTGTTGTATCAGAAAAAGCCGATTAAAAAATCTTCAGAGTTTTTTTCCTCTCGAATTTAGAAAGGGCCGTTAAATTTCTTTGCATCTGAAAACACCTACGAACTTTGTACATTTTACGAATATATATGGATTCGCTAATGTGCCTAAAAGAAACTTGTTGAGAAGTCGGAAGAATTACAGTAAAATTTCAGTTATCTGAAGTACAATAATACAAAACGCCAATTATTTGTAGCAGGAGAGTAATAACAAACAATTATGCATCAAGACATAGATTATGAAACACTTTCGAATACTATCAGAATTTTGCAAATACAGTGGGTGATCGGTTAAAGAACTGTTCGGTTTACGACAGATCGGTTAACGAACACTTACGTGAGACATTTTTATATTCGGATAACGAACACCTCACAAAACAAATCCAAGAAGAAGCAATGCTTTGTTTCAGATTTGCATAGCTGTATTTAATTACATCTACTATTATTGTCTTGGAGAACATTTTAACAATTGTATACTTATGGCCTAATTAATTCAGATGCTACAGGGGGTTCGGGCCCTACATTTTAGGGCCCTCAAATAGAATGAACAGTAAAAAAAACATTAATTTTTATATTTTGTGTCCCATTCAAAAAAAAAAATATTTTAGATTGGAATTTAATTATTTTAAGGTATCTGCCTACGTTTAAAAAGTGGTTTTCGACCAAAATTGTCAAAACGATTTTATTACATTTTATTAAAGCCCAACTTTTTACCTTTCCAAAACTGTATTTATTTTTATTGTAGGATTAATATAACCGGAGTTGCTGTGGTTTTAAAACTACTCAACAACTATCACTCAAACCGGAAGTACTGTTTAAAGGACCGGAAGTACTATTTCAATGTACTAACTGGGAAGGGGAAAGCAAATATATGGCCTTTTAGAAACAAACAAAGGCTCAGTACTTGAAAAAAAAAGAGCATAGCTCATAAAAACAGTGAAGTTTAGATGCATATTACTTTGTAAATTCTTGTAGTAAAACACAAAACTAAACTTTAAATACATTTTTTGCAATATGTAATTTTTGGAGAAAATTCCGTACGCAAAACATGATTTCTCAAAAAGTTTTTAGAATATCACTACGAAATTTAAAGTGTATGTTGTTTACACTATTGTGACGGCAATGAACAAAATATTTAATTTTAGAATAAATATTTTTTGTTTTATGGATGTTTTCGTGGAATGACATCAATGAATTTTATTAAATCAGCATGTAAAAATGTGCGATGTACTATAAATTTTGAAACATTTCAAATATCTCTTAGATTTTAGTTCATTGACTTCACCAATGTCATATGTATGACGTGTAAAAAGAAAATTAAGAAACATACAGTAGAATTTTCTGTAGAGTGTTTTGCGTATTGAGCCAAATTTCACTAAATTTTACCACAAAATTTCATCAATGAATGAAATATTTTTTGCTTTTTTTCACCGTTTCTAGTCAGATTCTAAATAAAAATATGATAAAAAAATAATAAAGTAGCTTTTTTGGAAAAAAATGCTCCGTACGTAGTCAGGCACCTTAACTGAAATTAATTCCTAAATTATTAAAAGGCTCTAGGCTCCATTTGAGCTTTACCGGGATCTACAGTAAACAAGATCTTTTAGAGAACTGATGGAGTTTTTATATGTGAACGTGATAAACTGATATGATTTAATGCTGTAGTCAATTACTGTTATCCTAAAAGTTTTTGCAAAGGATATGTCATTTATTTTTTTAAGTACGGTACGACGCGGACAAAGCCATGTAACTGCGGTCTGTCCATATTAAATACGGACGTATAATAACACTATTAATGTGGGAAAATTGATAACTCCAGAAAGACAAAATAAGCTTTTGTCAAATATTTAATGCCACACAAACTCAAAAAAAGCGTGACTGAAGGAAGGACAAGACTGTGTGTATGTAATGTATGTTTTATTAATATTACATGAATAAATTTAGGGGAATTTATATTAATGATTATATATTATTTAGCTTGTAAGAAAGACTTAATTGAATTCCCATACAAATCTATACTAAATCTATGATCGGTTAACGAACAATTTGGTTAGCGAACATTGTTTGGAACGCATTAAGTTCGTTAACCAATCACCCACTGTAAATTTGATTTATCCTACAGTGAATAATATATATATACAAAAAATTTAAAAAAAAATGCAGTAAACATTCATTTTCAGGGTTTCGTTCATCTCACGAAGCTCTATTACTCCCACTTCGTTGTCTGTTCGTCACAGAGCCATTCTCAGAAACTATGTAACTTAAAGAGTTGAAACTTTGCGTATATATAGCTGAATACCAGCTATGAAGCTCAAAATATTAAAATTTGAAAAAATCCTATTATTTTAATAAATAGAGATAAAAAACCAAAATTCTAACAAACTTTTCCTATTAAATTTAAACATGTTTCGTTTTAGCAGTTGCCAAAAATTAAAAATGCGCAAAGAAATTCTTTCTACAATAATTAATTTTCTATTGAACGATTTCCACGTGAAAAATGAAAAAGAAATAAAAAGTTTCACCCATTGAAAAAAAGATAAATAAAAAATAAAATTGATTGACGTCATAGTGGTAATAAAACAGAAAATTTCTAAGATTTCTCAATAATACAAGGAGTATGAGTATGTGTATGTACTCAAAGCAGATTAATATCACGTCATTAGAGAATTAAAAAGAAAATCTGACGTCCTATTGGAAGTTTAACGAATTTTTCGAATGTTTGAGAATAATACAAAGCGAGTATCAATAAGAGTAATTGCAAATAGTAAATATATGAGTTTGAGAAACATATTGAATCGTGATAAAAATCCGAATATGGAAATATTCGCATATATTTTAACATTTTGAAAGTGCACAACATGTTTAATTTTGAAATTATTTTTTTTAAATATCGCATTTAGTCCGCATGGCAGATATTATTATGACAGAATATAATAGCGGGCTTAGCTCGCTATCGGGCTGGTTTAGATATTCGAAAAAACGAAAAAATAGACCGGTAAATTTTTACTTTATAAAATACGACTTTTTTATGAGTTTCAATGTAATGTAAAGTTGAGAAAATATTTTATGTACCATATTAAAATTTGTGCACGTTCTGATTATCTGTAGCAGGAAACGTTTTAAATATGTAATATCGCAGAACAAAAGTCCTTCAAGCGCTGTTGGATGAGTTTAAAACCAGTGATGGAACAGTGGCGCAGCAGAGAATCAATTGACACCGCTAAATTTAAATAGTGTTCTTTGTCTTGCTTAAGTACAGAGTTTCAGAGATTTGTTAAAGAGAAGAAACTTCATAAAATTTAGTGGTGACAATCGCCCAAAGTAGGTTGAATTGTTTATTTTATTTTATTTTTAAGGTGATTACATAAGATTTAACACAAAATAAATAAATAAATTGTTCTCACTCCTAATAAGTTCGCTATTTTGGCGAGAAGGGCAATTTTCAATAGAATTTTAAATAAAGTTTACTAAATGTAATTGAATGGTTATGGGGCGATCAATGTTTATCATGAAGAAGTTCTTGATCACGTCTAATTTTTACCCTGCAATTAATGTTATTACTTAAACACTTCCGTTTCAATACATTAATTTGGCGTGTGTTTTTTGTGTTAATAATTTATTAAAAATATATTACTTTTGCTCTGTTTCAATTTTAAGGTATTGCAATAAGAAAAGAAAATTCTAAGATTTTTTTTTTTCAAGGTTTCTAAATTGAGTACGCAACGTATAATCACATTTTAATTGACATGAAATTATAAATCGATTAAAGCATACGTTTTAAAATTATGTTACACACTATTTTCTTTCTTTCTTTTCTTTATTTTTCTTTCTTTCTTTCTTTCTTTTTTGTAGAATTTAAAATATTCCATTGCTGCAGTTTCATAGCCAGTTGGCATTTTGGCGAGCGTGGTTTAGCACAGAATTAAATCCATTATTGCTGTGGGTATAAGTATAATCACAAGGAATACATGGCGATTTATCTCCTGCGGCCAGCCAACGGAAAAATACTTTTATTAATTTATAATTAAGATATAAAACATTACAGTGCTGTATTGTCATCGAAAACACACCTGTGAACATAATTTGTATTTTAGCATATCAAGAAGTGATTGAAAAATCGATTACGAAATTCCATCTTTCCATATAAATACCAAGTTAAGTTAAATAAAAGAGTTCAAAAACAGCAACATTTGCAAAATGTACTTATCTGTATGTTTATTATGTTTTTGGTGATAATTACAATTGTTATTGCTATTATTTCAATGTATAAATGATAACGTATGTCTATTTGTTCATTTTATTTATGTCTCTTCATATAGTAAATAATAAAAATTAAATATACACTTAAAGCTTCATACATCGTTGTTGAGACGATTGTTTCAATTGTTTCATTCTTTTAAAATTAATAATTGGGGCTATTTGTCCAAAATAATAAATTATGATAAAAGAATGAAAATGTAATGCAAAATTGTTATGTCCATTAAATCCCGCGATAGTAATAACGTATTTTTTTTAATATCTTAAAAAAATTTTCAAAGCCTAGATTTGCATATTAGTTATTAACTACTGACATGGTCGTTCGATTTCTGTAAATCTTAATATTTACCATTTAAATAACTGAATGTAAATGTTCAAACAAAAAGGAATTTTTCCACAAAATAATTTAAAAAAAAACGGCACTTGAAAGTGTTAATATTTAAAATACTTAAACATTTTCCTCTTTCAAAAGACTATATTTATTAGGAAACAGAATATTCTAATTCTTCCGAATATCAATCATTTACCCTGGTAGTTCACCAGAAAAATATTTTCTTACATAATTAATCAACACGAGTGTATATCTGGACTATTTCTTTCGTGGAGCTTAATTTCGGATAAACCGATCAACGTGGGAGATTTCAAGAAAAATAATCTCCTTAAAGATTCAGTTTGGATCTAACATGTTCTTGGTAATCAGTACAAGATTAGTAAAGAAAAGCAAAGAAAAAATATATTTAAATTATTATTTTTCTCTAACCAATGTTTTATTACTTATTATTTTCAATTAACTTATTATTTTCAATTATTTTTCAATAATGAATTAATCTTTGAATGCAGATGCATATACTTGTCAAAATATTTGGAAATATAAGATAACTCATAATTTTTAAAATTTAGAAATATTTTTGCTTGATTTTATTCATTCGGGGTTTTATATATTACAGTCGTTCTTCACAAGGTGAATAAAAATATATTAATCAACTGTTAATAACTTAAAATATGTGTTAATATACCGTCATCCTTATGCCTGAGACATAAATGTGCGTACTTCAAAATTTTGGGCAGTGGCGTTTGAATGTTTACTGTACCCTCTTAATTTATCTGTGTTCTTTCCCTAAAAGGTTTAATAATGTTACTTCAAAAAAAGGGATACACATTCTGTTTCAGCGAGAACTTAGATAAGAATAATAAAGAAAAAGTCCTTACAGCTCAATCCGGAGAAAAAGTTTTTTTCTTTTTTTTTTTAAATGTACATACGGCATATTTAATACGAATTAACGAAATTGGTCTCACCTTTCTAAGTTCACTATTTTGGAGATACAGGTAATTTTCAGGGATACATTAAATTAGATTTACCAAATGCAATTTTATAAATATGAAGAAACTATATAAAAAAGGATAAAACTTCTTTGAAATCATAGTTTAATAATCGCACTCAGATTATATAACCGAAACCATTCACTGAGTACACTTAAAAATGTTTATCAACTGTAAATGAACTGTAATAGTAACGTACTTGAATGCAGCGAATCGAACCGTGATACTTGCAAGATCAATGCACTGTCCCAATTTGTTTTGAATTAGTTCAGTATTTCGGATATTATCGTGATGACAAATTTTGCATGATTGACTTTTGCGTGTCCCTGTAAACGAACAATAAAAGCTACATACTGGATTCATTAACTTTTTCAAGAAACTGCCAAGATCAATATACTGCACCAATTCGATTTGAATTGTTTAGTAGTTCAAACTTTATCATGATGAGTAATTTTTTTTTGCTTTTTCGTTTAGTGTGTGCCTTTAAACGAACAATAATAACAACATCCTTGAATAATAAAGCATCCCCAATTTTGCAATATCAATAACTGTCCCAATTAGATTTGAATTGATTCAGTATTTCGGATATTATCGTGATGACAAATTTCGCATGTTTTTCGCTTTTGTGTGTCTTTGGAAAACTACATTCTTGGAACTACAAACTTTATTAACGCGCTCTTGCTAAGGAACACTTTGTTAACGAACCACTGGCATGATAAATGTTCTATCTTAATTAGGTTCGAATTAGTTCAGTAATTAGGAAGTTATGGCGTAACAAACTTTGTATATTTTTTGAATTTGTGTTTCTCTTTAATAAAACTGTAAGCGTTACATACTTGGTTAACGAACCCATCTAAAATATTTTCCAAATTGTCCCAATTATCGTTGAATTGGTTCAGTATTTCTGTCAATATTGTGGTACAAGATTTGCATTATATATCGATCGGATACTAATATTAAATAATTCTAATATTAAAATCATGAGAAAAACTTTGAGGGGTGGTACAGTAGAGTAACATAAATATTTTTTGTATTGGAAATTTAAGTCATTTTTCAGTTATAAATACAGAGTGTCTCTCTCCAAGTCGAAAGAAAATTTTACTTTATAACATTAACATCAAAGAAAATATTTTATCGATATTTTTTAACAGACTTACTTTACTTTGTGTGAAATGTGACAACTTCCTAGAACTGCAGGAAATGACTACAATGTATGTCCAAATAAAACCGACCAAGAAAATTTAATTTGTCATATAGCTCACGGTATATATTTAACACTGACCTGATTACCGTGTATTGCCCGTGATATCGTTCACATTTCACATAAAGTAAAGTATATTAAGCTTATTAATTAAAAATATCGATAAAACATCTTCATTATTAAAAGTTATTAACGAAAATTCTCATTTGACTTTGGGTGAGACACCTTTTTTTTTATGAGTGAAATATGTATTGCAACTCATATTTCCTACAAAAAAATATATATATACATCTATATATTTGTTTTAGTAAACTTTACCAACTTTCAAAGTTTGTACCAAGATTTTATAATTACGCTGCATGAATAGTTTGATTTCAAAGAAATCAACTTAAATGATACATCAAGCTGCTAAACCCAAAAAGTGAAAATTTTAGCATTCATGCTTATAACATTAGTTGAATGATTTATTAATACGTAATAAGAAAATATTTGATTGCGATAGTTTCCCAATAAATGGTTTGTTAGTTGATGTATTTGAATGTTCTCCAATACACAGATGACTAAATAAACCATGTTGTTCAGCATAATGTTGAATTTTGTCCAAAATCATTAATTTAGGCTATGCTAATAAACGATGGTTCAGAAATGATTAGGGAAATTTTAATGCAATTGCGCAGATCTGAAAATTAACTATGATTCCGAGAATATATATTTTTTCTCCAGTAACCATACGAGAAGAATCGATCATGAATCTATAAACACAATGGAATTGAGTGATTTTCAAAATGTTTCGTTAAGAAAAGTACTTCTTTTAACTCAAAATATTTGAAAACATAACGAACTATTATTAGACATCTTTAGGCTTCCTGTAAATAGCGAATAATAAATGTTAACGAATAAAAAAGTATGCCGGAGGAGAATATTAGAAGATGCGTACGCGTCTTGGAATTTCCAAGGAGTATGGCCCATTATTTCATATAAAAAGTTTTCTATTTCTCATTAAATTTGTAGAATTTGTTTTCTAATTACCTTATTTAATCGCAGAATTTGTAATATTCTCTGCGATTAAATAAAATGAAATTTTTTATAATAAAATTGTGGTAAAATATGCATACACTTCAGTTATTTAGATCTCAATTTTTCTAATAGTGTGTAGTAGTAGTCTTTAAAATTGCGTGAAGGTTTCATAAAATATTGAGCAAAGTAATATTTTCAAGAAGTTGCAATTTCAAATACAAAATTAATAATTTTTCATTTTTTTTTCAATTGCTTAAAAGGCGCAAAGCCAACATATTGAAAAAGTACCCAAGCCGGGACTCGAACTCGGGTCATCAGTATAGCGCACTGATGTTCTACCAACTATACCACTTGAGAACGATACGCAACCTGGAACTCTCTCAGCATAACATGTTGGTAAGTCTACAAACGCAACACAAGATGAAATATTTTCCGTGAGCCACCAACCCTGGGGCAAACACGAAACCAAAGAAAATCCAGCACCGATAATTGAATAAATCTATATTTAATAATGGACCGGGTTCGAGTCCCGGCTTGAGTACTTTTTCACTATGCTTTACGCCTTTTAAGCAATTAAAACTTGAAATATTATGAATGCAAGGCGTATGAAATTTTCTATGGAAAAATGTCCAAGTATTAAATAAAATTAATATATCATTATCATGTACTGTGTACAATTTACAGTGTTGTACAGAAGCACATTATACTCCATCTATTATTTAATTAGTTGTTTAACTTGTTTTTATCCCAGTATCGTATTAACGACTCCAGCCAATTTCATTATAAAAGGTTGTTTAAGGGAAGAGATTGAATGAAATATCACCTTGCGACATTTGTTCACGCTGTTTCTTGAATATAATAGCCTAGCAGATCCGCGCAGCGTAATATGTTCTAATCTTCGTGACCTTCACTTAAAAAAATAACAATCAGGACAAGTCTCCTCCCCTGTGGGTTCCGTACCGTTATGCTATATTACCCTTACAAAACATTCAGTTGCAACGCGTTAACTTCGCGTTAGTAACGATTATGGAAATTCGTGAGTTTGTTGCGTAATAAATCAACGTGGATTTATAAATTAATGATTTTCCTTTATTACGTCTTCATCAAACATCCCTCATCCATTGTGAACTCTTAATCATAACAATCAACAGTACAAATAGAACTTAATATATCATCTGACTACCACCATTCATTGTGAACACTTTAAATCATAAACTCTGATGAACTTATCTTGTTCATGACAATCAAACGTGTAAATATGACTTAAACAATCATGTAACCAGCACCATCCAACGAGAACTCATAAACTCTTATGAACTTACAAAAACTCAGCCAAATGTGAACCTATTGTAATGTAATTATGGTAATTATGCAAAAGCCTATGTTTCCTCCATGTCTATAAATTAGTTTAATAGAGGGCGCAACAGAGCGCATGAAAACTGTAATGATGAGCGGGAAGAGATCCCGCCAGTTCTGTGATCAGCCTTGGACGTAAGCGCAGCGAACCCACCGCTGCCTGTCATTTCATCTTTATTTTGTAAATAAATTGTGTGTTTTAACATGAAGTTTCATTAACGAAAATCACAACGTAATAATACAGTCCACTGAAAATCGCCGGATCATTTATGGTCCGAGGAGCCGCAGTGCTCATATTTAATTGAACATTGTTCGAATCAGGACTTTTGGATAGAAAAAAGAAGCGTGATACCTACTCACGTAGCTAAAAATGGCAACTACAATTTCTGGAGCTGTGGTGCTAAACAGAAAACGAGGAAACATTCAAGGACAAATAACAAGAATCGCTAATGCGTTGAAATCAAAAATGAGCGAAAAAGAACTGGAAATCAAGATGAATTCAATACAGAATTTAAAGAAAAAAAACGATGAGTTGAGAAACGAAGTGTACGCCATAATACCTGAAGATCAGTTGGAAGAATTCGAAAATTCTTTAACGGATATTGATGGGCAACTGGAATCTATAGAGGTGAGTCTTCTCGATCTAATAAAACCCTGTAGTTCTAATATTGTTCAAAATGCTACTCACGATAGAATAATATCTAGTGATTCAAATATAAAATTGCCACAAATAACTCTACCACAATTTTCAGGTCGTTATACAGAGTGGATGAATTTTAAGTCACAGTTCACCACTCTAATTGACAATAACGACCAGTTAAATGATTCACAAAAATTGTATTACCTGCAGTCAGCCTTGACAGGCCCAGTGAAACTTCTTCAGAATATCGATGATTCTTATGAGTCCTTATTCGAAGCCTTAAAGAAAAGGTTTGAAAACAAAAGATTGATTGTTAACGGACATGTAGCAGAACTGCTAAATATGAACAAAATAAAAATTGAAAACTCTAAAGAAATCCGTAATTTGGTAGACAATTTACTTAGTCATTTAAGAGCACTTAAGCAATTAGGATTAGAAAAAAATAATTTGTCTGAAGCAATTTTAATGCATTTTGTGTTGCAACGCATTGATGACGAGTCGAGAAAGGCTTTTGAAATGACTTTAAACTGTAACGAATTGCCACAATGGGATGTTTTCATTGATTTTCTACTAAAAAGAATTCAAGCGTTAGAAAATATACAGAGAAATGTCTCAGCTTCAAGGCCCAAAACGGAATTCGTTCATAAACAAAAAAGTTTCGTTTTGCAAAATGATCGAATTGTATGTCCCATGTGTAATCAATCTCATTTAATTTTCAAATGTAAAGATTACCAAGATTTATCGGTTCAGGATAGATTAAATTTTGTGCGGAAATTAATGCTTTGTTTTAATTGTTTAAATAAACATGTAGTTTCTCGTTGCCCGAAATTAAATAATAAATGCAAGTCATGTTTTTTGAATCATCATACTACATTATGTGGAGCTAATTTTTCGAAATATAAACAAAATGACAGTAATCAAATTAATCAGTCGAATAAAAGCCAAACTCAATCAGAAAAAAACGAAAGACGCGTAAATTCGGAACTTTCAACTTGTGGAGAAACTAGGTCAACTTCTTTAACGTTGAGCTGTCAGAAAAAAGGCGAAGCGTATTTTCCATCTGGTGTTTTTTATAATGGGTTATTATCGACTGCGATAGTTTATATTAAGGGAAATAATGATTATTTTTTTCCGTTCCTAGCTATTTTAGATTCAGCAAGCACAATTTCTTTAGTTACTTATTCAGCTTTAGATATTTTGGGATTGAAAAAATATAATCTAAACTCTTTAATTAGCGGCTTAAATGGATCAATCTGTAAAATTAAAAATGGAATAAAAACGGAAATATCTAATAAAAACAAAGATTTTCAGAAATCAGTGAATATGTTTGTCGTTCCCAAAATTACTGATTTAACCCCTTCAAGTCCGATCGAAATTTCTAGTCTCCATTTGCCTGAGAATATAGCATATGCGAACCCGAAATTCTTTGAACCTCATAGAGTTGACATCTTATTAGGAGTAGATATATTTTATGAATTACTATTGTCCGGCCAGATAAAATTACCGGATAGTTCCGTCATTTTACAGAATTCTTGTTTTGGATGGATTGTAGCTGGGACATTGCATGATAAAAATGAGAGAGAATTTCAGTGCCATTTATTGCAAAATGAAGAGGAATCGTCATATTTAAGGGCGTTTTGGGAATTGGAGCAGATGGGCATAAAAGATGACCCAAACAGTGTTAAAAACGAGAAAATTGTAGAACAATTTCATGAAACTGTGCATTTTGAAAATAACAGATATGAAATCAGTCTCCCTTGGACAAGAGATTGGAACCATTTAGAAAATAATTATAAAACCGCCGAAGTGCGACTCACAGGTCTTATAAAAAAAATGAAACGTGATACAAAGTTATACGAACAATATTGCAATATTTTGAATGAGTATTTAGAGATGAACATAATTGAAAGTGTACCCAATTTAGAAAACCCTTCAGATAAACCAGTTTTTTACTTACCGCACCATACAGTATTTAGAGAAGATAGTGTTTATACTAAATGTCGAATAGTTTTTGACGCAAGTTCCCATGAAGCAGGACAATTGTCTTTGAACGACTGCCTTGACGCAGGAACTAATTTAAACCCTAATATTTTTCACTTATTGATTTTTTTCAGACTAAACAAAATTGCCTTTCTAGCAGATATAGAGAAGGCTTTTCTACAAATTGCCATAAACGACAAGGACAGGGATGTTCTGAGATTCTTGTTTATAGATAAGAATCCTGTCGACAATGACGCATTTAATGTTATCGTCTACAGATTTTTACGCCTAACATTTGGCTTGAACTCAAGCCCATTTTTGCTATCTGCTACAATTAAGCATCATCTTAACAAATTTGAAACGGAATATCCGATAACGTCAGAAGTACTCCACAATTGTATTTATGTGGATGATTTGATAACCGGGACAGACACAGTCGAAGATGCGGTGAACATTTCGGAACAATCTCATAAAATAATGAAGGAAGCTAGCATGAATTTACGGAAGTGGATTTCAAATAACAAACTCTTAATGGAAATATGGGGTAATCGTGGATTTAGTACTATGCCACAACCTTTTGAGGATACTACAATACATAAAGTTTTGGGAATATCGTGGCAACCCAAGCAAGATATACTTTTGATAGATATTGATAATTTGCTCGAATTTTTGCGTAACTCAAAAAATACAAAACGTTTTGTATTACAAGTTGCAGGTAGAATATTTGACCCTCTGGGTCTAATTTCTCCGTACATAATAAGAATAAAATGTTTATTACAAGAACTATGGAGTAGAAAGTTGTCTTGGGATGAAGAATTGCCTTCCGATATTAGAGAGACGTGGGAACAGTGGAGTTCCGAACTTCCCCAGTTGAGAAATCTAAAAATTCAAAGGAACATTTTTCAGTTTCCCGATGACTCCAATTATACCCTAACGTTGCATACCTTTGCCGATGCCAGTCCAAAAGCATACGGTGCTTCCGTTTACTTAGAAATCAATTCACTAAATGAATCGTCTATAAATCTGATTACATCTAAATCCAGAGTGGCACCATTGAAAAAAGTGTCACTTCCGCGACTTGAACTTCTAGCAGCATTAGTTGCTGCACGTTTAACCTGTGAAGTGAAAAAGGTACTAGATCGCAAGGGACCATCTTCTGTGTATTTGTGGACAGATTCGCAAATTGTCTTGTACTGGATCAAAGGCTCCGCAAATAGGTGGAAATCGTTTGTGTCCAATAGAGTACGAGAAATACAAACACTCACCGACCCATCACGATGGTTTCATTGTGCAGGGTCAGAGAATCCTGCAGATTTGCTAACAAGAGGTATTAAGTGTGACCTTCTCGTTCAGAATTCAAAATGGTGGACTGGACCAGAGTTTTTGAAAGACTTAGATCTGTGTAACAACGACAAGACTTTAGTGATTCCTAACAAGGACATATATATAAACGAACTAACAAAAAACTGTGATAACCTAGAAAACAGAGACTTTACAACGTTGACACTCTCACCTGAAGTTCCTATGATGGAACATATTTTTTCTTTATCTAATAACCTTGTTAAATTAATTCGTATAATTAGTTTTATTTTTAGGTTCATATGTAATTGCTCTCACGCGCGTGAAAAGAAAAGCGGTCCATTAAGTGTGACTGAGGTAAAAGAAGCCGAAATCTTTCTAATAAGGTCAGCGCAAAGGGGTAAGTTTGGTGAAGAAATCGCTTGTCTTGAAAAGGGTAAGCCTATTAAAGGTAAGAGCAGACTTTCATCGCTAAATGTATTTTTGGATGATGATGGTTTAATTAGAGTAGGTGGACGTTTATGCCAAGCAGATATACCGTTTAACGCCAAATTTCCAATAATTTTGCCTGAAAGGCATAAATTAACCGATATTGTATTGAAATATTTTCACTTAAAATATTTGCACTTGGGTCCACAAGCCTTGCTTTTCCAGGTTAGGCAAAAATTCTGGCCACTGAATGGCAGAAATAACTGCCGTAGAATTGTTCATAAATGTATCACTTGTTTCAAAAACAAACCTGTAATTAATTCACAATTAATGGCCGACCTGCCAAGGGAACGTATAACTCCAAATTTTGCCTTTGCCGTAACAGGCATAGATTACTGTGGCCCATTTTTTGTAAAATTTAAACACCAAAGAAAGGGTGTATTAAACAAGGTATATGTTGTGGTATATGTATGTTTATGTACGAAGGCAATACACCTGGACTTTGTATCAGATTTGACAACTCAGGCCTTTATAGCTAGTTTAAAACGTTTCTTTGGCAGAAGAGGCAAATGTTCGAAAATTATGTCTGACAATGCAAAAACATTCATTGGAGCGGACATTGAATTGAAAAAATTAAAAAAATTGATTAGCTCTCCAGATGAGGAATTGTATAATTTTTTAACCCATGAAGGAATCGAGTGGGAGTTTATTCCCCCCAAATCCCCAAACTTTGGCGGAATATGGGAAGCGGGTGTAAAATCCTTCAAGTTTCATTTGAAACGGGTAATAGGGAATCAAAATTTAACTTTAGAGGAATTCTTGACGATACTAGCCGAAATTGAAGGTTTTTTAAACTCGCGGCCACTCACCCCGTTATCCTCAGAATTTGAAAATTTCGAGACTTTAACCCCTTCTCATTTTCTGATTGGAAGAGCTATCACTTCGATCGCAGAACCACGATTAGATAATATCAATGAGAACAGACTAGGTAAATGGCAGAAAATACAAAAATTTAGTCAGAGAATTTGGAAACTCTGGAAACGAGATTATTTGAATAATCTCCAAGAGAGGAATAAATGGAAATTCAAAAAAGATGATGTACAGAAAGGAACTTTGGTACTGTTGAAGCAGGAAAATTTACCTTCTACCAAATGGTTGGTTGGTAGAATAATTGAGGTTTTTAAAGGAAGAGATAACATAATCAGAATTATAAATTTACGTCTGCCAGACGGACGAATTTTGAAGCGAAATGTCAGAGACGTATGCATTTTACCAGTTGAGTAACAAATTTCCTTTCTTCCTTTAAGTATAACTGTACGGTACAATAATTCAGTATTTAATCTAGTGTGATAGTGCATTTAATGTTGTATTTATTTTGTGTGTAACTTTATAATTTTCCTTTGTGTGATAATTTTTGCAAATTTATATATTGACTTTATATTGAAAGTTTGATTTCAATCGCCGGGGGAATGTTTCCTCCATGTCTATAAATTAGTTTAATAGAGGGCGCAACAGAGCGCATGAAAACTGTAATGATGAGCGGGAAGAGATCCCGCCAGTTCTGTGATCAGCCTTGGACGTAAGCGCAGCGAACCCACCGCTGCCTGTCATTTCATCTTTATTTTGTAAATAAATTGTGTGTTTTAACATGAAGTTTCATTAACGAAAATCACAACGTAATAATACAGTCCACTGAAAATCGCCGGATCAACCAGCACCATCCAACGAGAACTCATAAACTCTTATGAACTTACAAAAACTCAGCCAAATGTGAACCTATTGTAATGTAATTATGGTAATTATGCAAAAGCCTAATGGTCTCATTTGTAATTTGTATTTTTTTTAATAAACTTGCCGAGCAGGGCTTGTAGAGCTTAAGCCATATAGTAGGCCTCCCTGTTTGGTTGAATTGAATTTTAAGTGCTATAAGACTTCCCTTTGTGCCAAATTTCAAGTTTCTAGGTCAATCGGAAATACCCTATAGGCTTTACTCTCAAAACTTATAGGGGAATTTTGGTTGACATAGAACCTTAAAAGGACTTATAGCACATCTAAAGGCAAATATTCGAAAATCATTAATATATAACTTTAATTAATATATTATTTTATACGATACGTATTCCTGATTATGGAATTTCATGGTTTTGTCACGTAATAAATTGATATACATTTATAAATTAATGATTTAAGATTATTCCTATGACATTTGCTATAAGAGGTAAAGAAAACAAATGTGAAAATCAATAATTTATAACTCTATGTCAATTTATTACATGTCTTATTCTATAATCGGGATTTACAAAATGAGACTATAAAGGTTCCGTGTATAGGTACGGAACTCTAATGATAAAGAATGACTTTTGAACTAGTCCTTGTCTATTTTACAGGTACTATGCTTAAAGTAAATTCTATATTTTTGCTAACTGTTCAAATGATTAAAAATATCTTGTAGCCATTTAAAATATAGATTTTTGTGTATACTACAGATGAGATATTCTAAAAGCAATTATATGATATTCTAATAAGGTCTCATGTAAGTTAAGTTTAACCAAGGAATTGGAATCGCTTTCATCTGTTACCTTCTTTAATAGAAAAATGAGTTATAATAACCCATTATAACATTTCAGGGTTAAACAGTTTTTGTGTCGAGAGTTCATTCAGGTCTAAATGGTTATGAAGTAAAATAACTAACATGTTTTGCTAACAGTTCAAATGATTAAAAACATCTTGTAGATATTTCTAATATATTTTTCTGTGTATCTACAGATCAAATGGTCTAAAAGCAATTGTCGTATATTAATAAGGTGTCAAGTAAGTGAAGTTTAACTAAGGAATTAGAATCGCTTTCATCTGTTATCTTCTTCAATAGAAAATATACATTAGAACCGAAAAGATACCATTATACGGTATTTTCGTAGCTCCATCACAGAGCTTAAAAGATTAAAGAAAGTGTTTTTGTTCTTGTTAAAGATACATATAAAATACTTGTTATTCTTGACAGCTAAATTTGAATCTTATAAGTTATTTTTTTAGCGTTAAGAAAACTACTTCACTCACGCGAAAGCACCTTCTTTCTAATCCTAATCCTATGGCCGAATATTTCTTTTGCATCGAATAGCTGTGGTCGATATCTACAAAGGCGGTTTTTCTCCCGATTTTTTTACTATTTTTTTTATTAGGATACTTTCACTGTCGTAACCTGTTTCGAAACGGAAACTATTATTCATAATTTTAGCGATAGAGTCGATAACGTCTCAATATTGTTACCAGCGGATGCTGATACTCTCATAATCGTAACGTATGTTCGTTATACTGCAGGTAAACAATTGTTAAATAACTCTAGCTTTGTCCATTCAAGAAGTTTTTCAGGAAAGAGGGAATACCCTATGTATATGTTTCTGCAAATGTTTATAAGAACTTACATGTATAGATAACGAAAGAGAGAAAGATGCGCATCTATGTGTATATATGTCTTGCGTTAACAGTAGGAGGCGTAGTAAGAGAATTTGTTTAGCGCCTCAACAGAATCATTGTTTTATAAAATAACTAGCTAACCCACCCGGCGTTGCCCGTGCCCGAAATATTAATAATCTGTTCTATACGAATATGACTGAATTCTGTAAGGCTATCGAAATCAAGTCGAATGAGGCAAACCCCGTCGTAATCGGGCTCATAAAACCCAAAATCGGTCGGAACCCAAGATCGGTCCCCTGGTGGTCAAAATTGCAACTAAAATATTTAAGGCTGTAGATATCAAGTAGAATGAGCCAAACCCCGTCGTAATCGGGCCCATAGAACCAGATATACTCCTATAGTTGCACCTTTCAGTGCCAGGGGCCGCAGTCTGTTCAGGAAGAGGCTTTTTCAGAACATTCGACCGAACCAAATTTCCTAGTAGAATTGAAATTTAACCACGGGTGAACATTCCAAAATAGCGAAAATCGCGAAAATGGGTTATGTAAACGATCGGTTTCTAAAGAGTTAATGTAGATATTTTTTAAAACCCAACCATGCGTTTTTAAGAAAATGGACGTATCTATGATCTGGTGTCTACTGTTTGTCCGTACTCGCATTTCCTGAGTCGATGCTGATTTTTAAACCTGGATCGAAAAACGAAAATCGCGTGAGTGACTTTTGGAAAGCATTTTTTTTCGGAGGGTTAAAATTAAATTTTTTCAAAACGGATACCATATTTTAAAAAAAGAAAGGGATATAATTTAGTTTTTCGTATCATGTTTATAAATGTCAATTCCGATTTTTAAAGATAGGAGAAATAGTTAAAACAGCAAAAATGACTTACGGTAAAAAACATTTTCGAAAGGGTTAACGTAGCATTTTTTTTAACTAAAGGTTTCTGCCTAAGCCCGATAGAACATAGTTGTCTTTAGGTGTGTTTGTTTTTTGTTTGGTTATTTTAGAGAGCCGATGCCAGATTTTATATATCGCAGAAAATTGGAATTTGCAAAAGAGAGTCCTGCGCACGAATTTTTTTCATGAGTTAATATTCATATCTTTCAAAAACAAATACAGATGTCAAAAAAAAGAATAATTGTTGATATTGTCTGGTATTTTTAGTTTTTCGTTTCTTTCTCTGAATCGTCGCACAGTATAAGATTTTGCGAATCTAGCGGGTCAAAATTCAATTTATGAAAATTGTTGATATTAATTAAATAAAATTGCACTTACTATAGATAAAATGGTTCTGTATTATGGAAATATATATATTTACTCGTTACATTGTACATTTTACGTTATTATTATTACATTATCATAATCATAATTGAAAGAGTTTTCGTAATTTTCATTTATTGACTTTTACGCAGTGTTACTTTATTCGGTGCAGATTAAAAAATATATACAATACCTACCATTTACAACAAAAAGAGTTTTTTTTTTTCGTAATTAGCAATTAAGTTATTAGATACTGCCATCGCTGTCAGTGTCATAATTAATGTTTTCAGCACTGCTTTTTTTTACATCCTATCCTAAACCTAATAATATTATAAATCTGATTGTGCGCAAATGTTAGGCTGAAGCCAGCGTCAAAATGGAGCCTTTAATGATCCTGTATTTTTGCATACAGATTGATTATAACCCACATTTGAACATAGGCTGGTTTTTGTTTATTTTGTTCAAATATTTTTCTTAATAATTCAAAATTTCGTTTTTTCATAGAGAGTAAATGGACATTTTTTTCGTATAATATTTTAACATGGTTAAATTTACTTTACCGTTGCTAATACTTTATCGTTGCCAAAACTAATTCAAATTCCGGAATAATAATTTTTAGTCAACAATTTAGTTTCAATTGAAAAATGTTCAAGTGAAAAATAAAAATGAAATAAAAAATTTAAAGAATTAAAAAGAAGATTAAATAATATTATTAGAAATAAAACGTACTTTTTTTTAGTTTTTGATAATAATACAAGGTTTCAATATGAGTAACCATAGGAAACAGGCGAATATGACACCATACATAAAAAATAAAGCTGATATCTTTGATTGGTGAAATAAAATGATCTTGGGTTTTTTTTCTTCACTTTTTTCTTTTGTGTGGTAATAATTCTTGGCGTTTTACCGTCTGCGCAGGGCTAATATAACTATACCGTATTTTTTATTTAAATTTTAAAAAAGTAAAAAGAAGTTTCAAAAGAAAATGGTCAGCAAATGTCAATAATATGCTCCGCAAAATTATCCATATCGAAAATGATGCCATGGATAGCGAGAAATATTTATTTTCATTCTTAAAACTAAAAGAAATAACTCGATTACCTAAATTAAAAAATGACGAATGTTAATAGTTCCATTTTTGATGATAAAAACTAAAGATTTAATATTATTTCGTTAAAGCGACATAATTTCCCCTATGCCAGTACTGAAATTAATTGCCTGGAAAAGAAAATTAACAAGAATTATGTCATTAAAAAGGGATTTCTCTGCGGGAAAAAGAGGTGTCATATTTGAAATAAAACGGGAATTTCCCAATGTGTTTTAAAATGAGTGTGAATCAATTCCTTACATTAATAATACAAGGATCATTAAGTATAGAAAGTAGATGAGTTTCACGCCATATTTATAACGAAAAATTTAAATGTTTTTTTATCTATACTGATTATTAAGCATGAATATCCGTTATATACAGATGAGAATTTTCTGCTAAAAATCTCATCATAATTTTAAGAAAAGGAAAATGAACACGAATCTATGTTTGTATTTCGCAACTACTCCTCACTGTAAAAAATTGCTGCTGTAAAATTACTGCAGCAGAGATTCCAGGCAATGTCCATAAGAAAACCGGTTTTGTGACTAGATAAACGGTTTTTGCCGTAAAAACATGAAATTTACTGAAATGGACCGTTTACCTTGAAAAGGGGGCATTTCCCGTAAAATTACGGCAGCAATTCACGGAGAATGCCTGTGAATTTACAATTTTCATTTACAGTGCCAGAATATCGAACGCAACGTGATTTACTTTATACCGGTTATCATTGATCCGAGGATGTTACACAAACTGTCAGAATTTAAAAAATTAAATTAGATGCCAAGATTTTTTTTTCTTTTTTGTTAATTTTAACGAAGTTTCTCTAAAAACAGAAAGTAAATTACTCCATATTTGTGTATAAAAAAAGGAGAAATAAAATAGATCTGTATATTTTTACACCATTTTCTCATTAAAACGGAAAAACAGAATTGATTTTCACTTTGAATACATGGTGAAAACAAAATCTTGATTTCAGTAAATTATCCGAAAAATAAAAACATATTTTCACATATTCAAACTTCATGAATCAATTTATTCTGGAGAACAAAAATTGCCTGTCAACATACTGTCATTTAGAAAATAAGATTTGTTTCAGCTATACATTAAACCAAGGAGGCAGAACTGAATTTAAAGAAAAAGCATGTACTATTTCCAATTAATGTTTTTTTGAAGGGTGGCTGTTAAAATGTTTCACAAAGGCGTTAAAAGTAAAATTGTTTATCAGGTAAAATTGACATTTGTTTTTACCCAATTCGTCTATTTCCACGATTTTATTTGGCCCTCCTTTTTGCATTGGTTGCAATTTCATTTTCACGATTATTTGCCACAAAATTTCACTTTTTAAAGACAGTTATGTCAAGGTCCCTATAACAAAAAAATACCGTATTGTCGCCTATGAAATGTGATAAATAGTTAGTTAATTTTAACGTTTTTAATTATCGGGAGTGAAATATTTTCTTAATTAATGTATTTATTCTTCTTTTAATGTTGCGTGAACGAAGTCACGGGTAACAGCTAGTAATATTATAAATCTGATTGTGTGCAAATGTTAGGCTGAAGCCAGCGTCAAAATGAAGCATTTAATTATCCTGTATCTTTGCATATAAGTTGATTATAACTCTCAAATGAATATAGGCTGTTTTTCGTTTATTTTATTTCAATATTTTTCTTAAAACTTATAAATTTTCATTATTTTCATACAGAATAAATGGACATTTTTTCGTATATTTTACAATGGTTGGTTGGTTTGTTGGTTTGGCCCAAAGGGCCCGGTTTTGCAGCTTTTTTTAAAATGGTTAAATTTATTTTACCGTTGCTAATACTTTATCATTGCCAATATAAAATAAAACCTCTGAGTAATAATTTTTAATCAACAATTTATTTACAAGTGAAAATTTTCCACGTGAAAAATGAAAAGGAAATGAATTATTTAAGAATTAAACAGAATATGAAATGATGTCATATTAGAAATAAAACGTGCGTTTTCAAATATTTGATAATAATACAAAGTGCATAAATACGAGTAAGTATGGAAAGCAAGCGAATATGATGTCATATATAGAAAAATAAAACAGATTTGTTTTGATGTTGAAATAAAATGATCTTCGGTTATCAAATTATTTGTGATTAATTTCTCTTTTTTTCTTTTTCTTTTTCTTTTTCTTTTTCGCATGAAAGGAATTATTTTAAATTTACGTAATATATGTATTTTAAATGTATGTGTTGTAAATTAAAGTTCTGTGTTTTAAATGAAATGAGTGAAAGATTTATATTTTTAATGAATTCAATACGAATGATGGCATAGGTTGGCGATTTATTGTCTGCACACGGCTAACATAAAGATACCATATTTTTAATTTAAATTATAAAAAGTAAAAAAAAAAAAAATGGATGGAAAATGTCAATGATTTGCATCGCAAAATTATCCGTATCGAAAATCAGAAAATCTTAATAAAAATAACTATATTTTTTAAAAGAAAGTTGCTTTTCTCATAAAAGCTAAAGATTTAATATGATTGAGTCGAAGTAACAACATTTTTCGTCTATCATTTTCCCACAATCGAAAACACATTTGTAAATCGTCGTTTCGAACCGGAATTTAATTTTACATTTCTTTTAGTTTTAAAATAGGAAAAACTTTGTTGTCTTTCTTAAATATAGCTTTTTTTAAAGTTGTTTCATAATAGATTTTTGTAAAGTCTTGCAGGATAAGAAAAATTGCATGGATTTTAAAGCAATGTTTAAGTAAACTTACAATATTTTTTAAACTTAAAAAACAACAATGTTATCGAAAAGAAAATCGATTTTACCAACAAATTCGCGTAATGCAAAAGCAAAGAAGAAATAAAAATGTAACGAATCTTTTCTTCCAGACGAATTGTGTAAACTTGAACAAGCCGATCGTGCCAATTCATAACATTATAAACTGAAATCGCGTTCTATACAGTAGATTTTTTTTTACATATAGGTAGAACATTTGTGAGAATAGGAAGGTTTAGGGGTCTGTAATTAGGTCCATAGTCAATTTGATTTTTTTTTATCAAGTGAAATTTGGCGCAAAATTAAATACATTGTTGTAACCAGATTTGTTTTTTGCGTGGTAAACACTTAATGATATTTTAGATGATCATTTCCACGCTCACCTTTGATGCCAACTATGACTGTAAAACATATTAAAAATATTAGCCGATAATTTTCTAATTTTCTTATTGCTTCATGATGTAAATAGGTTTCCTGGTTCATACTTTAAACCTGAATCGGTCATGCCATTGTCGTTCAATTTTTATTCCTAATCCTAACCCTAATAGAATCCTATCCTAATCCTGATAATAACTTTAAAGAATATTCTTTGACACGAATATGTAAATGAAATCAATATCCATAAATGGAATGAATGGAAAATAGAATAAATAGAAATGGCAAAATAAAATAACAAGAAAGTACATTTATTCGACACCTAACCCTAGAGAAAGCGTAAAAAATTTCAAGCGCATGACATAAATCAAAATAATCCTATATATACTAACAAAAATATGTAAATTTAGATTTGCTTATAGTGTTCTTGACGCGATAGAGAAAATATCGAGGTTAAATTGGGCAGAATTTAAAGTACTTTCTAGCAACCTTTATTTACATTTTAGAATCGCATCAGATTGTTATATCTTTGTGAAATATCTATCAATTTATAAAATCCACAAGCAGTTTGTTCACTATTTACACCACTTAGCGTGAAGCACTTAATTTAATATATACATAAACAAGATAATGTAGTAAGAAATATATAACATATGTCTATGCAAATAAACAATATAATAATGCCCATTTAGTAATGCACATATATACAAATTGTACACCAAATACCACCTAAAATGCACTGTTGTATAGAAGAATTCTGCCAGTGTTGTTTTTCGTTTTACGAAGAGGAATTCCTCGATTTTCACGATTTTACTGGGTCCTCCTTTTTTTCATTAGTTGCAGTTTCATTTTCGCAATTGTATATACTATTTGGCATGAAATTTCGCTTTTTTAAGACTGGGTTATGTCAAGGCCCCTATAGCAAAGAAATACCATATAGTCTCCTATATAATGTGATAAAGCTTTGGTTAATTATATATGTTGTTAATTATCAAGTGAAATGTTTTACTAAGTTAATGCATTTATTCTTTTTTTAATGTTACGTGAACGAAGTCACGGGTAACAGCTAGTCCTATCTATAACCAATATGTTAAAGGAATTTCATAAGTCTTATCTGTGCATGTACTGTCGATAAGCCCGAAGAAAATGTGTGAGCATTACTCTTGTATGTTCGAATCAATTTCAAATTATTCATAACCTTGGAAGTTGCGTTACAGATATATCATTTTTGGGTTGCTTTATTTAAAGATAGAATATTCCACACTGGGCCATCTTTCATTGTTTCTTTAAATCTGTGCTCTATTTCATTAAGTTTGATCATCTAATTCTACTATAGTTGGCACAAGAGCAGTAATTTGATTTCTGACATCTTCAAATTTTTCCGTTATTGACTGATCGGTTTCCTTGGTGAACTTAAATTTTATGGGTCTACAATAAGAAGTAGATAAAAGATGTGCATTTTGCCGTAATGTAAAGTTTTGATTTTCTTTATTTACAACCATACAGTTTTAAAGGAATCACAGAGGGGATTAGAATATTTGCATCTTCAAAGTTGTTTTCATTTGTTTTTTGCTTGTATCTACTTTGTCCACTGTTACCATCGACCCCCCCCCCCCCCATTTAAAAATCATTGTTATATTTTTTAACACAGACCCTTTTTCTTTAGTTAAAATATTTAATATCTCTTTTTGTATAATACTAAGTCTTTTTAACGTTAAATCTGCAATAGATTGTAACTTAACTTCTGTAAATGATTAAGGAAATATGCAGTTTTCTTGGGATGGATAGCACATTTTTTTTGCATCTTTTACCTACTCATATTATGGATAAATGTTCAAAACTTTTTGTAACGCAGAGTTTCTCGTAATCCCGTGTTTTCGGAAACTTAATTTCAGTGGTTATTAAAACCAACGCTTCTTCAAGAGAATATTTAAATATCGGATACCTGGCTTTTTGAATGATTTTTTTAAAATTTAGTTGCTTTTTTAAGACTTACAGATACTTGCTTTAACATACCCGCAGCATACTTTTGTCCAAATTGTTTTAACTTTAAACACGTGGCATGAACTAACTGTAAATGAACTAACTATATACCTAAATAGTGGCGTTAGTTCATTTAGTGAGTGTTCTGAGAAGAATGGTTAAACCTCCCCCCCGCCCCCCGATTTCGGTCAAAATTTTTTCTTTGGACGTCCAACTTTTTTTCGCATAGTCATTATTACTTCTGCCTGGTATAGAGATTACTTATTGTTATATTCGAATCTAGCCATCTGTTATTTTTCTTTAAAAAACGTTCTTTATGCGATGGCAATTTCTCTATCTTCGATTAATGTTAATCATAAACGAATGAATCAGCCGCTTAATCTGGTCTAACATAACATATGAGCAATGTTGAAGTTTATATTTGTGTAATACATTGTCTATCAAGATATTTTTAGAACTCACTAGGAATGTTTTATGTCCAGTAACATCATTTATAAAAATCTCATAGAATTCTCTTCTTCTCATAAAAATTATACTACTAAATATCTCATAGAATTCGAATTCTCTACACAACTTCAGTACCTGTAAAAAATTACTTATATTCAAAAGTTGCAAATAGTTGCAGCTGAAATTGATTTATTTTATATTTATATGCATATATAATTACAAAAAAAAAACTACCTTACAATGTACCAGAGTGTACAAAATTTTTGGCAGCTTTTTTAATTTATCATATGCTATTAAATTTTCAAATAATTTACATATGAACTTACAAGTTTATTTTTAAGAAATAACATAGTTAAATAACTACCGTAATTGTAAAATACAAAGTAAATACTTTGTTGTAACGATTCCATACTATCATAAAGCAATATTTACAAAATAAGTATATTTTTAGCCATAAATATCATTTGCAATTATATCTACAACAAATGTGGTTTTGAGCCGACTTTTGATGGTGTTGTTGAGGAGTTAAACTGCTTTCACTTTATCTCTTTTCTCTTCAATGTGTTAGCTGTAATTTAAAATGTCCAAAATTGAAATTACTTAAAATCGATTTTCTGAATTTTTTCCAGCTAGATTTGCGAAATCTTACACTGTGCGTCGATGCAAATTTTTCAAAATTGCCAAAATTGCAAAAATCGCAAAACGGCATATAGAGAATATACTTTTTCGAAGGGTTAACTTTCGTATTTTTAAAAACCAATAGTGGCTTTGAAAAGGACAAACTTAGATCTTTAATTTGGTGACCTTTGTTTTTCCGTATCTGTTGTATTCCGGTGGATACAAGGTACGGAGAACAGGAAAAAATAAAAAACATGAATTCAATGCTTTTTAATTATTATTTTTTTTTTTTTTTGAAAGGATTAAATGTAAAATTTCTTCAAACCAACCAGATCGTTCAAGATGTAAAAATATGTTCTTTTAGAATATGTAGACGGTTTTTCAGTATTTTTAGCCGTTCACCCTTGGCGAATTTAGAAAAACTTAAAAAAAAAACGGGATGACCTGTTTTTTTTCTTTCTTCTATTCCCAAAGATACGAATATTGGTTTCTAAGCATGCGCGAGCTAGCTTTCGAAGAATGACTTTTTTATTTGTGATCTGTTATCAGTTTTTAATTAATAACTACTTTAATTTTCAAAATTTAAACATTCTGAGGCTCAGGTACACCAGGAGAAGGTTTGGACTACCTAAATCTAAAATTTCAGGCTTCTAGGTGGGCTAGATTTTGCTAGCCATCGCCAACACACACACACAGAGCAAAACTTTATTTTAGTAGTATAGATAACGGTTGTTATTTAACCGTATATCTTTCTTTATCATTTTATGCGTACTCTGAATTTGGGAAACATTTGTGCTCAGTTATACCCATGGATAGATAAAATGATCATCAATAATATTCAGAGTCATTGCAAACTTTTACCAAATGTTATAGTTAATACTTAGATTTCGTTATATTTATTTAATATGATATCTAGACAAGATATAAGCATAAACCCGACAGCACGAAATGAATAGTTTTTTAAATCTTTCAAATTATTCAAATTCATGTTATATCAACATTGGAGATTTTTCAATCCTTTAAATAAATTCTAATAGGATAAGTGTTATTTATTATTTGAGAAAAGATAGAAAGTAATTAGTATGCAAGCAAATTGTTTCATTTGATAATATTAATGTGTGTTCAATAAACATTTTGTAGTTCCAAAGTCTTGTTCTTTATCATATTGTTATAGGGAATTTCATTAGCAAAAATTACACCTTGTCTCATATTCGAAAAGCACTAATTAAATTATTTGAGGAAAAATAGTCACGCAGTGCGTTAATTTATTTAAAAATATTTTAGTATTTACTATTATTATTATTATTATGATTATTTTATTTTATTTGTTGATTTTTTTTTTCTAATTGCAAAAATTCCCCTTAAAAATTTGTTCATTTGGAACTTTACTCAAGTCAGAATTAGACAACATAATTAAATCAATTACAATTAACCGGTGTTATCCTGTTGAAATTGTTGATTCAATTCATAATAAACTAATTAAACGTACACATTCCAACGTTAACAATGTTCGCAAAGAAAATTTAATTATACTCCCATATTTTCCGAAAATAAGCCACGCTCTGCGATTGCTAACCACTGCTAGTCTAGCAAACACAGATTTAATTTTTCAGAAGGTACAATAATTCGGAAATGCTCATCGATTTACGACCTTGACTTTTGGGAAGCTTATCGTACATGGAAGAATTCGGGCAACTTAGTTAATGATATGTCCAGTACACCAAATTTTTGAAATGTCAGGCTGCGTTTCATTTAATGCATTCTCTTCGATTTACCCCTTCCCCCTTTTCTCTCCTCCGTACTTAAAGTCGTCCAGTTTGGCCGAGCGCTCCTATTGGTCTCCTACGTCACATGTGAATCTTGACTCCGCTGTTGTTTTTTAAAAACTCATAGGCATTCTATCTTGGTCACGTGTGGATACGCAAGCATAACTACATGGCTTAAACTTTTGGATAAGTTTTTAATCTTTTTAATTTAGTCCTGATGATGGAGCTTTTGGGGCTCCGAAACAGCTAATTGCCATTTTATAGATCTTTATTTGTGCTATTTCACGTTGAACATTTATTTTAATAAAGAAGTTGGTCTTCAGGTCCAATTATAATAAAGAAATTGTTTTATGTTAAAAATATTCAATAAAGAAAAAAATTTTAAATTCTTATTTTTTTTCATTTTATTAACAAATAATTTGCATTACAAGTGCCTTATCAGAATAAACCTGAAAACCAAATTTGAAGCATATCGAATAATTCTGCAGGAAAAACCCATTTATCTAAATAAGGAGAGGGATTAGCCTCCGTTACCCCCCCTCTTTTATACTTAACCAATCAACACCCAATACTAATCAGGGAAGCGTCTTATCAGAATGAACCTATATAGAAAATTTGAAGCAAATCGGATATTTCTATCAACAGTTATCGTGTTACGTACATACAGAACCTGCGGGCACATTAGTTCTGAAGCTTTGACAGCTTGTGATCTAAAAAGTATTTCATAATTGTATGTAGTTAAAAAAATCTATCCGACTGTGACATTTAAAGCTATATTAAAAACATGGGGTGCTCAATGGTGTTGTAGGCTGTATGTGGTAGATTATCTCTAAAGGTCCCGTAGGCACTTCCTAGGATGTTTTTTGTACTGAGATCCTTTTATATTGGATAAAATGTTACCTTTCATTTAATCGAATAATAAAAAATTAAGACCTTTATCAATATTAAAAGCTTAGAAGTCGAAGTTTAGGGTGTTTGATTGTCAATTTATACTGTTGACAGCAATTGTTATGAAGCGCCTAGCAAGTAATAAGGATCTTGTTATTTAGGTCGTTGAATTTAAAGTAGAACGTTCTTTTAGAATAACATTTATAACAAATTGTAAATAGTATGTTTAGAAATGACAATCTTTTATTTATTCATTTATTTATTTTTACCGTTCTTGCATAATTTGTTAAATTGTGAAACTTTTGCTGCTTCACCTTAAAATGTTCACCGTTGTTATTTCGTTTAGCTAATAACAGTACTTCAATGTAATGATATTTCAATGTCAAAATCGATGTCATAGGATTGTAATCAAGCAATAAAACTTCATTTACTTAAATAACATATCAAGGAGGAATAAAAACGAAGGATAAACATGAAATAAAATTGTGCATACAAAATCAATTTCAGTTTAATTATCATCTTTAGTTAGAATTTATATTGCATAAATAACAGATTTTTTTTTTTCTATCGATAAAAATAAAACATTTTCGAATTTTATAAATCTATTGCTTAGTCATATATTTTAAATTATGCATTTTATTCCTTTCATGCGCTGGTTTTGTATCCAAAACTCTTTAAACTTCTTTTTTTATTTCATATTGAGTTAATATTTCCCATAAATAAAGTTATATTTACTCTAGGTTGCTTCAGTAACCATAAAGCACGTATCTCATTATTACAAGTAAATTTTGTGTACTCAGATGTTTCATGTTTGTTAAATAAAATATGTTGCTATGAAATATGCCCAACTGTAATTTTACATAAAACCTAGTGTAAATATATATATATATATATATATATATTTCAGTTTTTTAAAAATTATTTAAATAAAATTTTGTATAAAATTAAAAATCATGGTATTGCATGCATTACAAAATAAAACACATTAACATTGAATTAATTTGAAATTAATTATTAAAATTGAATATAAATAACACTAAAACTTTAATATTTTTATTAAATTACACAGTTATTAAATGAATCATTTTATTCTCCTGAAATACCGCTTCTCTAAACAAATTAATCTAGTTGCAAGGTAAGTGTTAAAAGAATGTAAACTTTCTTCATGAATGTGGATGTTTTGGCTTCGTAAACTAAATCTTCTAAATTTCAAACATCTTAAACTACTGATATTAATTTGCAGTAAATTGTAGGTAACTATTAATATATACGAGTTTTTCAAATTACAAACGAAAACAAGCAGATTTTTGCAGCCTTAACGTCATCGATTGAACTTTAAAAGAATAGGAATAATAATTTATAATGCCTTAATACGTCAACCCTTCTCAAATACAAACAACAGGATTTATAAAGATGCAAATGGTAAATTTCGTCATACGAGTATTGATGACTTTATTATTCAATAAATAATGACATCACATAGAAACCATTTGCATTAGAATTCAGATTAACACAGTATTAAAATATTGATCAAGCTTGTGCGATATAATAAGAGCAAAAAAGTTAGACGGCTGTCTTCATGTCCTGATTCTTATGGTGTTATTCAAAAGTTTTATACCTTATCAATTGTTAATATTAACAATAACCCTACTATTATAAAAACCAATATTGTGGATGAACTTGTGTACGATTTTGTAAGGAGAGTATAACAATGTTCAAATATTTGTAGAAAATGTTACGCAAAAATCGAAATGTATTTGATCACTCGAATATAAAATGACCACCAGTCCTATTAAATTCCACTTTTCGCCTTCAGAGATCAACGTCGCTACTGCTTGCTATCTTATAAGGTTCATTTCACGTTAAATACTTCTGTAAATTTGAGAATTCGAATGTACGATTTTGGAATACATTTTGTTTAATGTATAAAGTAATGAAATGATATTTTTATCACATTGTGAAGCAAATATCTAACATTCATAAGAGACCTGTAAATGCATCAGAGTGTTTTAGCGTATCAGGATGAATGCAATACGGACACATAAATTGACATTGGTATAGTAATGATATTATATGATAGGCCAAATATTTTTTAACTATCAGAAATTAAAATTTTTATTAGTTTGATAGATCTTTTAAAAAATGGTCAACATTATATAAAAAACCCGATTTCTTCCTCAGACTTCTAACAACGCTGTCATTTACTGTTCATCTCTTACAATATATAAAAAATACTAATGAAAAATTGCAAAATTGAAGAATGCGCCGTAATGCAATCCAATATTATCAGCAATCTATAACGCGAAGAAGATTATTTCTGCAATCCATGAGAAAAAAAAACTACTAAAGTAAATTAGACTTTATTTTGGTCTTTAATGAGAGATTTTAGTATATAAATGGACATATTGTGCTTTTATTAGCTTAATGATTATGAATTAGCGATGTTATTTAAACAAAAATTGCTTTCCGCATATTGTTATGCTTGAAACTGGCTTTAGATGCATACTCAAAAAGCACGCGTCTATGACCAAGACTTGTTTTAGATCTATTGCACAAGCGCCCTAAGACGATCAAGTGTGTTGTTTGGGGATGATAATATTGGTGAGCTGCAGTAATAATATCTTTGAAATTTTGAAGTAATAGTGTCCTATGAAAATCAAAGGAGATGGAAGATTTACATGTAGAACTGTTTCGTGTTCCATTTATAAATATATGTCGCGAAATCCGTCTCTAATATTCTGAATGAATGGAAGCTTTATAGGATTTGATCGTTGGTCTTTTTTACAGATTAGTAGCGTTGAAGGATTATAAAAATACTAGCTGTTACCCGTGACTTCGTTCACGTAACATTAAAAAAAGAATAAATGCATTAACTTAGTAAAACATTTCACTTGATAATTAACAACATATATAATTAACCAAAGCTTTATCACATTTTATAGGAGACCATACGGTATTTCTTTGCTATACTGGCCTTGACATAACCCAGTCTTAAAAAAGTGAAATTTCATGCCAAATAATATATACAATCGCGAAAATGAAACTGCAACTAATGCAAAAAAGAGGACCAAGTAAAATCGTGAAAATCGACGAATCGCTCTTCGTAAATCGAAAACCAACACTGGCAGAATTCTTCTATACAACAGTGCATTTTAGGTGGTATTTGGTGTACAATTTGTATATGTGTGCATTGCTAAATGGGCATTATTATATTGTTTATTTGCATAGACATATGTTATATATTTCTTACTACATTATCTTGTTTAGGTATATATTAAATTAAGTGCTTCACGCTAAGTGGTGTAAATAGTGAACAAACTGCTTGTGGATTTTATAAATTGATAGATATTTCACAAAGATGTAACAATCTGATGCGATTCTAAAATGTAAATAAAGGTTGCTAGAAAGTACTTTAAATTCTGCCCAATTTAACCTCGATATTTTCTCTATCGCGTCAAGAACACTATAAGCAAATAAATACCGACGACACAAATCTGATAATCTAAATTTACATATTTTTGTTAGTATATATAGGATTATTTTGATTTATTTCATGCGCTTGAAATTTTTTACGCTTTCTCTAGGGTTAGGTGTCGAATAAATGTACTTTCTTGTTATTTTATTTTGCCATTTCTATTTATTCTATTTTCCATTCATTACATTTATGGATATTGATTTCATTTACATATTCGTGTCAAAGAATATTCTTTAAAGTTATTATCAGGATTAGGATAGGAGACGATTAGGGGTAGGATTAGGAATAAAAATTGAACGACAATGGCATGACCAATTCAGGTTTAAAGTATGAACCAGGAAGTCTATTTACATCATGAAGCAATAAGAAAATTAGAAAATTATCGGCTAATATTTTTTAATATGTTTTACAATCATAGTTGGCATCAAAGGTGAGCGGGAAAATGATCATCTAAAATACCATTAAGTGTTTACCCCGCAAAAAACAAATCTGGTTACAACAATGTATTTAATTTTGCGCCAAATTTCACTTGATAAAAAAAAAATCAAATTGACTATGGATCTAATTACAGACCCCTAACCTTCCTATTCTCAGAAATGTTCTACCTACGTATATGTAAAAAAAAATTCTACTGTATAGAACGCGCTTTCACGTTTATAATGTTATGAATTGGCACGATCGGCTTGTTCAAGTTTACACAATTCGGCTGGAAGAAAAGATTCATTACTTTTTTATTTCTTCTTTGCTTTTGCATTACGCGAATTTGTTGGTAAAATCGATTTTCTTTTCGATAACATTGTTGTTTTTTAAGTTTAAAAAATATTATAATTTTACTTAAACATTGCTTTAAAATCTATGCAATTTTTCTTATCCTGCAAGACTTTACAAAAATCTATTATGAAACAACTTTAAAAAAAGCTATATTTAAAAAAGACAACAAAGTTTTTCCTATTTTAAAACTAAAAGAAATGTAAAATTAAATTCCGGTTCGAAACGACGATTTACAAATGTGTTTTCGATTTTTGGGAAAATGATAGAGGAAAAATGCTGTTACTTCGACACAATCATATAATTTGATAGCTTTTAGCTTTAGCCTTTAGCTTTTATGAGTAAAGCAACTTTCTTTTAAAAAATAAAGTTATTTTTATTAAGATTTTCTGATTTTCGATACGGATAATTTTGCGATGCATATGATTGACATTTTCCATCCATTTTTTTTTTTTTTTTTTTACTTTTTAAAATTTAAATTAAAAATATGGTATCTTTATGTTAGCCGTGTGCAGACGATAAATCGCCAACCTATCCCATACATATATTACGTACATTTAAAATAATTCCTTTCATGTGAAAAAGAAAAAGAAAAAAAAAGAGAAATTAATCACAAATAATTTGATAACCGAAGATCATTTTATTTCAACATCAAAACAAATTTGTTTTATTTTTCTATATATGACATCATATTCGCTTGCTTTCCATACTTACTCGTATTTATGCACTTTGTATTATTATCAAATATTTGAAAACGCACGTTTTATTTCTAATATGACATCATTTCATATTCTGTTTAATTCTTAAATAATTCATTTCCTTTTTATTTTTCACGTGGAAAATGTTCACTTGAAAATAAATTGTTGATTAAAAATTATTACTCAGGGGTTTTATTTTATATTGGCAACGATAAAGTATTAGCAACGGTAAAATAAATTTAACCATTTTAAAAAAAGTTGCACAACCGGGCCCTTTGGGTCAAACCAACCAAACCAACCAACCATTGTAAAATATACGAAAAAAATGTCCATTTATTCTGTATGAAAATAATGAAAATTTTATTTTTTAAGAAAAATATTGAAATAAAATAAAAGAAAACCAGCCTATATTCATTTGAGGGTTATAATCAACTTATATGCAAAGATACAGGATCATTAAATGCTCCATTTTGACGCTGGCTTCAGCCTAACATTTGCACACAATCAGATTTATAATATTATTAGGATACAATGTGTGCTGTATCTTCAACATTGAGCGATGATCTTTTCTTGGTTTTCCGCCTTTGTTACATGGGTAATGATTGTTTTAATGATTTATCTAGTTGTATACTCGTATGTATACTTCCCATTCGTTGCAAAAGGGACAGAGCACACAGCGTAACTTTTGACTGATAGTTATATTTGTGTTTTTTAGTGTTATAGTAGTATGTTCATTCTCAATGTAAAAACTTACTTCGTCCCCAGCATTAAAACATTGTTTATTATACTTCAAAATAATTTGGAAACTGTTCTTGGATCAATTTCTTAAATATGCAATTGAAACTGGAGGAAAATATGTATATATAATGTATAAATTCGATAAAAAGTATAATGAAAGACTCAGCCTACCGAAAACATGGAAATCACAAAAATACACCCACTGCAGCTACTGAAAATTCCTTTACTATAAGAAAGAATGTGTATTTTGTTCGAATATTCATCAGGACAATTTAAACTGTTCGTTAAGCATGAATGAACAAAAATCGAGTCTTTTACACAAAGGTTTTTTTTTTCAATTGTCTTAAAACTTCACTTTATAACTCGTAAGCTAAATGGAAACTGTTATAACCAAGTGAATTAGATAGATCAGAAAGCACGCGTAAAACTCTTCGAACTTCTTCTTTTAACTAATATTATTAACAAAATACCTGAGCAATTGACGGGAGACACATTTGATAATACTAAAATTGGAAATTTTAAATTTCAATGAACTGATAATGCGGAAAAAGTTTTTTAAGTTAGATTTAGAAATTCAGAAACTTATAGATAATTTAGAGACACTTGAAAAATATGTAGTATTTTGTGATAAGTATCGTGAAAATGTTACAAAATCTAAAGATAAAATTGATAGACATTTAATGCTGAATGTTTAAAACGAAACAAAAATAAACTCCTCTATTGTATTGTCCACATGACCTGAAGAAATAAAGAAAATTTGATTTTATCATGTACAATTGCCGAAGTTCACTCTAGAAACTTCTGACTGCAAATATGAAATCTAATAGGAATTTTCGGGGAAATTTGAAGTGGATATACATGAAAATCTAGAGTTATCAAATGTAGACAAGCAAAATTACTTAAGGGTACATAAGACTTTCAAAATCACGAAATTCGACTAAAAAATCGTTTCTTTTTATTTGGAGAATGATAAAACTAGATGTTCAATTTTATCTGATGCAAAAAGAATTTTTCAATTCTGACGCATCTTTGCAGAGATATAAGCTTGCATATTTGTAAAAACCGTATATATTTATACTTTTTTTCAAGTACATTTCTGTTTTCTCAAAATTGAAACTTTAGCACATTTCTAATTTTGAAACGTTCCATGCGTATTCTTAATTATTATATAATTTTGAAATTTATGCTATATATCCTCTATACAATAATCCATAAATGTTACCACACGAAGTTGTATTTCATGAGTATTTTAGTGTTGAAATTTTAAGTACCAGCTAAACCAAAAGTTCGTTAAAACGTTGAAAATTCATAAAAACGGAAGAAATTATGATAAAGAAGTGCGGTTTGCAAGAACGGGCTCACAAGGTAGTCGGATCTTTTTAGCAGCAAAACAAAATTTTAGTCACCTGTAGGTGGCGTTAACATGCGAAAAGTTCAGCAGAATTATGCAAATTAATCCTGCAACAAAAGACCGGGATACACGGGGATTTCTTATTCGCTTTCAGAATGTTACCATTACCCAATCGAGCGTTGTTGGCGAAGTTGTTTTATTTGTACTGAGAGTCAGCAACTATTGCGTTGCGAAAATTTCGCACGGCGAAAGAAATGAAGACGAAGAATGTGGTCTGGAGGTCATGTTGAACAATTGTTATTGCAAGAATAAATGGATGGAGCGTATTGTTGTCCTGCTAATTGAGTTTCGGGTCGTCAGCGCCCTCTACCAGTGACATTTTTAACGATTATTTTTTGCTGCTAAAAAATGCGACTACCTTGTGAACCCTTTTTTGCAAACCGCAATTCTTTATCATAATTACTTCCTTTTTTATGAATTTTTAAAGTTTTAACAAACTTTTGGTTCACCCTGTTTTTATGGAAATATATAGCTACTTTTTTTAGAAAAGACTAAGCATAATTATAAAAATATTTTTTCTGCTTATACATTCAGCGAACTTTTACAATTCGTGCCAACTTTCATTGTAATATATAAAAAGTATCTCATAAATAAACATTATCATATTTTATGCAAAAGAAATGCGCTTAGGTGATTTTACACTACGACAATAATTCGTTATTTTAAAAATTTAAAAATTATATAATTAAAAAACGTTTTATTATTTTAACATCAAATTTTCAATATAACTATTTGAGCTGGCCATTAACAAGTCTGAATCTTTCGAATAAATATACTAAAAATAGAAGGATTTGGTTGTTAATGTCTACTGTCTCCTTAAAGAATTTATTCAAAGGACCAGCTTTAAGATGTATTCAAGAGAAACCATTAGCGAAAAATAATTATGATGCCACAATCGGATTGATAAAAGACAGCATTGGTAAAAATGGAATCATAGTAAAATCACCTGTAAATAAACAACTAAGTTTAACTGATGTGAAACCTGGAACGGATTTACTAGAATTAAGACATGGATATGACTCCTGTATTATTCACATTAGAAGTATTTAAACAGCTAAGGTAGAAGTAAATAATTACGGAGGATTTCTACTCACATATATTAGTCAAATTAATTCCCGAAGAAATTGTTCTCAAATTTAATTGTTCTGCTAAAATCGAATGTTATTAGAATTGTTTCAAAATGTAGAGAATTTCTGAAATATAAAATTTAAACGCAGGAAAAAAGTATATGTTCCAGAAAAACGAAAAATTTAAAAAAAAGTAAAACTAAGAATACCCCCTACTGAAAACATGAAATTCATAAAAAAAACTCCCAATGCAGCTGTTTTAAATACTTTTACTAATAAATAATGTGTATTTTGGTGGAATACCTATCCGGCAATTCAAACTGTTTTATGCACAAATGAACGAAAATCAAGCTTTCTACAACAAAGGTAATTTTTTTAATTGTCATAAAAATCGCACATATGTATGTTTTGGAAAGAAAAAAATCTATGTGATAATTCGAACAAAAAGCACCATATTTATTTTGTAAGGCGTTTTAAAAACAATATAGCAAAGAGAATGAGCCTGGCCTCTGCGAATTATTTTCAATTAGATTCAATGGATTAAATGAAAATATATTTTCATAATTAACTGTAGCTTTATTATATAATGAATCTTAGGAAATACAAAAGAATATCATAGACACGGCATTAGAACACACCTTTATCGATTCAAAATGATTTCACAAGATTAATTTAGACGTTTTAGGAAACAAAAAAATAACTGTTTTGGCATTTATACCAACACCAAAGAAATATATTTTGCAAAATATAGGAAAACTAATTTGAGAGGCAATTTTGATCTACAGAAAGTTATTTCTATAATAGCTTCTGGAACATATTCTACTTAAGAAGCTGTAATAAAAAGTGCTATTAAAGAAGTTCACGAACTTTGCAAAGAAGCCCACATACAATTTGCTGATATGGAAATAAAGAACATGAAGTGGTGACTTAGTTTGCAACAACGAAACTTGAACCTCTTTTTGACATACACAGATTCAGCAAAGTAAGAAAAGCATTACGAATAACTGCATGGATTCAAAGATTCGTCCATAATGCAAGAAACCCTCAGTATAAGAAATTTGGTTTCTTGTCTATAAAAGAACTGGAATTAGCCGAAGAATAATAGATTAAAAATACTCAAATGTATCGTTTCCTTGAAGACTATTCAGCAGTCGCGCAAGGAAAATCAGTACCAGTAAGATCCTGTTATTTAAATGTTTAATTCAGGTTTATGTGTAACAAACATGATCCTGATCGGTGGAAGATTAAAGATAATATCTCATGCCACGAAGCTCACCTAGTTTTATTGTCTAGTATATATGCCATCTAACAGACCTCAAAGATCATGAACGAACATTCAAAAATAAGAGAAGAACGGTGATTTTCAGAATAAGATTTTTAGCTATAAAAAGAAGAATTATCTATAGTGATAATTAAACATTCCATAAAATAAAACGAGATTTTATTTTACTATGGAAAGTTATGAAGAGTAAAGAAGTAAAAAGGACTTGTCTATGAAATGAAATGTTATTTTTGAAAAAGCAGCATGTTGGCGAGGTTTCTGGGAGTGTTTGGTAGGATCAATGAACATATCACTGAAAAGAATTCTCGGAAAAAGCCTGTTTCTTTTCAAGAATTTGAAACAATCGCGAATGAAGTAGAACCGATTCTTAATTCAACTCACTGCTATGTTTTCAGTGATTTTCGTAAAACAGAACCTGTCACATTTGAGCATTTCCTAATTGGTCGAAGATTGCTCTGTCTCTACCTCAGACAATTTAACAGTTATCTATTCAACGAATATGAAATAATGAAAATGAGAAAATATCAAGATAATCTAAAGATCCAAGTATAAAATCTATGAAAATCTAATTAACTGCTCGAATTAAAATCACCACAACAGTATTAACAAAATGACCGACAAAACAAACTTAAGGAAAACATCATCGCTCTCATAAAAGGCCACACACCACGACTCATCTGGAAAATCGCTGTTGTAATCCAAACTTTTAATAGACGTGATGGTAGAACAAGATAATGGAACAGTGAGGTTGCCAAACGCAGCGTCAGAAAAACTGTGTAGTTTATGAACCCTATTGGACTATCAACCCTTTAATCTCCAGAAGATGACATTAAGCGCATCGAACTTTTCCTGAGAACTATATTTGTATTTCCATGGTAAATATGTAGTTGTATGTCGTCTCCTGCAATAAATGTTCGTTTATTTGTTAAAGAAGATTTCAGAAGATTTTTAAAGCTCTACAGAAGAGAAATAAACCAGAAATTGACTACCTGAGATCAATTGTTTTTTTTTTTTACATTTTATGTTTTTGGGATTTCGAAATTGCTTTACCATAAATCCGTCATGTTTTGATTAGTACCAACTAGTTAAATGTAATTCATGACAAAGTAATGAAGCTAAACTGCTGTCCCATTCAAGAAGGAACCTTGAAATCCATCAAAAGTCTAAAATATGTAAAATGCTTATTAATGTATTAAAATGTGCGTTTATTGTGGAGCATAACAAAATTGGTTTTATAATTTATAATAGTATATATTTTATCCATCCCAATTGTTACAGAATATTCTATGCAATGTCTATTCCAATGTAAAATGCAATCAAACTCGGTTGATACGAGAAACAATAAAGTCATAAAAGCCCTCGTTTTAATCGCTTCTCAGAATAACCATAAAAGTAATAGAAATCTTAAGAAATACACGCACTATTAAACTATCTACTACTATTATTTGCTATTATTATTTAAATGCTAATATTTACATAATATCATAGCGTTAACGTACAATATTCAGTCTTATCTTTGTGTGAGTAATTTCTTTAGACGGGTCACAGTACTAAAATCCAAGCGTCTAAATAACTATTAATTCCATCAGACACGCACGACTTACAGCAATGCAATAAATAACTTATTTCTTTCCCTTAAGAACTGGGCTAACATTCGAACAGTCACTGCAATTTTGGAGCTGTTGATATCAGATATCCTTTTCATTTTAACAGTAGAATAAGACACGTGAAAAAATGTGGATCATATAGACAAGATTCCAGACTTAAAAAAAAGAAATATTTAAAGGTTTTATTTTATGCTTCTTCCTTTCCATGCCTCACTTGTATATATAACAAAGGGTTTGTAATCGAAACGTCCTTATCTCTTTCTCATTTCTATTATGATCACAGGATATTCCTTTGCATTTACTTGGACGGAGGGTGGTGGCCTTCTTAAGATTGAAATTGATAAATTGCAAAATTGATAAATCAGTAAATTTCGGCAGACAGTTATAATGTAGAAATATTATCGTTGAGAGAGAAAAATGTTCCATAAAAAAGTGATTTCTTTCCTAATTATATCCTACTCTTCACCGGATTTCCCATTAAAATGAGCAGATGTTTTCCGCGCATTATCCTGCCTCTGTAGCTCGTAAAAAGGGTGCAAATCTTATCATAGTTTAAATAATGAACTATTCTTAAAGTGCAAATTGTTCTTCTTAACCGTGTCCTCGTTTTAGACGTGCCCGTAATAAACGAGTTCGACTGTAATATTAAATTATTTCTATGATACCCTAGATGAATCCATGCCCGGTACAACATAAAGACGGAGGATTGTAATCAGTCGGCTTCAAACATATATTTCTTATTTTTGTTATAGACGTTAAATAACATTTCTTACTTTATATTACATTGAAACGTCTAATTTAGGTAAATTATCAGCATATGTGTACCCTTAAAATGTAATATCTCATAACATTGCACAAAATGAAACCAAAGGGAACGCAAGGGGTCGAAGAAAAATTCTGTTTTAGGCAGGTTTCTTTAGTAGGTACATAGTCTTCCAAAATTGTAATTTATTTTTTTCCATGGTACCTAAAAGATTTCCGTTTAACACAAGATTCAGTTATATGCAAGTTCGTTTTGTCAATTTTTGTTGCATCAACTGTAAATAATCCGCGTAATATTATCATAGAAATAAGAATTTTGAAGTACAGTAAAACCTTTTATTACTAAATATAAATAGACGGAAGAAGATTTTCATTTGAGACAGGTCTCCACTTAGCAAGTTCCCACTTTATAACTTAGTTTACTTAGTTACTTAGTTTCCACTTCACAGCGTCTATACTGAAACAGTAATCTATTCTCTTCTATGGGACCATAAAGTATTCCTGTTTAAGACAACAATAAGTTACATACTGCTTCCATTTTGACAGGTTTTATTGCACTATATATTTGCTATGTATTTAAATAATATGACCATCTTGTGGTTCATGTAAATATGTAATATAAACACCAATATAATTACACAGAAATAAATTCGAACATTTATTTGTTTATAAGTGTAGTTTATCTGTAATGATATTCCGAGAAATCTTCGTTTATAAAACTAATTGATGTCTTTATATATGATTATGAACGCTTTGTAGTTTCCAAACAATAGCAAATTGTTTCTGAAAGCTATAAACGATCTATAGCAATAATCTGTTATTGCATTATTTGTCAACATAACGATCCTATCCTAAAGCTATAACAGCGAACAATTTATTGGGTTTAAACTATTGAGATAGTTTTACATGCTTTATCGTGAGCAGCATAAATGCATAATAGATTATTTGAATTTTATTTTTAGAGAAAAGCAATTGGATTATGTTGAGTTTTGTAAGAGATAAAAAAAAACATATTTAAAATAAAACATAATTATTAAAGAAAAAGTAATTAAAGTTTTTTTTTTTTTTTTTTTTTTTACTTATAAACCGCGTTTTATTATAACCACGTCTGCCATTGAACTCTTCTGATTTTACATACATAATACGTAAAATCCACTAAATGCACAAATATTTACAATAAAACCTTTCTATAGTGTCGTTAAGGTTTGAGGATTCGTACTTAAATTTAGATATACAGATACACATATCAAACCTTTATATATACTTCACTTAAAAAAAAAAAAAAAAAAAAAAAAAAAAAAAAACTTTTAAAATAATAATTTTTTTTTTGTTTTCAGATTGTTGCTCATTATTTCTACATCAAATACCTTAAATCAGCGCTATCCAACACGACGCCCTTTAAATGTTTTCTTGGCGCATTTTTGAAAGTTGCCTATTACTATACTTTTTAAATAATGAAACTTAATTTGAAAATATGGTTTCTTTACAATCATCAATAAATGCATCCTGAGATGTCTTAAAAACCTCTGAAAGTGTAAAAGTCCTTCCGGCCTGTACCGGGAGGAAAATGCAGCTTTCCTATATCTTCGTTTTAAAATTTTAGCTAATGTTACACGAAAACAGCAAGTTAAAATGCAAAGAAACGTTTACAAAAGATTCGTTAATACTGAATTTGAATAAGAATTTCGCCAAATTATCGAGCAATAGCCAAATTGGCTTCATTTATGAAGACTTATTTTGGTCGCCAAATTTGTCGATATTTCGCCAAATGTCGCCAATTTTGCCAATTTTGTCGCCAATGTCGCCAATTTTGTCACCAATGTCGCCAATTTTGGCGCTAACGGATATGAATACATAGTTTTATGCGTATGATTGGGAAAATTATAACAACAATGAAGGAAAATAATTTGCGAGTAATCGCGTTAATGTGCTGTTTTGTTTCAAAATGTCAGCCACCCTAGAAATTCAAACTGCTCTATTTCAGTCATTTTTTAAGATAGAGGTAAACTAAAAAATGCTCTGGAATCCTTGTATCAAGGCCTAACACGTAATTAAAAAATAAATTTGAATTTTTAACTATTTGTATATTTATTTTAGTTTTAAATTTTTAAATGGCCGCCTTCTTGATACAAAATGGCGGACCAAGCTGGCCAACGAACTCGGTCGAGACATTGGTTAGCTTAATACACACACTTAGTTTCATCAAAATTGATTTATAAATATGAGTGGTATCGTATGACATAGGTCAGATATATATATATATATATATATATATATATATAACATATATATATATGGATATATCTATATATATAAATCAACATTTGAACGTAGGGTGGTTTTGGGGTCTGGGGTCATGATCGGTGATAATATATCGAAATTTTCCGGAACTGCTTTCCTCCGAACGGCTGCAATAGGTAGCTTTATACTTTTTTGTATTTAAAGCCACCTAAAAAATACTTTTATCTGCTTATACTAAGTTTTATTATGCTTACTTTCACGATTTGTATTTATTGTTTCTAAAAGTTTATATATTGTAATTTTGATAGTTAAAATTGTTAACAATTGGCAATAACTCTTATAATATGTTAAGAAGTAAAATTTAGTATTATAAGCGTGTCTGTGCCTCCCTGCCTCCCTTCATTTCATGAAAACTGAGTTTTTTATACTTTGTTACACTGGCACATTGGTTGTTTTAAAGGAGGTGTAAAGTAAGCCGGGTAAATTTCCCTCCCAGAAATTTGAATTCTTACGTAATTTTTCTGATTTTTTTTAGAAAACTCGATAAAACCGTACAGAAATAATTTTCGTCAATGAAAGCTCTTTCAGGCTAACTCTGTGTAACCACTTATGGAGTAAATACTACAATGTTGGGTACATTTATAACGCTAAATTTACGACTCTAAAATAAGTCAAGCAGAAATTTCACATCCTAAAAATACGACCAATATCTGATTTCCTTTTTTTTGTTTATTATAGGCAAGCTTTAAGTTTCTGCACTTTCCTCTACAAACAGTTTTGAGATAGGTCCCTGGCACAAAAATGTTTATTTCGAAGTTCAGCACGATTTATGTTTATTTATTTGTTTATTTTTTTTTTTAATTGTTTTTACGTAGAGCTCATAAACCATTAAGGCCTTATGTCTGTTACTTTGAGATGCACTTTATTTGTATAGTATACAACGCGTGTATATTGCTACAAATACAGTGAGACAATATTCTTGCATGTTTTGAGTTATACAAATAATGCACACCGTCCGTCTTCTTCTACAGCTAAACATGTTGTTGGACTCCTAACGTAATAAGTGTCCTTTTGCTGAAAAATATACGGTCGAACATATTCAGGACTGTAAAGTTCTGACGTTCCAGAAGTAAATCTCTAAGTATTTCTGTAGGCATGCTACAAAACGTCTAAAATCGACAGTTTCCGGATACGTTTCACTATATAATGTATCTCATATACCATTAAGTGTTGCATTAGCGATAATATTGTTTTTATACTTTAAAACCTAATTGAAAAGTGTTTAGGAATTCGCTTTGTCTCTCGGTCTGTCTGTCTGTCCATACTCTAATTCGCGGAAATATACTCGTAATGTCATGTAATTGATATAGATTAATCCATGGTATGTTCAGTATTAAAACATGAAGTGTGTAGTATTAATTGTTCGTTTACAGGACCACTCAAAAGAATTTCGTTACTTTATATCAATGTGGAAAAGTTCTTTGCAGTGTATTTTAGTTATTTTACACTATTTAGAATATATTGAAATTGAATAACATTATTTCTGTTTACTACAAAATGCTTATTAGGATATGTCGTTAGAATATGTGATTTATCGTTCTTTTACAGGGATACACAACATAATTCGGTTGCAGTAATGAATTTGAGAAATAATTGCTGGGAGTGCTGCCGTTTTCATTTTTCTGATGTGTTTTTAAATGTAAATAATTTTTTGCATATTATTCGATGCGTATAAATTCCATAGATCATATACAGGGTTGTACAAAAGAATTCGAGTACATTTCTTCTTATTGACACGGTTATTGATGAAGGGGGATTTTTAACTGTGTTACGTGTTTCCTAACTGTATATATGTTTGTATAATGTAGTATATATATATATATATATATATATATATATATATATATATATATATATATATATATATATATATATATATATATATATATATATATATATAATATATATATATAGATATAGATATATATGACATACAAGGCTGCATAAAATAATTCGGATAATTTTTCGACTGAAGATGTTAATTGCTGAATCTGGGTATTGAAATGTGTTATGCGTTTCCAAATTGGTCACTTAGGCATCATATTTCGTGAAGTTTTATTACATTATTCTGAATGTGTTGAAACTGTGTTTCATAATCTATGCTTGACGCAGGATTTTTCTTTTTTGTTAAACATTTATAAAAGTTAACAGCAGATAACTAGAATAATAAATATATTTTATAAAATAGTGACGTAATATATATATATATATTTGAAATAATAAATCTTGTTGATTTTTATTTTTTTTACGCTATTGAGCTATTTATGAAAATAATTCGTCTTTGTTGGCAGTTATTATTGATAAGTAGGTGTAACACTCTGATATTTGTTGAAGAATTAAAGGTTTAAAATATTTAGAAAGTGCAAACCTTTAAAACGTTAAGAATATTAAAGTGGAAAAATGAAAACCAAGCAAAAATTAATTGTTATACTGTGGAAAATATAATAATATACTTACAATAAAAATATTATGCAATTTTTGAAAAAAAAAGTCTTTCTTTGATATATTGGAAAAAGTTCTTTTGTTAAAAGTAAATATTTCATAACACGTCTTCGATTTATTCATTAAATATTCATTAATACTGAATATAAAATAAAACATATTTCATACTACAATCTTTTTATCGATCATAGAAAAATTATTCATGTTTAATCTCTTGTTTAATTCTATAAATTCTTAATTTACCTAACTGAAAAAAATTAAAACATGTCAATGAAAACTCTATGAAAATTCGTGTAGCATTCTTGCTGTGAGATTTATAAAAGTTTCAAAATTTCTCTATTTTACAATTTGTTATTAACAGGGGTCGATGCAGGTTTTTTTTCTTGGGGCCCATTTTGTGAAAAGTAAAGGTTATTTTTGTAATATTTATTATAATATTTTTGTGAAAAATAACATTTTGTAACGAAAGTTGAAATCCAGTAAGTCAAATTCGAACAAGGCATTTATAAACAAAATAGACTTTTTTAAATTCTTTTGCTGAAGTTTTCCTCTCTGGTGAACTTGTTTGTTTACAAATTACACATTTTAAAAATCACAAAATAATAAATAGTAAGTTTTTATATAATAGAATTTTGTGAAGGGTCCCATTTTATCAAATTGATTTTTGTGAAGGAGCCCATTTTATCCATTTTAGCCATTGTGAAGGGACACATTTGGTCAAATATGATTTTGTGAAGGGTCCCTAAATAGGCTCCAAATTTTCCCTGGATCGACCCCTGATTAAGTAGCTTTAATATTAATTAACCAAGTATGTATACAGATATAGAGAGATATAGAGATGTATCATTTAAAGCAAACTGATGTTGTTTATATGCTGAACAAAACAATGATAATTTTAAAATTAAATAAATTATAATGATCACAGAATTTGTATAAAATATAAATGTATTATTATTTCTATTTTTTCGAAATTAGTATATTTCATTCTTTCCAATTTTCAAAACGTTTCTGCTCAATTCATTAAATACTGTTGTAAAAATTTCTTATTTGTTGTTCTTTATTCATATGAAGCTATAACGCTCAGGTAAGTCTTAACATATAAATTAATTAAAATATTTATAAAAATATTTTTATAAATATTTTAATATTTATAAAAGAGTATCAAACTGAAGATATAAAAATCCATGCCAGAAATAAATACTATGATGATAAAATTCAATATTAGAAGTACGGAAAATAAATATATTATGTAGTTGTGTGAAAGTAAATATATTCAGAAAATTTTTCTTTGTTTAGTGTAATTATTTAGCTATACGTGTTTGCCTTTGATAATTAAATATTTTTTATTACTGAATACAAAATAAAACGCATTTCTTGTGCCATAATTTTTACCGATCAGAGAAAATGTATTCCTGTTAAATCTCCAGAGTAATTCTATAAATTCTTAAGTTCAACAACAGAAAAATTAAAAATCTCCATAACAGTTACTGAAATATTTTTAATTAATATTTATAAAGCACCAATTAATTTTTCAGCAGAGCTGATATTACGCTGTAATTTTTTTTTAATGGAATACAAAGAAAGAATTATCACTTTACTAATCAGCGTACAACCATTAGAGTGAAAAAATGTTCAGACCGGGGTTCGATCCCGGATTCCTTGGTATAGCGCACCAAGTGCTTTAACAATTAAGCTATCCAGTCTAGCATTCTCTCACTCTTATATGGCACGGCTACAAACACGCAGCACAAGATGGAATGTCAATCATGAGCACAACACCGGTGGCATGCATGAGACAAATTAAACCCAGTATCGGTGAATATTTATACACCAATTAATTTTTCAGAAGAGCTTATATTACGCTGTAAATTTTTTAATGACATACAAGGAATGAATTATCACTTTACTAATCAGCGTACAACCATTAGAGTGAAAACATGCCCAGACCGGGGTTCGATCCCGGATCCCTTGGTATAGCGCACAAAGTGCTTTACCAATTAAGCTATCCAGACGACATCCAGTCTAGCATTATTATTAATTTGTCCCATACCTGCCAACGAAGTTGTGCTCCTGATTGACATTCCATCTTGTGCTGCGTGTTTGTAGCCTTGCCATATAAGAGTGAGAGAATGCTAGATTGGATGTCATCTGGATAGCTTAATTGGTAAATCACTTGGTGTGCTATACTGATACTTGGTGCGCTATACCAAGGGATCCGGTATCGATCCCAGGTCTGTACATTTTTTTCACTCTAATGGTTGTACGCTGATTAGTAAAGTGATAATTCATTCTTTGTATTTCATTAAAAAAATTACAGCGTAATATCAGCTCTGCTGAAAAATTAATTGGTGCATAAATATTCACCTTTACTAGGTTTAATTTGTCTCATGCCTGCCAACGAAGTTGTGCTCATGATTGACATTCCATTTTGTGGTGCGTGTTTGTAGCCTTGCCATATAAGAGTGAGAGAATGCTAGACTGGATGCCGTCTGGATAACTTAATTGGTAAAGCACTTGGTGCGCTATACCAAGGGATCCGGGATCGAAACCAGGTCTGGACATTTTTTCTCTCTAATGGTTGTACGCTGTTTAGTAAAGTGATAATTAATTCTTTGTATTTCATTAAAAAAATTACAGCGTAATATCAGCTCTGCTGAAAAATTAATTGGTGTATAAATATTCACCGATACTGGGTTTAATTTGTCTCATGCCTGCCAACGAAGTTGTGCTCATGATTGACATTCCATATTGTGCTGCGTGTTTGTAGCCTTGCCATATAAGAGTGAGAAAATGCTAGACTGGATGTCGTCTGGATAGCTTAATTGGTATAGAACTTGGTGCGCTACACCAAGGGATCCGGGATCGAACCCCGGTCTGGACATTTTTTTTTCGCTCTAATGGTTGCACGCTGATTAGTAAAGTGATAATTCATTCTTTGTATTTCATTATTTATAAAGCTTCCTAATTTTCCTCTTTCTTAAAATGTTGGTTTCATTAATACTTTAAAATTTGATTTTTAATTCAACAAATAGACATACAGATGTATTATAGAGATGCAGCAATGAGATCTCTAAAACAGACTGATGTTCCTAAAATAATGGAGCAAATATTAGAAAAAAGATTATTCATTTTAAAAATTAATTATTAGAAATACTTACTGACAAGATATGGAATAAAACTGAATGTTCACATACAAACTTTTGAATTTTAAATAAGGTATTTATTAATATTAGTTGAGAACAGCGAATTCAGAGTGACATATGTCTATAAATATTTGGACATATGCATGTAAAAATTAATTATTAACAATAAATAATATTATGTGTAAAATATGCATTTTTGTCTAAAATAAATAGCATATTATACCTGCATGAAGTCTCTAGACACCATACCATGTGATTTATATCTGTGGGTATATTTAAATGGTTGATAATGTTAGTTTCACAGCCTAAGAGGGACTGCTCAGACGAGGAGGCCAAGTCTTTAGAACATTAATGTCCCTCCCGGTAGCTTTATTAAAGTTTATGAAAAAAAAAAATATATAAAATCAGAAGAAGCTGAACCCGCGAAATTGTTGATGAAAAATTGCTCAAATAGGTGTGAATGTAACAGATGTTTCCAAAACAATAAAGGTCGCTGGAATAGAGCATTCGCGAATTAACTTTGCGATAACTATTTTACCTTAAGTTTAGACTGATACGCTATACAGGGTGTTCCAAAGTTCGGCCGACAAATTAAGAGGGGTGATAGAAGGCATCAAGAGGGTGAAAACTTTTCATAGAACATGAGGTCGCAAACCATGTTTAGTAGCAGAAAATCGAAAAATACTTATGAAGGGTGTGACGTCGAGTGGAACAAAATTGGCCAATAATAATAAAAAAAACATTTGTATTACGTAAAGCCTGATTACAATGCATTACAGTTCAACGTCAGAAAAGAGACGACGAGATATTTTTATAGGAATATGTTTTAACGCGTCCGGCAATCCTTTGTCCGTCAGTGTTGGCTGTGAAACGATCTTCGTGGCCTCAACTTCAAACAATTTCTAGAAAAATGTGTCGTTTACTCCTTTCTGACGTTGAACTGCAATGTATTGTAATCATGTTTGACGTCATATAGAGATTTTTTTTTTCTATTTACTATTAGCCCTTTTGGTTCCACTCGACTTCACACCCCTCATAACTATTTTTGCGATTTTCTACCACTAAACGTAGTGTGCGACCCCATATTCTATAGTAAATTTTCATCCTCTTGATGCCTTTTATCATCTCTCTTAATTTGTCGGGCGAATTTCGGAACACCCTGTATATATGTGTGAAATTATATTATATAAATATATATATATGATAATTTATGAATGAAATATAATGAGTTGAAATCGTTCAAAAAATTTTAAAACAAGTTCAAGAAAGATGAACTAAATAACAACTTAAAATAAACATAAACATAACTAGCTGACCATCGTCCGGCCTTCCGGGCCCGTGATAATAAATAAAAATATTTTATTATTTTATATCTTTAACTCGATTTTGTATGTAGTTATATTTTGAAATGAAAAATTTGCGAAAAAATATTTCTATTTTGTAATAAAAGCGCTCTTTTTTTTTTTTTTTTTTTTTTTTTTTTTTTTTAATTATTATTATTATTATTATTATTTAGGGTCGTTTCATAGTTTTAAAGTAAAAAGTTCTTTTTGTCCGAACTCTTTGAAATCTTTATTGGTGATAAATAAAACAGTTCTACAGTCCGTGTAAAAATTTCATGAAAAAGTATTGTTATATCTAGTTTTAAACGAAATGTTTTCTCCTCGCTTTTTTGTTTGTTTGTTTACTTTTGCGTCGGCTCCTTTAACATAGCAATAAAAAAAAATATATATTTATCTTCCAAACTCTGTGACATTTCAATCGGTTATAAATATAACTGTATCCAAGCTTCCTTTAAAATTTTCCGAAAAAATATGCATATTTAGTAGTGAAAACATGAGTTTTAAAAAAAAAACGCTTTAACTTTCAACCTCAGAGCAAAAATAAATTAGAAGGTTTGTGCTTTCAATGCAATTGTACGGCTTCAACCGTTTTCAATCAACACTTTTCAATCTCCCTCGGCTAAACAAATGAGGGTTGGGTTTATCAATCAGGTTTCCCGTTTCTGAGGGTAGAAGCCTTAAAAAAAACGTAGACGCCTGAGTTTCTAACGATAAAGAAAGCTTTTCGGAATCATAGGAAACTCAGAGATAGATTATTGCATATTTTCGCTCGGTATCCTAATAATATTATAAATCCGATTGTGTGCAAATGTTAGGCTGAAGCCAGTGTCAAAATGGAGCATTAAATGATCCTGTATCTTTGCATATAGGCTGATTATAACCCTCATATGAACATAGGCTGGGTTTTGTTTATTTTATTCAAATATTTTTCTTAATAATTCAAAATTTCGTTATTTTCATTGAGAATAAATGGACATTTTTTCGTATAGCATTTTAAAATGGTTAAATTTACTTTACCGTTGCTAATACTTTATCGTTGCCAAAACTAATTCAAAACCCGAAAAAATAATTTTTACTCAACAATTTAGTTTCAATTGAAAAATTTTCACGGGAAAAATGAAAATGAAATTAAAAAAATTAAAGAATTAAGAAGAAGATTAAATAATATTATTAGAAATAAAATGTACTTTTTTTAGTTTTTGATAATAATACAAAGTTTCAATATGCGTAACCATAGGAAACAGGCGAATATGACGTCATTTATTGAAAATAAAGCGGATATGCTTAGATTGGTGAAATAAAATGATCTTGGGTTTTTTCTTCACTTTTTTTTTCTTTTGTATGGTAACAATATTTGCCGTTTTACCGTCTGCGCACGGCTAATATAACTAACTATACCGTATTTTTTATTTAAATTTTAAAAAAGTAAAAAGAAGTTTCAAAAGAAAATGGTTAGCAAATGTCAATAATACGCTCCGCAAAATTATCCATGTCGTAAATGATGTCATGGATCGCGAGAAATAGTGATTTTTCATTCTTAAAACTAAAAGAAATAACTCGATTACCTAAAAAAAAAATGACGAATGTTAATAGTTCCATTTTTGTTGATAAAACCTAAATATTTAATATTTTGTTAAAGTAACATAATTTTCCCTATGCCAGTATTGAAATTAATTGCCTGGAAAATAAAATTAACAAGAATTATGTCATTAAAAAGGGATTTCTCTGGGGGAAAAGGAGACGTCCTATTTGAAATAAAACGGGAATTTTCCAATATATTTTAAATTGAGTGTGAATCAATTCCTTACATTAATAATACAAGGATAAATAAGTACAGTAAGTAGATGAGTTTCACGCCATATTTATAACGAAAAATTTAAATGTTTTGTTATCTATACTGATTATTAAGCATGAGTATCCGTTATTTCATTATTTCGTTCCGCATGAGTATCCGAGTTTTCTGCTAAAAATCACCTCATAATTTTAAGAAAAGGTAAATGAACACGAATCTATTATATTAAAATCTGACCGTGTGTTTGTATTTCGCAACTACTCCTAGACTATCGAACGCAACGCGATTTACTACCGGTTTAGCAAATACCGGTTATAATTGATCCGAGGATGTCACACAAATTCTCAGAATTAAAAAAATTAAATTAAATGCCATTTTTTTAACGAAGTTTTTCTAAAAACGGAAAGTAACTTATTCCATATTTGTGTATAAAAAAGGAGAAATAAAACAGATCAGTATATTTTTTACACCATTTTCTCATTAAAACTGAAAAACAGAATTTATTTTCACTTTGAATAGATGGTGAAAACAAAATCTTGATTTCAGTAAATTATCCGAAAAATATAAACATATTTTCACATATTCAAACTTCATGAATCAATTTATTCTGGAGAACAAAAATTGCCTGCCAATATACTGTCATTTAGAAAACAAGATTTGTTTCAACTATATATTAAACCAAGGAGGCAGAATTGAATTTAAAGAAAAAGCATATACTATTTCTAATTAATGTTTTTTTTTTTTTTTTTTTTTTTTTTTTTTTTTGAACGATGGTTGTTAAAACGTTTCACAAAGGCGTTAAAAGTAAAATTGTTTATCAGGTAAAATTGACATTTGTTTTTACCCAATTCGTCTATTTCCACGATTTTATTTGGCCCTCCTTTTTGCATTGGTTGCAATTTCATTTTCGCGATTATTTGGCACAAAATTTCACTTTTTTAAAACTGAGTTATGTCAAGGTCCCTATAATAATAAATACCGTATTGTCTCCTATGAAATGAGATAAATAGTTAGTTAATTATTAACGTTTTTAATTATTGGGAGTCAATTTTGCTTAATTATTGTTGGGGATATTTTGCTTAATTAATGTATTTATTCTTCTTTTAATGTTGCGTGAACGAAGTCACGGGTAACAGCTAGTTATATTATATTTTAGTTGATGAAGAAACTTTTGTCTTTTTTTTTTTTTTTTTTTTGCAGTATATAGCCGAAAGAAACAGATAAAATCGTAATACATTCATAAGTACATAATAAGTTAAATTCGATTAACAGATACAAGATAACTTAAGATTTATAAGAAACCCAATGATGGTGATGATGATGATGATAATAATAATTCAACATATTGTACTTTCATTTAATAAAACTTCGTAATGCAAAATTAATTGTTAGCATTCAGTTAATCCAATGAGCATTTTATGAATAAAACATTTCAGCGAATGCTTATTAATGTGAACATTTACACCTGTGCTCTTAAACAATTGATATAAAATAGTTTGCCTTTTAAATTGTGCCAGACAACACTAGTTTTTATATACATATTAAGTTTACAAATTAAATTAAAACATTCGCTATCACTAACACTTAAAAAATACACCTTGCACTAGATTTAAAAGGAATTTGCAACTTTTTATAAGAGAGTCTTTAGTCTTTGCATGGCTGATTATATTTGCAGTGACTGATTACAAATTCGAACAAATTTAAAAAATAATCTGTGTTTTTTTAAGACGTTATTTTTAAATAAAGATTTTTAATAAATAAACTTTATCTTTGAATGCTATTTTTTTAACAAGTTCTTTGAAAACTATTGGGTATAAAAAGGAGGGTTTCTTATTTGGAGGTTAAATACATTATATTTTAAGGAACTGTGACCTAGAGAAAATATCCATTTAATAGAGGTGTCTATTTAAGAATGTTACTGTATTTATAAATTAGCATATAAGCTATGAAGCTGACTTTACTTTCTGATATTTGTTTATTTATTTATTTATTGGTCGATAATATCGTGTAATTTGACGTATAGATCTAAGATTTTTGTTAATCCTGGAGTAAAACAAAATTTAAGAAACAGATAATTTAAACTGGTTTTGAATTTAACGTACACGTTCCATAATAATTAATTTACTTTACATTTTAATGTGTTAAGCATTTATTTCGAATGCATCTACAAACTGGTAAGAAATTTTATATTAAAAATATTATATGAATTTATGGCTAATGAAAATTCATTTAAATTACCCCAATTTTCAATACAAGCAATGTAAGTTTTTAAATAAAATTTAAAAATAAATTGTATGAGTTGCAAATTATTTACAAATTTATGTAAAATGAAGAGAAGAAGATTTAGATTTTAGAAATAATTTCAAGAGCAATTATTATACTTTTTATTTTTTGGTCATACGAAGCAGGTTTTGTATGTATGGTAAAATTGTAAAATCCTACGGTAAAATTTTCAGTTTTTCTACTTACGTATATTACATATTAAACTTTGAAGCATAGTTTTTTTTCTTTGCATTTTCAGCTTCATGACTTTAAATAAAACCTTTAATCAACTTTTTTTTATCACAATTACAAGTGTTAGAATAATAAAAAGAATCCCATTTTCAAAACATAAAAAACATATATTTTTTTATGTTTTAAATGCACCAATTTCAAACAAAACAGACTATTAAATTATTCTTTGTTTTCTGCAGTATAAAAGTCAGTGGAATAAAAAAAAATCATTTTTTTTCGAACTAACTTCATTATTTGTTAATAACGCCAATTAGCTCTACTTCATTAAGGGTAAACGCTGATGAATCTTTACTTTTTAGTTACAGTCCAGCTAAAATGATCTATCAAATACTTTTTTCTTCGCTCGCGCATTATTAGTCTTCATTTGGAACACTTCCAAGATGTAGAGGGTTTTTTTGTAACCCATAATGCATCTAAATTAAACTTTATTATCTTGAAGATAAAATTTTTAATATTTATTCTTAGTCAGGAGGTTAAGGATGATACTTGAAAATTTAATTATTATTTGCAGCTTCTTTATTTTAAACTGTCTTTATGGATTGATATGAAATTATTTTTATAAACGTACATTACTGCAAATCTCGAGTATTTTAAATGACGCGTATTACTGGTAAATTTTAGCATTTGCCACACGATATAATTTTAAGGCCGATAAAGTCATAGTATAAAAAATAAAAATAACTTAAATCGATCTCTTGATGTATTTCAAGTTTTTTTTAATTACCTTTCTAAGTGTAGAACGTAGGTAAAACTGAAATATAGAAATAAATGAATGCGTGCATGTGAACATATATCCCTATAAAAATAACTTGTATCGATCTCTTGATGTATTTCACGCTTTTTTAATTACCTTTCTAAGTGTAGAACGTAGGTAAAATTGAAATATAGAAATAAATGAATGCGTGCATGTGAACATATATCCCTATAAAAATAACTTGAATCGATCTCTTGATGTAGTTCAAGTTTTTTTTTATTACCTTTCTAAGTGTAGAATGTAGGTAAAATTGAAATATAGAAATAAATCAATGCTTGCATGTAAACACATATCCCTATATACCCGAAAACCCTGCATTCTGATTAGTAGTTTTTGAATTATATTTCGAAAACCTCGCATTGTAATCTGTTTTGAATAGATTAAAAATGAATGTAACATTAAGAGTTCCAAAAGTTTAATGTAGCTATATCTTAAACTACTTGAACGAATGATTTCCCGTTGGGTAACCAAAGGTAAAGTTCACCGAAAAATCCAAAATTGGGTGTTAGTTTTGAAAATATTAAAGTTCTATACAATTTTATATACAGACGAGCCTCTAATCTATATAGCATTAAACAGTAGATATTGTTACAAATCGATTGATACTAGTCACATTTTTATAAGATGAGTTGCAGAAGAGTTAGTAGGGAATGGTGAGATTATTTTCAAAGACTGTATGTGCAAAAACGAACAAGAAAATACTATTACGGAATTTTCAAAGTAAATAAAACTCACTTATTCATATTTCTCAAATGAAGTAAAATATAATAAATACAACTTATTATTTATGTCCTTTAAATATTATGGTATGTATATATATATATATATATATACATGGAGTGGATATATATATACGTGGAGTTTGGAACATGGATCTTGTAATGGCGAGTACGGTGGTTCGAATACCGAGAAAGGCCAGGCGATAAAAAAGTTGTGCGATAATATGGATTATAAATATCTGTTCAGTATAAATGTGCGTACTACATAATATGTGTAATTATTATTTAGATTTTTTTTTAAATTATGCTTTTGCTCATATTTATTTGTAAAACCACAGAAGTTTTCGTTCTTGAAAGCAGAAAATTACCATCTTGAGAACGGAAGATTTCCACCTTGAAAATGAAAGAATTCCAAAACAAAAATTTTGTGAAAAAAAATGTGCTAGCATATTTTTTTTTTTTTTTTTTTATGGATTTATTTTTACAGTGTAAAAGTGCCTGCTTGTATAATATATAGGATATAATATTAAGCATAATTATAATAAAGTATACTAATATAAATGTTTATGTAATTTCAGGTAAAATAAAGACTATTTCTATAGCAAATTTATTATGTCAACATATGACATAATACATAATTCTTAATCAACTTCTATAAAAACTACTTTCTATTTCCCAAAACAAGTTGTTGATAAGTATCTTATCACGAATTTCATTAGCAAAAGACGTCTCTCTTCATTTCGAAAGGCATTAATTGTAATCTGTGAAGTAGAAGGACAGTGAACGTCATTAATTTGTACAAATGTAACTTCTTTTTATATGTTTTATCTCATATGGGAGTATTATAGCGTTCGCATTCAATTTCTTTATTTCTATATACATTGACTACAAAGATGTTGAATAAAAATAAAGCCAGACATTAAATTTATATTCCTTCCTACCTTATTCCGGCTTTATAAAATCTGTTAAAACTTTGATCTCCGTGTTTATGCATTTTATCAATAAAAATACAACATGAGCAATTTAATTATGTCCCGTTAAATTTGTAATAAAATCAGCATTATATAATTTTTATTCAATGGATATAACTTTAAAATGTCCTTCCGGCCTGTACCGGGAGGAAAAGGCAGCTTTCATATTCCGTTTTTTTAAACATTCAACCCATTTTACTTAAACACCCGAAGTTAAAATTATTGGAACCTGATTATAGACGATTCAATCCCGGTTTTCGTTAATACTGAATTTGAATGAGAATTTCAGAATGAAAGTTAAAGCGTAACAGAAATCCGATTGTTTCAACAATATCATCCAACCTTGAACTTTAAACAGCTTTATTTCAGCCATTTTTTAAGATATAGACAAAACAAAAAATGGCCGGAAACCTTATGTCAGATATATATGTAGATATAGATAGATAGATAGATATAGATATAGATATAAATCAACATTTGAACTGAGAATGGTTTTGGAGTCTAGGGGTCATGATCGGTGAAAATATACCAAAACGTTCTTGAATTACTATCCTCCGAATGCCTGCAATAGATAGCTTTTTACTTTTTTTAATGAAAGCTACTTGAAATACCCTATATCAATCCTTATAAATTTAAAATTAAAGAAGCTTATTTTTGTGGGTCTGTTCGTTTGACAATCCATTTGTAAATTATTAAGAGGAAAAATGCTTCGTTATATATAAAAAAAAAAAAAACTAAAGTTATGGAAAGTAACCTTTCTTCTGCGATTTTCTTCAAAATTAATGTAAAATTTCGTTATACCAAAGATTTGCGTGAAACAAGCTCTGCGTAGAAATGATAAAAAATGTTTTTTTTTATTATTAATTTGTGTAATACAATTAATAAAAAACCCGGAAAAAGTAATTTAAAAAAATCGTACAATTTTTTTCATTCTGTTTGAATATACCATTGTTTTATTCTTTCATTTTTTTTTTATTTTTTTTTTACAATCAATCATGAAAAAATATTTTTTTATAAATAAATCTAATTCCAAGATTTTATCTGTGGAAATAAAAATAAAATGTACAAATATCGTGGAGTGAAAATTGTATTATTAATGTATTATATTATTATATTATATTATTAAATTATATAATTAGTATATATTAAATATTTTTAGTGTTGATAGGTAAACAGTTTAAAATTGGACTCTAGTTTGGACTACATTTTGTGTTGCAGTACGTGCAACCACCAGATGATGAAAAATTCCATCTATGATTATGGACTACTACTGACTATGGAGCCTTGATTATGAGCCTTATTAAATATATTGGCGCTTTATTAAATATATTGGCACCATATTAATTATATTGGCGCCTTATTATACCATGAAATTGCACTATAGTTAAAAATTATTTATATTACAATCGACTCTGATTTTGTAACGTAGATAATTGCACAAATATATTTTATCAGATGAACATAAAACATATATTAATATGCTTTAACAAACTGCAACAAACTTTTTAAACTAGAATCAAATATCAGAATTATACTTCCCAGGAAATTACGATGTATGCCGCGATAATTGGTTGATCGCTTTTTGGCGCAAAAACTATGCGTATTTTGCATAAGAGAACTAAAGTTGTTTGTTTAAATTTGTATTCTAACCACTATAAACATCTATGCTTGAACCGGAATTCAAATCTAACAAATATTGACTAGTATCAAACGCTCTAAGCATGGCACAAGAATGGGATATTCTGTAAAGGAGTTTTATAATGAAAGTGTAAAGAGCATCCTAAAATGAACTGGGCGTTTTTGAAGTTCAACAACGTGTAAAGGGTAACAGCTATTGAAGTTATTCGGGCAGTACACAGCAAAAAAATAAATAAAATGTTCATTTTACAGTATAATACTGGCATCCCAGCTGTCAGTATTATACCGTAAAATTAACAGTAATAAACAGTAAAATAAACAGTAATACACTACCGCGCAACAATTTTTTTTTGCAGTGTAATTAAAGCGTGAAGTCGGGAATTTCTTTTTGTGTTAGTTCTGAATATGATAGTAAGGTGAAGCTGCGCTGTTTTAAACTGTAAGAACATTGAAACTAAGACATAACATTGTATCAACGTTATCTCAGTTATTAACCTTCAGATTGTGTTGTTCTTAAAATGCCAAAAAATGGTTTGCGTTTTGAAATTGCAAGGTTATTTTAAGCAGTAGTACAGTTTAAGACAACGCCGCTACAACTATCGGTTACATTTTGGGTTAAAACCATGAATTATAGTAAAGATATTCCTGTCATCATATATCATTTGCCTTCAAAAATAAGTATAATAAATGTCACATTTTAATTGTTATTGAATCTTTAAAACTGTCCGTCGGTGATAAGGTGCTTCGTTGGTACCTTACCTGTTCTAGTTGGGTGTTGATTAACTCATATTGTTTTAATGAAATTTAAAATCGTATTCAAGGCTACACCATTATCAAGTTTTTTTCTATTTTTCAAAGATAAGAAGAAATATATTGTAGTTTTTCTTTTAATTTACACCATAAATTGAAAAAATATATATAATTGATCAAATTACAATAAACATTAGGAAAATGTTCCGAAAGCTTAAAAAAAATATCGTACTTTCGTGTTATAGCGGCCTTCACAATTATGATTATGCCAAGGTTGCAGTTATTATTTCACCAAGATCATCGCAAAACTTATGCATGCATCCTATATACGCATATATATATATATATATATATATATATATATATATATATATATATATATATATATATATATTCCAAACACTCCTATATGTGCCATATACGTCATTATACATATATTATTTACGTCTTATATGTCGTATATACATCCTATACACATGTCCTATACATACATCATATATGCATCTGCATCATACATGACGATAACTTGGCCACATATACGTCAAGAAATCATATATATATATCATATATTATTATAATGTCATACATTTTATAATTTGACGATAAATCTTAGTCGCTTGACGATTCATCCTTGGGGCCGCTGTAACACGAAAGTACCAAATTTCTACTTTATTTTTCATATCTGATGATTTGCATCTATCCTTTTTTTTAACTTTAGCATTTTTGTAATGATTTTATGCATTTCTATTGCCTATTCAAAGATAACTTCTTCTAAAGTCGTTAAAAACGCTTAAAAAATTCTTCTAAAGTTACTAAATTTCGTTAAAAACGGTTAAAATAGTAAAATGCGAACACTATTTGGTCCATTCTTGAGTGAAAGAAACAACCATTTTCCCAATGGTTAAAATTATTTATCTATGATATTCTAAATTTTTGGTATTCTTCGGTTGTAGCATTATCAATAGTGAAACCCCAATGAATTTTTATTATTTTATTCCTTTTAAAAATATTTTATTTTAAAATCAAATTTAGACATTGGGATCATAGTATATTAACACTGTTGCTAAAATTTTAAAATTATTGAATGGATTTACGAAAAAAATATTTAAAAATAAATAAAAGTTTTTCTTCATGTTCATTATGAAATCGATTTTTTTTTTGTTGTTTACAAGTGAACTGGTTTCACTGTTGTAACTGATTTCTGGAGTTATTGTGGCCTTTAAGAATTAAAATTAAGTGGTATATATTATATCCCACCGCCCTTCAAGTGGTAAAATAAAAATCGTATTAATCATGTCTTGTACCACTGCGAAATACACTTTATTATAAATAAATGTTACATTAAAAAAGATCAATTTGAAAATATTTTCGAACATAATAATATAATTTTGATAAAATTCTTATTCAACATATTTCATTATAATAGTATTGAATAAAATAGTATAATATAAGTACAGTATTTGGTAAATAATGGCATCACACGGGAAATATATCCATTTAAATGCTAATAAAGACAGTACTGGAAAATATTCTAGAATTCATTTACTAATGAGTACATAGAGAACTTCAAACATCGGAAGATATTCTGTCTGCGTTATTAGGATTTAACCTCACTGGTTAATTATAAAATGATCACAAGACATATTAAATACCAATTTGTCTCGTAAGATTTCTATACATGCTGTATAGTGTTTCATATCTTACTATTTATAATAGATACTTCTGTAAATCAGAGAATTGTAATATGATTATTAATAATAAATTGTGCTCGCTGCGATTATTTTTTATAACAGAGAATAATTTAAAATTATTGTAATAAAAATCCAAAATAAAAAAGTTAATAATTCTTTAGAATTTTATATATATTGCTTAATTACTACACAATATGTATCAGACATAATAACTTTTATACATTTTGCATAAAGTGGAAAATCTGTAATTAAAATAATAAAAAAGTTTATTTGTAAATATTTGATATGTCTGAATTAATAAATAGTCATGCAAAACACATTTTTTAAACATTCACAATTTTATTTTGGACATTATAGATATGCACAATTTTTAAATCGAAATTAAAGATATTTAAAATATCAAAAACTTTTTAGATCTAATACAGAAATTTAATTTGGAAATTTGTAATATCTGAAGTCATTGCCAAATTTAATATCGAATATTGATATTTGCTATTTGCAAATATTGATATTTTTCTGAAATTGCTATGATTGGTAAAACTGAGCAAAATGTCACATTCAAAGTATTTGACTAAAATTAATAAAAAGTAAATTAATAAAGGAAAAGTAGTAAATTGAATATTGCTGTCGATCGAGTTCATAATGTTAAGGATATTATTAATATTGTGAAGGGATGCATCAATTAATTCTGCTTCCATTTTTGTACTCAATATATTGATGACACATTCACCTTAAGTGACAATTCTCTTCAAAATATTGACAATATCCTCAAGATTATGACCTCATCGACAGCAATATTCAATTTCCTTATGAAACTGAAAATAATGCCTCATTTCATTTTCTAGATACTCTTGTCACTCGTACTGAAAACAGCTTCTCCTCATCCGTCTATCGCAAACGTTTTGTTGATTCTCTACCTCCCAATGCTCTCTCATGACATCCTTCTGCCAACACGGCCCTTTTTTATACCCTTGTAAAACGTACCATACACGTTTGTTCTGATTCCCACTCACTTAATTCTGAAATTCAGTATCTTAAAGCTATTGAAATTGACTGAAGTTACAACCCTTCCATTATCGATACACCTTTATTTAAATTACAACATCCTCGCACCCCAAGTTCGCATCAATCTTTTTCTCTTTCCAATATTAGCATTGTTGTAACTTACTTTCCAAAATCTAGCTTTCTCATTGCTAAAGTTTTTATACAATATGATTTACAAAATAATTTTCATCCCTGCAAATAAACTTACTCTCTAAATCTGAAATTTTCTATTGAATTATCTAATTCATGAGATGTCTATGGCATTTATGGTCAATGCGGTCTTTTCTAAATTAGACAGACAAAATGTGGTTTAAAATTTCGAATGAAAGAACACAAGCAAAATAAAAAACTAACAAAACCGTCATTGGAAAACATTGCTGGGAGCTGAACCACACCTTTGATTTCAAGTCAGCTAAAATTACCTCTAAATCCACTTATATACTTGATACTAACTTTCTTAAAGCATTCCATATCTAGAAAAATCTTTTAAATATTGTTAATTGCGACTTTAATATTTTTCCATTTTCCGATTTTTGAAAATATTATATGAAAAAAATATTTTTCTTAATTTTTACTAGCATTAATTCACATTGACATTTCATCCTCTATACAGTTTTTTTATTGGCTGTTTTTTGTAATTTCCAATTTCCTGTAATAATATTGGTACAGAAACCTACCCCTTGAATCCGCGATCCTTCCATATATTTGAGCATAAATCCACCATTCTTTGCAAAGATGAAGGTACGCTGAATGCTATAGATACTACTAGTTTGCTATAAGATAAAAATTTCTGGTGCTAAAAACGTTGTTTTGTCTGGTTATATAATATAGGAAAATGCCTAATCAGAAAGCTAATAACTCAAGAAATTTCCGGATCTAGCAGAAACGCCATCTGGAATAAAGGGACTGTAAAATTCGTACTTCTTTCCGTAAATTTTGGATATCTATTTTTTTTCTGAGGTTTCTGAGTGGACGTTTTCAAAATCGTTTCTGATAATAAGGAAATGATTTCCACAATTAACTTTTTGTGCTGTATCGGAAGTAAAATTTTCAAGCACTCACGATGAACGTTTAATAAATATAAAACAATCTTCATTAAACTATTTAGCTGTCATTCAATCTACGGAAATAAAAATCGTGAATAAGATATTTAACTTTAATTTAACTCTTAATAATGATTAAGTTATAATTCATATTTAAATACTTTTATTTGGCACCTCTTTATTTATTAATAAATTTTATTGATGTTAGTTTTAAAAATTTGTTAGCAAATATTGTATCAATTATATACAAGTGTATTATATATAATATGGAAAAATAGCAAAAAAATTCACAAAATATCAACTCGCATAACAAAATGGAAGCTTTGAGTAAATTATTGGCAAAAGCGTTTTATACAGGTCAATGTGAGACTACTAAATAAAAGAACACGTAATTAAATAGAGAAAAAGCTAAAAAAATGTAAAAGCTAATTTTTTATTTCCATGTTTACAGGGCACGTGAAAAATTCGTTGAATACCTTCTTTCTCCAGAAAAATCGACCTAAAGATTTTACATAAGAATCACTAAAATGAATTCAAAGACAACTCTACAAAATATCATGCTCGTTGATTGGGAGCATGCAATACATTATAATAGATTAATACTTGCTTAACATCAAAGGCTAAACTTTAGATTTAGTGATACGATTCCGAAGTAAAAAACATGGTTAAATAAACGAAATGAAATCGGAACATTTCGTTTTTTGTGAAAATTTAGTTAATATCATTGTTATACACCTAAGTGAATAAAATGATTATTTTACTTACTCATGAGTACAACGCCTAAGGAAGACATGTGATCATGCCATACAATCTTAATGCGTTCATTAAAACCGCACCAAAATTTTTACTTCACTGAATTTGCAAATTTTAAAAGTTTATATACTAGAAAAATATTCTAGAGTATTACATAGAGTAAGTGTATCAGTAGCTCATATTATATAGAATGCCTTAATTATTTACACGTAAAAAATATAAACATTTAATGTAATAGAAGTTTCTAAACATTTATATTGCTTGTGAATAGATGAGAAAAAATGTACTGTCTCTAATAAATAAATAACAGCTTGAAAATAATGTAATTTATTGAAACGTGTTACTCATTCATTGTACTTATAGTTCAGAAGTCAGAACCTTGTTGTGAACACAAATATTGTAACTGTTGACGCATTTAATAAATGGGGTTTTAATCGTATTTAAATGAAAATATTTTTTAAATAGCAAGATAAAAGCAGTGTATAATAAGTTTTAGATTCTTTTTAATTACATTTATTTCATTATTAATGAGCAGTATGTGCATTTTTAGAAAAAAATGAATTTAGTTAACATTTTCATAAAGTACAATGTATTACATAGCAATAGAAAACAAATTTCATTACTTTTTTTTTTCCTCTCAAAAGTAGAGGAACATCGAGTATTATGGAATAATCGGGTAATATGGATTATCAAAGTTTCTGTTTCGTAAAATGCTGCCATCAAGCAGCAATACCATAAACAACTTAAGGGCGTTTTCAGAATGCCTCCCAGAATGCGCAGTTCGTCGGTCAGCGTCAAGGCGCGTTGTGTGAATAAATACTTGTTTTTCGTCTTTGGAAAGATTCAGGAGATAATTTTTCAATATTTTTTATTCATTATTATAAGTAATATTTTACATTGAAATTAAGCATAGTGTACATCGAAATACTAACAGTTTATGATGTAATATTCGTTTTTTAGCTCGCGATTCACACCAATAAACATAGAGTAATTTTTTTCCAAATCGGCAGTGTCGGATTATATGGAACACCAATATTTCGTAATACTCCATGATTGTGGCGGCACAAGACAGATCCTTATATTTGTGATTTGTGTAAATCTGAAGTATGAACTGAAGTATACTAGCTGACTACCTAGACTCTACATTTTGATCATGTTCTCCTGATACCATTATATCTGTTTTTGCCAAATGTTCACATCAATAAACATAGAGCAATTTTTCCAAATCGGCAGTGTCGGATTATATGGAACACCAATGTTTCATAATACTCCATGATTGTGGTGGCGCAAAGACAGATCCTTATATTTGTGATTTGTGCAAATCTGAAGTATCAACTGAAGTATACTAGCTGACTACCTAGACTCTACATTTTGATCATGTTCTCCTGATACCATTATATCTGTTTTTACCAAATGTTGTTCGTTTTCTTCATTTTTATCCTCCTATTCCATATTTCCCCGCTATCTCACAATACCCTCAAAATACGTTTATTATTATGAATATTTGTTTGCAACTGATGAAATTCCATTAAATATTTTTTGTCTATAAAAACTATTCGCAGATAGTTTATTTATTATTACTACTTTTTGTATTCGCTTTTCGGGTTTTAAACCTCTGAGCGTCACCTGATCAAGGTTCTAAATGACGAGACCTATTAAATCTGTCAATTCAACAAAGTTAAACAGAAACTTTGAACCGGCAAACAAAGATAACTGTAACAATCCACAAGAGAGCAAGCACAGCAGCGATGTGAACAAATCTATATTCAGGTGGATCACAGCCATGCTGTGATCAATCGATTTCCGCCCCGCACCCAGGTACTAACCCGTTAAGCTAGGCATTCATGCCGGGCAGGTAGGGGCCTGGTTTGCGGTATTAAAAAAAAAAAAAAACCTCTGAGCGTCTGAGAGCTTTCCTACAGTTTCATAAAAATATTTGTAAAACTTAAAATAGATTAAATTTTCTTTCCCCGTTTGTTTCTAAAATACACTTTATATCTCTTTATTTTACATATACTTTAAAATAAAATGTTTTTTTTAATTTTTTTTTTTTTTTTTTTTTTTTTTTTTTTTTTTTTTAATCTAGAGCCAATTTAAGTTGTTTTGGGGAAACGGAAAATGCAGGCTAAACGTTTAGAGGATTTAAACAATATCGGTTTATTCTATCACTTTAAATGTAAATAGTATTCCATATTACTAGAAGTTCCTCTATATCATTTGTTACAAACGATGATATCTACTACTAAATAACACCCAGTTTTCATCTTATGATTATCACGAAGACCCTCAAAAGAGAAATTGTCGTCCCTATTTTTTAACACGTCTTTATTTATTTATTTATGTTTTTTTTTATTATTATTATTTTTAGCCTTTTCATTTTCTTAATGCACTTAAAAAAATATGCTATTATATGTTAAAAATAATCTGAAATTCACGGATATTTTTTTTCCTGTATTCCACAGAAAAAGTCTTTTTTCACGACAAAAGGGCATTTTCTGTGAAAAAAAAATAGAAAATTTCATCCTATTTCCTGAAATCAATGGAACGGAGATATTCCGTTATCTGCTGCATGTTTATTTTCAATGTTTAAAAAACTGACATGTTGCTGCACAGAAATGAAAAAACTAAACGAAACAGTCCTCGCTTTTTTGTTTGATTTGTATCGTGCTGCTTAATGCAATGTAACTGTATTGCTTTTTGTCACCAGTATCACAGACTAATTATACTCTTTGACTGTGACTCGCACGATCTCGTAAAGACAAAGTTGCTTGTTCACCGTTCACCGCATGGATTCCCTTAACATGAGAAGTAAGTGTTTGGTTTTTATTACTTTCTTCTTTCTTTATAAGAAGAAAGTATTGGATTCATGAACATTTTCGACTTCCGGTTTTCGACGGATTGATACGTTCTCTATGATACTCTCTTGCTTTAGTTTTATTACCATCGCTCCTTTTTTCTGTTTTCTTCTTCTACTTTGTTTCTCTGATAATCCTTGCTATAAATCTGATGTAATTCCACTTGGCATTATTTCTTTCTTCTGTTTATTTAAAAGAAATTGTTCAAATTTTTATGCCATAGCAATTTTTTTAAATGAACTTACCAATACACTTGGAGTTGGATTGTTTGACCATTAATTTCTGACACAGTCCTGTTTGACATCCAACTTATGTCTGCAATAGTCTCATTCTTAAATTTCTTTGGCTTTTTGTGATGTTTTAAAATACGCAAAGCATTTTTTGCACTTTAAAACATAGTTGAAAAGTGTTTTTGAATTCGGTTTGTCTGTCTGTCTGCCGTTTGTCCGTGCTCTAACTCGCCTGAATATACTCGGATTGCCATGCAATTTATATATGTTATTGCGTTTACTATGCAATGTTTGGTATTGAAAATGAAATGCTTGACACTTATGGTTCTTTTACTGGGACACTAAAAATAATTCCACTACATTACGTTCTATAGAAAACTAGTCGTTGGGGGCCACCGTAATACTTACCCATCATGGATATGCATAATATAAAATATGAAAAAAAAACATGTGTAAACTATTTATAAAATGCATTGCAATTCGAATAAAATAGTGGCTTGATTACGTCATAAATTTTAAATGCTCTATTACTCCAAAATTGATAATCATATTAACTAACGGTTTAGTGAGTCGGATTAAGCGTCTCATTTCCAATTAAAATATATCTTTGAATTGAAATTTGAATGAAATATAGGGTCAGGAAAAATCGAAGAGTGTGGTAATGGAATTACAAATATCTCGGCAACTAATTATCCGATCAACTTCATTCTTTATGCAAAATTGATGTTTTTTTATTGCCTTTTATTATCCTTCCATAAAATAAACAATTTCGAAAAATTTTATATACCTTTCATCAGAACGAATATTTCGAGAGTCCGAAAAAATAGTTCCGGATAATCAAGATTAACGAAATTCAATAAGCTTCTTCCCATTATTAAATACTAAGTACATACTAAATTTCAAGTCTCTATCTCGATTTGTTCAGGAGATAGAGCGTTTACAGACACACAGACACACAGACAGACAGACAGACAGACGGACGGCAAAATTTTTTCTAAAAACATGTTTTTCGGAATCTTCAGTGTCTGAAACATGTAAATCCGTCAAAAAAAATTTCGATTTTCAAAACGATTACAAGACTTACTCTGTACTACGTATGATGGGTAAGTAAAAATCATTTGCAGCATATTTTATTGATGTTACACTATGTCAAACATATTCAAATTGATACATATCACTAAGGTGCACTGCACGGCTTTTACTGTGCAAATAGTAGTACTGTAATACTGTACAATGTTGGTATGCATATAATGTATCGTTCATTTACAAGGACACTCAAAAGAATTTTGTTACAGTATTGTCTATGAACAATAATTGTTTGAAGTTTGTTTTCAGTTGCTGTATGCGTTTTCATATGTAACTAATTTTTTGAATTTTAATTGGCGCATATAAATTCCATACATCATATACAGAGCTGTTCAAAAGATCTCAGGTACATTTCCGTTTATTGAGGAAAATTACTAAAGGGGAGTTTTCAACTGTGCTATGTTTGTTAGCATACTGTGCAGTATACATACAAATCTATAGATCGTATACAGGGCTGTACAAAAGAATTCGGATATTTAGTTTTACTATTGGTACTAATTGCTGAAATTTGATTTTAAACAATGTTAAGCGTATTCTAAATTATTAAATTAGTAAACTGGTTAGTTTTTTACAGTGTTCGGAAGGTGTTGGAAAGTGTTTCCTAATCTATGCTTCACGCATGAATTTTCGTTCTTATTATCCATTAAAATGATTCACGCATTAAAAATTTCATGTTTTTTTCTGCACACCGAGGATCCTGGATCCATTAGTGTTTCGCCTTTGTTTAAAAGTTGTTTTAATGGGCTTGAAGCGCAAATATATATTCTAGAATAGACATTAAAAAATCTTGTGCTATTCACTGATAACTGGTGAATTCCATGTGTTCTATATTACTGCACACTGAGGTGTCTGATTCCGTAGTCTTCGTTATTTCCTTCATTATTTGAATAACTTTCATAGTTTCAAGATGTAAGTACAGACATTAAAGGTATACGGGAATTAACAAATGAGAAAAAGAAATATTAGATCTACTTAGAAAAAAATGCTATCCTTCAATATGATTTCTTACTTTGCTAATTCTATGCCTTAACATATTAGTTTGAATATTCACTAGCACGTGCACGTGAATTCTCGCAGAATACTCACATGAAAAATCGATTATATTGGGTTGAGAAAAAAGTAATTTCGTTTTTTCATAATAGATGGCTTTAAAGTCACATATCTTTAGTAATTCTTATTCAATGAAGTCATACTATAGACCATTTGAAAGGTAACAGTCCCTAGAATATTCTAGATATAAAGGTAACGTTATCTGTTGTATCAGTCAAAAGTTATTGCACTTTGAAAGTGGAGATTCCAGAAGGTCATTTCGTCCTATTTTGCTTTTCTATTTTCTAAAAGGAAACAAGAACGAAAAATCATGCGTCAAGCATAGATTATGTAGCACTTTCCAACGCTTCTAAAATAATTTTACAAATCATTACCGTTTAATAAGCTGAAAGATGACATCTAAGTAAACAATTTGGAAAACGCATAACATATTTAAAAACGTAATTTCAGGAATTTTCAATATATACAATATTCGGAAAAATATCCGAATACTTTTATGTAGCCCTGTATATGATCTATAGATTTGTATATATACATAGGATGCTAAATTTTAGTTTAGTTAGGAAATGCGTAGCACTGTTTAAATTCTCCTTCTGGAGTTTCTGTCAATAAACGGAAATGTGTTCGCGAACTTTTGTGCTGCCCTGTATAGGATCTACAGAATTTATACACACCACGTAATAGACAAAAAGCTAGTTAAGATTAAAATCGCGTTTAGTAACTTAAAACGCACTTCCAGGAATTATTGTTAACAGACAGTAGAGAATTCTTTTGTGTGTCCCTGTAAATGAGCGATGACTGCTATACACACACTATTCTGTAGTAAGCCTCTTGTAATGCACCTTAGTAATATATATAAACTTCAATGCGTTTAAAATAGTGGAACATTATTTAATTAAACCGCAAACGGTTTTTTCTCCATAGACGTTATGTAAAGGAATTATTTTGACTGTCCTGTAAAGTAACTCTAAGTGCTATACACCTACTATTCCATATTAAGCTTCTTCTAATGCATCTTAGTGATCTATATAAATTTCAATGCGTTTACAATAGTGAAACATTTTTAAAATAAACCGCAAATGATTTTTCCCCGTAGACCGCAATGTAACGGAATTCTTTTGAGTGTCCCTGTAAGAAAACTATAAGTGCTACACACTTCAGTTGAAATAGGGAACGTGCCATAGATAACGACAATAACATATAAAAATTGCAGAGCAATCCGAGCATATTTACGGGAGTTAGAGCACGGACAGACGGCCATCCGGCCATACGGCCAGACAAACCGAAGTCATAAGCACTTTTCAACTAGGTTGGAAAGTGCTAAAAATGCAGCGCAGGCTCATAGAAAATTGTGTGTTGTTTATGGTGATGAGTGCTTAAGTGAACGCCAGTGTCAGAATTGGTTTGCTCGTTTTCGTTTCGGAAATTTCGATGTTAAAGATGAACCTCGCCCTGGCCGGCCAATCGTTGAAAAAGTTCAAGAAATTCTTAAGAAAATCGATTTAGACCGACATATTTCATCTCGCGGCATCACTATGGAACTAAACATCGATCAAAAAACAGTTTTGAACCATTTACATAAGATTGGATACCAAAAGAAGCTCGATACTTGGGTTCCACATAAATTAACAGCAAAAGAAATTAATGGACTGAGTTTCCATTTGTGATTCGTTGCTGAAACAAAACGAAATTTTTGAAACGAATGACTACGGTCGATGAAAAGTGGATCACGTACGATAATAATGTGCGAAAAAGATCGTGGTCGAAGCCTGGAGAAGCTTCATAAACGGTAGCAAAGCCCGGATTGACGCCAAGGAAGGTGATGCCGAGTGTTTGGTTGGATTGGAGTGACATTGTTCAGCATGAACTGCTTGAACCTGTCCAAACCATTAATTCGACTCTCTATTGTCAACAACCAATGCGATTGAAGCAAGCGATTAAAAAAAACGGCCAGAATTGATCTATAGGAAAGGCGTTGTCTTCCATCACGACAACGCCAGACCACACACATATTTAGTGACTTGTCAAAAATTCAGAGAGCTTGGCTGGGAAGTTCTGATGCATCTACACTATAGCCTAGACCTTGCCCCGTCCGACTACCATTTGTTTCGATCTCTGCAGAACTGTCTTAATGGTGTAAAGCTGGCTTCAAAAGAGGCTTGTCAAAATCACTTGGTACAGTTTTTCCCCCAGAAATCTCAGAAGTTTTACAGTGACGGAATTATGGTTTTACCGGAAAAGTGGCAAAAAATCATCGATCAAAACGGCACATATATCATTGATTAGTGTTGGAAATTTACATGAATAAATTTTCTTTGAAAGACATAAAAAAAAAAAAACGAAATTACTTTTTGATCAACACAATATATGCGTGAGCTGTAGGTATAGGAGACTTGTTTTTGACTTTGCATAGTAGTTGACACATGCGTCTACTACTAGATAATAGTAGAATCGTTGCGGCAATAGTTGACAATATTAGTCAAATTAATTTTATAATATGCTATTGCTCGCGCATATTATAATTGCTCGCGCATAAATATAAGGAACTTAATATAAGTAAACTAAAAATGAAAAAAACTGTAATTAAGCACTAAGTTGTGGTAAAAAATAATTATCTACGAGACGCGCGTTTTTCCATTTCCTTCAATCTGGAAATGTTCTGAAGAGTTAACGCACGGCAGTGTTATTAAAAACCGACTTTCCTCGCGTTCACTGAAATATAATTTTGAAGCATATCTGACGTATGAAAGAAGGATATCTGTTATATTTGAAATGGTGTGCACTCTAAATGTGTATCATTTTTTAAATTAATATACAGGGTTATTCTAAATGATAGACCCATTTTCAAAAAAATATATTTATTAAAGTACAAATCCAAAATGAACAATCTTTATCATCATATCATATATTCTAATACGAGCAAATCTTGTGTGTGGTTATATATATATATATATATATATGCAAATTTTATCTTAAAAACGGCTCTAACGATTTTGACGAAATTTTGTATCCTACCGTTTTGGGGCACCAGAAAACCATTGGGCTAGGTCACATGTTCGAGAAAATTTGATTAGTGGGTCATTTTGGGTCATTTTGGGTCATCGTCTAGCTAATTGCATCTAAAAAACGGTTCAAACGATTTTGACTAAATTTTGTATCCGACCATTTTCGGGCACGGGAAGACTATTGGGCTGGGTCACATGCTCGAGAACTTCTGATTAGTGGGTCATTTTTGGGTCAACACGGGTAAAATTAATTTTATCTAAAAAACGGCTCTAACTATTTTGATTAAATTTTGTGTCCTAGGAGTTTCGAGCACGATAAAATCATTGGCCTAGGTCACATGTCCGAGAAAATTCGATTAGTGGGTCATTTCTGGGTCATTGTGGGTCAAGATCTAAAAAGCGGCTCAATTTACACTAAATTTTGCATCCAATGGTTTTCGGGCACGAGAAGACTGTTGGACTAGGTCACATGTTCGAGAAAATTCAATTAGTGGGTCATTTTTGGGTCAAAGCGGGTCAAATTAATTTTATCTAAAAAACGGCTCTAACTATTTTGATTAAATTTTGTGTCCTAGGAGTTTCGGGCACGCAAAAATCATTGGACTAGGTCACATGTTCGAGAAAATTCGATTAGTGGGTCATTTCTGGGTCATTGTGGGTCAAGATCTAAAAAGTGGCTCAATTGACACAAAATTTTGCATCCAATGGTTTTCGAGAACGAGAAGACTGTTGGGCTAGGTCACATGTTCGAGAAAATTCAATTAGTGGGTCATTTTGGTCATGGGTCATTATGGGTCAAGCTATTTTATCTTAAAAATTGTTCAGAGGATTTGAAATAAATTTAGCACCCTACAGGTTTAGGGAACAAGAAAACTATTAGGCTAGGTCACATGTTCGAGAAATTTCGATTAGTGGGTCATTTTGGTCATGGGTCATTATGGGTCAAGCTATTTTATCTTAAAAATTGTTCAGAGGATTTGAAATAAATTTAGCACCCTACAGGTTTAGGGAACAATAAAACTATTAGGCTAGGTCACATGTTCGAGAAAATTCAATTAGTGGATCATTTTGGTCATGGGTCATGATATTTGAACTCAAATTTAATTTTGACCGAGCATAGCTCGGTCTTCCCTGCTCCTATATTCTAATACGAGCAAATCTTGTGTGTGGTTATATATATATATATATATATATATATATATATATATATATATATATATATATATTTATATGCAAATTTTATCATAAAAACGGCTCTAACGATTTTGACGAAATTTTGTATCCTACCGTTTTGGTGCACCAGAAAACCATTGGGCTAGGTCACATGTTCGAGAAAATTCGATTAGTGGGTCATTTTGGGAAATGTACCTGCTCGTACCAATGAAAAGAGAAAGTTTCAAAGTTTTTTAAAGACATTACAAATGTTCAATGTGTCCACCGTTTGCTGCACGACAAACATCTACGCGATAGTCAAACTCGTCACACACACGAGAAAGCGTATCTGCTGTTACTGAGTGCAGGGCTTTCAAAGCGGTGATGGTTCCAACGGCGGCCGGTAGAGGTCGCGCGGTAATAGGCCGCGATTTCGTTTCGGCAGATTTCAGTTTCAGCAGATACACTTTCTCGTGTGTGGGACGAGTTTGGCTATCGCGTAGATGTTTGCCGTGCAGCAAACGGTGGGCACATTGAACTTTTATAATGTCTTTAAAAGAAGTTTGAAACTTCCTGTTTTCATTGGTATAAAGATTGTTCATTTTTGATTTGTACTTTAATAAATACAATTTTTTGAAAATGGGTCCATCATTTAGAATAACCATGTACTTTTAAAACAGAAGCGGAAAGTATCAACTACCTATACGTTTACCCTACTTCTTTTTTAAACGATTGAGTAAGAGTAATATTTTAATTTTGAAAAAATAAATTAAAATGAATTAAATATATTTCATTAAAACAGACCGGATTACACCCAAATACGTATGTCTATATCTTGCTTGTATTTTCTGCAAATGCAAACGGTGGACACATTGAACATTTATAATTTCTTTAAAAAAAACTTAGAAACTTCCTCTTTTCATTGGTATAAAGATTGTTCATTTTTGATTTGTACTTTAATAAATACAATTTTTTGAAAATGGGTCCATCATTTAGAATAACCATGTACTTTTAAAACAGAAGCGGAAAGTATCAACTACCTATACGTTTACCCTACTTCTTTTTTAAACGATTGAGTAAGAGTAATATTTTAATTTTGAAAAAATAAATTAAAATGAATTAAATATATTTCATTAAAACAGACCGGATTACACCCAAATACGTATGTCTATATCTTGCTTGTATTTTCTGCAAATGCAAACGGTGGACACATTGAACATTTATAATTTCTTTAAAAAAAACTTAGAAACTTCCTCTTTTCATTGGTATAAAGATTGTTCATTTTGGATTTGTACTTTAATAAATACAATTTTTTGAAAATGGGTCCATCAAGCAAATTTGGTAATGACGCGGGTGGAGGAACAAGATATTTTGTTCGGTACATCAAACTTCTCTCGATACGCGAGTTGAATCTCTGTTCATTTATTTTGTATGTATCTAAAATAATACATTATTGATCAAGAAATCACTAAAAATATCTTAATTTCACATCTGTACAGGCAACTTTGTCCTTTAAAGAAAAATATTGATATCAAGTTATTAATTATATTGTATTATTTCATTAATAAGTGTTTCATTCCTCTTGAAAAATTTGGATGCTCGTTTTTTAATTATGTAATTTATATACGCAGAATTAGGGTAAATGTACCAATAGTCGGCCACCCCCCAATAGTCGGCCACATTGATATAAAATGCCTTACGCATAGCTTATTTTTGGTTCTAAATGAAATATTACAATTTGGTTACATGCAACCATCTTTCATAAGTCATAAACCATCACCAAAGAATTATGGGTACTTTTATTGAATTTGTAATCAGCCATTTTTTTCAAGATTGAGGTCAAATCGCCATTTTCCCTATTTTTTTGTTAACAGATGGCAATTATTTTAAAAGGCAAGTATTAATTAATTTTTTATTTTTTTCTAAAATTATAAGGCTAGAATATTAGCAGGGTAAATAAACTAATGCGTTTGATTATAAAAAGTAAATAAATTTGTTGCTTTTAATTAATTTTAATGTGGCCGACCATTGGGTATTAATTTTACTTACATATCCAAAAGTCGGCCACCAGGAGCTGAATAATGAATACATAACTTATTGTACTTCTTTGAGTTTATTGAAGTGAAAACTTCTTTAGGCGCGTTGGGCATTTTTTGAGATGGGAAAAAACCCTTGAACTCGCGACACTGTTACTGTAACCGACACCACTGTATATAAGTATGTGCATGTATTGTGTATAGTTAGGTATGATCTAGGGCGGGACGGGCGCAGCGCAAGCTTGCCTGTGCGCTATTGCACCGCGGTATTGTAAGCGTTATAGTAAGCGCAGAAAAATGTAAGTGGTATAGTAAGCACAGAAAAATATAAGCGGTATAGTAAGCTGTATAGTAAGCGGTATAGAAGCGGTATGTTAAGCGCAGAAAAATGTAAGCGGTATAGTAACACAGAAAAAGTGTAAGCGGTATAGTAAACGCAAAAAAATGCAAGTGGTATAGGAAGCGGTATAGTAAACGCAGAAAAATGTAAGCGGTATAGTAAGCGCAGAAAAATGTAAGCGGCATAGTAAGCGGTATAGTAAGCGCAGAAAAATGTAAGCGGTATAGTACGCGGTATAGTAACGAAGAAAAATGTAAGCGGTATAGTAACGCAGAAAAATGTAAGCGGTATAGTACGCGACATAGTAAGCGGTATAGTAAAGCAGAAATATGTAAGTGGTATAATACCGTAGAAAATGTAAGCGGTATAGTAAGGTATAGGAAGCGCAGAAAAATGTAAGCAGTATAGTAAGCGGTATAGTAAGCGCAGAAAATTGTAAGCGGTATACTACGCGGTATAGTAACGCAGAAAAATGTAAGCGTTATAGTAAGCGTTATAGTAAGCGGAATAGTAAGCTGTATAGTAAATGCTGTAGAAGCGGTATAGTAAGCGCAGAAAAATGTAAGCGGTATAGTAAAACAGAAAAAATGTAAGCGGTATAGTAAACGCAGAAAAATGTAAGTGGTATAGTAAGCGGTATAGTAAGCTGTATAGTAAGCGGTATAGTAACGCAGAAAAATGTAAGCGGCATAGTAAGCGGTATAGTAAGCTGTATAGTAAGCGGTATAGTAACACATAAAAATACAAGTGGTATAGTAAGCGGTATAGTAAACGCAGAAAAATGTAAGTGGTATAGTCAGCGGTATAGTAAACGTAGAAAAATGTAAAAGGTATAGTAAGGTATAGGAAGCGCAGAAAAATGTAAGCAGTATAGTAAGCGCAGAAAAATGTAAGCGGTATAGTAAGCTGTATAGTAAGTGCTTTAGAAGCGTTATAGTAACACAGAAAAATGTCAGCGGTATAGTAACACAGAAAAAAAGGTAAGCGCTATAGTAAACGCAGAAAAATGTAAGCGGTATACTAAGAGCAGAAAAATGTAAGCGGTATAGTAAGCAGTATAGTAACGCGAAAAATGTAAGCGGCATAGTAAGCGGTATAGTAAGCTGTATAGTAAGCGGTATAGTAACACAGAAAAAATGTAAGTGGTATAGTAAGCGGTATAGTAAACGCAGAAAAATGTAAGCGGTATAGTAAGAGCAGAAAAATGTAAGCGGTATAGTAAACGGTATAGTAAAGCAGTAAAATGTAAGCGGCATAGTAAGCGGTATAGTAAGCTGTATAGTAAGCGGTATAGTAACACAGAAAAAATGTCAGTGGTATAGTAAGAGGTATAGTAAACGCAGAAAAATGTAAGCGGTAGAATAAGCGCAGAAAAATGTAAGCGGTATAGTAACGCAGAAAAATGTAAGCGGTATAGTAACGCAGAAAAATGTAAGCAGTATAGTAACGCAGAAAAATGTAAGCGGCATAGTAAGCGGTATAGTAAGCTTTATAGTAAGCGGTATAGTAACACAGTAAAAATGTAAGTTGTATAGTAAGCGGTATAGTAAACGCAGAAAAATGTAAGCGGTAGAATAAGCGCAGAAAAATGTAAGCGGGATAGTACGCGGTATAGTAAGCGGTATAGTAACGGAGAAAAAATGTAAACGGTATAGTAAGCGGTATAGTAACGCAGAAAAATGTAAGCGGTATAGTAAGTGTTATAGTAAGCGGCATAGTCAGCTGTGTAGTAAATGGTATAGAAGCGGTATAGTAAGCGGTATATTAACACAGAAAAATGTCAGCGGTATAGTAACACAGAAAAAATGTAAGCGGTATAGTAAACGCAGAAAAATGTAAGCGGTATAGTAAGAGCAGAAAAATGTAAGCGGTATAGTAACGCAGAAAAATGTAAGCGGCATAGTAAGCGGTATAGTAACACAGAAAAAATGTAAGTGGTATAGAAAGCGGTATAGTACCGCAGAAAAATGTACGCGGTATAGTACCGCAGAAAAATGTAAGCGGTATAGTAAGAGGTATAATAACGCAGAAAAATGTGAGCGGTATAGTGCGACTGAAGTCTGGTTCCCGAAACTTTTGTATGTAAAATAATATGCATGATTTTTCATGTACAATAGCGCATTAAATGAAAATTGTAATATCATTTTTGTAGTAGTAGTTTATAATAATGAATAAAAAAACACTTGATTTAAAAGTATTTCCTGCACAATAAAACATTTCCTGACGAATAAAAAAATACACACGTAATTGTTCAAGTTTTCACTTCTGTCGGCACTCCCGGAGTGCCACTTTTTTTTTTATTGTTTGGTAGATATAACTTTATCTCTACATCTAAAATAATTTTATATAAAAAAAATCTTTTTTTACGTGCTTGTTTGTTTGTTTGTACGGGAAACTACTAGAACTACCGAAATAATTTCAAAAGTAAAGGTGGCAGTCTCTGCTCCGACATAGACTATATTTTACGTCAGGGCCACTTTTCGTAAGTAGATGGATGAGCAAAAAACATTCCAAACGTACTCTTTTTGCCCTCTTGAAAGTTGGCATGGTTTTTGTTTTCTAAAAAATTCGAAATTTAAAAGTGTGAAATGAGTGGAAAAAGTTCTAAATTACAATTCATGTAGAATTGTTAGGAATATAAACTTGAAATTTAACATGTCTGTTACTTTTAAAAGGTAAATTCTGGATCAAGGCAATTAAAAAAAGGGGGAATTTTAGAAAATGAAAAAAACAGGGAATATTCTAAAAACATTCTAAATTACGATTTATATGGAATTACTAGGGAGAGAAATTTAAAATTTCCTAATTCTGTCATTTTTAATATGTAAACGCTGGTACGAAATAATTTCTTAAAAAAACGGAATTTCAAAGGGTACAGAACCAAATAAACGTTCTAAAGTTTCGAAATCTGTGATAGTTTTGTTGCTGGAAACTTAAAATTTGGCATGGTGGTCAATTTTAAGACATAAACAACCGGCTCAGAAAGGCTTCTAAAAATTTGGAAATTTAGAATGCTGAAATGAGAGGAAAATGTTCTGAAATTTTTTTTTAATAAAGTTTAGAGTAGAAACTTTAAATTAGACATGGATAACCTTTTCCATACGTAAGTGGTCTGACCGTAGCCGAACAGTTTCTAAAAAATTAGAAATTTAAAAGCAACTAAAAATTTTTTTAAATTGCAATTTCTGTGGCTTTGAAACTTCAAATTTTGCATGGGGGTTTCTTTTAAGATGTAAGCTCTCGCAAAGAATGGTTTCTATAAAATTCGAAATTTAAAAAATTGAAATTATCAGTAATTGTTGTTTATCATTCTAAATTACGATTTATTTAGAATTAATAGGGATACAAAACTGATATTCGATATCGGGGTTACTTTAAAGTCGCAAATGCTCGTACACAGTAGCTTTTTCTTAAACTAGATTAGATGCGGCAGTTGGTACCCTCATTATTTGCTTTTCAAGTCTGTTGAAAAGTATTAAAACAACTAGATTGGAATGCGGCAGTTGGGACCGCCCCTCCTTACGCTTTTCCACTGAGGGGTTCAAAATGAACTCGTATACTAATAAACTACATACTAAATATATTTCATGCTCAAATTCTTTAAAGTGTTAAAACAACTAGATCGGAATGCCGTGATGCGGCAATTGGGATCGCCCCTGCGCTGATGCACGAATGTATGCATATTTGCTTTTCAACTATGTTGAAAAGTGTTAAAAGCAACTCGATTAGATGCGGCAGTTGGTACCCCCATTATTTGCTTTTCAATTCTGTTGAAAAGTGTTAAAACAACTAGATTGGATTGCGGCAGTTGGGACTGCCCCTCCCTTCGCTTTTCCACTGCGGGATTCAAAATGCATAACTCGATTCAAAACCCACTTTAATCTAACTTCAATTTGAGCGCGACCAGAAGGGGTACCAGCGTTTATTTATATTTATTTATTATTATTATTTTTTTTTTTGCAGTCGACTGTAGCATACAAAATTTAGTCAAAATCGCTTAAACCGTTTTTAAATGCAATTTCTTTGACCCATAGTGACCGCCAAATGACCCACTAATCTAATTTTCTCGAACATGTGACCCAGCCAAATGGTTTTCTTGTATCCCAAAAAGTTAGGACACAAAACGTAGTCAAAATCGTTAAAGACATTTATTAGATAAGATAAAATTACCTTGGACCCGTAACCTTTCACATGTGACCCTTAACTTGTGACCCAGCCCATTAGTCTTTTCGTACACCAAATCGGTAGGATACAAAATTTAGTCAAAATCGTTAGCCGTTTTTAGATAAAATTAGTTTGACCCGTAGTGACCCTAAAATGACCCACTAATCGAATTTTCTCAAACATGTGACCCAACCAATGGTCTTTTCGTACCCCAAAACGGTAGGATGCAAAATTTAGTCAAAATCGTTAGAGCCGTTTTTTAGATAAAATTTATTTAACCCATAGTGACCTCCATATCATATGACCTACTAATGAAATTTTCTCGAACATGCGACCCAGTCCAATGGTCTTATTGTATCCCAAAAATGTAGGATACAAAACTTAGTCAAAATCGTTAAAGCCATTTAGCAGATAAAATAAAATTAGCTTTACCCGCAGTGACCCTAAATGACACACTAATTTAATTTTCTCGAACGTGTGAGATAGCTCAATCACCGTCTTATAACCGAAAATGGTAGAATGCAAAATTCAGTAAAATTTGTTAGCGTCGTTTTCCAGGTAAAACTAGTTGGATGTGTCAATCCCAAAACTTTCTTCTATCTCACACAAGTTTCGCATACACTAAAATGAATCAGCACCCATTTATATTAAGGTCTAACTGAAGCTCAAGTTTAATAAATTCTGCGCATTATTTCTTGATATATGACTATCGCTAAAATCGTGTAAATCCTGCAAAATGCTCCATAGCAGCGCCACCTGCTAGTCGATTTGTACCAAAAACTAATCAGCACCAATTTACATTAGAGACTAACTGAATATAAGGTTTTACTAAATTCCGAGTATTAGTTCGTGAGATAGAGCTATTGCGGAAATCGCGAAAAATGCTGCATGACAGCGCCACCTGCTGGGCGATTTTTACCAAAAACTAATCAGCACCAACTTATATCACGGACTAACTGAATATAAAGTTTTATTAAATTCCGAGGATTAGATCTTGAGATAGAGCTATTGCGGAAATCGCGAAAAATGCTGCATAGCAGCGCCACTTGCCGGGCGATTTTTACCAAAAACTAATCAGCATCAATTTATATCAGGGACTAACTGAATCTAAAGTTTTATTAAATTCCGAGCATTAGTTCTTAAGATAGAGCTATTGCGGAAATCGCGAAAAATGCAGCATAGCAGCGCCACCTGCCGGACGATTTTTACCAAAAACTAATCAGCATCAATTTATATCAGGGACTAACTGAATCTAAAGTTTTATTAAATTCCGAGCATTAGTTCTTAAGATAGAGCTATTGCGGAAATCGCGAAAAATGCTGCATAGCAGCGCCACCTGCCGGGCGATTTTTACCAAAAACTAATCAGCATCAATTTATATCAGGGACTAACTGAATCTAAAGTTTTATTAAATTCCGAGCATTAGTTCTTAAGATAGAGCTATTGCGGAAATCGCGAAAAATGCTGCATAGCAGCGCCACCTGCCGGGCGATTTTTACCAAAAACTAATCAGCATCAATTTATATCAGGGACTAACAGAATCTAAAGTTTTATTAAATTCCGAGCATTACTTCTTAAGATAGAGCTATTGCGGAAATCGCAAAAAATGCCGCATAGCAGCGCCACCTGCTGGGCGATTTTTACCAAAAACTAATCAGCATCAATTTATATCAGGGACTAACTGAATATAAGGTTTTACTAAATTCCGAGTATTAGTTCGTGAGAGAGAGCTTTTGCGGAAATCGCGAAAAATGCTGCATAGCAGCGCCACCTGCTGGGCGATTTTTACCAAAAACTAATCAGCATCAATTTATATCAGGGACTAACTGAATCTAAAGTTTTATTAAATTCCGAGCATTAGTTCTTGAGATAGAGCTATTGCGGAAATCGCGAAAAATGCTGCATAGCAGCGCCACCTGCTGGGCGATTTTTACCAAAAACTAATCAGCATCAATTTATATCAGGGACTAACTGAATCTAAAGTTTTATTAAATTCCGAGTATTAGTTCGTGAGAGAGAGCTTTTGCGGAAATCGCAAAAAATGCCGCATAGCAGCGCCACCTGCTGGGCGATTTTTACCAAAAATTAATCAGCATCAATTTATATCAGGGACTAACTGAATCTAAAGTTTTATTAAATTCCGAGCATTAGTTCTTAAGATAGAGCTATTGCGGAAATCGCGAAAAATGCTGCATAGCAGCGCCACCTGCCGGGCGATTTTTACCAAAAACTAATCAGCACCAATTTATATCAGAGGCTAACTGAATCTAAAGTTTTATTAAATTCCGAGCATTACTTCTTAAGATAGAGCTATTGCGGAAATCGCAAAAAATGCCGCATAGCAGCGCCACCTGCTGGGCGATTTTTACCAAAAACTAATCAGCATCAATTTATATCAGGGACTAACTGAATATAAGGTTTTACTAAATTCCGAGTATTAGTTCGTGAGAGAGAGCTTTTGCGGAAATCGCGAAAAATGCTGCATAGCAGCGCCACTTGCTGGGCGATTTTTACCAAAAACTAATCAGCATCAATTTATATCAGGGACTAACTGAATCTAAAGTTTTATTAAATTCCGAGCATTAGTTCTTGAGATAGAGCTATTGCGGAAATCGCGAAAAATGCTGCATAGCAGCGCCACCTGCTGGGCGATTTTTACCAAAAACTAATCAGCATCAATTTATATCAGGGACTAACTGAATCTAAAGTTTTATTAAATTCCGAGCATTAGTTCTTGAGATAGAGCTATTGCGGAAATCGCAAAAAATGCCGCATAGCAGCGCCACCTGCTGGGCGATTTTTACCAAAAACTAATCAGCATCAATTTATATCAGGGACTAACTGAATATAAGGTTTTACTAAATTCCGAGTATTAGTTCGTGAGAGAGAGCTTTTGCGGAAATCGCAAAAAATGCCGCATAGCAGCGCCACCTGCTGGGCGATTTTTACCAAAAACTAATCAGCATCAATTTATATCAGGGACTAACTGAATCTAAAGTTTTATTAAATTCCGAGCATTAGTTCTTGAGATAGAGCTATTTCGGAAATCGCGAAAAATGCTGCATAGCAGCGCCACCTGCCGGGCGATTTTTACCAAAAACTAATCAGCATCAATTTATATCAGGGACTAACTGAATCTAAAGTTTTATTAAATTCCGAGCATTAGTTCTTAAGATAGAGCTATTGCGGAAATCGCGAAAAATGCTGCATAGCAGCGCCACCTGCCGGACGATTTTTACCAAAAACTAATCAGCATCAATTTATATCAGGGACTAACTGAATCTAAAGTTTTATTAAATTCCGAGCATTAGTTCTTAAGATAGAGCTATTGCGGAAATCGCGAAAAATGCTGCATAGCAGCGCCACCTGCCGGGCGATTTTTACCAAAAACTAATCAGCATCAATTTATATCAGGGACTAACTGAATCTAAAGTTTTATTAAATTCCGAGCATTACTTCTTAAGATAGAGATATTGCGGAAATCGCAAAAAATGCCGCATAGCAGCGCCACCTGCTGGGCGATTTTTACCAAAAACTAATCCGCATCAATTTATATCAGGGACTAACTGAATATAAGGTTTTACTAAATTCTGAGTATTAGTTCGTGAGAGAGAGCTTTTGCGGAAATCGCGAAAAATGCTGCATAGCAGCGCCACCTGCTGGGCGATTTTTACCAAAAACTAATCAGCATCAATTTATATCAGGGACTAACTGAATCTAAAGTTTTATTAAATTCCGAGCATTAGTTCTTGAGATAGAGCTATTGCGGAAATCGCGAAAAATGCTGCATAGCAGCGCCACCTGCTGGGCGATTTTTACCAAAAACTAATCAGCATCAATTTATATCAGGGACTAACTGAATCTAAAGTTTTATTAAATTCCGAGCATTAGTTCTTGAGATAGAGCTATTGCGGAAATCGCAAAAAATGCCGCATAGCAGCGCCACCTGCTGGGCGATTTTTACCAAAAACTAATCAGCATCAATTTATATGAGGGACTAACTGAATATAAGGTTTTACTAAATTCCGAGTATTAGTTCGTGAGAGAGAGCTTTTGCGGAAATCGCAAAAAATGCCTCATAGCAGCGCCACCTGCTCGGCAATCTTTACCTTAAACTAATCAGCACCAACTTATATCACGGACTAACTGAATATAAAGTTTTATTAAATCCCGAGGATTAGATCTTGAGATAGAGCTATTGCGGAAATCGCGAAAAATGCTGCATAGCAGTGCCACCTGCTGGGCGATTTTTACCAAAAACTAATCAGCACCAATTTATATCAGGGACTAACTGAATCTAAAGTTTTATTAAATTCCGAGTATTAGTTCTTGAGATAGAGCGCCCACAAAATTGTTGTCACATACAGACAGACAGACAGACAGAGTCACAGACAGACATTTTCTAAAAACAGTCAAATCGTGTTCAGGACCTTCTAAAACGTATAAATCCGTCGAAAACCAGAAGTCGAAAATTTTCATGAATCCAATACTTTCTTCTTGTAAAGATAGAAGAAAGTGACAAAATTCAGAAGTGGCCGACTGTTGGTGCAGTGATGGCCGAACATTAGCTTTAAAGTGGCCGACTATTGGAGAACTTGCCCTTTTTTAACTTAACTGTGTCTAAAAAAAAACTATTACCGTGTTTTTTAAAAATAATTGCTGAAACATAATAAGAAACGTATGTTTTAACATATATCACTGTTAAAAATGTTGTGTCGTTTTTTAAAAATTCTACGTTATGGTTTATACACAAAAAAACAGTTAAGTGGCCGACTATTGCTACATTTACCCTAATTTTCTGATAAATAATGTATAGGGCTAGAATTTTTGTTTTTCATAACCATACTCTATATGCATTTTCTAATAAATTAATCATAAAAAGAAATAAAATATATGACTGTTCTTTTTTATATTATTAGCACTTTCCAACCTAGTTGAAAAGTGCTTATGACTTCGGTTTGTCTGGCCGTATGGCCGGATGGCCGTCTGTCCGTGCTCTAACTCCCGTAAATATGCTCGGATTGCTCTGCAATTTTTATATGTTATTGTCGTTATCTATGGCACGTTCCCTATTTCAACTGAAGTGTGTAGCACTTATAGTTTTCTTACAGGGACACTCAAAAGAATTCCGTTACATTGCGGTCTATGGGGAAAAATCATTTGCGGTTTATTTTAAAAATGTTTCACTATTGTAAACGCATTGAAATTTATATAGATCACTAAGATGCATTAGAAGAAGCTTAATATGGAATAGTAGGTGCATAGCACTTAGAGTTACTTTACAGGGACAGTCAAAATAATTCTGTTACATTACGTCTATGGAGAAAAATCGTCTGCGGCTTATTTAAATAATGTTCCACTATTTTAAACGCATTGAAGTTTATATATATTACTAAGGTGCATTACAAGAGGCTTACTACAGAATAGTGTGTGTATAGCAGTCATCGTTCATTTACAGGGACACACAAAAGAATTCTCTACTGTCTGTTAACAATAATTCCTGGAAGTGCGTTGTAAGTTACTAAACGCGATTTTAATCTTAACTAGCTTTTTGTCTATTACGTGGTGTGTATAAATTCTGTAGATCCTATACAGGACAGCACAAAAGTTCGCGAACACATTTCCGTTTATTGACAGAAACTCCAGAAGGAGAATTTAAACGGTGCTACGCGTTTCCTAACTAAACTAAAATTTAGCATCCTATGTATATATACAAATCTATAGATCATATACAGGGCTACATAAAAGTATTCGGATATTTTTCCGAATATTGTATATATTGAAAATTCCTGAAATTACGTTTTTAAATATGTTATGCGTTTTCCAAATTGTTTACTTAGATGTCATCTTTCAGCTTATTAAACGGTAATGATTTGTAAAATTATTTTAGAAGCGTTGGAAAGTGCTACATAATCTATGCTTGACGCATGATTTTTCGTTCTTGTTAATATCAATATCATGAAAAGTTAATTCATCATGCAGCAGATTTATAATATAAATGTGACATTTGTTATGCTTTTTAAAATTTTAATGTTTTGCTTATGGATAAATTAAATTTTTATTTTGATTATACAAATAGTACTTCAGGGAGGTGGGATGATCTTTTTAATTATTTTTCACTATTGCGACCAAATATCCAATGTTTTCTTTTCAATACAAACCTTATTTAAATAAAGATTATTAAAAAATAGTTATAATCCATTTTATGTAAAATTTATATTTAAAGTTGAATATTTCATAACAACATATTCTGTTTAACTAATAGGAAAATTTTTAATATAAAAAATAAGGCTGCGATAATGAGATACGTGCTTTTACGACTGCTGAAGCAACAAAGAATGTTTTTACGAAGCATTTTATGCAAAATATTAAATTAACTTAGAATAAAATAAATATGTAAAAGAACTGATTTCGAGTTTTGTATGTGAAATAAACATCATATATATTATTTCTGTTGTCAACATCCCTTTCTCTAAGAAAATACAAAACGAAGAACAATGAATGAGATGCCACATTAAAGAGTTTTGATCAGGCTGCTGACATAGTACACTTACATTCCTTTAAAATATGTTTTTCTATTATAAATTGAGTTACTTAAAAATGAAATCGACATTGTTTTCATTAATGAAATGAAAGATTTTCTCAAATCAGTGTTGCCACAAAAATAAAATACTGCATTATCGGATGACGTCATTCTCTAATGCAATTAAAATACGATTGTTAATTTATTTCTTGCGCATACTTTTTGAAAAAATATCGAGCTTTCATCGGGTTTTTATTTAATTTCTCGCGTGCGTCACCTATTGTTTATTTTATTATTTGATTTCTTTGTTTAAACATGGCTGTGTATATGTGTACTGTATCGCAGCACCAGTAGATTACGTAATTTAAGTATTATCTACCATTTAGATATACAGTTCATTAGGATTCAAAAAAATTGTAAGTATTTTTTTTAATATTCTATTAAGCTGTTAATACGCCAGTGAAGTCTGACGTCACTTAAATGGCTGCTGTACCACAAATTTTGAACATCGCATGTTTACGTTCCCATAGGCGTGCAAAAAAGTGGTGTACCAAATATTGATTTATGTATCTAAGAGACATTTCTGGAAGAGTTTTGCAAAGAGAAATGCTATCGTATGAATTCCCTAAACGTTTGATTCAGTGTTTCAATTTTTTTTATAATTCGTTTTTTTTTTTTTTTTTTTTTTTTTTTTTTTTTTTTTTTTTTTTTTTCAGGATAGTGGTCTTGGCAGCATAGAGAAATGAACTTGGCGACAGAAGAATATTTGGCAACAAATTTTCTGGCAATCTATTCCCATGTTCTTATACAGAAGCAATCATCATTTAAATGAATTCTGTTGTTAATATCCCTTTTCTATGCATATACAAAACATAAAAGGTATCATTCGAAAAGTTTTTGAACAGGTTTCTGACATAGTACACTCACATTTCGTTAAAACGCATTGTTTGATTTAAAAAAAAATCAGTTAATTAAAAATAAGTGCTAAAACGTACCAAGCAATAATCTCAAAGATTTTAGTGCGAAAGCTTCGCACGGGTCCTTCTGGTTTAATAAAAATATAGAATGAATGTAGAATTCACGCAACCGACAAAAATTTAGTAATTGGAAAATCTTGCCATTTTCTTTTATATTGATGAAGATGTTTATTGTTTTAACGTGATTAGAATTCTCGGTATATTTTTACATTGTAAGAAAGATTCCAAATAAGTGAAAAGTGAAATGGAAACAGACATTTAGCTTATAGTATTTAATTTACTAATCAATGTTATTGTTTTTCATACTTAGAGTATTAATTTTATGTAGGATACGTTTATTATTTCTAACCAAATATCAGAAATATATGAAATGTCACACTTTATTTTATGCATCATGGTTAGTGTATGTGCTAGAAAGATTCCAGGATTCTTAACTATAGCAATCATGTGAATTTGAATTGAAATCGTCCATTGCATTTCCATTAGAACTTTTACGCTTAACCATCGGTTTCCATCATGGATGAGTTTCCATCATCGCGTTCGGTCTGATAAACCAAACTGAATTTTCCTCTATTTAAAAAACAAATTTAAAGAGATGGAATAGAAAAATCCAATTATAAAATAAAAAAAAATTCAAATAATGTGTATTAATAATTTTTGGAATTTTCAAAAACATAAGCATGCTACGTCTGGATTAACACGCTAAAATAGATAAAACTTCAGAAATTTAATAAAATACTGAAATACGATGTAAATACAATAAAAATTGGACGTTTCCGATTCAATTCTGAATCTCTTATCAGTATACAACATTACAGATACACAAACAGTCACAAAGAGAATCAAAATTATTCAGTTAAAATCCTAATCATTCTAAAACAATATATTTATGTAGAATCGGGATGCTTCATTCATAATCTGTTGAACATTGTAAGAAAGATTTTTAGTAACTGAAAATTAAAATGGAAAAATACTTGTAACTTATAGTATTTAATTTACTAATCAATAATATTGTATTTTTCAATAACATCTGTAGTGTTTTACTTTCATGTAGAATACATTTATTATTTGCAACCAAATTGAATTGCCTATGAACGAAGCAGCCCAAATTCCATCTGAATATTCTGTTAAACTCTGATTATAACTTTAACTGAGTGACATTGGTTCTCTATGTGATTCTTTGCGTATCTGTAATGTTGTATACGCATGAGGGATTCAGAATTGTATCCGAAAAGTCTAATTTGTATCTTATTCACATTGTATTTTAGTATTTTATTAAATGTCTGAAGTATTATCAATTTGAAAGTGTTAATTTATGAATATTTTACTATTTTAAATTTATTTACATTTACGCTTATGACTGCAAAGTTAATGATAAAAATATAATTGATAAAACAAACTGCAGGCACAATATGGATTATTTTTAAATAATACCTTTATGATTCCAACTAATAATGAAATTAATTGATTCCCGTTGTTTTAAACAATTATTGCAAATTGTTTTAGTATGTTTACTTAATCACAGGTGAATTTTGTACATTTCCCATCAATATGTGTTAATGCAATAATTTTTTATTCATCATAATATGACGAAATTCCATTTTGCATTCACTATCACTGTGTTTGGTTTTTGTCTATATCTCAATATTATCTTACATTTCTGAAGTACAGAGAATCTGATCTAAGCGTTTATTAGAGGAAGGATTTTTGTCGTCCTCGATCAGAAGGTATGTTTTTTCTTTAACTTATATTTAAAATATTTAAATATTTAAAATTTGTTAAATGCAAATACAGATAGAACTAGTAGGATGTGCCAATCCCAAAAATTTCTTCTATCTCACACAAGTTTCACATACACCCAAAATGAAATAGCACCATTTTATGTCAAAGTCTAATTGATTCTAAAATTTTATTAAATCCCATGCATTTAGTTCTTGAGATATGACTTTCACTAAAATCGTGTAAATCCGGAAAAATGCATCATAGCAGCGCTTATGAACGTATGTATGTACGTTCTGTTGGGAGATTCACACCAAAATACAATTAACAACAACTTATGTCAACGTCTAATTGAATCTAAAATTTGTTGAAATTTTGCGCATTAGTTCTTGAGATATAGCTATCGTAAAAATCATAAAAAAGTAGCATAGCAGTGCAACCTGTTGGACTGTTTTCACCAAAACGTAACCAGCATTTATTTATGTCAAGATCTAGCAGAATCTGAAGTTTGATGAATGAATGCGCATTAGTTCTTGAAATATAGCTATCTTGAAAATCATGAAAAAAGTAGTATAGCAGAGCCACATGTTCGTCGATTTACACCATAAACTAATCAGCACCAGTTTATATCAAGGACTAACTAAATCTAATGTTTTATTAAATTCCGCGCATTATTCTTGAGATAGAGTGCCCACAAAATTTTTGTCACATACATGCATACATACAGACAGACAGAGTCACAGACTCACAGACAGACATTTTCTAAAAACAGTCAAATCATTTTCAGGACCCTCTAAAACGTATCAATTTGCCGAAAACCAGAAATCAATTTTTTTCACGATTGCAATACTTTCTTACTATAAAGATTGAAGAAAGTCAAAAAGTGAGGATTTGGGAATAACAATCCTAAAATCACGTCAATCACTTCAATCCTAAAATCAAACAAGAACGAAAAATCATGCGTCAAGCATAGATTATGTAACACTTTCCAACGCTTCCAAAATAATTTTACGAATCATACTCTTTTATAAGCTAAAAGATAACATCTAAGTAATCCGAATACTTTATTCAGCCCTGTATAGGATCTATAGATTTGTATATATACTACATAGGATGCTAAATTTTAGTTCAGTTAGGAAACACGTAGCACAGTTTAAAATTCTCCGTCTGGAGTTAAATAATACGGAAATGTGTTCCCGAACTTTTGTACTTCCCTGTATAGGATCTACAGAATTTATACACACCACGTAATATACAAAAAGCGATTTAAAATTAAAATCGCATTCAGTAACTTAAAACGCACTTCCAGGAATTATTGTTAACATACAGTAGAGAATTCTTTTGTGTGTCCCTGTAAATGAACGATGACTGCTATACACACAATATTCTGTAGTAAGTCTCTTGTAATGAACCTTATATAAATTTCAATGCGTTTAAAATAGTGAAACATTATTTAAATAAACCGCAGACGATTTTTCTCCATAGACGTAATGTAACGGAATTCTTTTGACTGTCCCTGTAAAGTAAGTATAAGTGCTATGCACACCCTATTCCATATTAAGCTTCTTCTAATGCACCTTAGTGATATATATAAATTTCAATGCGTTTAAAGTATTGAAACATTATTTAAATAAACCGCAAATGATTTTTCCCCATAGACCGCAATGTAACGGAATTCTTTTGAGTGTCCCTGTAAAAAAACTATAAGTGCTACACACTTCCGTTGAAATAGGGAACATGCTATAGATAACGATTATAACATATAAAATTTGCAGGGCAATCCGAGCATATTTACGGGAGTTAGAGCACGGACAGACGGCAGACGGCAGACGGCCAGACGGCCAGACGGCAGACGGCCAGACGGCCAGACGGCAGACGGCCAGACAAACCGAAGTCATAAACACTTTTCAACTAGGTTGGAAAGTGTTAAAAAGGTTACAAGTTACATTGTGTCCACGAATTCCAAGTTTTAGAATTATCCCTACCTAAATATCTTCACGAGGCTGAATATTCCTGAGAAATGAATTTTACTTATTTAATCAATTCCTGATACTACAATTGTGGAATATTTAGCATTATGAAGGTGTGGCACTTAATATCAATGCAAAAATTAACGAAATCATTCTTATGTGTTTTGCTGGAATCATACGCGGATAATCAAAAAACGGGTAATGCTATTACGCCTGTTATACTAACATCTATGTTTGTAGTAAATTATATTGTAATTTATCGAATCAGTTCCGAGAAATTGTGTGCATTTGAATCAAAGTCACCTATAGAGTTTGAATTAAAATTTTTATATTAATTATTCTGGCCAAAGATCGAATGTTGAAAATTGGGACCCGCTGTGACCTCTGTAATACAAAGTATATATTTATGCGCAGTTAAATTTTAATTAATTGACCCGTTGCCAACAAGGATTGTTCATTTTATTGTCAGACTTGTGTAGATATACACGAAGTATCATTCATCTTCGGTCCGCGACAATTCAATAAATAAAAAGTAAAATGACAATATCAATATCTAAAATAAATAATAACAATTTTAAACCCCGATACTTTTAAGTATTACACATTTATGATATATCAATGTTATGGGTTTACAATTATTTATATAAAAATAAATCAAATATACGCAGTTACACATGTTATACTATTAAAGATTGAAACTTATAAGTTAAAAAAAATAAATACATTTCCTTAATGGGTTAATATAAACAAAAATGTTCATTAGACACTTCTATAAATTCCTAAATAATTAGTGTTTCATTTATCTATGTAAACTTTGTGTTTAATCATCAAAAAGAATTCATAAATTAATATATACATTTAGATAAATAAGTAAAATAAATTAAAGGAAATGCTTTTTTCTCATTAATATCATATTAAATAAAGATTACCATCATAAACAATTAAAAGAAGCTTTGGGAACTTATTTTCTATTGCATCTTTGATGCCAGATTAATTAACGCAATCTGCTTATCATGTTTGAATTAGTAACAATGCATATATATTTATATTTTTAGTATTTCGTAATATTTCATCATTAGTTCTGCTAATGTATTGGAACCATGATAATGAAACTTTTTTTTTCCATGAATATTTTTGAAGAAAATAGTTTTTAGTTTAACAGGTTCTAAATGTTTCTTTCTTCAAGCTACTGTTACTTGAAATGTTTTTTTAATCTTTCATTGCAATTTTTTAATCTGAATGTAAACATCTGAACAGAAGATGTAAATAGTTTTCTTGGAAATAAACTGGACAAAGCAACAATTAATAAGAAATTTCATAACTTTGATGAAAAACGGCATATAAACATACACATTAGGGTGGGTCGAAAAAACTGAAATTTATATAATCGAAACATAATAGTGCGGGAAATTTGCCATTGGTAATAAGGAATACATTCGTAAAATATTACATCAAATGGTTAATATCTTTTATCGTCGCAAAGGGGCCAAAGTTTCGAAAAATCGAATAAAAAGTTGTTTTTTCAAAAAAAAAAGATAATAAATAAATAAATTATCCAACCATAGCTATACAATTTCTAATAGAATGCAAAAGCTACATCAAGGTGTTAGTAATGTTCCAATAAAATTTCATTGTGATGAAATCATTTATTTTACCACAGCAGGCACGGCAAAAATTTTTGAATAAAACATCAAAAATTTCAATTGTCCGTTTTTTCCAATTTTCCTAATTTTTATTATATGTCTACAATTAAATAAATTTACATTATTTCTAGTAATAACTTATAAATGTCTAGTAATTTAGATCATGGGCATTGCCAACGAAAGAGCGAAAAGAGCCCGCCCTCCTAAATTTGAGAGAGAGTGCTTTTTTGAAGGAATTTTAGGGATTTTCCGGGAATATTTAGGTATTTTTTGTAGGGGGGAGCCCAAAAATGGAAAACAATGGGGAATTTATGTATCCCCCCCTAAAAACAAATCACCAAAATTCCCCGGAAAATCTGCAAAATTCCTTCAAAAAGCACCTTTCCCTTAAATTCAGGGGGGGGGGGAAGGCGCTCTAGCCCTTGGTTGGCAATGCCCACGATCAAAATTACTAGACATTAATAAGTCATTACTAGATATAATGCAAATTTATTTAATTGTATACGTATAATAAAAATTGGGAAAAATGGCAAAAACGAAAATTGAAATTTTTGACGTTTTTTTTCAAAATTTTGGCTTTCTCTGCGGCGGTAATAGAAATGATTTCCCCATAATGAAATTTTATTGGAACATTACTAACGTCTTGATGTAGCTGTTGCATTCTATTAGACATTGTACCGCTATGGTTGGATAATAATTATTATTTTTTTGAAAAAAAAAAAAAAACTCTTTTTTTCGATATTTTGAAACTTTGGCCCCCTTGCGGCGGTAAAAGATATTAACCTTTTGGTGTAATATTTTCCGAATTTATTCCTTATTGCCAATGGCAACTTTGCCACACTATTATGTTTCGATTATACAAATTTCGGTTTTTTCGACCCACCCTAATACACATGTCTGTGTACGTTGTGTAATCTATAAAATATGAAAAATAATAAATATTTAATGATGGCAATTTCTGTTCACAGATATCAATGAAAATTATGTTGAATTTTTATCTAGTACTTTTTTTCTGCTATTGGGTATCAAAACCAGCACATTAGAAACAATACACAATTTTATGATACTTATCAAAAATGTAAATTTAAGCAGGTTTTTTAGAATATTGACCCGATGTTTTATCCCGATGTTTTCATAAATCCTTCTATATTAAAAAAAAGTAATCTGGAACTGAGCCAAAAACGATTTAGAAATGGACCAATCAAATTCTGTGTAGATATTCCGGGTTATTCTCATCGCTTTTTTACTAGGGACTCTTTTGAGGAGCTATTACTTTTTATTCTAGCCATCCTACGGATTCGAAAATCATACCACCAGACGCGAAATATAACAAGCTTTCAGAAATTAAAAAAATTATCACGGTCGGATAATAAAAACTCAAAAAATCCTTAAAAATAGAGTAAAAAATCTTTTACTGAAAAAGTCATTTTTTTTATATTGTTGCCAATTTCTAAATAAGCACAAAGGATTATGTTTTATCTCAAATAAAAAATGTATTTGTGCGAGACTATTAAAAACAATAATGAAAGTTTAAAATAATAATTAAATGATCACGTGTTGAAAGCAGGGAATAAAGAAAATTACGTCATACAAATTGTGTTTACACTTGAATATTCAAAATAAAAAAGATGAATTAAATGAAAAAGCATTATAACCAGTTAAATGAAAAAGCATTATAACCAGTTAAATGAAAAAACATTATAACCAGTTAAATGAATTATAACCTGATTACAGAAGATAGTCGCCGTTCGTGATATCATCATCATCATCCTCATCATCTTTTTAAAACAGGATACATTACCAGGTTTTAAGAGGCTGTGAAATCAGAAGGGGGTTGGTGAGCGTAGCGAGCAGGGGGCAGAGCCCCCTAGTCTTCATGTAACCATGAATTTTTAGTACCTTACCCTCATTTTTAATGACTCATATAGAAAAAAATATATATGTTATTCTAAATATAACAATTCATAACACCTTGCAATTATATACTTCTTTTTAAATGCTAAAAGGTGTAACATAAAAATATTATAAACAATAAAAGGGATAATTAGACTGTTGACATATGTTTCAGCTCAATCTCAGCCATTATCAAAACAAAAATATTATAAATGCACGGTCTATGAAGTTATTTGAAACGCAGTCATTTAATTTTTTACGTAATTTTTAAATATCGAAATAAACATTCAAGTAAAAAATATTACAAAAATTGTGGCTCGAGTTACTCCATGGTTACAAATATGTAAATAAATATCCGAGTAAAAAATTAAAATAACGTACGTTATTTTTAAAAGTACGTGAAAAATTAAATGATTGAGTTTCAAAAAATTCATAAACCGTACTTTTATAGAATATTTTTGTTTGTTTTTATAATGGCTCAGATATAACTGAAACATATGTCAACAGTCTAATAAAACGTATTTTAATGTTTATAATCTTTTTATTTTACATCTTTTAGCAGTTAAAAAGAATTTTTTGTTATTTTATCAAAATCTAATAGTTAGTGCTAAATCTACAAAGGATTCACAATGCATCCCAGCTAAAAATGAACTGCAGTGAAACTACAAAAAAAATGCAGTTGGAAAACTGCGGTGATTTGGCACAAATCCCTGCAGTTTTTTTGAAGTCGACATAACTACAAATTTACTGCAGTAAATTTGTAGTTATGTCGACTTCAAAAAAACTGCAGAGATTTGTGCCAAATCACCGCAGTTTTCCAACTGCATTTTAACTGCACACTTACTGCAGTAAATTTGTAGTTATGTCGACTTCAAAAAAACTGTAGGGATTTGTGCCAAATCACCGCAGACTTCCAACTGCATTTTAACTACACACTTACTGCAGTAAATGTGTAGTTATGTCGACTTCAAAAAAACTGCAATGATTTGTGACAAATCACTGCGGTCTTCACTGCTTCGGACAAATCACTGCATTTTTTTGCAGTTTCACTGCAGCCTTTTAGAAATTTATTACAAAATATGTATATATATAAAATATTAATTTTTCTGTATGAAAAAATCAGCACAAAATCTAATTAAATATTTTTTTCATATCTCAATTTATATGCAATCTGTGCATAAAATATATCATGCATACAACGATTAATCATCACTGAAAAATATTTTTTGATCATGGCTGACTTATTCAATTATTATGGTTACCTTTTGAAAAATGAAAGAATTCAATAAATTGTATGAACGACTTTACTCAAAATAATAATATTGAAAGATGAGTGAAGTATTCATAATAATCATAGTATTTCAATCTTCAAGCAATGATTTTTTTATGGTATTGAATTGTTTTTATTTTTTCAATAGTTTCATTACTGGGCAATTCCTTTGAAATCAAGGACACATGGTTATTGGCTAAAAATTAAAATCTTACTTTTAAAATTTTGTAATAAAAAGTGCAATTTTATAAATAAATTCAATGTGAAGAAGAAAATTGATAATGTGTATTTAGTAATTCCATTGCAACAATAAAAATTGCAATTAAAATAATTGTATATGAATTTTAAAAAATTAAATTATAATTCTTTTTATAATGGCATATCTTTTCAAACCTCTACAGAAATTTCAAATTCATAAAGCAAATAGATGCACAAGAATTTAAATCAGAGTGGACATAACTTTTTCTTTGTCCATTGTAATTTTGTTACCCAAGCATTTAAACATTTTTATAAAATATCCTTGTTTTTTTAATTGCTGTAACTGTTTGATTATCCAATATGTACTTACCGCCTCCCCCCCCCCACAAAAAAAAAAAAAAAAGATTTTCTTTGTAGCTTGTGAGAATATATATTACGAAGCTTGTGAGAATATATATATTGTGCGAAAGGGATTACAAATTTTTAATCTCATAAGCAATTCATAATGAAGTCTATTGTGGCAGATTTAGATGATAATTTTAAATATTAAATGTAGGGGAGACTGGTACACAGTGGACCACTTTTTCAGTTAATTTTTTTTTCTCTTTAATGGACAAACCGATCTGCATAAAAAATATTTTTGAATATTCCTTAAACCTTTATACATTTATCATAACATAGTTTTCAATATATTTTTCAAAAGAAATTTTTTTATATGCATCCGTAAAGTGGACCGCTATTAGGTATTATCTGAAATATACAATATAAGTCTATTTTTCATTAATCTAAGTCTTTTTTATTTTCCCTTTACCCACGAAATAACATAGTAATATAAATTTACGAGTAACATTTTGAAACAAAAACAAAATGAATTATATTTTGAAAATAATAACAGATTAATACAGGAACAATTGCAATTTAGTTGAAGTTATTAATTAAGTACAAAAAAAATCAGCGCACATTACAATTTGCAAATGAAATTCCAAAATACTTATGAGTATGATTGAGCCTGGAACTTTCCTGAAATACTTTTGGGTCTGAGAGCAATATTATGAAATCATTGACATCAACAATAGATTCATCTACAGTTTCGGGAAAAATAAACTGATTTCCATTCCATTTGCATCTCACGAATCTTACTTGAATAGAATAATCACCAATTTAGACTACAGTTATATTTATCAAAGGCAGTAAATACAAAACAAAATATTTCTTACTATATTAAATAAATTGTCATTTTTCTTTGTTTACTTTATTTTACAGTTAAATAACTACTTTTAAACAATATTTCTTTATAGTAAATAAGCAATTATTAAATATTTTGAACATTCTGCATTACAGGAGCAGAGTGGATTGTGGACCACTGTGCCCAGGAGTGGGTGGTCCACTCTGACCCATGTTGAAGTTCAATAAATAATCGTATTAATATTGTTTATATCTTCCTTTTAAACATACTAACTTTAAAGTTAAATAAAAACAAGTATCTTAGCTTTACAAAAAAGCTGTTTTATCTTATTTATCTACAACCTTTAATAACAAAAAAAATTCAAATATGATGAAAAATTTTACTTTTAGAAGCTCAAAACAACCAATCAGGATAAAATAGTTCAATCTGAGCTAAACATGTTTTCTGAAGGCTATAAATAATCAGTGCAGTGCTGTTGTCTATTATGATATAAGAGAAGCTTTTAAAAAGTTTAAATAAATAAAATATTAGGGGGGGGGGGTCCACTGTGCCCATAGGTCCAGTGTGTACCGGTCTCCCCTACACGAAATTTAAATGCAAAAATTAATTTTAATTGCAACTAATTTTTCCACAATGTAAATTTCAAATTTGAATATTTTTGCATCTCTTAAAGAAATTATCTATATGTGCATTGAATATTTATATAATTTTGAATATATAAAATAAATTATATGAAAGGATACATACATATATGTAAATTTCTAAATTATATACCATTTACTATGAAATAAAATGTATTACATATATTACAGCTAATAAAAAATAACCGCATAAAATTCATATTAATAGCAAAACAAATATATGCTTTTCTGTTTTTCTAAAAAAATGCTAAAATTTACAAAAATTACTCTTACCTGCGTCCTGATTTATCCTTCCAATTTTATCTTGTATACAATTATGGTGCAAATAAGGTTTAAATTTAAAAAAAAAAACATTTTATTAACATTTGATGTTAATGCTTTATAATTTACATCGTATTTAAATACCAAATGTATTTACAAATTCTTCTCACATTTCACAGCCTTTGCTGCCGAATTTAGCTTGTTTCGAATAGTGGCACGTACAAGTGATACATTTACAACAAACTTGCAGGCAACATGGGCCTGAATATCCATTATCCTGGATCCCATTACCAGAGGAGACCGTGAAAACACTTATATAAATGCAAATATATGCAATTATTCGTTACCGGATTAAGCAGGTACATTAGCCGAACATTAACTCCGCATACATTAACTGAAAAAAAAAACCCTGGATGCATGAAACTCACCATGCAGCAATCTCTAGAATGCATAAAATTCATACAAACAGCAGTTAGTAACATATATATGTATGCTTCGCATACATTAACTGAAAAGCCCCACAAGTGGCTGAGAGGTTGTGCTCTCGAAGTTGGTAGACGGGAGGTGCTGGGTTCGATCCCAATCGCGCCCATCGGCCTAATTGTTCAGAGTTTTCATGGTTTTCTTCGAGCCGTGGATTTATCCATGCGTAAATACGGGTTAGGTTCCCTTAAAAAGACCCCCACAAAGGGCACTCCCCCCGGGCCTATATCCCTAGTGTGGATAACTGGCCGTCAATAATCAACCCAACCCAACCCATTAACTGAAAAAAAAAAAAAACGTGGATGTATGAAACTCACCATGCAGCAATCTTGAGAATGCATGAAATTCATTCAAACAGCAGTTAGTAACATATATATATATATATATGTACGCTTCGCCTACAATAACTGCCCCCCCCCCCAAAAAAAAAAAAAAACACTCCTGGATGCACGAAACTCACAATGCAGCAATCTCTAGAATGCATGAAATTCATTCAAACAGCGGTTAGTAACATATATATATGTACACTTCACGCACATTAACAGAAAAAAAAAAAAAAACCCACAAATTGAATTTCGGAAGAAAAATTGCAAATTTCACCATTCAAGAGTGCAAAAATCCTGAATTTCATCGATAGTGCGTGTAAAATCATGAATTGTCTCAATCGTGTGCGTAAAAATAATGAAGTTTGTTGATCATGCTCAGAAAAAGTAATGAATTTTGTCGATCGGCTACGTAAAAAAACTTCGCCATTCGGGAGTGTAAAAATCCTGAATTTCATCGATCAAATGCATAAAAATCACGAATCTCGTCGATCGGGCAGGTAAAAATCATGATTTTTAGCGACAGAGTGCATAAAAATCATGAATTTTATCGATCGGCGTGTAAAAATCATGTATTTTGTCGATTGGCTACGTAAAAATCAAATTTCGTCATTCGGCAGTGTAAAAATCTTGAATTTTGTCGATCGTGTGCATAAAAATAATGAATTTCTTCGATCGGCCGGAGAGAAATAATGAATTTTGTCGACTGGCTACGTAAAAATCAAATTTCATCATTCGGCAGTGCAAAAATTCTGAATTTCGTCGATCAAACGCATAAAAATCATGAATTTTATGGATCGCCACATAAAAATCATGAATTTCTTCGATTATGCACGGAAAATCGTAAATTTCTTCAAACGGGCGCGTAAAAGCCATGAATTTCTTCGAACGGACGCATAAAAATTATGAATTTCGTCGAATGGACGCTGAAAAATCTTGAAATTTAGGAGAAAATGGTAATTGGGAAATCCTGCATTTGGCTTGTGCTTTCCACATTTTTAATCGTCAGTTTTTAAAGTTTAATCAACAACTGGCGACTGCTTATTTTCACCTTTAGGGGGGGGGGGGGAATCGCAAAATTAGTCGCTCAAGGATTGCCATGGAATGTGTTACCTGAAGGCAGAGGTGGTAAACAATGACAATGTTTTAATTGCCGTTTTACAACTTTAAACGCTATGTGGTGAATAGCTACTGCTAATTTTCACCTATAGCTAAATTCTAAACCTGTTTACATTTTACATGCGACTCTCGGCATTGAGCAATAAGTGACAGCGTTCTTCCATTATTTTCCGTAATTCGCTAACTTTGTTAATATAATAATTAACACCTTAATTCATTTTTTAAATGTTTATACATAGCCATAAGATAGCTAAAAATATGTACCGACAGACACTTCTTCAAAACTGGTTTCTCTTTAAAAAAATTAGATAGATTCAACGTATTTATAAAAGCCTTACTAGAAAAAATATTTCATAGGATATTTGTATTTTCAAAGTTTTGTTCATATTATCTTATTTTAAACTTTTCTTTAATAGTGATGGAGTTAATTTAGAGTTTGTTATTGTGAATTCAAATAACTCATATTTATTACAAAATTAAATTAAATATTTGAGCCTTTTACCGTTACAATGAAATTTATAATATTGTTTGGGTTGTTCTTGACTGTACTTAGCCTGTGTGTCAATACAATTAATGGTTTCTCAAGGTTTTTACATATATTTTCAATTGCTTTTAATCAAAGTTTACAAATAATATACCAGGAGGAAAATAACTTTATAAAAATTATAATTTAATTTAAAGTAATGCTATTTTAAATATTGTCCTCCTGAATGATGATATGTTACATGAAATGTGATTAAAAGCTTTTTCTTCTTTTTCCAAGATAGTTTGCCAAATTGGTATGTTACAGGTGTCAGTTAACATTTTTCAATTAATAACAAAATATTTGTTGCTATATTTTTATACTTGATAGCAGGGGTGTAAAAATCTAGTCGCCAATGGGTAGATTACTACCACTAAATTTTTAATATTCTTCGACTAATAAGAATACTGATAAAATTTAGGTAAAGTATAATATTAAAATTTAGCCGAAGAATACTAATAAAATTTAGTGGTGAGAATTGGCCCATTGACTCCTAGATTTTTACACCCCAGCTTGATAGCTTATTTTAAAATTTTGGATGCTGTTACTTGTTTGTAATAATAAAAACTTTGGATTTAAAGAAAATAATTTTTTTAAGCTTATTTATCCATTGAACAACATAAAACACATTTCAGGATTCATTTTTTGCATTTTTTATTACAAAATAATGTAAAATTTATATAAGAAAAAACATCTAGTGACCAAAATTTATCAAATTATAAAGCATATATGACATTATAATAATACTATATGTGTTCAACATTTCGTGATTTATGTGGCCGAAAGTTATAGTCATATGATGCAAATAATATATATATAATGACGTATAGAGCATTAATATGAGTGTTTGGTGTGTAATATATATATATTCATATATACGATGCATATGTAAGCTTGGCGATGATTTTGATAAAATCATAGCTGCAACCTTGGCATAATCGTAATTGTAGGGGCAACAAACTTTAAATTAACTCCATCGCTATTACAGTATTTAAAAAAAAAGTCTAAAATAAGACAATATGGACGACACATTGACAATACAAATCTCTTCCGAAATAATTTTTTTTGGCAAGACAACGTGGTACTTTATAAATACGTTGAATGTATCTAATTTTTTAATCTATCTAGATTTGTAGAGGTGTCTGTCGGTACATATTTTTAGCCATCTTATGGCTATATATACACATTTAAAAAATTACGGCATTAATTATTATATTAACAAAGCCAACGAATAAGAAAAATAATATACAAACGCTTGCACTTACCGCTTACCGCCGTCGTCGTCAAAATGTAAACAGAACGATCAGAATCTGAGTTGAGTTGAGATGTAGCGTTTCTTCACATAGTCAGTTACGAAAAAAAAAAATCAAATGTTCAAAAGGAGATTTACATTTTTCACTTGTTTTTTGAAGTAAAATTTTCTTAAAAACTGGAAGTCATCATGCCTGTAGTTAATAAGTGGAAAGGCAATTTCCCCCTCCCTCGATTTTGAAATTTAAATAACTAAATAATTAAAATAACTAAAATAAATAAATAATAATAATAATAATAAACTTAAAATAAAAGAACTAAGAATTTTTCGTTGTGTGTAGGTTGTATATGTGTGTGGGGGGGGGGGGGTGTTCAATTACTACTTTCTTCCTGAATTTTAAAGTTTAAGTAACTAAAATTACGTTTTCTCCGTTTTTGAACAGCATAATAAAATTGGTTCTTTTGAGTAACTTAAAAGAGGAACTAAAAATTTTCCGTTGGAGGGGGGGGGGGCGTCATTAACCCTCCCTGGATTTTAAAATTTTATTTAATTTTTTATTTTGACCGATTTTGTAAAACAGTAAATTTATTCTTTTTCCGAGTAATTTAAAGTAATTAAACACTAAGAGAAAGTACTAATTTCCCGTTGGGCGGAAGGGCGGACTTTCCCCCTTAAATTCCCCATGAAAGTATATATATATATATATATATATATATATATATATGTGTTAAAAATTTATCTCGAAATGGGTGGTTCAAAGCAGTGTTCGCCCCCCCCGCCCCCCCCGCCTGAGGATTTTGATTTTTGTTCAATTTAGTCCCATTAAACCAAAAGTCTTGAAAACAGTGTTAATTATTAATAACAGAGTAAATACGCAATATTGTCAAAAACTGAAAGACTTTAATATTGCTTAGCTTTTAAAACTGCAGATAAATTGCAGAAAATATCTCACAAACTTACTAAAATTAAGTTCTGTAAAATTACCTTAAAGTAACTGCAGTTATACTGCAGATACATCAGAAAACATAATACTGAAATAATGACTGTAAAAATACTTCAAATTTACTACAGTTTTACTACAGATGTAAAGTCTCATTATTTTTTTAATTTATGATTATAATATAAATTCACGTAAACTGCAGTATTTTTGCAGATAAAAGCTCACAGTATTTTTGAAATAAATTACTGCAAAATTACTTCACATTAACTGCAAAATAACTGAAGTATTTTTACAGTCAAGATTGCACTACAGAAAATCTACAGTTGCCTGTAGAAAAACTTTAAAAATACTTCACTTCTGTAGAAAAACTGCAGTTCATTTTTAGCTGGGATTGCTTACTCGTTTCGTAAATTTGAATACGAAATTGCCAGCTAATTATTTTATGCAGTGACCAATGGGTCATATATACAGAGGCCAGTCAAATCCCAAATACTCATCATGTATCACAAGACATTCAGATTTAAAAAAAAAAAAAAAAAAAAAAAAAAAAAAAAAAAAAAAAAAAAAAAAAATTACGTTTCCAAAATACAGATTTACATTTTCTACTCTTGTACAAATCAATTAGATCAGTTTTCAAAGCTAAATTATACTTCGCGATAATTTAAGGAGTTTTTAAGCAGTATTTTATTTTTTTTCTCAGAAGGTCTATGTACCCCTTCGAAACCTCCTTTTTGATTTCTAAAATTCTAGGAATGAACTCTGCCATTACTTAATTTAAAACTTTTCCCAAAACATGCTTAATCCGAAAATTAAATACGGACAATATTGGTAAATACTGCTACGTCACAGGACAATTGAAATTATCAATTCGTCTCCATTAAATAAAAATTGTTTTAAGTTTTTCAGCATTTTTGAAAATTAATTATTCCTAAAATATTTTCTCGAGCTTACTAAACTATTTATTTATTTTAATTGAATTTTAATTGACATTTCACTCGGGATCTAAAATTAATTCTTCATTTTAAACTCTTAGCTGAAACAGATGGTAGAATAAAATTCACTGAATTTAATTTTCTTCCATCAAAATATTAGTTCAATGCAAATATCGGAAATCTAAATTGCTTTTATGCTATTAGTTTGGTATTTTTTCACCAGTCGACGCCGTATTAAATGACTGAATTTCTTTTCGTTGTTTCGAAATGTATTTTAAGAAACAATAAATTCGAAATTAAATAAAATATATTTTTTAAAGCAAAAATGTTTATTTTTCATTCAATGATTCTACTCTCTAAAGAAATATTTTAATAATAACTTAGTAATTAAAATTTGAACATAGAATTTAAATTTTTTTATCATTTTACTGTTTCTTATTAATTCAAAAAGTAATAACCAGATTTATTTTTAACGTTTAATTTTTCTGTTTTTAATTCTAACTTGCTAAATTAATTTAAACATCTTTTCAATTTAGTCTATTTACATACTCAAATTTTCACAATAAAACATATAACCGGATTCATATGCTTCTACCAGTTCTCACTCAGAAACAAACCCCTTAGAAAACTCTGCCTTGAAGCAACAAATCCTCATTTTATGCTTTGCAGAACTTCATATTAATCAAGAACGTCAAACTTTCGGATTTAAGAAAGTATCGTTGACTATTTTTGTAAAAAAATAGACAGATGGAAATTTTATAATGCTGCTATTTTAAATTAATTTATTCTGATGTTGCGCTGTGCTAAATTCATTTTAAAACATAACTAGTCGTTGGGGGCTACCGTAATACTTACCCATCATGGATATGCATAGTATAAAATATGAAAATAAAACATGTGTAAACTATTTATAAAATACATTGCAATGCAAATAAAATCGTGGCTGATGATGTCATAAACTTTAAATGGTCTATATCTCCAAAATTGATAATCATATTAACTAACAGTTTACTGCGTCGAATTAAGCATCTCATTTCCAATTAAAATATATCTTTGAATAGAAATTTGAATGAAATACAGGGTCATGAAAAATCGAAGGGTGCAAAATTTATGTCTTTGTATTGTCTTTTATATTCATTTCTTAAAATAAGCAATTTTGAAAATTTTTATATACCTTTTATCAGAACGAAAATTTTGAAAGTCCGAAAAAAATAGTTCGGATAATCGAGGTTACTGAAATTCAATAAGCTTATTTCCATTATTACACAATAAGTACATACCAAATTTCAAGTCTCTATCTCAATATGTTCGGGAGATAGAGCGTTTACAGACACACACACACAGACACACAGATATAGACAGACGGACGACCATTTTTTTTTTCTAAAAATATATGTTTCGGAATATCCAGTATCTGAAACGTGTAAATACGTCAAAAAATTATTTCGATTTTGAAAACGATTACAAGACTTACCCTATACTACGTATGATGGGTAAGTAAAAACTACAAATACTTCTTGTTATTTTGATCATTAAAATGGTTTTTGATGGAGGTGAAATTATTAACTTCATTATGTTTTATTTTTGTGTCAAAATATCCATTTCTTTATTTTAACTGTTACATAAACGTTTATTTACATAAAGATTCTAAACAAAAACATGTTGTTCATTTGATGCAGCATTTATCTTTAAAGTTGAATGTTTCATAACAACATATTCTATTTATCTCATAAGAAAATTTTAATATATAAAATAAGTGTATGATAATGAGATACGTGCTTTTACGACTGCTGAATCAACAAAGGATGTTTTTCTGAAACTTGTTTATGCAAAATATTGAATTAACTTAGAATAAAATAAAAATGTAAAATTACTTTTTTGTAGTTTTGTATATGAAATAAACATCGCATAAAAAATATAGAATGGCTCTAGGATTTACTTAACAGGAAGAAAATTTAGCACTCGGGAAATATTTCCATTATTTTGTATTATTAATGATTATTTTTAACATGATTAAAATATTTAATATATTTTCGAATTGTAAGAAAAATCTTCAATAGGTGCAAAGTTATCTGGATTTTTTTTAGCTTATAGTGCATAATTTACTAATAAATAACAAAACCTTTCATCGTTAGAGTGGTTTAATTTTATGTAATTTATCTTTTTAATTATATTTCCAAACAAATACCAGAATATATGAAATGCAATACTTGATTATATATAGCATGCTTAATGTATGTGCTGGACTTATTCAAGGGTTCGTAACCGCGTAGCAGTTTAGCTGGGACCTACGAAATCCAGTGAAGTTATACGTGGTACGTTCCAAAAATTCGGGACTGCGGCAATTCCTGACGACAAAAGTAAGTATCTAAAGTTAAACCGCTTGAAATGGATTCTCCCAACCCTCCCCTACCTGACCAGGTTGGTTTAGCCCATGTCATGTGACCGAACCGCACACACAGCTGTTATCTTCCGAAGTTAGTTACCTTTACTCCGCGACGTAAGAAAGATGGCGTTTCTTGAACAGCGCTTCAGCATTAAATTCTGTCAACGCTTGGATAAAACACCAATGGAGACTTTGGGAGACTTTGGACTCACAGCGATCGAAAAAATTCCGGCAGGATTGGAGCAAAGGGAAAGTAATGATGGAGGTATATTTTGATTCTCAAGGAATTGTGCATTTAGAATTTATTCCCGAAGGCTGAACAGTTAACAAGGAGCATTATTTATACATTTTCCATCGTTTGACGGAATCCATTCGTCGTAAACGTTCTCAGTTCTGGCAGAGCGGTGACAGGTACATTCTGCATGACAACGAACCAGCACATTGATCGAAATTGGTAAAACAGTTCCTCGACAAAACTCGCACTAATGTGCTTCCATATCCCCCCCCCCCATTCACCGGACTTAGCTCCGTGTGACTTTTACCTTCCCAATCAATGAAAAAACATTAACAGGGACGCCGTTTTGTGTTGTCAGATGAGGTGAAAGCAGCATCGCAGGAGACCTTACGGGAGGTTGCGAAAAATGGCTTCCAGCAGTGCTTCCAGAAGTTACACGAACGCTGGCAAGAGTGTATCATCACCCAAGGTGACTACTTTGAAGGTGGATGTGCTTCGGTGCTGTGAGCTATTTAGAGTAAGGTTTTTTCCGAACTTTTTGATCATACTACGTGCGTTAGATTGAGGAAGTCTTCACGGAATACCAAATTCAAAAGGGGATACTGGTGTATAAAAACAAAATTTAGAATTAAACTTTTGAACTTGTCTTAATCGGGCCACAGATAACATTTCACAAATTGAGCCACATTATTATGTATATTTTACTATGTTTTCTGTAAATTAAATGTTAATTGATCGAGCCATTGCTGAAAAATGTTATGAATTTGAATTGATCTCGCCCATGTTGTTTCAATTAGAACTTTTACCTTTAACCCCCAGTTACAGACGTGGATTTTAAAACGGATTTTCTCGCGTTGAGTCTGATAAACCCAACTTAATTACTCTGTAAAAATATTTGTCATTTATCAATTATTTTCCTTAGAATTATTTTTTATTTTTACGTTTGGCATATTTCATATGTCAGTCTTTTTTTTTTTTAAGTCACAATGTTCTAATATTTTACGTAACACAATTAAGTAATAATAAAAATTGCAAAGTTTTAAAGAAATACGTCACATTAACACAACCCTGAATTTTATACTTTTCCCATAAACTGCCTAAACTAAGAATTGAAATATATAAGAATATTCGTAAATAAAAATACATTACCAGACAACTGAAATTATTAATCCGTGTGGATTAAAAAATATATTTTCGCGTTATTTAAAAAATTCGCAGGTTAATTAATCCTAAAACATTTTATCACAAAACACTAAACTATTTGTTTTCTTTAATTGAATTTTAAGTGACATCTCACCCAAGATTTAAAAGTAATTCCTCATTTTAAATTCTTAGTTAAAACAGATGGTAGAGTAAAATTTGTGGAATTTAATTTTCCTTCATCAAAATATAAGATGAATGCAAATAATTGAAATCTAAAATGCTTTTATGCTATTAGTTTAGTATTTTCTGATTCACCGAATAAAATAACTGAATTTATTTTCATTAATTGGAAATTATTTTAAGAAGTAATCAATTTGAAGTTAAATAAATTACTTTTTCAGAAGCAAAAGTATTTATTATTCAATGATTCAATTCTTTAAGCGTTAATAAGAACTTAGTATAAAATTGTGAACACAGAATTTAAATTTGTTATACTTTTACTGTTTCTTTTTGACTCAAAGAATAACACATATATATATATATTTTAATGTTTTTTTTTTCATTTATTTCAATTAATTTAAACAACTTTTCAACTTTAATCTATTTACACGCACACACATTTTTACATAAAAAGTATCTCCGTATGCATATATTTCCTAGTAATACTCACCTAGAAAGTATTGTAGCGATCTCATCTGACGTGAACAGTATAAAGCGAGTTTCTATGCTTAGAGTAACTGGGTTGGCCTTTTGCTTGATGCTAACGTTCTGGCCTACTGTTCATGAAATCCCTGGTTCAACTCCCACCGACGCTAATCTCCTCATTGGTGACCCGGACAAACACAGAACAACAATCATATTTCAAAACCACAGATGGCAGCACTAAATAAATCATCCCCTACTAGCAAAGTCTGTGAAATGCTCACAGCATAAAGCCTGTCATTCCGAGCATCACATATGCGCACGACAGCATCACTTACGAGTTCATATCGCCCGTCTGACATCAACAAGACGTCTTCCTCACTGGGGATGGAGTGTGTAACAATCTCATCGGTCTTGTACAGTATAAAACGAGCAACTCTATTTAGAGTAACGTTCTCGCCTACTGTTCATGAGACCCATGGTTCGACTCCTGCCGACGCCAATCTCCTCAGTATCTCCTTACAAAATTTTGCATTGAAGCAAGAAATCCACATGTTTTGCTTTGCAGCATTTCATTTAAAGAAAGAAAGTCAACTAATCGGTTTAAAAAAAAAATACTGTGCAATTTTTGTCAAAAAATTTAGATGTATATAAATTCTATATTACTGCACTTTTTAACTAATTTATTGAGATTTTGGGTGGATGGGGAGGAGTAAAATTAATTTCAAAACAAGAAAACTACAATTTTTACTACATATGTATTTATTAATGAAATAATTTGCAAAAATAAAATAAATATAAGAATGATGTTTAACATTTACTGAAAATTTTATCCAAATTCAAGGAACTATGTAACAGTTCTATCATGTAAATGAATATATGTTTTGCACTTATCTAAAATTTTCAATTATACTTTTGTGTAACTTTATTTTTCACTTTGTTTAAATGAGTATATCTCAGAGATAGATGCATATTTTAATTTATATATCTAAACATATCATTATTTCTGCTTTTATACTAACTGCATTCTTACTTGCATAGGTATTTTAAATGAAAAATCTAATCTGTGTGATATTTATATTTCGAGTTGAATATGTTTCATAATAACATGTTTCTTTTAACTAAGAAAAAAAATTTAGAACATAAATATATCCGTGAAATAATAAGATACGTGCTTTTATGGCAACTGAAGTACAAAAGTTTTTTTTTTTTTTTTTTTTTTTTTTTTATCATACTTAGTTATGTGAAATATTAAATTAACTTTGTATGATTTACAAATGGAAAAGTTTTCTTTTGGAGTTTTGTACCTGAAGTAAACATAACATAAAATATTTAATGATTACAGAAAAATACACTAGAAAGACTCTTAGCTAAATTTGTTGTTTAATTTATGTAGTAACTAGATAGACGGAGCCTAGCTTGGTGGTTTTTTGCTACTTTCATATTGTATTGAATTATTTTTTTAATCTATTATTTAAGTGAATTTATTTCTACATATAAATCTTATTTCTAGTTTCTAAAAATAATAACCAAAAATGCAAACAATTTGTTTTTTAAGCTTTTTATTTATTTCAGTTTAAAACTGATTGAAATTTTTCTATTCGACGGTGTAAAAATTGAAATTGTTCAGAAGTTCTAAATTTTGCTGTAAAAATGAATTGTTGGCTTAGGTCATTTCCATGGTCGTTACGACATCGGAGTTACTCACGGATATGTTTTTGCTTTGTAATATAAACTGTAGTGGAAAGTGATCATAGAAAAATCTAAATCTTTGGGCATTCGAAAGACAATGTAGTCCATGGAAAAATTAAATAGGACATCTGGCCGTGCGCCTAAAAACACGATAAAAAGACCCGCAGTTTGACTTATATTACATTGCCCATGGAGTAAAAACATTGTGTAATCATGGTGTTGACCATTGGCAAATAGTATTTGCGAGAACTTACATTACGGCAGTGTAACGACACACAAAAATTTTTAAACCTTTCAAAGGGCATGTTTTCGAAATGGATACCCAGTGAGATGGTTTTTGCGTGCTCGAATTAGTATATAATGTTTATGTTATGAAAATCGTCCAAACCATTTTGGAGTTATAGCAACAGTTTTAGTTATGAGTTTGTCTCAGCCTGTTAAAACAAATTTTACCGAATTGGGGATTTAGATAGTCCGTTTTCTTATCCTCGATTTAGCATTGAAGGCAAGTCGTTTATATCCATGATTTTATAACGTGTTTGTGAATAAAATATATTTTACCTTTAAATTTTATTATTTTATTTTTATATTTTTAATTATCTCTACGTGTCTCATTTTACAAATCTACAATATATATTAAGGAAAATCAAATATACTACGTATTTTATTGTGTCTAATAGCATTTAAGTTTCATTATAAGTAAATAGCGAAGTAGATGAAATTAATAATGAACTATGAAGTGCGCGATTGAGAAATATGTTTGAGTATAAATTCATTGATGAATTTTTAAGAGTAATTTAACAGTAATTTACGTAAGGGAAATTAATAATGTGGCCACTTTTTTTAACACTTTCCAACCTAGTTGAAAAGTATTTATGACTTCAGTTTGTCTGCCGTCCGTCCGTGGTCTAACTCTCGTAAATATGCTTCGCTTGTCCTGAAATTTTTGTATGTTATTGTCGTTTACTATAGCATATTCCCTATTTCAACAGAAGTGTCTAGAACTTATAGTTTTTTTTACAGGGACAGTCAAAAGTATTCCGTTACATTACAATCAATGGGGAATAATCGGTTCAAGCGCATTTTGATGACGCTACGTCATTTAAAACATAATGAAATTGATATATAATTATGTAGCACATTAAAAGATGATTTTTGTAGAGTATGGGGTGCAAAACATTTATTATTCATTTACAGGGACAGACAAAAGAATTATTTTACACATCGTTATATGAAGAAAATTCGTCTGCTGTGTAATTGTAGTGATATTGCACTATTTCAAACATAATGAAAATTATATGCATTACTGAGGTGCACTATAAATTGCTATCTTGTGTGCATTGCGTTTATTTACAGGACATACATATAGATCATAGACAGGGCTGCACAAAATAATTCAACTACTTTTTTGACACTGGAAGGTAATTTCGAAAACTGTATTTTTCAATGTATTATGTGTTTTCTAAACTGTTTACTTACATATCTTCTTTCACCTTATTTAACGGTGAAGTTTCGTTACAGTTTTCTGTCTGTATTGGAAAGTGTTTCATAATCTATGCTTGACGCATGATTTTTGGTTCTTGTTTTTTGTTAAATTCATTATTGAATGCGAGATGATTTATAAAATACACAGTTTTATTTATTTACTAGAAGGATAAACCCGCTGCGCTGATCCATTTTCCAAATGAATCTTGAATAGAAAGAAATGGTGAATTCGACCTTGTATTTTAAATTAATTAAATACGGACCTTCAGCTGGAAAGTCCGTCCGCATTGCTGAATACAATGCGAACACCATTGCGCTATTATATATTCTTATGCTTTAGGCACAGTTCGGGCTATTAAGAAGCAAATCTTTTATTTGATTATGTATAGTAGATTTTGGTAAAGAAATGTGGCCAACAGAAATTAAAATATTCTCTAGTCACCACACTTCTAAAAAAGAGAGCATTACAATTATTGCAGAGATTGATCATTGATCTTAAATAATGCACAGGGTTATACATTTTCGTTTGTTAGTTCTTGAACTGTGGGTCTCTCAGCTTGATGCTATGTGTGATTCTTTTAGCTTAACTATAATCTCACTCTATGTTATCTTTGGATTCCAGAAGAGTAATTATAGTCAAAATATAATAAATTATTTCCACACAAAGAACAGTGTTTAACTTTCATATTTAAAAGAAATGTGAATCATAAAAAGTGGATTTTTAAACCTGAATTGTTTGAATAAAATTAAAATAGCGTCATTTTCACTGCATTTTTAGTTTATCTACCATTTGTAATCACGCAATCATTAACCTGGGAAAAAACTCGATAACTGACCCTGGTAGAAAAATAATCCTCTAGTTTGCATCCAATAAAGTCTTCCTAATCTTCCGTAATCGGGTCCACAGCCAAGTTTGAAGTCAAACATTAGGAGTGTTTGGTACGATATGGTTACAAATGTACCAGAGTTAGGTACAAAACGAAGTTAATTACGCGCAAAATTACGTTCTGTTAAATAATGTCAAATTGCAGTTGACTGAATTATAGATCTTTTATAAATAAAACTGCTTGAGAATGATAAATAAAGTTAGTTATGCAAAATTTCCATTGGCCACAATTGGCATTTCAAAGTTTTTTTTTCGTACATTGCAATTACAGATTTTTTAGTGATAGTAAAATAACTGCAGATGAAAAGTATATAATAGTAAATCTTCTTTTGTCCGTTTGCTTCATAATAAAAAATAAATAAATTTACTAACCGCTAAGAACAAATTTCGTGCAATATTCCGCAATCGGATTCACCGTCCAGAACCCTCTTCAAATATAAAAGAAACATGCAGCAATATAGTACATACACCAATTAGCGGGCGACCCGATTACGGAAGATTAGTCAAAGATATTTTAAAAACCTTCAAAAAGAAGAAACTATATGGAAATCAAACTAAATGGTGAATTTTGGTGAAGAAATGAATGGTGAATTTTTTTTTTGTATGTGTGTTAATAATTTGTATGTGGCAGACACTTAAATGTAAATATTTGACTCCATTTTTATAATATTAACTGCTGTTTACATAATTTACTGTTGAATATAAAACATTACTCCAAAAATGCTGATGTAAGCTTGAAAAAACACCATTATTGTGACAAACGGTCAGAGCTATGTCATGCTTAGGCCTTTCTGGCTTAACCCTTCTTTGTATGAGTTTTTCTTTTACAATTGTTTTTTTTTATACATATATTAAATATTAGACACCAGAAATTTTAAGATAGATTTTTAACTTTGTTCAGCAACATAGTTCTAGATCATTATAGTTTTAGAAATTTACTACATTAATATTTCTATATAAATATAGTGGTAGCGAAGAAGTTGATTTATTTATTAAAAGTTAAATAAACAGTGATGGAAATTTCCATCACAATGCAAAGAAGGGTTAAAATCAAATTGTTTGGCGACAAAAGTAAAATCAAAATTGTAAATAAACAATTAACATGTAACTGACAATTACAGTCAATTTCATAATTGCATCTGCTAGTGTCTTCTGTAAGGCACATGATGGAGGATTTAGATAAAAATAAAAAAATTCATTTAATAAAAAAGAACAAATAAAAAACAAAATTGTTACTCAGATTTTAACTAATCAAATTTTCTGATGCATTCTGTTTTAACCTGACACAGAAGATAAATCGCCAAATATTGTTTCAATTGTAATATTACACATTGAATAATTTTTTAATCAATTCGAACATGTCCTTTCATGTTTAAATTAAATATTTTCGTTTTATACCATTATCTCTCATCAAACTGTTTTTCTTTCCCATCTCCTTTTTTAATTATTTTTTAAATAAAATTACTAACAGTTTTTTTTTCGAGGTGTTTGTATTATTTTCTAAATGGTATAACCTTTTCAATTCTTTTGCTAACCATAATGGCCGCCAAAAAATGACCAATGGTAATATTTTCGTCCAAAATAACAGAACTTTCTATAATAATTCTATAACAAATGTACGTAGAGCAATATGTTATATACTAAAACTTTCCATGCAACAATATATATGTAACAGTTCCATCAAAACCCATTCAGTAGAACTCGAATTATAAGCAGTCGGAACGAAATGTCCGTTTGTATTTTATATATATAGTAAACAAATTAATTCTAGTTTTATGAATCATTGTAAAAGTAACCACTAAGAATAAAATTTACTTTTAACTCTTACACATTTGTATAATTTTATGGTGAATATTTTTCTTTATAGCTTTGATATCATTAAATAATAAAAAAAAATATTATTTTAATTATAAGATTTAGATCAATAGTTTCACTAAAGTCTAATTAGTCTCTCTTTTATTTCTTTTTTTCTGATATTTTATAGTAAACGAAACTCGATTATATATAAAAAAAAAAAAAAAAAAAACGTTAATGTGAATTGAAAGCAATAAACAATACATTTATTCAATTGCTCTACCATGTTACTTAAATAGAACCTAAGGGTGTTTAGTTAAATTAGTAAGAAACAATAGAAACTTTTGTAGTTTTACACTCCATTGAAAAATAAGGAGATATCCAATTATCTCCAAATAACGTCACCGAGTTGCATTAGGAATGATAATGAACGTGTCTGGGAAAAATAAATAAGTAACTTTAACTGTAAATGACATTTTCTTATGCTGGACGATTTCTTCTCTCTTATGTCAGCAAACTAATTACTGATTTCTCTTATTAACTGATTTCTCTTATGTCAGTGCAACTAATGTTTTTTTATTTTCTCAGTTTTATATTTTAAAGTAAAATGTACGTAAAATATAGGGCCATCGAAACAGGTTTAACACATTAACAAACAAGTGGGTTAGTGTGATATCGCACAAAGGGTTTCGTTTAATATTCCTTTCAAAACACTTTATCCTTTCTTTAAAAAAAAAACAAAAAAAAAAAAAAAGAGTCATGTTTTTTATAAAGTAAAAATTTACCGGTCCATAGTCGGGTTTTTATCATGATTTAACACGTTCCTCAAACTCATATATTTACCATTCTCTATTACTCATATTGATACTCTATTTGTTTTATTCTCAAACATTTGAAAAACAAGTTTAACTGCGAATATGACGTGAGATTTGACGTGAGATTCTTTTCAATTTTCTAATGACGTCATATTAAGCCGCTTTCTGTATTCACACATACTCATACTCCTTGTATTATTGACAAATCTTTGAAAATTTCCGTTTTATTACCAATATGTCGCCATATTAATCTTTTTTTCAATTGGTGAAACTTTTTATTTCATTTTCATTTCTCATGTGGGAATCTTTCAATAGAAAATTAATTACTGTAGAAATAATTTTATTGAGTATTTTTAATTGTTGGCAACTGCTGTAACGAAAATGTTTAAATTTAATAGGAAAAGGCTGATAGATTTTTGGTTTTTTATCTCTATATATTAAAATAATACGATTTTTACAAATTTTATGATTTTGAGCTTCATAGTAGATATTCAGCTATAAGTACACAAAATTTAATGCTTTTAATGTCTATAGTTTCTCGGAACCGGCTCTGTGACAGATAGACAAAAAAGCGGGAGTAATAGGGTTTCGTGAGATGAACGAAACCCTAAAAATTATAACTCAGAAAGTAATTGGGGAAACGTGGTAATATTCTTTGAAAAGTACTCGTCAATTATCAGAGCATTTTTTGATGTAACTGCTTCACAGCTTTGACCTTCAGACGAAATGAAGATGCAATTGCACGGTGAACGAGGTCTTCCTGCTGTCCAATCATTTTCGATCCTTTAGTAATCCTATATCTAAAACTATTGGAGGTTCAGAAAAAAATGTCAATGAAAAAGTTCTTCAGCATCGTCGATTTAGTAAGAAAGGATCCATTATGTACACGAATAGCCTAATCCTAAACCGAAAATTACGAATGTGTGGCTTTCAGATCATCGATTCTGCACTTTGTCTAAATATCAAGGTCAAAAACAGTTATATCTAACAAATCTTCGATAATTGCTGAGTACTTTGGAAAGAAAATTATTCCATTTACTCAATTACTTTTAAAGTTATGTTTTTTTTTTTTTTTTTTCAAACCTGTCCAACCTTTTTTGATGACCCTATATTAGTATCTCCATGCCATGATGCTGATTCAATACGAAATCTATATTTCAATTAGTTAGAAACCAAAAATATTTTAAGACAATTGCAAAATGCTTGGCATTTGGTATGAACTGCTTCGAGTTACGAGAAAGAATGGTCTCACGAAAGAGTCGTGATTTGTGTTTCCCCTCACCAACAGTGGGTCCATCCGCCGCCGCATGTCTATAATGGGTTTTCTTGTCACGTTCAGTTCTAGTCTTAAACAACATCAGAGCTTTGGTCCCCGCTGATTGAAATCCTTGATAATGGCTTAGTTTAGAGCCGAAAGTGTTATGTACTACTATGTGTTATCTTGTATTTTAAAGTTCTTAAGACATATGTACATATGTTTTTATCATACGTCTATTTTCGTAATGTGTAAAATTATATTATTTTTCATAAAAATCTTTTTCTTATTGTGAATAAACAAAGGCGAATCTTTCGCTTCGGATTTTCTTTTATTATTAAAGTTATTTTGGGGGAAAAAATGTATTCTATAAAAACTGCTTTCGATAGCCATTTTTAAGTGTGTGTTTCCCTATTAAAACACTCATCGATAAGCTAATTTTAAATTCCGATGTTTAGATTTTAATATATCGACAAACATATTTTCGAATTTCATACATAATTCCATGCAGATGGATCAATTTGAATTATTGAGATTCTGAGTTGTAGAAGTACAACTAGTGTTCCATATTTTCTTTAAAATTTCCAAAAATTATTCAAAATAGGAACTTATAATTAATTATATTTTACTGTTAAACAAAGATAGGATTTTTTTTTTGGTTTTAACTTAAAAATGAGAATGCATTTTTTTAATATAAAATCGGTCGAAAACAATAATGTTTTTGAACAATTAGACTTTAATTTGGTGGAAATTAACATGTTAATTTTTTACTTTTCTTACGATATTTATGTTTCACGAACAATTTTCGTACATTACAAATAAAAATCATGAGTTTTTTTTTTTTTTTTTTTTAGCTAGAACTGTATCTCATGAGTCATAGGGGTGCTAACTTTTGAATTTAAAAAAAAATTAACAAAAACTTTCGTCTTATTTAATTGCAAGATTCTGCGATACAACGTTATATATATGTGTGTGTGTGTGTGTGTGTGTGTGTGTGTGTGTGTGTGTGTGTGTGTGTGTGTTTGTGTGTGTGTGTGGAAAGAGTGGTATTTAAATGTAAGAAACCGTGCGAACCCTGTATATAAATGAAATAATAATGTTATGCAGAAACAGTACTCTTTTAGTTCTAGTTTTATAAAAAACTACACCAAAAATGATTAATAAATTACAGTTTGTATACAACAGTTATTAAAAAAATAATGATATTCGATTTTTATTTGCCTAGTAAATTCTAAAACGGATTATTTTTTAAATTTTTTAAACATCTTAAGTGTTTATGCCTACTTTCAAGTTCGAAAAATAATTGTATTATTGGGTTTTTTTTTTTTTAGGAAAATGAAACAAGATAATAAAAAAAAAAAAAAAAAAAACTTTTTGTATTTGCTTTATCACAGTTTAGAGAAAAGAAATTGATTTTCGTAATGACGAAATAAACTTTGGTGTCCTTAGCATACAAGCAAATGGTTTCGTCTTGGTAAAAACTAATAGGTACTGCTTTCAATCTCTACAGATTATCGCATAATAGACCTGCCATGCAGGCCGAGTTGATAGTTCCACAGACACTTGGCACAGATTGACTGCCCACCCGCATGTGCCTTGCGCTCGTCTAAACATGCCTGTACGGCTATCCTGCTGAACGTGAAAACCCAGTTTTCACCGACGACCTAGTTTGTCTTCCCTCTCACTCGTGCCGTTCGTTTACTCGAGTCCTCATCCTCTACCAGGAAGACGTGCCAGCTCTCGCCCCGTCCTGGATTTGAGCCACTGCTCTTTAATTGGTCCTTCATATTTACATAGTTCTGCAATAATTAATTAATTGAGTAGCTACATCGAGATATTTGCTACTATTTACATACTGATCCATTGGGACGGATAGGCCGCCGCTCGAGAGCGGCGCTTAAACACATGTTAGACTTATTAAACTTGGATATAATAGGATAGAAAAACATTAATTATTTATTTACAGTACATACAATTTGCCATTTTATTAAACTTCGCCTTTGTCTTCTCTCTTTTCTCTTCACTCTTCTCTTACTTCTTCTGTCCCTTGAATTCATGTCCTTTCTCTTCACTTTCTTCTCTCTTCGAACTTCGAACTTCACCCCTCACCATCTGTTCTTACTTACCTGGGCCAACTTTTAAAGGTTTCGCCTCAGGTGCACTGGGTGGGACTGCCCAATAATGGTGCCTATCTCAGATGCGGCTCCATTTCCTGGAGAAAAGCTGTGAGTGCTTTTCTCCCTTCCGGAACCACGAAGTAGTTCCGGACAGTTGAAGCTGTTAGCTTCGGGCAGAACCTGTCCCTGAGAGGTTGTGTTCCTATGCATGCCACAAGTAGATGTTCACTCGTGGCGGGATTTGGGTCTGTGCAAAAGGGGCATCCCCGCGTAAGAGGTCTTACCTTGAATCGGTGGAAGTATTCCGGGAATGGTCCATGCCCTGTAACCGCCCAGTTAATGAGACGGTGATAACTGTAACTCTGTCAAATCTTATCTGGAATTATAAAAACATAATGTCTCTACTACGAATATTTAAAATTCGAGTGTAATCGTTCCGTATTTGAAAAAAAAAAACAGGAACGAAAAATCATGTGTCAAGCATAGATTATGTAACACTTTCCAACGCTTCCAAAATAATTTTACAAATCATTACCGTTTAATAGGCTGAAAGATAACATCTAAGTAAACAATTTGGAAAACGCATAACATATTTAAAAACGTAATTTCAGGAATTTCCAATATAAATTTCCAACATATACAATATTCGGAAAAATATCCGAATTCTTTTATTCTGCCCTGCATAGGATATATAGATTTGTATATATACTACATAGGATGCTAAATTTTAATTTAGTTAGGAAACGCGTAGCACAGTTTAAAATTCTCCTTCTGGATTTTCTATCAATAAAAGGAAATATGTTCACGAACTTTTGTGCTGCCCTGTATAGGATCTACAGAATTCATACACACCCAGTAATAGACAAAAAGTGAGTTAAATTTAAATTCGCGTTCAGCAACTTAAAACGCACTTCCAGGATTTATTGTTAACAGACAGTAGATAATTCTTTTGTGTGTCCCTGTAAATGAACGATGACTGCTATGCACACACTATTCTGTAGTAAGCCGCTTGTAATGTACCTTAGTAATATATATAAATTTCAATGCGTTTAAAATAGTGAAACATTATTTATTTAAACCGCAGACGATTTTTCTCCATAGACGTAGTGTAAAGGAATTCTTTTGAGTGTCCCTGTAAAAAACTATAAGTGCTACACTCTTCAGTTGAAATAGGGAACATGCTATGGATAACGACAATAACATATAAAAATTGCAGGGCAATCCGAGCATATTTACGGGAGTTAGAGCACGGACAGACGGCAGACGGCCAGACGGCCAGACGGCCATACGGCAGACAAACCGAAGTCATAAACACTTTTCAACTAGGTTGGAAAGTGGTAAAAATGAACAAAATGGCGCCGGTTCAAAGTGAAGGTACCAGTTTTCACAATAAATTTTGAACTTTGATCGTTTATAAAAAATAGAAAAATCATCAAATCGCGTATAGGAACGATTACTCTCTAGATAACATTGTTTCAAAAAAATTGGTCAACATTTGAAGAAAACATTTGAGTTTTGTTTGAGTTATCATGATCACCGACTTTAAACAACATAGTTTTGAGATAATTACGTTTAAAAATTCCTGTTATGATTTATGGATGATAAAGCAAAAATAAATTGTATTGTCGTAACTTTCTTAATTTTTATCAGATCGACTAGAAAATGTTACTGAATAATCTTTACTATTTGCACTTTTAGAAAATGCAATATAAGATGCGTATTGTGAAAACTTGCCGGTAGATGGATTTTTTAAAGTAAATGGTAAAATACCATAAATATTATCTACATAAGAATTTAAAGTAAACGTATGCAATGTACAGTAGTAGAAATAGAAGAATAAAAATAGGGTACTGGAACAACCGTCATTAAATCTTATTTCAGAAGTTTTTTTTTTTTTTTTTTTTTTTTTTTTTTTTTTTTTTTTGCCTAAACAAATATTCATCTACGCACATATTACGCACTCATGTACATTAAAACATAAACAGGTTATCTATATATCTACATATAAATAGACGTGTGTGTCCCTATATTTCATTTACAGCCACGACTACCCAACGCAGACAACTGGTGTTTGTGTGTCGTAGTAGCGCCGAGTCTCCCATCGTCCACTGTGGTGGTTGCATGTCGGTAGCTGTGGGATGGGAGATACACTGGTTGAAAGTAGTCGACATAGGGCATTTTAATATTTCGACCGAAGTGTTCTAAAAAATGTTTGAAATCCACTACAAAAGGAATTGGTTCATTCAACTTAACATAAACTAATTAATATATAGATAACAAAGTAAGATGATACAGCGCTCCCCTAGCGGTGGAAACTGAAACTAAACGATATTGCAGTGCATGCGTAGCACGCCTCCTATACAATGCCGTAGGCAACGAAGACGATTGCCGAAGTTTCGTTCAGAGAAAGTTTAATTTAGAACGGAATGTGCGCCGAAAATGACTATTTTTATCGAAACCGCAAAAGAAAGTTGCTGATTTACTGGCAACGCAGGTCGGATCAGCTAGTTATTCATAAATGTATATATAATTAAACACACATATACATACCTAAATCCGGTCTTTGATTAAAAATAAAACACAAAAAAAAACACGGACATAGAATCTATATTAAAATATAAAATGCTTACACACATGCATATAAATAAAGAGATCATGCAGTTTTATAATGTTTCTGGGGCATACAACTGCATACTTACAGAAATTTGGATCGGGATTATCTACTCAAATTAAGCATTTTGTAGTAAATGTCATTTTTTTATATCTCAACTACGGTGAAAAAAAAAAGTGAAATAAGAAATAAAAATTATAATTTTGTAACATAATTTTTGATCCACTCTGTTCTAAAATTGCAAAATAATTTCTGTTTTTATTAGATTTTACAAATTAATAATTACACTTTAATTTCTTCTGCCTGCAACTTTAATTCCGAACTTTAATTACATGAAATATTTTATATATTGTGTCATCCGGAAAGTCATGCAGTTTTTCAAAGCAAAGCGTGGTTTCGTCTAGTTATTTTGATACTGCTCATAAAGAGTAACCTTAAATGACTCAGATACGTACATTTAATCTTTTCTGCTTGCACTGCATAATACTCACTTGTGTTGCGGCATAACTTTATTTTCACCGCAGTGCTAAGAATTCAGAATCAAAAAGTTCTTTCTCGTCATATTATGTTCTTTTATTTCAAGAAAGGTAAGAATGCGAGTTAAACAGCTCGTAAAATTTGTACTGTATATGAACAAAGTGGTGTTTCAGATGAAACCGTTTGAAGGTGGTTTGAGATGTTTAAGCGTGAAAATTTAAGCCTCGAAGATGATGCATACTATAGACGATAATCATCTGTAAAGAAGGGCCTCTTAAAAGTAGCTATCGCTGAAATTCACGTTACACAGTTCAAGAGATAACACATAGACTAATTATCCCAAAAAATACAGTGCATGATCGTTTGAGCTTCTTATAAGAGATCCTCCTTTACAGATACTAGGAACTCCAGAGCGGGCTTCATTTTCAATGCAGAATTTTCCGAGCTTAAATTTCTCAAACCACCATCTAACTGTATCATCTAAAACAGCACTTTGTCCATATACAACAAAACTTTTAAGAGCAGTCTGACGAGCATTTCTAGCTTTCTGGAATTAAAAGTGCATAATATGGCGAATATGACCTTTTTGGTTCTCCATTCTTAGCACTGCACTGAAACAGATATCATGCCTCAACACAATCGAGAATTATACAGTGCAAGCAGAACAGACCGAATGTACATATTTGGGCCATTCAAGGTCATTTCTTATCAGTAGTAGCAAAATATAACTGGACTAAACCTCACTTCGCTTTGAGAAATCGCAAAACTTTCCGGATTACCCAATAGATATAATACATTTCATTTTTATTTAAAGATATTTAATAATGATTTTCCAATCCTGCCAGCAATAAAGATGGCAAAAATTACATAATTTTAAAACAGTTATTAATTTATAAAACTCCTTCATACATATATTAATAAAGATTTGTTTCTGAGTATATTGAACTTTAAATGAAATATACTTGTATTATTTTTTTCCCCCGCCAACGTTCCACAAGTGGAACATAAACTATGTGATGCTGTATCGTTTTAAATATATATTTAATATGTTTACAATTTTAAATATATCTTTTTTAATGATATGCTATGACAGATTGTAAAGTATTGTGCAGTAATTTTTTTGTGGTTCCCATCCTGGAGCTTGCTGAATTGAAACAAAAAAACGTAAATGTAGTAGGCTGTGTTTTTTACTCTATCTATGCCTTTAGAATTCAAATATGAGTGCTCCGATTGATGATGGTTATCGTATTGCTTACTTTTTTTAATGTATAAATTAATGATTAATCTTTTTTTTATGATTATTTGAATGCCAATACTCCACATGTGAAATTTTGGCGGTTCAGAGTACAAAATTATCTTATTATTCTATATATAAAAAAAAAATTTTTGCTTAAAAATGGACCAATGAAAATCTGCGTAGATATTCCGGGTTAGTCTCATCGCTTTTTTATTAGGGACTTTTTTGAGGAGCGATTACTTTTTTTCTAGCCATCCTACGGATTCAAAAATCATACCACCAGGCGCGAAATATAACAAGCTTTCAGAAATTCAAAAAATTATCACGTTCGGACAATAAAAACTCAAAAAATCCTTAAAAATCGAGTAAAAAATCTTTTATTGAAAAAGTCATTTTTATATTGTTGCCAAAAAACCGCAAATGATTATATTTTATCTCAAATAAAAAATGTATTTGCGCGAGACTATTAAAAACAATAATGAAAGTTTAAAATAATAATTAAATGATCACGTGTTGAAAGCAGGAAATAAAGAAAATTACGTCATAAAAATTGTGTTTACACATGAATCCTTCTAATACGTCGAAACGTATCTGATTGGTCAGAGCTTTCTGACTTTTCTTAGGGGGAATTAACATGAAAGTAGAGAATTTAGATAGGATGGACGCTATTAGAGGGGTTACCAAGAGGAAGGGACCCGAGTCTGTCGCCAATTTTACCGCCAACTTGGCGATTTATCGCCAAATTTGGCGGGCAAATTTAGCTGTCAAAAGTGGCGCCAACTTGACGCTATTTCCAATATTTCGCCAAATTTCCATAGACTCCTATTGAAATCCAATAGCGTTTACTCGCTTACAAAAAATCACCAAATTAAGATATTGCAATGCAACAAGAATTAATATTAGCTTATGAATAGAACTTAATTGAACTATTTACATTATTTTTAAGCACAAACACTAGCTATTTACAATATTCGTAACACTATATATACAATTGGTTCTTGTTAGTTATCATGTCGACCAAATTACTGTCGCCAAATTCATATATATTAAACGAGCAAGAGATTTTCCTGATTATGAATGATATCGTAAACGGCGTGGAAGATTTTCACGAAAATTGTCCCCTGTACTAAATCGAGCACGAAAAAAAGATCTAGCTAGGTTCCGAATACAAGAAAATTCGTTTTTACAGGGTAAAACAAACTCAGCCCTGAAAATGTTTTTTGTTATAAATGGAAAAATACTCAAACGATTTACACGAAACGTGTTGCCTATACTAATTCGAGCACGAGAAATCAATCTAGCTAGGTTTCGAATTCGGGAAAGGTCATTTTGATCTATTAAAATGAAATCAGCACCAAGAATGCTGCTATATATCGAAAACGGCACTAACGATTTTCACAAAAATTAATGACCACTAATTCGAGCACAAGAAATCGATCTAGCTAGGTCACTAATTCGAGAAAACTCGTTTTCTGTGTTTAAAACTCGACGTGGTATAAAAAACAAGTCTTGAAACAAAATCGAAAAAGTACAGAAAGTTCTTTGTCCAGACCGACTTTAGCTATCCAGTGCCAAAAAAAAGTGATTGCTTTTCGAACCAAAATGTACCAAAAAAAAAGAAATAAAGGAAAAAAACATTCATAAATATTGAAATGCAAACGAGATATTAAAACAAATATATCCCACAGGACTAAAGTAAGCCAGTGAGCATTTTTGTTTGAGTGTAGTATCTTCTTTAACTAACAATTGTGTTTTTAAACGGCCTCGACAAAATTTTAAAAGCGGTAAAAGAATTGAAAAAATTTAGTGATGCATAGTTACATAGATTAGATCAGTTTCTACTGACGTCACAAACATTCACCTGTCGAGAGGGATAATTATGAAAAATATTGTAAATAAATAAATATCCAATATTATATTTTTTCTGTTTTCCTTAATACATTTTAAAATTTATTTTAATAAAATATTGATAGTTGACACTTGAGTGAATGCAGCTTTTCCGATTTTTTTTTTTTTTTTTTTTTTTTTTTTTTTTTTTAATTCCAATGCCAACATTTACCCATTTGTTTATTTGGCGTTAGAGTCTGGGTCTGGCGATAGTTTATTTTATGGAAAATGGTTGACAGGATAATGCGGAATTACCAAAAATAGTTTTTTAAAAACACTCTTTTATAAGCAACCAATGGTTATCTTGAAAATACCGCGGAATTTTTTTAACCGCAATTCATATTTTTTACGTAAAATATCTATTACAATGCATTAATTTGTTCTGGGCAAAGACCTCTATTATGAAAATTTCACTTCTTTTTTATACGTTTACCAGGAAGCTCAAAATAATGAATTTATTTGAAATATATACTTTTTGCTCTGTTTATTTATCAACAAAAGAGAATCAGAAAGAAAAATGAAACATAATTTATATTATCTTTTTACTCTTTTAAATTTATTTGTCATCGTGTAATCGTAAATTTATTGATATTTAATTATTAATTGATGAAAGCGTATTCTGTATGTTACATTTTTTTAACAATTTATTTTTTACTTTTAACTCTTTAAAATATTGACTTTTGCCATTTCACAGCGCTTTGGCCTATTTTGGCAAGCATTTTACTGTCACATAATTAAATCCGTTGTTTTTCAACTCCCATACAATTGCACGAGTTACAGAGATATTTGGCGATTTATCACCTGTGACCGCCTAATTGAAAAAGAACAACCAATTTCAAGTGAATGTATCATCATCATATATATTATTTCTCCTGCCAACATCCCTTTTTTTCTGAAAATACGAAACGCAGAACGACGAATGAGATAGCATATGAAAGGATTTTGAAAACGCTTCTAACATAGCACACTTAACATTTCGTTAAAATATGTTTTCGATTAAAAATTGCTGATAATTAAAAATTAAATCGGCATTGTTTTCATAAATAAAATGAAAGGTTTTCCTCAAAACATTGTTGCCAAAAAAAATAAAATACCACATTATATGATGCTCAGCAATTATTTTAAAAAACACCGCAAGGGCTTATTTTATATTTATGATTAAAACGCGAAATTTAAATTGAAATGTTTAGATTTATATTTCTATGTCCCATGTTTTTCCCGAAGCGGATGACGTTATCCTCTAATGCAGTTCAAATACGATTGTTAATTTTTTGTTCTCGCGCGTGCCTTTAGCAATCTTGGGTCAGTTTTTACTCTAACTTTGATGGAATAAATTAGATGATATTCTGGACTGACTAACAACTAAATGTTGTTTACAGATATTTTTATCATTGCTTTTTCTTTAGAAGTTTAAACCTGCATCTATTTAAACCTGCAAACTATTACATATTGATAAAAATGGTACTTCTCTTTTATCCCGTCGACCACTTTTCATAACAAAAAGCTATCGCCAAATAAACGGGAGAACGTTGCCATTGGAATATCAAAATAAATAAATAAAATATAAGAATTTAAGGACACAATTGTTATTTTAATTAATGAAATAACTAATAAACCAGTAAAACATAATGAAAAATACACGCAAATGTCGAATTAAAAACCACTTGATGATTTAACAAACACGTATAATGCTTCTGACATCAACTAAATGGGACTGCATTTTTGGCGTTTAATCTTACAATTTAGCGATAGTTTTTTGTTACGAAAAGTGGTCGACAGCATAATAGAGAAGTACCTAAAAAATATTAGATTTCAGTGCAAAATCCTCGCACGGGCCCTCTGGTTAATTTATAATTAAGTTGTAAAAATATTAAAATGTTGTATTGTCATCGGCAAAACACTTTTCAACATAATTTATATAATTCTTGCCTATCAGGAATTGTGTTAAAAATCGATTGGAAAATTCCATGTATAAAAAAAAAGTAATTAAAATAAGCTAGCAAAAAAATAAAATAAAATAAAATAAAATAATTACCGAGCGAGGATTGGTCTACTAGGTACTTGTAAGATTAAATGCCAATAATGGTTGATCGAAAATGTCACATTCACTTGACAACACGTATTTACGTCATCATTTTTATTTCGACGTTTTATTTATATTTTTATTAATGTTATACTAATTTATTTGTTTTTTCGTTATTTAAAATAAAAATTATGTCAATTTGTATAATTTGGTGAGTGAGCAGAAAAAAAAGAAAATTACGTCATAAAAATCGGGTATATACATGAATATTAAAAATAAAAAAGATGAATTAAATGAAAAAGCATTATAACCAGTTAAATGAAAAAAGCATTATAACCTGATTACAGTAGAAAGTCGCCGTTCGTGATATCACCATCCTCTTTTTAAAACAGGATACATTATCAGATTTAAGAGGCTGTGAAATCAGAACGTGGGTTGGTGAGCGTAGCGAGCAGGGGGCCGAGCCCCCTAGTTATATATATTTTTAATTAGGATTTTGATCATTTTTATGCAGTTTGGTATAATGTTAGCTATTGTTAAATTAGTCTAAATATAGGCTAAATAGGGTGCAACTAGCCTAGATATGCCCATATTTGAATAATTGTGTCATAATTGGGATAAATAGAGTTTTACTATGGTAACTAGCTAAATAGTCTGGTACTGCGCTTGATAGGGTAAAACTAGACTAAACACTTTACTTTGCTTAATTGATATGCGTGTAGTGCCGTTTATTGTTTGGAAATACAAAAATTCGCCTTAAATTTACAAATGTTAGTCGTACCGCTAACATTCCACAAGTGAAAAATACCTCTAACGCCATTTTTATTTTACATAACATCTCAAAAATTTTGCACACAATCTTGAATTAATTTAAATTATAAAAAATAAAATTTCAAATGACTCTCACAAGTAGTTCATGGTGCGGCGAGAAAAAGGTTTTAACTATAGAAAGTTATAAAAATCTTGGAACACTTCCAAACATAATATAAACGATAAAAAATTATAAGTGTTTGCTAACTTTAGCATAAACTGTTGCTTAAATGTAAAAATAAAATGACGTCAACATTACCATTAATGAAGTGGAAGCATACGGTGTAACACAAAATTAATCAAAATGATTAAAAAAAGTATAATACTTTTTAATAGCTTGACATTTATACAACACAAATAAAAATGCATAATTGAATAAACTATTTTGTTTACTACTAATTTTGTACTTTAAATGGGAAAGAAATTATGTATGTCCTAAAAGATAAATTTGTTTTTACTTTTACTTTGATATTTTTACTTTAATACTTTTACTTTTATCCTTTTATTTTCGGAAATGTAGTGTTTTCAAATTTAAAATATTTGACAATTGAATCCAAATGTTGAATCCAATGTCCACACTTATGAAATATTTGTTTATTTCATAAGTATATACATATGAACTTTTTAGAAAATTTTCTCACAAGTTAATCTTCGAACAATTTACAATATTTGAAAGATTTGTTCCTTTTAATTAAACTTTTTAATGAAATTTTCTTTGATCTTTTTAAATTCATTTCAACATTTTAAATCCTCAACCGTAAAAAATAGCAGAAACGAATCCATGTAATTAATTTTTCCGTTATGAAAACTTATTTAAAATATAAATAAATCCATGTCGAAATTGCTTTTCTACTATTAGTTTGATACTTTTACATCCTTCTAAGAAAATCATTAAATTTCTTTTCATTAATCAAAAATTTATTTTGGAAAAGTAATCAATTTGAAATTAAATGAAAGATTACTTCCAAAAGTACGTTTTTCAAATTAAATGATACTAGGTATTTTACAGTGGCTCTAATAGAACTTAGTATTGGAAAAGAAAGAAAAAGAAATATATGCAGTTTTATAGTTTTATTTGTACTGTATTCTTTTACTTCAGTTACAGAAAATTAATGTTTTTTTTAAATAAATTATTTAATTTTTCAAAGATAAAACTGTTCTCGAAAATTAGCAAAGCTATTTAAAACAATTAAGCAAATTGCAGTTTGTAAAGTATTTGTACTTTGTAATAAACAGTTTTTCGTGGAATGTTACTGCTTTTTCCACATATGTATCTATAGTTACATTAATCAAAAAAATTCCCTGTTATCACCTGTACATCTATTTCCCTGCCTCTGCATACATTGTAGATACACGACGTTTTTTCGAAAAGTAAAGATACAATGCTGCATACTAATTCAAAAAACTTTGAACTGATAAAATGACCAATACAAATTACTTACTGGTATATGCCTTATTTTTAGACATAGTTGTCGCCATTGTCCAAGCGTTTGTTATGTCTGGGGAGAGCTTTTGTATCCCACAGTCATAGAAGTTTACCGCTTGTTGTCGAAAACACCTTTCAACTTTTGCCGTGCGAGATGTTTCTTCACGTAAAGGAATAAGTGGTAGTCGCTAGAATCGCTTCCTCTCTTCCTTGAAGAAGGACATCAGAGATTCTCAGATAGTCTACCTGTTCTGGGTTCTTCATATACATTTGTCCTACCTGGAGAGAAAGCACAACGCCGTTTCGTTACATTTTGTCATTTGGGTCATTCCATGTCAAGTGGCCTAAATTTTGGTATGGTTCCTGCTCGACCCCCTTCAATTTTTACATAATTGATACAGGACATGCATATAGGTATAAGACGGACATCTGCAAACTGTCACAGTCAGAAATAGTGTAGTTGGGTCGCTAGGGGGCCTTTTGTAAAACTCACTATTTCATGATCGCAGAAAAAAAAGAGGAAATCACCAAGTTTGCCATCTTATTGCTCATGACACAAGAAAATTTACTTGTTGAAAATAGGTGATATAGTACAACTTTTTGTGCTAAAAACGTAATTACAGTATTAAAAATCAGAAATCAATACCTTTCTCATTATTTGGCCTCAAAGTAGGCCATACGGTCTGTCGCGATGAATTTCACCCGTTCTTTAACATGCTGTAACTACTGAAAAAAAATTAATTTAAAAGTTTGTCACTGTAACAATTAATTACCTATGAAGGTGTCATAAAGCTGCTGGAGTTGTTTCTTTCCCGCTTAAATATTCATTAATTTATTCAGCTGTGAAATCTTCTAAAAAATTAAAATCATCAATTCCATTCAATTTTCAGAAGCGTATATCTCAAAAAGGACACTCCTGATATGATTAGAGTTAGCACTACTGAAAAGAACACATCTTAGTCTATAAGAAAAACTTTATTTCATTTTGGGACTCTTACATATGACGAAAAAAATAATTAAATTCAAAAGAGCTATTTTATGCGATATTTCTTCTTCGAAGATCTTGTCTTTGAACAAATTTACCACAAATATTTTTATTTACAATGATAAATGTATAGATAATTATTTCTTGTTGTGGTCTATAGTTGCTTCTATTCTACCATTCTGAATGATTGGTAACCGTTTCAACAAGGGGTCACGCCCGATAGCCATGAAAGACTAGCTCCTGGGGATGCTTCAGTAAAATTGACTATTTTATGGTCGCAGAAAAAATGATGAAATCACTACTTTTGAGTTCTTATTTCTCAAGATACAATAAATCTTACTTATTAAAATCAGGTGATCTAGTAAGACGTTTTGTGCTAAAAAACATAATTGGAATATTAAAAATCTCAAATCATTATCTTCGTCAGTACTTGGGCTCAAATTAGGACATATGGCTTGTTGCGATGAATTTTACCCTTTCTTTAACGAGCTGTATCTACTGAATAAATTAATTTAAACATTAGTCACTTTAGCAATATATTACCTATGAAGATGTTATAGATCTGCTGAAGTTTTGTTTTTCTGCTTAAATATGCCTTCATTTATTCAGCTGCAAAATCTTCTAAAAAATTAAAATCCTCAATTCTACCCTATTTTCAGAAGCATATATCTCAAAAGGGACTCTTTTGATTTGATTTACGGTTAGTACCACTGAAAAGAGCAAATTTTAATCCATAAGGAAAATTCAATCGCATTTAGTCCACTTACACATAGTAGAAAATAATTAAATTTAAAAAACCTATTTTACACTGTTTTTCCAAGATTTCTCTATTTCAGAGAATTTGACTGATGAACAAAGTCCATCCCAAAAATTCCTTACATAAGACTTTTGAACTGTGCAAATATGTTTATCTGTATGAAAGTTAATTTATTTTTATGAATGGAGATTTTTTCTTTGCATATACATTATTTTAGTGACGGATCTGCTGCAAGAATTTAAAAAATATTTTGAATCTTTGTTATCAACAGAATGACTTTGAAATCTCTGCAAAGTGGAATTTGTTTGGTACAAGCCATGGAAAATCACCCTGTGACGGAATAGGAGGAAATGTAAAGCGGATGGCTGCAAGAGCAAGCCTTCAAAGAGCAATTAAAGGCCAAATTTTAACTCCGACGATCTATATAAATTCTGTGAGAAGAACATAAAGGAAATTAAATTCCTTTTTGTTCAAAAAAATAAATTGAAGCAGTACAAGCTGACCAAGAAGAGCGTTTCAAAAGCGATGCACAGTTTCTGGCACAAGAGAACATCATTATCATTTTGTACTCGTAAATAAAAAACAAGTTCATGTCAGTAGAATAACAAATGATGCACCATTCTTTATAACACATGTTGATAAGAGTGCTAAGACTGTATTTCCCTATGCATTCGTTTCCGATATACAGCCTAGACAGTATACTGTCTATATCTATTGTTGGATTGGAAATGTAGGTGAAATATAAATTGAAGAGCGCGATGTCTTAATAAATTTATGCACTCTCATGGAGCTGCCAAAATGTTTTATTGGCTCACTAGACAAGATCTTTGTTGGATTCCAGAAGAGCATATAATAGCTGCAGTTCCAGTTCCAACAGCAACAACAATGAGTGAGCAATACAGTTTACCTCAAACTCTTGTAATCTCCATCAATAAGAAATTTGATAAACTGAACAAATAACTAGATATTTTTTACGACTTGGAAACACTGAAACAACCCAATTGAAGATTAGAATCATCGAAGAAGTTTCTATAATAGACATGGGAACCTGTTAGATACTCACATTTAGGCTTGTGAGCATGTAGTAAAGAAACCTAAACAGGAGCTAGTCTTTCAGGGCTATCGGGCATGACCCCTTGGTGACACGGTTACCAATCATTCAGAATGGTAGAGTAGAAGCAACCATGGACTACAAAAAGAGATAATTATCTATACATTTATCATTGTAAATAAAAATATTTGTGTTAAATTTGTTGAAAGACAAGATCTTCGACGAAGAAATATCGCGTAAAATAGGTCTTTTGAATTTTATTATTTTCCCCTATATGCAAGAAGCCCAACATGAAAAAAAGTTTTTTTTTATGGATTAAGATGTGCTCTTTTTAGTGGTAGTAACTGTAATCATATCAGGAGTGTCCCTTTTGAGATATACGCTTCTTAAAATTGGGTGTAATTCATGATTTTAAGTTTTTAGAAGATTTCACAGCTGAATAAATTATTGAATATTTAAGCAGGAAAGAAACACATCCAGCAGCTCTATGACATCTTTATAGGTAATTAACGGTTAAATTGGCAAACAGTTAAAATATTTTTTTTTCAGTAGTTACAGCATGTTAAAGTACTGGTAAAATTTGTCGCGAGAGGCCGTATGGCCTACTTTGAAGCCAAGTAATGACATAGGTATTGATTTGTGATTTTTAATACGCTAACTACGTTTTTTATCACAAAAAGTTGTACTAGATCACCTATTTTCAATAAGTAAGGTTTCTTGTATCATGAGCAATAAGATGACAAACTTTGTGATTTGCTCGTTTTTTCTGCGACCATGAAATAGTGAGTTTTATAAAATGACCCCTAGCTTCCCAACTATACTATTTCTGACACTGACAGTTTGCAGATGTCCATCATCTATATATATGTCCTGTTTAAATTATATAAAATTTGAAAGGGGTCGAGTGGGAGCCTCGAGGTCATTTGACGTGGAATGACCCAATTCATAATATTCCCATACACGGAAAGAATTTCTTTATAAATATACGCTGGACGCTCACCTTTTGCATGAAGAAAACGTACTTCACATTTAGAGGAATTGTGTATTGACACAGCTATTATAAACACGTGCTACACGAAAGAGACTCACCGCATAAAAAACGAATAACTGCAAGGGAAAAGTAAAATGCTCAAAGTTACAATATGGGTTACCAACCGGCTCATTGAAGATTTTTTCTTTCCTGCTGTCTGAGGCGTACCTTTACTTTTCGAAAACACCCCGTACATATCTGTGTAAAGGCAGAGTGTCCCAAAGCAAACTTGAACATTAAACTTTAAAGGAAGAAAATCTTAAAGATCAGAAAAAAAATCGAGCTCAGGATGTCAAATATAAGGGAAATATTTGCAAATGTAAAACATGACCAATGAATAAACAAATCACCACGTCTAAGGCATATCGCGGCGATGGCCTTAGACATCTGACATAGAGGTCAACAAAACAGAGCAGCACCTCGTCCTAAGTGGATCCTAATCTTCCAGACCTAAGTGGCCGAGTCAGGATCACAGTAGAAGATGGGTGACCTCCTCATTGACCGCGTAGTAAGTGGCTGCGATTGAACGTGACCCCATGATAAAACGTATGTGGTCACCACTTAAAAAACCATCAAATGACTGCAGTGGACTACTCATGTAGCGAGGCGCAAGACAAAGCAGTGTCACGTTCTCTTTAGATAAGTCATTTTTGTAATGCTTGCAAGTTCTGTTTATAAAACGAAATATGATTTTTTTTTTCGTTAAAACATTTCGTGAATTTACTTTTAAACTAATTCAAATTTGTGTAAACCACATCTTGAGTGTTATGAAAATGCATTATTTGTGCTTCGCAATTTAATTTAGTTTCTCATCGCATTACGTAGTAAGATTACGCCTTTAAATTTTGTTAATGATACAGTGAAGTGTCGAGTTTGTAGTGTGACTTGACATTTAAAGTGTAAGTCAAATGAAATCAAGTGGGTTTATCATTTTTCTGACGGCCCCCAAAACGACCGTCTGGACGAACGAAACACAGCTAGTTTATTATTTTTTTTAATAGCCTAAATTAAGTTGTCTGTAATAATGTGCTATTAACAGTCATTCGGCACATAGATACTCTGCGCAAAACCGCCGTATATTTCAGAAATGGTAATGAATAGGACTCAATTTCACTTACCTAACACTTATTTGATTCAATTAAGTCTCTGGTAAGAGTAACTTAATTGATTAGAAAACTGATTATCAGAGTTCACTCACAAAATAATGGAGCTAATTTCCAATATATAAATGATCCTTCATAGTAGTCTAAATTTCTAAGAATGTCTAAGAAGTCCAAGAGGAGAGGATTTATTTTAAATTATCAAATCTATCCAATGTATGTGATGGATATGTAGATCATAAATTTGTTATTCCAGTGTTTATTGTACGAAACTGATGCTTTACCTCATCTTTACTGAAAAGGAAATAAGTATAATCAGGAAAAAATAAAATAATATTATATAGATTGTTTTAGACAAATTTTGTTCAAAAGTTGTTTTTTGTTGCATTATGTTCGTGACTTTTACTAACATCTTCCATGCCATTAAAACTTATAAACGCATTTGTATAAATTATTTTACAGACATATAAGGATTTAGGAATTAGGCATTGAAAAATAAGATTTATTCAGTCTTTGCTCTATTCTCTATTTCTTGAAATCCCATTCACCAGAGCGGATGGAACATTACAATATTATATAGGAATGACCACCAGAAAGTTTCAAACAAGATTAAAAGAGCATATAGCAGATATAAATATAACAGGAGTACTACAGCACAAGCACAACTACATATAACCAAAGCAATAGAAATTGATTTAAAAAATAGTAAAATAATTTACCCATCAAGAGCCTACTTCCCATCCATTATCCATGAATCAATAGAAATCTACATACGTAACGTAAACATTTGCAATGACTCCGCCTCATTTGAATTGCCTAAAATTTGGCACGAGGTTCTATTCCGTTTTAAAAAGCAATAACGGAATATAATTTTCACGATTACAGTTGGCTACTTCAAGCACCAGTTTTTTTTTTTTTTTTTTTTTTTTTTTTTTACATATTTGGATCTCGTGATTCGTGTTTTCAAGGTTATTTTTCAAAATTTGCAAGAATACTTTGTTTATCATTATATTTTGTTGAAAATGACGCCGTAATGAGCGTTGAAACGTATGTTGGATCATTAAAAAGGTTTTTATAAGCCTTTTGTTGTTTTCTTTTAGTATCACTTAAGCATTTTTCTAGATTTTAATGAATATTTACATTATAATAAAGGATCATTTATGGGCAAAATACTAATATTAGAAATTGCTTGTTTGAATATACTACTTGAGTTTTTACAAGTACGACCCTAATTTTACCATCACTCCCATAAATAACGTCTTGAATGCAAGCTACTGACACATGAACAAATTACTATCCTTTAATAAAACCATAGTTCCAATTTTAATATTTTCTTTTTCAATTAACCATTTTGTACGCTGTTGGAGATTATTTAAATAATCTCTACTCCATTTTTCCAAATTAATTGATTGATTTTTGCAACTCACTGCCAATGACTAAGTTTATTATTGGCAAGGTCAGTCAAGTTTGGTTCACAGATGTTATTTATAGGGCGGCCGATTAAAAAATGTCCTGGGGTTAACGTTTCATAATCGTTTGGATCCGAAGATAAAGGTATTAGAGACCTACTGATTTAAATACCTTCGATTTGATTAACGACAGTTAAAAATTCCTCAAAAGTTAGTTTTAAATCTCCAATAGTTCTTTTTAAATCGTGCTTAAAGGATTTTACTCCTGCCTCCCACAAGCCACCAAAATGAGGGATCTAGGAGGAAGGAATTTCCAAGAAATTGAATTAGCCAATAAGTAAGCAGCCAATTCCTCGGATTGATTTTTTACAATTTTATGCAATTTTTTCAATTCTGAATTCACACCAATAAAATTAGAGGCATTATCGGAAGAGATGGTGGCACAAATTCCGCGCCTAGCTACAAATCTTTTTAAGGTAGCTATTAAGGCTTCAGAAGTTAAATCTGTTATTATTTCTAAATGAATTGCACGAGTAGCAAAACAGACGAAAATTGCGACATAAATTTTACTAAAAACTCTTTTACGTTGGTTTTTGTATTTTATATAAAATGGGCCACATAAATCAATGCCTGAATTTGTTAGGGGGTTGATATTTACCCTTTCTTTAGGTAACGAGGCCATTTTAGGTTTGTTTTTAAAACAAACAATGCAATTATGCACAGTTTTTCTGGCTATGTTTCTGCCATTCAAAGGCCAGAATTCTTGTCTCACAAAATGAAGCAAGGTTTAGGATGTTTTTTATCATAAGATAAATTTGATTGGTCTAAAAGACCAACAACCCTAATTATTTCATCCCTAACAAGAAAAGGATTTAAATTACTTACTCGACTATCCTTTAGTTTCTCACCTTTCTTGAGAGCCTTCATTTCCCTGGCGAAGTACATTACCTGCACTAGTTTAATCAATTTTAGTTTTGCTTGGTGAAATTCCTCTTTTGTAATAGGCCCTACAATCCTTTCTTCGTGCTTGCAATTATAAATAAATCTATAAATATAAACTAAAATACAAATTAACTTAAAATAACTGTTACTTAAATCACAAAATTTGTTAAGAAAATCATTAAAGTCCTGATTAAAATAAGACGCAAATTAATATTACAGTTCGATTTTAGTTCGTTTAAATATTCATCATCATTTGGAAAGTCAGATTTTTTTTCCTTTCTCTGTCAAGTCCTAGAGATTATTAAGCAATAGTGGACCTTTCCACCACAGTTCCATATCTATAAGTTCTTGAGGAAATGTTCTCCTAGATATTATATCACCTGGATTTTTACTAGAAGGAATGTGTTTCCAATAAAATTTTTCAGTGAGAGACTTAATCTTTAAGACTCTATTTCGACGAAAGTTTTTAATAGATGAGCAGGGGCTTTTATCCATGCCAATGCTATAGTTGAGTCTGAGAATAAAATTACTCTTTGAATGTCTAGTTGTAAGGAAGGGAGAATTTTGGAGACAAGTTGAGAAAGAAGCAGACATGAACATAGTTTCAGTCTTGGCACAGAAATGGTCTTTATAGGTGATACTCTTGATTTAATCGCAATGAGGTTTGATGTGGTCGAGTTGGATGAATTTAAATAATATACATAAACTGCAGCACCAAAAGCTGTTATGGAAGCGTCAGCGAAACCAAGAACAAATATTGCTTCTGTGGAAGGAGTTAAAAATCGACTAATTGTTATATTTTCTATATTCTTTAGTTGACTTACGAAGTTACACCAATCACTAGCAAGGGGTTCCGGAATGTTCTCGTCCCATCCTATTTTACAAAGCCATAATTTTTGAAGATAACAGTTTGCCTTGGAAATAATTGGGTCAATGAGCCCAAGAGGATCATACAGTTTTGCTATGACAGAAAGAACCTGTCTTTTAGTGTACGATTCTTGTTCTTTCACCAAAACTCTAAACACAAATTGATCTTTATTGGATTGCAAAACTAATCCTAAAGTTTTTACTGAAGTGTCAGACTTAGTGCAAAAGGAAACATCTTTGATTTAATCATGATTTAAAAGCTCATTCAAATTTGAATTCCATTTGTGAAAATCCATTCCACAAGAACGAAATATGTTAATTAATTGATTTTTCAGGGCTATTGCCGAGTCTGAATCTGGGGATCCAGTCACGATATCGTCCATGTAGCTATCAGAAAGAATAGCTTTTGCCGCGAGAGGAAATCTATCCTTCTCATCTAAGGCCAATTGTTTGATGCACCTTATGGCCAAAAAAGGGGCGCATTTAGTTTCATAAGTAACCGTATTCAATTTAAAGGTAATTGTGGAATTATTTTCGCAATCCTTCCAAAGAATGTGTAGAAGGTCCCTTTGCGAAGGATCTATCAAAATCTGCCGAAACATATTTTGAATGTCGGCAGTTAAAGCAACCTTATATTTTCGAAATCTTAACAAAATATCAAAAATATCTTCCTTAACTTCACCGGAAAGCAAAATATCATTCAAGCTTTTTCCGGTTGTGGTAAAGGCAGAGTCATTAAAGACAACCCTTAATTTAGTAGAGGATTTATCCGGTTTAAAAATGCCATGATGAGGCATGTAACAAACTACTGAGCAAGAGTCTTCGACTGAAATTCTCTCCCTATGGTCCAATGCTTCATATTCATTTAAAAATTCGCAATAAAGTTTTTTCATAGTACTATTATTTTCCAATCTCTTTACAGTTTGTTGTAAACGCCTTTCTGCCAAATTTCTCGAATTTCCCAATGAAATTAATTGATCAGTTTGAATCGGCATTTCGACAATAAACCGTCCGGTAGCTTTTCAATTGTGCGTTTTTTGAAAATGAGATTCACAGAATTCTTCTTCCTTACTTAGAAGACGGTCAGGTGAAATATTTTCTATTTCCCAAATTTTTTTTTAATTAGATTCAATATTCTCAATTTCAGAATTAAATGTCAATCCACAATATGAGTTAGAACTCTTAATTTTAACAGTTCCAGTAGCAATAAACCCAAACACCGAATTTTGAAACATTAAATTTGGTGAAATACGATTTTTTCCTTCTTTTATTATCTCATAAAAGAGTTCTGCCCCAATTATTAAATGATTTTTTCCCGGTATGTCAAAAGTAGGATCAGCTAGCAATACCCGATTTGGTATCAATGCTTTATCAATTTTAATATTTGAAGAAAGTACACAGTCTATAATTTTCGAAACAACAAAAAATTCGCTAGGTGAAGAGAATGAAGATTTCTTATTACGAATTACCCTATTAACCTTCCCTTTCACATTAAAGGCATAATCCACTAACGGAAACATTTCTTCTTTCTTCTTTCAAGCCCAAATAGAAGGCCAGCCCTTTCGAAATATAGTTAGCTTGGCTAGCACTGTCGAGAATTCCACGAGCCTGGACGAAACACTTATGTAACGGACTATAAATATAAATATATGCCGTAGACAAAAGAATTGCTTTTTTCTTTCGTTATTATGTGATGAAAAACTCTGAGATATTTCCGATAAATTTTCTTTATTTGATCCATCATTTTCCTTACCAGAAGGAAGTCCGTCTGGCGCCGATAAAAATATTTCGACTTCAGAATCAGGGCTTTTTAATGACGTTTTATTTTGAAATGATTTATTTTTATCTCGATGAAATAATACGCTATGTCTTAGATTACACAGCTGGCAGTTATATTTTGAACCGCATTTCGAGAGTAGATGTGATTTAAACAATTTATACAAAGTTTATTCTTTTTTACTTTATCAAATCTTTGAATTGGAGTCATTTTTAGAAAAACAGGGAAAAAGTGTATTGCATGCAATTTTTTACAAACAAAACAGGAATTAGATTTCAGAATAAAAGTTTTTTGTTTGTTCTGGGTTTTAAATTTTTGCGAATTTATTTGTGCTATAGGTTTTCTAATATTAGAACACGATTTTGCAAGAATTCGATAAAGGTATCCCATCTGGGTAAATCTGTCGTTGTTAATGTCATTTCGAATTCCTTGTATGTTGTTCTATCCAATTTTGTCAAAATAATATTAATCAATAAATTTTCACTAAAATTGTTCATTTCGACATTTAACACCTTTAAAGCTCTTACATGCTTTAAAATACAATCAAGCAGCATTGCTAATTTTTCCGCTGTTTCAGTACATATATTATCTAACATTAATAAAGATTTAATATGACTGTTAACTATTAATCTTTTATTGTTAAATCTTTTTTTAAGTGCTTCAAATAATGATTCGTATGTGTCATCAGTACTTTGGATTTGCTTCGCTGTCCCCACAAGAGAGGATTGCAAATAAAAAAGTTTTTGATCGATAGTTAACAATTCGTTCGAATCAATTATACTATTAAATTGAGTCTTAAAGTTATTCCAATTTTCATACGAACCATCGAATTTCGGCAATGGAATGTCCGTTAGTTTAACATTTAAATTTTTAGTTTTATTAGCACCGTTATTTTTATTTATTAGATCAACCTTTTTATTTTAAGAAATCTCAATAAGTCTTTTGAATCTTACCTTGAGATTTTGGAGATCTTGCTCGATTTCTTCAAATTCAGCTTCACACTTATCTATTTCTTCGTCTTTCAAAATTTTATAGTATTCCATTTTCAAATCGTCTAATTTATCTTCTTACTTGTTCAAATTTTCGATTTTATTCAAGATATCCACTGAGTCTATTTCTTGTGCCTCATCGGCTGTAAAATTTGATAACTTCGTAACTTGGGCTTTTATATTGCCCCTTCTTCAATTCAACACCTTTATATCCATTGTTACAATTTTTTTTTAACAAAACGCAATATAATCCTATGATCACTGATTATTCTCCGCGAGCGGTACCATAATGTTGAATACGAAAAGAAGTGGACTGTAATTAAGTAACTATCTATAAATTTTCAATTCTGTTTACATTAACGAGCCATTTTTTAATTACGAAGAATTGGTTTCGGAGCTCCCCATGGAGACACCCGAACGAAGCGAAGAACAAACGACTTTTGATTTACATTTATCGACAAGTGATGTTAGAAGCAAAGAGTGGCGCCAACATTCTGCTTTATCCATTTATTTAAATTTATCTAAATCAATTAAACAAAGAAAATGGCAACAACCGTTATGTTGTGCACAAAAATCTACCGTATAAAATATTGTAATCACGGTAAATTTTTTTAAAATCTATTTCTTCATCAAAATTCTTATTTTTATTTATCCATGCGGACACTAACGATTTATGCTTTTTCAAGATTTTTATAAATATAGTTAAATTTCGTGGCAGAATTGAGAGTGAAGCTAATTAAGGAGTAATGCTCGTTGAACAAAATATACGTGCTGATAAAAATCACAAACTTTGTAACATTACACTAACTCTTTGAGAAAAACTTTAGCTCTCGGATAATCTTTTTATGAAAACAAAACAAACAATTTAGTATGAACTAATCCAAATCAAACAAAAAAAAATTTAAAAATGTAATTGCTGTGCGTTATGACAGTCAATGAACGCAAATATGATATCAAAAGGCTTTGTTTTGTATAAGAAAATGTAACCAAAAAATATTTGTAATCAAGCTTTATTTTAAATTTCTTTCTCCATTTCTTCATCGAATTAATCATTTATATTTGACACTGCCGCTGATGTAGAATTTTCCATTTGAAACTTTGGAAGAATAGATCTTTTGCCTAAGTTTAACGAGATGTTACTAAACGTTTAATGTTCATTGTAACGAAATGAAATGATGATATACCCTAATCTGTGATCTTTCACATTATACTAGCATAATGCGGAATATCACAGACTAGGGTAATATCACTATTGCATTTGTCCTTGAACAAAACTTCAGCACTTAGAAACTCACGATAACAATTAAAAAAAAAACATGATACATTATGATAGTAAATAAAAAATTGTATTGATGCAATATTTATCGCTTATTCTTGTAGACCGGGAGGCGGCAGCACAGACAATCACCTCATCGAGTTCACGGCTGAAATTCCAGAATTAGTTAAAACTCGATTCGCATATTAAAACGCAATCGGTCTGTCAAGTCATATCTTGGTGGAAAACACCCGAAAACCCGATTTTAGCGGTTGGCTTGTAGGTTTACCATTGTGTGTTCCTGCACCCAGCCCTCCATGTTTTCATACCTTTGGGTGCAGGAAAACACAATGGTAAACCTACGAGTCAACCGCTAAAATCGGGTTTTAAGGTGTTTTCCACCAAGATATGACTTGGCAGACCGAATGCGTTTTAATATGCGAATCGAGTTTTAACTAATTCTGGAATTTCAGCCGTGAACTCGATGAGGTAATTGTCTGTGCTGCCGCCTCCCGGTCTATTGGATAAGTTTCCTACCTGATTTACTCTCGAGAATCGGTCGCAGAATGATATAAAAATGGTTTAAAAAGGGATTAAATCCCTAATCCGTCGGTCGATGTTTACGAAAGTATATACCACGGTATCTAGAATACATGTATTCTAGATACCGTGGTATATACAGTCTTTGCGACAATCGTCTATAATATATTAGCAAAATGAGAGCTCAATCGGGCGTACAGTTTGGGAGTTCACTAACACACATATACATAAATTAAGTTTCGAGTGTTCAAAAGATAGGCCTAACAAAACAAACCAACAAATTATGATTAGAATTCTTTCATTACCCTATGTGTTCGGAAAGTTAATAATAAATAAAAACAATTGAAAATAAAACATTTTAAATATCTGGAACTCTGCACATTATATTTGTCAAAAAAATCAATTTATAAAGCACGAAAAATGAGAAGTTACTTCTATAGTAAAAGTTTAATAAAACCCAGTATTCTCTTTTCTTTTACCTGTTCACTAAATCAATTTTTTTTATTCAAATGCATAGGTAATCAATTTAATACAAACATGATGTATAAAAGAATACATTCGTATAAAAAATTATTATCATTATCAATAAATAATAATTTATTTGAACTTTTTATGTTTAAATATTTCTTTACTTTTCTATGTTTCTGAAAAATATATTAGAACTTGGTTTCTTTTTTTAAAACTCCTTTGGAAAGAAATGAAGTTTTACAAAGTACTCATATTACGAATAGTCTAACATTTCTACCTTTCATACAATCAGTTGTGGAATTAAAGTATCATCTGCTGTAATAGAAGGTAATGGAAAAGGTTATTTCCGACAAATTGAAAATGATATTCGGAGGGCAAATTATTATATAAGAAATAACACATTGTTGTATTAAATGTAATGGGAATGAAGGGACAGAACCTGTTTCAAAGATGTATTTTGTTTTGGAGAAAACATTGCAGACAAATGAAAAACAATTATTAATTTTATGATGTAGAAATTGTAAATATTTACTTATTCAGTATATTTTTATATTGATTGAGAATTAATCAGTTATTAATGTTTTAATATTGTAATGATGCAATTGGTCTTTGGTGTGATCTATCTACAATAGTATTAATGTTCAGTTTCCCGCAATTTTTTATTTCGTATTGTTTCTGTCTGTACCTCTAAAAACTTTTTCTCACAGACGGAGTAGAGAGGCGCTGAAGGTATGTGATAGCAAGGTAAAGGTATACGTAGGAAAATTCGAGAATTCTGTTCATTCAGGTTTCGAAAAAATCCGCCGGTAATTAAAAACGTTAAAAAACCATTAAACATTGCGCGAAAAGAACAATTTTTATCCAATCAGAGAACACATCTGCAGCTACACGTGTTTGATAAAAATTATTTCCAATCAAGAAAGAGACAAAGTGTCTGTGGTTAAAAAATACAGAAGTAAGGGTTTTAAAATGGGAATGCAAATTAAAAGATCTAATTTACCTACAGTTTTGAAAATAACACCGCGTGAATCATATCTCTCTTCACATTAAAAGATTGTAAAAAATAATTAAATCCACATCCATTAGAACCAAATATATTAATTATTATTTCATTAATTTCATAGCATAAAAGTTATTCGTTTTAACTTGCTGTTTCACAGACAGACATTGGTACGTCTGGAAGGAGGAAAGATCTGAAACCAGTTTAAGTGGGGTTATTATAGGCTATATAAAATTATTAAAAATATTGATTTTAAGGATTTGAAAATTATGTATCCCTACGTAATATGAAATGCCGAGTTAGAAAATTAATTTTCGTAAAATCGGATAATAATTCCGGAAGATATCAATTAAAATATCATTAATTTTCAAAGAAAATGAATTTTTTTGGAAGTCAACACGATGAAAGATCTATGCCAGGGTTGCCAGGAGCAAGGGATGCCAGAATTAAAAAGCAGCAATTATAACTCAGTGATTTTAAGGTATATATACATTTTTTTTAAAGTATATAACATACGGATATGTATTTAGACGCAAAATGATACAAGGATTAAGATTTTTTTACTATTGAAAAAATAGGACGGTGAGATTTTATTTTATAAAAATTCCGATTTTTCATCGTCAAAAGAAATAAACAGCAAATTGACCATGGATAATAGAGATTATTTATACAGAAAACTTTACTTAACAGATTATTTGTTATATTTGCGGGGATGGGGATTGGGGGGGGGGGGGAGATAAACGACTTTTAATTAAATAACTTATTTATTGTACTTTATCGCGCGCCCCTGGCGGCGAGTTTTTCCTTAATTGAACCCCTTTGTTAATAAAGCCACATGATGAATTCGACAGGAATAATTCCATTTAACAAATTGACAAACGTTTTTTTCTTCATCCGTAGCGTTTAATGATTATTATATATAAAAAATACCGGAAATTTCGAATAACAGTTTTCGTAAAAAATAAATTTATGTTCCTTATAAAGTGCACCACCCTTATGCAATTGATTCATACCTACAGTCAAAGTTAGTGAATTGATTATCAGCACTTGACTTCGCGCCCCCTATAGGTCGCTCTGCAACATTTCTTTTTCGAAGTTTGGCTTAAATGCATACCTCAGTTAATAATTTTCCGAGCTTCGCCAAGCCATTTCCATTTTGCTAAATTAGCATAACAATCAATCATTCATAGATTCAGGGTATATTTCTACAAAAGAGCTACCAAAAATTTCGAATAATAATCTAAGCAAAATTTGAATTAAGTTCCTAGCTTAACGAACTGAATCAATCTTTAAAGATGCATATTGGTCCTCCTAATTAGTCATTTAACCATGGGCACTTGAACATCCGCTACCCTCCGGTCCCTTCTTCATGGTTTTTCCTCTAACTGAGTCCCGTTTCGTTATCTCAGAAACTAACTTTCCAATTTCAACGCAACTGATTCCAAACATTATAATTATAATTACTACATATATATACATTCTATAACATTAAAGTGAACATAATCTCTATAACATTAAAGTGAATTTGAGTTTTATATGCAACTCCTTTCGATTAACAATTTTTTATTTCATTTCAAACTATCTCGGGTTCTAGGGGCCCGATTACGACGTGGTTTGGCTCATTCGACTTCATATCGATAGCCTTACAAATTATAGTTCCATTTTTTACCACCAGATTTCGAATTCTATCTCGGGTTCTATGGGCTGGATTGCGACGGTGTTTATCTCATTTGACTTGATTTCTGTAGCTGTACATATTTCAGTCATGTTCATATAGAACAGATTGCGCCCGCTAACGGCGGAAGGTGAAACTAAAAGATTTTGCAGCGCGTGCGTGGCACGCCAACTATACATTGCCGCTGGCAGCGGGGACACGAGCAGGATGATGGTTTGGTTCGAAGTGTGTACTATTCGAGATGAAAAAAATGATTTTCCGGACACGCCTGTGATAAGGTGCCGCAGTCAGCAGGAACACGAGTCGGAGGTTCATTCGGTTGGAGTTTTCTCATATTCGAGAGAAGTTGTAAATATAGGAATTTCTGGCGTGTGCGTAGCACTCACGCAGTACGGTGTCGCAAGCAGCGTGGACCCGAACCAGTGGCTCATTCGATTCGAGGTTTACAATATTCTAGGTACATTTTTATAGATTTGTTTTAAATCAGAGGTTCGTTTTGTAAGAGATACAAATAGATTCGAGGCGACGATGTAAATTAGGGGCCCTCTAGCGATAGAAGCTAGAACTGATTCCAGAAGTAGCGGGAAAACGAATTATATTTAACCCTTTAGCGGGCGGTGGTCACAAAAAAGGACACCTAATTTTAATTCCAAAACTGACAAACGGCACCACGAATATTTAATTAAAATTTTCATTTTATAAAGTAAGGGAAAATCAGCAAGTTATTCATTTCTAAGGAAATCGTTTGTAAAATCTGGTGTCAGTCCATTATTTCATTAATTTACAAACAGATTTATTCCGCGCCGGAAAGGGTTAACAAATTAAACTTTTTTAGGTTCGTCCGCAGCGTTTAACTTCTGTGATGTATAGATAATTACCGCTATTTCCGAATAGTAATTTCAGCATTTTTTTTTCAAGTTCCAAGCTTTTCTACGATTCCCAATCTTTGAATATGTAGTCCAGTAGTTTTAATTAGATGTTTGAGAAAACGCAGTCTCATCTCCCCTCCACCCTCCCGCTTCAAGGCTTTTTTCCTCTAACTATGCCCCGTTTAAATAACACAACAATTAAATTTCCAATTTCAACGCAATTGATTTCAAACATAACAATAAACTTAATAATAAACTTCTATACCATTAAAGTGAACTTATGAGATGTATATACCACTCTTTTCGAATAATAACTTCAGATTTTTTTAAATTCATTTTAGAGTATCTCGGTTTCTATGGGCCCGATTACGACGGGGTTTGGCTCATTCGACTTTATATCAATTGCCTTAAATATTTTATTTATACTTTCCACTGCTAGGGGGCGCATTTCTATCTCGGGTTGTTGGAGCCCGATTACGACGGAGTTTGGCTCATTCGACTTGATTTTGATAGCTTTACAGATTTCAATCATGTTCGTATACAACAGATTGCGTCACCTGGCGGTGGAAGTTGGAATTACATGATGTTGCAGCGCGTGCGAAGCACGCCTGCCATACGCTTCCTCAGGCAGCGGGCACACAAACCGGAGGTTCGTTCGGTTTGATGATTATACTGTTCGAGATGGAAATACAGGATTTTCTGGCACATGCGCAGTATAGTGTGCGCACCACGCTATACGCAGCTGTAGGGAGCAGTGACACAAACAGGAGGTTGGTTCTGTTCGAGGTGGAAATAAAGGCTTTTCCGGCGACGACCGTGATACGTTGCCGCAGGCAGCAGGGACCTGAGCCGGAGGTTCGTTCAGTTCTAGGTTTTTCTTATTCGAGTTTCGTATGATTCGAGGCCCCGATGTAAATTAGGAGCCCGCTAGTTTTATAATAATTTTATAAAAAATGTGGATACTTACTAATAGAATTCTACCCACTCTTAAATATTTAGAAAATAATTGTTAATTCATGTGTGAAAACATAATGTTTCTTTTTTTTTTCTTTCAAAAAAAGTTTTTATGACCTTGGTTAAATTCATGTTAAGCCCAATACAGGACTCTACACTCTGTGTTTGGAGAGTTACAATAACAAACCTAATACAATATTTAAATTAGTACGCAACAATACGTTCAACAATACTATTTCATAAAAATATATGTAGAAAATATGTTTGCCAATTATTTCATTTTGTAATTTACAAATTACTAACATAAATTAATATACAAGGTCTACTGAAACTCTCTTCGCTTATTTATCCATCGAATTATTTTTGATTGATGTAGATGCCGTATTTTGTGTTTTTAATTTTTAATAGGTATATAATATTTCACTGACTGGTTTATATCATTGTTTAAAATAAGTGTATTTAATGCTCGGAGTTCGCTTAAGAAAATAAATACTGTAATTATATTTTCTCATTGTGACAGTTGTAGTTATAATTTTTTAAACAAATACATTCCATGGATTGTTTTCTGTAGAAACACTAATATAAAATTAATAATTTTCCAAAGCTATTTACTTAAAAAAATACAATGATTTTAGCAATAATTATATAGAAACTATGTGTTCAGTTCAAAATAAAAACAAAGTTTAAAGAGTTAGATTAATATATATATTGGATATTTAACAAAACATTTATTTACAATTTGAATGGCATTTTAACTTATTTCTAATATATAAAGTATTTCTTACAGTAAAAGTTATAAAATAAGTTAGCGTTTGATTTTTACCCCCTTTTACTTTCATGTTATTTTATTCATTTGTATATTTTATCAAACTTATTCCTTATTATGTAAAACAAATATATATAAAACTGAAAAAAGTTCACAGAGTGTAATTTCTGTACTTTACAAAGTATTGATTTCCAATTAGTATAACATTTTTATTTTTTCTAATTTATACATTTTTTTTCCTACAGTAGCACTTAAACAAAATAAGTTATTATTTGATATTTTATTTATTTATGGCCATAGCATTTTATTCATTTCCACAGTATAAGTATGAAATTAACTCATACACTATGTAAAAAAAAATATCTTTATTATAAGAGAGAGTTTTTGTACTATATAAATATGTATATATATTTCTTGTATGCTTAAAGTTATCTTTTCCTTGCGTATGATACCGAATAAAAAAAATCCTTTCCTTGTTTCTTTATAATTTTTATCTTTTTGGAATAAATGAGGTTGACAAAGCTGTAGTAATAAGAAAGATCTATCGATTCTAACTTGTTTAAAACCAATCTTCAAGATCGGAGTTCAACTGCTCAAGTAGAAGATAATGATTTAAAATAATGGAACAGGTTATTTTCAATAAAATGAAAAAGAATTTACGCAGATAAAATATTTTATAAAAAAACGGACATAGTTGCATTCAAGTTTACGGGAAAGATGTCACTTAATGGGGTCGAAAAACAAAAAAAAAAATAAAAGCCAAAATTTCTACTTTCTTTTTATCTTTCTTTCTGTCTTTTTTTCAATAATTGACGTTAACATATATCTAATACTGAGGCAGGACTAAGGATTCTTTCTTGGATTTCAAAGATTATATGCTTGAGCAGAAGATAACGATGTGAAGTTATGATATGGAAACAAAAATGTTAAATTTTTCTCTTGCTTTCTTATTACTTAACCATCATACGTAGTATAGGGTGAGTCTTGTAATCGTTTTGAAAACCGTAAAAAAAATCGACGATTTTACACGTTTCAGACTATGGAGATTCCGAAAAACATATTTTTAGAAAAACATTTTTCCCGTCCGTCTGTCTATGTGTCTGTGTGTCTGTGGGCCTGTAAACGCTCTATCTCCCGAAAAAATTGAGATAGAGACTTGAAATTTCGTATGTATTTAGTATGTAATACTAGGAAGTAGCTTATTGAATTTCAGTAACCTCGATTATCCGGAACTATTTATTTTGAACTCTTTAAATATACATTCTGATAAAAGGTATATAAAAATTTTCGAAATTGTTTTTTTATAAGGAATGGATATAAAAGACAATAAAAAAACCCATAAATTTTGCATTAAGAATGAAATCGCTCAGATAATGAGTTGCCGAGATATTTGTAACACATTTTCCACACTCTTCAAATTTTCATGACTCTGTATTTCATTCAAATTTCAATTGAAAGATATATTTTAATTGTAAATGAGACGCTTAATCCGAAGCAGTAAACCGTTAGTTAATATGATTATCAATATTGGAGTTATAAGGATGTTTCTTTCACGAAATTCAGTAATAGAGCATTTAAAGTTTATGACTTCATCATATTTGAATTGAGATGCATTTTATAAATAGTTTACACATGTTTTATTTTCATATTTTATATTATGCATATCCATGATGGGTAAGTATTATGGTGGCCCTCAACGACTAGTTTTTATAAATTGTGAGAAGTGAGGTTAAGAAAGCTCTAATATCATGAAAATTCTAACGAATCTCTTTTTAATATAATCAGTGTTAGAATGAAATGAAAATCGTATTGAGCATAAGATAATGATTTATCATAATGGGTAAAATCTCATTGAATTAAACATTAAATAATAGTAAATTGAACAAAGGAAATTTATAGAGAAAATCATTTTGTAATAAAAGATGCTTGGCTCCATATAAGCTAACAGGGTTAATGTGAATTAATGATGCAGTAAAGCATAATTTACTATGATTGAATTGTATTATAAATGAATGATGGAAACCTTACGTGTTGTCTTTCACTTATTTAATGTGAATGAAACGATTACTCGCGACATATTTGTAATAATATTCTATTAATACGGCTGAAAATATTTACTTCGTATGTTAAAATAATTTTAAATGATAATAAATATAATTTGTTGATTTGAACAGTGATAGCAATAAAATATTTTAATTTAAACTGATTAATTTTGGTATTGAAAATGCATATATTATTTGATGGTATCTCGAAAATTAAAATTTCATTAAAACATTATTGATGACTTTTGTATACCATTTGCACGAAGTTCATTGTACATTCTTCCATCAGACTGATCACTTATTCAACTTACACAAACTGTGTATCAAGTTCAAAGTCTAATTTTCAAAACATTCGTTCATACTAAAACTTATTTTCTTGTTTCTTAAATCTTTTTGGAATAAATGAATTTAACTTGCTCTAATAATACAAATAGGATTGTGTCTTGCGATAAATCAGTCATGCGCAATATAGATTATATGTCTGAGGAGAAGGTAATGATTAATAATAAAATATAAAATAGTTTTAATAAAAATGCTCTTGTAAAAGCAATCGCTGTTTATCTTAAAAATCACGCCTTGTTTCATGACTAAAATTTATGTAGTTCCAAAAAATTCAGTTACAATACGTTAATTTCGCATATGTCCCGAATATTGAAAATTCACATTTTCCTTTTAATATAGATAGAAAGCGCGACTTGGTAAATTTATTTTAAAAATAAGAACGAAAAATCATGCGTCAAGCATAGATTATGTAACACTTTCCAACTTTTCCAAAATAATTTTACAAATCGTTACCGTTTAAAAAGGTGAAAGATAATATTTAAGTAAGCTAGTTGGAAAACGCATAACAAATTAAAAAACCCAATTTCAGGAATTAGTAAGAATATTCGGAAAAATATCCGAATTCTTTTGTGCAGCCCTGTATATGTTCTATAGATTTGTATATATGTTACACAGAACGCTGAATTTTAGTTCAGATACAAAACGCGTAGCACAGTTTAAAATTTCCCTTTTGGAATTTCCCTCAATAAACGTAAATGTACCCCAGAACTTTTGTGCTGCCCTGTATATGATTTATAGAATTTATACACACCAAGTAATAGAAAATAAATGAGTTAAATTCAAAATCACGTTAAGCAACTGAAAAAGCACTTACAGCAATTATTGTTAACAGACAGTAACAAGTTCTTTTGTGTGTCCCTATAAATGAACGATAAATGGTATACTCTAAATATCCTGTAGTAAGCCTCTTGTAATGCACCTTCGTCACATATATAAATTTCAACTGGTTTGAAATATTTAAACATTCTTAAAATAAACCACAAACGATTTTTTTTGAGTGTCCCTGTAAAACCCCCCGTTTAAATGCTGTACACACCATATTCTGTAGTAAGCCTCTTGTAATGTACCTCAGTGATACATATAAATTTCAGTATGTTTGAAATTGTATAACATTATTAAAATAAACCGCAAATGATTTTTCCCCGTAGACCGTAGTGTAACGGAATTCTTTTGAGTGTCCCTGTGAAAAAACTATAAGTGCTATACACTTCATATTCAATACCGAACATGCCATAGTAAATCTCAATAACATATATCAATTTCATGACTATACATATATATTTAAGCGAGTTAGAGCATCGACAGACAGACAAATCGAATTCACAAATACTTTTGAACTAATTTGGAAAGTGTTAAAGATACAATTTCTGGTTTTTTTTTTTTTTTTTTGTAAGACATGATAACAGGAGACAGAGAAAATCAATATTTAAATTTTCTGTTCGGTATTTCTAAATTGTTTTCTCAACATATAACAATAATTTAATTATTATTAATTAAATTAATTAAATTATAAAATATACTTAAAAAGATTAAACTCTTTATTTCGTATTTATATTTTCTACACTTTAGCGTTTAAAATGTTTCGTTGTTGTAACTTCACAGTCCGTTCGCATGTTTTGGCGAGAGTGGTTTGGCACATAATTAACTTCGTTGTTTCAGTAACACATAAGTACTTGGAACCTTGAAGATTATTTCGCGACCTATCATCTGCGGTCGGTGAACATAAAAATACCTTAAAATTATATGTTTAGTTTATAATTAAGTTCAATAATTTTATAAAGTTATATTGTTATCGAAAGCAGACTTGTGAAGATTTTTTTTTTTTTTTTTTATAATTCTAATATATCAGAAAGTGATTGAAAAATCGATTGGAATTTTCATATTTAAATATAAAACACATGTTAAGTTAAATAAAATAGTAAAAATAATGAATAAGTCTGCTTAAAAAAAGCAATATTCAAAGACAAAAATTACATAGTTGCATGCTGGCCATTGGGAATTGTATGATTTAATCCAACCGAAAGATATCATTTAGAAAGCTGAGAATATATTACATAACAGTGACAGAAATATTTTGAATACAGATGTTTTATCTCATGCGAGTGAATTGATTAATCTTCAGATATTTGTAAAAATATTCACTTAATAAGGCTGAAATATGTAACTTCTGACGCAAAAACAGTAGTAATGATTATTAATAGAAAGCATTAATTTTAATTTGATTGATTTTATGTGATAGGAATGTAAGAATTTAGAATAATATGATTAATTTTGTAATATGATTTCTTTTATAATGCCTTTAAAATATGAGTAAATTGAAACATATAGTTTTCTCAGTTAAAAGTTTAATCTTAATTAATGTACGATTATAAATTGAAGAATCAATTTAGAAATCCTAAAAATATAGTTTAAATAATGTTTAATTTTGTTTTCTTGTTGCCTTATCTTAAAACAGAAACATAGCAAAATCTATACATTTCTTAATAAATTAACTTGCTTGCGCTTTCTACCAAGCGGTAAAAAAATAAAAATAAATAAAAAAATAAATATATAGATAGTGAATTTTTCATTATCGATTTTGATATCCACGCCAAATTAATGTAATGTAACGAACATGTTTGGAAAAAAACCTGAATTGCAGTTAAAATATTGAACCTTATTTCTAAGATAAACATTAAATGCTTATAAAAAAGTTAAACAAAAAAAATATATATTTTTTAAATATTTATTTTCAAATCAACTTACACCACATTTTTTTTAAATGTGAGATATTAACAAGTAACCACAGGACAGCTTCCTTAATCTCTTTCGCCTTACTTTATTATTCCAAATTTATTATCATCTCATTTCTTAATTTTATATATCTTCTTTCTTTTGTAATTATTCCTTTATCTTGTAGTTAATACTACATCTTAACTTTTCCCAACGGCTCAATTTAATACAAGACACTACTTGCAATAGACTGGGCGTTAAACTGACTGCAACTCGGATGCCCCTTAACCGACATCAACTGATCGGCAACTGTTCTTAAAAACTTTCATAAAATTATTTTTCTACCTATATAGGTTTATTTCCCTTAAAAAACAGGGAGGTTGGCAGCTATATTTATTCATCGTGCATGCGTATCAAATTAGTAAGTTCATTAGTTTCTTCAGTTTTGAAAAATCATGTTATTCATTGTTACGTTTCATACAGCAGAATTGTATTTAATAGATTTTTTATTCTAGAGACTACAAAGCATGATGCTGTTGTTAAAATGAAAGGTTTTATTAAAGTAGATAAGTTTGTCCGAAATCAACATAAAAAATAATATACAAAACATAAAAGCGCCGTTTTAAGATAATATAAAATTGTCCCTTCATCTGATGTATACTAGAAATGATTTCGAACTCTTTTTTTGTAATCCGAGAGTAGAAGAGAAATGGGTGTTCTTCAGCATCAGGGGGAGGGGAAGTAGGCGTGGCCGAAAGGTGATGGATAGGTGACAAGTGAGTGATGGATAGGTGACAGATGAGTGATTAGATAATGAGAAGGTTAATGAGAAAGGGAATGAAGATGAAAGCGGCGAGATCGTAGGATAAAGGCATACTTACAGAGAGTTTCGCAGAGACCACCTTCTGTGTTGGGATCCTGTGAGCGAGTGAACGGGGTTTCCGATATGCACGGACGATGTCATCATCATCCTAGAGGGCGCTGCGATCGGTGTTGTGGGGGTGGAGGTCGATACGAACGCTGCTTTCTGATTGGCTGTGTCTGTTTCACCTGAGGGGAGGGCATACCGTTCCTCCTGAGAGGGGTTCGATGACGTCATGTTCTAGAACATTCTGGCGACAGAAGACGCATACATAAGTTTTACACATATCCCCAACCTGTTGATAGCAGATGTTTTTTTTAATATTTTTTGAAGTTTCACCCTAGATTCCAACCATGGATAAAATAGTTTCATAACTTGCTAATTGGTTAGTCGATTAACTGAAAAAGCTATGAAACTACACTCAATATTTTCTATTTTAGATTATTTAACATGTTTAAAAAAGAAACATTAATGTAAAATCTAAAAAAAAACAATGACAATATATTATTTTTTCAACCTGATTTTTTTAACTATAACTTTTAACTGTTTTTTTACCATGATGAGTAATCGTTTTAAGCTCTCGTCTTCAGTTAGCTTCTGACTTTTAACGTGTGCATAACTGTTGCTGATTTAAAGAATATATTTCGTTTTTTTTATATTTTTAATATGAATAAAATATCCGCAGAAGAAGAAATGTGTACTACACCGAAACATTCACGGTTAGAAACCCTCGATGAAAATTGTTTTTCGAACGAGATAAATTTATCAAGTTTAGAATTTTCAAATATAAATACGGATTGTGTAACAACAAGCGATGCATCTGCTGAAGAACCTATGTTTATTAGTGGAGGTGATGATACAACATCTTTTCCTGATTCCTGTTATGAGTCGACCTCAGCTACAGACTTTTTGAACACTTTTTTCGAAGATTATAATTCTAAAAATGTGTTTTCCCCTAACTTAAATGTATTGAACAGTTCATTTCAAGATTCGACAAGCAGTATTCCACCTATGAATCCTATGAAAATTGAAAAACCACGAAATATGAACGTGTTTCATAAAGAACTTAGTGACTGTTTTTATTTAACTTTAAAGCTTATCACAAGACAATATTTTATTCATATTCGTGAATTTAAACGCGACATGTTCACCAATGAAGAAATCGCTACTAAAAACAGAGTTTGCATGTATATTCAAAGCTGGTATGAATTTCAATTAAAACTGATAGCGTTTAATATGAGATACAAAGGCTCATTTTGTTTGTTGCTAATAACACGATTTTAGTTTTAAATCAAAATTCATCAATGAGAATTAAAAATTTGAAAAATTCTGGACATATCACCATGAACGAATATCAACTACAAAAATTAAAAGAAAATACTTTATGTTTAAACAATGCACTTTTAAAACATATGTTTACAAAACAAATACCCTTCCTTATTAAACAGAAATGTTCAGGGAGAAAACTAACTGTGGAAAATGAAATTATTTTCCATTCTAAACTTGTATCATGTATCGAGAATAATATGCTAACAGTTATGATCCGATTGTTTGAGTGTACAGGTTGGGTTTTACGGCATGCAAGTCAAAGCCTTCACTCGTGTTTTGCATTTAACAATAGAGAAAAATTTAATCAATTAGGTGAAGCCTTGTTAATGCTTATTGATTTCGATTACGTAATTTCCACGTTTTTAAACGAAGTGGATTCTGTCATTGAAAAGTTTTTATTTAATATTCATGTGGAAACTATTCAGAGTGTACTGTTTAAAACACGTTTTTAAAATTATCTAATAAAAAACACTTACCTACGACTTTCGATAACCCTTGTTATGTATATTTTATCTTAATATTTTTTTTATGCTTTTAAAACGAATCTGTCTTTATTTATATATTTAACATGAAATCTTTTACGAGTTAACTTATACTATATGTAAATAGTCTTTTAACAAATTTACAAGTTCTAAAATATAACTTGTTAAAAAAGAATACCTGTCGTTTTTTAAGTAACAAGAAAACACTTTATGTTTTTAAAACGAGTCCGTCTTTATATTTAAACATGAAATCTTTTACAAGTTCTAAAATATAACTTGTTAAAAAGACTACCTGTTGTTTTATAACTAAAAAGAAAACACTTTATACAAGTCTTACTTAGTTAACTAATAGTATCACCATGCTATGAAGTTTTCAACGAGATGATGTAATTCCTTAAACATGTATAATGGCGTCGACTAGACGAGAAATGTATTTAATTAGATAACTGCCAATCAAACTAAAAGATATTACTGTATAATGGCGTCAACTAGACGAGAAATGCGATTTAATTAGATAGCCGTCAATCAAACTAAAAGATATTTCTGTATAATGGCGTCAACTAGACGAGAAATGTGATTTAATTAGATAGTTGTCAATCAAACTAAAAGGTATTACCGTGAAATGTTGTCAGTACCCTATCACGTGATTTCTTATATTTAATTAAAGTTAACACAACATGACAAGTGTCATTCCTTTTTAAGCGTGTATACGGTGCGAACGTACTGTTTTTTAGCTCCTACTATCCGGTATAAAACAATAAAACTTCCCGAAAAATATTAAGATTCTGCCGGTAAACCAGTGTGTTTTTGACGGCATCACCTCAACTGCTTGATATCTATAAACTAACGTTCTATTATAATGTCTCTTCAAATGGTAAGTAATATATGTTTTTTTATAATGTTGTTATTACATCATATAATCCACTAAGTATAACAGCTTGATTAATGGTTTTTTAAGTACATTTAAACTATAACTTGAAAATTTCACATCTGCTACGTTAAAGGAAATACCATCACAGTCTAACTCAAAAATAAATATTACTTCAGTCAGAGACGAAAAGATACTATCAGGTTCGATGAAATCTTCCCTCTGCATAACAAGAAACTGTTTAAATACTATTGCAGATTATCTCGAACAAAATCATATCTTTCAGACTATCGCTCAAGTCAACGAAGTAAAGATTTTATCTATTAAGTGGGGTGGGGTGAAGTGAAAATCTTCCATGCGTATTGCGGGAAATAGTAATTTACTGGGGATGTTTCACGAGATAACAAAATCTTTCGTTCACCCCGAACAATGATATTTCAACATAGGAAATGTTTTTAGATATACGTATATAATACTGAACAAATGAAAACACAGAGCTATGACATCATTTTAAACCAATAGCTGTGCTTGAAAATGACGTGATGTTTTAGTATAAATAAAGAGGAGTAAGACCTTCAGATTCATTATTATTACTTGTGTTGTTGTGTTCGTATTGTTCACTTGTGCTCCAACATTAATACATTTTTTATTGGAATGGATACCTTCAACTTTAAAAAAGTAACTTTAACTTTTCTTTATCAGAAATAAACTTTCTATAAATACTAATTCCGGAAATATTTTTTCTTTTACCCAGTTTATAAATATATTTTTGTCTTAACGAATATTTTTTTAACAAGTGTATAAATACTAATATATGAAATTTTTTTTCTTTTAAAAAGTTTGTGAATATATTTTTAGTTTTAACGAATGCTCAGATATAAGATATTTTTTTCTTTTATTGAATGCTAAGATATGAATTTTTTTTCTTTTATCAAGTTTATAAATACTAATTTAGGAAATATATTTTTTTTCTTTTACCCAATTTGTGAATATATTTTTTGTTTTAACGAATGCTCAGATATAAGATATTTTTCCTTTTACCAAATTTATAAATATATTTTTTGTTTTAACGAATATAATAATTTATTTTTAACGAATGTTCGGATATAAGATATCTTTTTTTCTTTTAATGAATGTTAATATATGAAATTTTTTACCAAGTTTATAAATACTAAGATATGAAATATTTTTTTTTCTTTTACTCAGTTTGTAAATACTAATTTAGGAAATATTTTTTTCTTTTATCCAGTTTGTGAATATATTTTTAGTTTTAACGAATATAATAATTTATTTTTTAACAAATGTTTGGATATAAGATATTTTTTCTTTTATCCAGTTTATAAATGTATTTTTAGTTTTAACGAATGCTCGGATATTTTTTTCTTTTAATGAATGTTAAGATACTAAATATTTCTTTTAACTGTCGTGTTCGTGCGGTTGCTTTCTTGTTATAAACATAAACTCTGATCTATTAAAATGTATATGTTTAGTGTATTACAACAAACTGTCCGCTTAAAACATGTTTTTGAGCGGTTGCTTTCGTGTTCGAGCGGTTGCTTTCTTGTTAGAAACATAAGCTCTGATCTATTAAAATATATATGTTTAGTCTATAACAACAAACTGACAGCTCAAATCTTGTTTTTGAGCAGTTGTTTTCGTGTTTAAGCGGTTGCTTTCGTGTTTAAGCGGTTGCTTTCTTGCTTTCTTGTTAGAAACATAGACTCAGATCTATTAAAATATATATGTTTAGTCTATAACAACAAACTGACCGCTCAAATCATGTTTTTGAGCAGTTGCTTTCGTGTTTAAGCGGTTGCTTTCGTGTTTGAGCGGTTTCTTTCTTGCTTTCTTGTTAGAAACATAGGCTCAGAGCTATTAAAATATATATTGTTATGAATTTTGTAAATATTTCATTCTTTTTAATTTATTTTATTTTATTATTGTGAAAATTGCAGCATTATTAATGTATTTCCTATTGAGCATCATGTAACTCAGTGCTAAAGGCCTCAGGTGGTTTGCAAGGAAAACAACCTTACAGCATCGGTTTCTATAATGAGTTCTATTGGAAAATCGCCAAGGAATGGGTTTATCGCCAAGTTGGCGATGGTTTTGGCGACTTATTTTTGTCGCCAAATTTGGCGATATATCGCCAAATGTCGCCAAGTTGGCGACGGATTTGGCGACTTTTTGTGCAACCACCCCCCCTTATACCTGTACATTGGGATCCTTTCTCGCTTTGGTTCTCTATCGAAGGTTAAAGAACTTTCTGGTAATTTCTGGCATCTGAAGGCTCTGGAATAATCTGGAAAGATCTCTGAAACCTATATAAGGACCTCCATCAGTTCAGTTAGTGAGTTGTCTGTCAACTGCGATTGAATTCATACGAGAGGCTTTGCATTGAGAACTGTGTTACTCTGATCGATTTTGTCGTTGATACGTCGTATTGAACGCATTGTTTCTGTGTGAAATTTTGCTGCGCTTTTATCGGATTTGAAGATTACTGATTATCTTGTAATTTTCAGAAGATATTGGTGATCGTATTGCACTGTTTATAGTGAATAAAGCCTTTTTTATTGTTCTTATATATTGGCATCAGTCCTTTCGAACCCCGAACTCACAACAATTGGTGTCAGGAGTGGGGTTGAATGCCGATTACCAGAGCAATGGAGGCGCAACTGACTAAATTATTGGAGAAATTAGGAGAGATGGATGAGAAAATGACTGCGAATCAGGCTGAAATGAAGAAGGATATGTCAGCAATGGATGAGAAAATGACTGCCAACCTTGGCGAGTTGAAAGATGAAATGAAGAAGGAAATGACAGCGAACCAGGCTGAAATGAAGAAGGATATGTCAGTGATGGATGAGAAAATGACTGCCAACCTTGGCGATTTAAAAGATGAAATGAAGAAGGATATGTCAACCAACCTTGGTCAGTTGAAAGACTTAATAGAGGATAAAATAACATCTTTAAATGACAGAATTGACTCCGTGGAAAACAAATTTGAAGGAAGATTTCAAGAAATGGAAGAAAATGTTCAAATGACAGCCAAAACCGTAGAAGAAAGAGTAGAAGAAAAAGTTCAAAAGATCGCTAAGACCGTTGAAGAAAGCATAGAGAATGTAAAAAAAGATTTGGAAAAATTCAAGAAACAGAAGATAACTGCCGGAAACTATTCCGAAGAAATCAAGTATCCAGATATGCTTCCTCGGGCCTTTATTAAGCTCTCGACCTATGACGGAAAATCCTCATGGCCAGTGTTTAAGACACAATTTGGGATCGTAGCGGACGCCAATGGATGGGATTCCCAGACAAAGGCTTGCCAGTTAGCTGCTTCTCTACGAGCTGATGCTGCCGACGTCCTACAGACTTTGCCTGCAAATGAACCGCTGGATTTTGAAACGCTCGTCAGTGCCTTAGAATTACGCTTTGGCGAGAAATGCATGAAGGAATATAGCAGACTCCAGCTCAAATCTCGACAGCAGAAATCCACTGAATCCCTGCAAGAGCTTGCTACGGATGTCGAGAGACTTTCACATCTTGCTTATCCTGACTGTCCGACTGAAATTAGAGAAAGCTTGGCTCTGGAGCATTTTATTGATGGTGTGCGTGACTCTGAGATCCAGAAACAACTCCGGATTGCAGATCTCAGTGACTTAAAAGGGGCTTTAGTTTATGCCCTGAAATTCGAGGCAGCCCAGCAAGCTACAAGGAAAGATCGACACTTTGTGCGAGTAGCCAACATGCCTGAGACGTCGGATAGAGCTGTGGAGCATTTACAGCAGCAGGTGAAGGACATGATGAGGCAGATGAACTCCTTGATGGACAACAAAACTGGCAGAAAGATCAAGTGCTGGAAATGCGGTGGAGAAGGCCATATTCAAAGAAACTGCCTAAAACGACCCAGCACAGAAGGTAATAGCTCCCCACGAACGGCGGAGCAGGAAAACTAATTAATGGCCATCTCGCGGGGCGGAGGTTGCCAGATTTTGAGAAGCCCCATTATCAAGTGTGTCAAATTTCTGCAAGAAGTTGCGGCGAGAACGGAGTTTTTATAGTCGGGCGTGTGAATGATTTGCCCTGTAATATGATCATCGATACAGGAGCCAATGTGACCATCGTTCGGAAAGATCTAGCTCTGCGGCTAAAAGAAAAACTCCTCTGGACTCCGCCCCGTGTTATCCTTCAAACCGTGACCGGGGATAAGGTTGACATACATGGAAGAATGAAATTGAAAATAAAGTTTGGGAACGCCGCTTACCATCATACAGTCTATGTGGCCGATATTTCAGACCCTTTTATACTCGTACTGGACTTTTTAAAAGAGCATGGATTTACACTGGATTTTAAGAAGAATGAGTTACGCTCTGCTCAAGAAGATGTCACTATTTTCAAACTTGGAAATGCGTCCGGGTCTATTCAACGGATCACAGCCAAGGCAGATGTTATCATCCCTCCTCGGACCGAAATGATGATACCTGGATTAACTGAGAACGAAAGTAGTTTTCAATGTGGCTTGGTTGGATATCCTGAGAAGAGCCCAAAAGGAGTGCTAATAGCATCAGCGCTGGTAGATCTGTCGAGAGATGTGATACCTGTGAGGATTGCGAACGTAAGTGAAAAGTCTAGAATTATCCAGAAAGGTGAAGTGCTTGCAACCTGTGCTCCAGTCACCTGTGTTTGCAAAGACCCGAGCTTGACGCTATCGGAGCCGCCTACAAGTTTAACACCTGTAATTGGACGAAATGAAAATTTATCTCCTGAACAGAGACATGCCGCAGAAAGACTGTTCCAGGAATTTAAGGATGTGTTTTCACAAAACGAGAGTGATATAGGGCGCACTTCACTGACACGTCATACAATTGATACTGCCAACCATCCACCGATTAAACAGCATCCAAGACGCTTGCCGTTTGCAAAACAAGAAGAGGTTTCTAAGCTCTTACGAGAGATGCAGGATAGCGACATCATCGAACCGTCATCAAGTCCGTGGGCCTCTCCCATCGTGTTGGTCCGAAAGAAAGATGGCTCCACAAGATTTTGTGTGGATTATCGTAAACTTAACGATATCACGAAGAAGGACAGCTATCCTCTACCAAGAATAGACGACACACTAGATACTCTTTCAGGACATAAATGGTTTTCCACACTGGATTTGAAGAGTGGATATTGGCAAGTAGAGATCCATCCTGATGACAAAGAGAAGACTGCATTTACTACTGGACAAGGACTTTGGAAATTTAAAGTTATGCCGTTCGGGCTCTGCAATGCTCCAGCAACGTTCGAGCGCCTCATGGAGACAGTGTTAAAAGGCCTGACTTTTGAAGCTTGTCTCATCTACCTAGATGACGTCATCATTGGTGGCCGCACGTTTGAAGAACATCTTGGAAATATTCGAAAAGTGTTAACGAAGCTAAGAGCGGCGAATTTAAAGCTGAACCCTCTGAAATGCAAGTTCTTCCAACGCGAAGTAAATTATTTAGGACACATCATCTCAGCTGAAGGTGTTCGAACAGATCCTGAAAAAGTTTCTGCAGTAAAGAACTGGAAGCGTCCGGAAAATGTCCATCAGTTGCGAAGCTTTCTGGGACTATGCACTTATTACAGAAAGTTTGTCCAGGGGTTCTCCAACATCGCAAGACCATTGCATAGGCTCACTGAAAGCAAGCAGAAGTTTCTATGGACACAAGAATGCGAGAATTCCTTCCAGCGGCTGAAAGAAGCTCTCACATCCTCTCCAGTCCTTACCTATCCGCACCCCGAGAAACAGTTCATTGTGGACACGGATGCCAGTCATGAAAGTGTCGGCGCTGTACTTTCCCAAGAAATAGATGGCCAAGAACGAGTCGTAGCATACTGGAGCAAATGTTTATCGAAACCAGAGCGGAATTATTGCGTCACTCGTAAGGAGTTATTAGCTATAGTGAAAGCCATAGAACACTTCCATCACTATCTCTATGGCAGGAAATTTCTCCTTCGTACTGATCACGCATCCCTAACATGGCTGATGAATTTTAAGAATCCAGAGGGCCAAGTAGCCAGATGGATACAACGGCTCCAGGAATACGATTTTGACATCAGGCATCGTAAAGGCTCATCACATGGAAATGCTGATGCCTTATCAAGAAGACCGTGTCCCGAAAGTTGTCGCTATTGTTCAAGAGCGGAGAACAAGTTTAATCCCGAACATGTCATACGCCAGACGAAGACTTCACTATCAACGCCACCAGATCCTTGGAGCGATGAGAAGATTCGAGAAGATCAAATGGCAGACTCTGACATCAAACCAATTTTGGAGTTATTAGAATCTTCTAGCACGAAGCCCAGTTGGAAAGACATCTCGACTTACAGTCCTACGACGAAGCAATATTGGGCTCTTTGGAACTCCCTCCACGTCAGGAATGGTGTCCTGTACCGAAAATTCGAATCGGAAGATGGGAAGACATCTCGGTGGCAGTTGGTACTTCCTCGATCCCGAATCCCAGAGGTCCTCGAAGAATTACATGGCAGTCCCACCGGAGGCCATTTTGGAGTCATGAAAACATTACACAGAGTCCGAGAGCGCTTCTTTTGGGGAAGAGCGAGAGCTGACGTCGAACAATGGTGCAAATCTTGCGATGCATGTGCAGCTCGAAAAGGACCAAAGAAACGTAGCCGAGGAAGACTACATCTCTACAATGTAGGAGCACCTTTTGAACGCATCGCCCTTGACATCCTAGGTCCTCTGCCAAGAAGTGCTGATGGCAACAAATACCTCCTTGTTGTCATGGACTATTTCACAAAATGGCCTGAAGTTTATGCCATCCCTGATCAAGAAGCTTCTACGGTTGCGGATGCCTTGGTACACCAGTGGATATCAAGGTATGGAGTCCCACTTCAAATGCATTCTGACCAGGGGAGAAATTTCATCTCTGCTGTGATTGAGGGTCTCTGTCAACTTCTCGGAATGGACAAAACTAGGACGACGCCTTTACATCCACAGTCGGATGGCATGGTTGAGAGGTTTAATCGTACCATCCTCAACAACCTCTCACTGCTAGTTTCAAGAAACCAACAAGACTGGGACCAAAAACTTCCCTTGTTTCTCCTCGCCTATCGCAGCGCCGTCCATGAAACGACCGGCTATTCCCCGTCTCAGATGCTTTTCGGTCGTGATCTTCGTCTACCTTGTGATCTGATTTTTGGTCGCCCTCCAGATGCGCCTTCATCGCCAGAGGGATACGTGCAGAATCTCCAGGCACGATTTGAAGACGTCCACAACTTGGCTCGAGAGCGGATCAACATACAGACGGAGAAGATGAAGACCAGGTACGACACGAAAGCCACGGGACATCAATTCAAAGAAGGTGACAAGGTTTGGTTTTATAATCCGACTCGACGTAAAGGACTTTCTCCCAAACTGCAATCGCACTGGGACGGTCCTTATACAGTCCTAAACAGACTGAACGATGTCGTAATTCGGATCCGAAAGTCACCAAATTCGAAGCCTAGAGTCGTTCATTACGACAGGCTAGCTCCATACTATGGCCATAGTACATAGTTCCCATAGTACTTAGTTCATTGATTGTAAATAGTGTAATGTAAATAATGTAAATTAGTATGACCATGGTCTTGTATATAAATTAATGTAATTATTTATTTTGCTTAGCATTATCATTATTATTGTTATTATTATTTAAATACTTGTATGTAATAATGTCTATGCTTTAATTTTATTTTTAAATAAGTGTATATTTTGTATAATTCAGCATTATGAATGTGTTAGCATTTGTTGGTAACGGGTTTGCTTTCCGATCAAGGGTTGAACTGCCCGGGACGTGCAGTCCTTGAGAGGGGGGCAATGTTATGAATTTTGTAAATATTTCATTCTTTTTAATTTATTTTATTTTATTATTGTGAAAATTGCAGCATTATTAATGTATTTCCTATTGAGCATCATGTAACTCAGTGCTAAAGGCCTCAGGTGGTTTGCAAGGAAAACAACCTTACAGCATCGGTTTCTATAATGAGTTCTATTGGAAAATCGCCAAGGAATGGGTTTATCGCCAAGTTGGCGATGGTTTTGGCGACTTATTTTTGTCGCCAAATTTGGCGATATATCGCCAAATGTCGCCAAGTTGGCGACGGATTTGGCGACTTTTTGTGCAACCACCCCCCCTTATACCTGTACATTGGGATCCTTTCTCGCTTTGGTTCTCTATCGAAGGTTAAAGAACTTTCTGGTAATTTCTGGCATCTGAAGGCTCTGGAATAATCTGGAAAGATCTCTGAAACCTATATAAGGACCTCCATCAGTTCAGTTAGTGAGTTGTCTGTCAACTGCGATTGAATTCATACGAGAGGCTTTGCATTGAGAACTGTGTTACTCTGATCGATTTTGTCGTTGATACGTCGTATTGAACGCATTGTTTCTGTGTGAAATTTTGCTGCGCTTTTATCGGATTTGAAGATTACTGATTATCTTGTAATTTTCAGAAGATATTGGTGATCGTATTGCACTGTTTATAGTGAATAAAGCTTTTTTTATTGTTCTTATATATTGGCATCAGTCCTTTCGAACCCCGAACTCACTACAATATGTTTAGTCTATAACAACAATCTGACCGCTCAAAACATATTTTTTAAACACTTGTTAAAAGATGCAATTAGTTTTTTTAACGAATGTTTAAAAAATACATATCTATACTAATATTATAAAGGAGTAAAGATTGTTTTTTTGTTTGTTTGTTTGTTTGTTTGTAGGGGGTAATCTCTGGAACTACCGAACCAATTTCAAAAGTGATAGTGGCAAATTGATGGTGACAACTACTGCTCGCCCATAGGCTATATTTTATGTCGGTGCCACTACCCTAGGGGGGTTCAGGAGCGAAAAACGTTCTAAAATTGCGATCTTTTTTATACTGAAGGAGGTAGAAATTTGAAATTTGGCATTATAGTTACTTATAAGATGTAAATGCTGTCTAAAAACAAAATAAAAAAATTCGAAATTTAAAAGGGTGAAATGAGCGAAAAGCGTTCTAAAAACATTCTAAATTACAATTTCTATGGAATGTCTGGAACTACCGAACCGATTTCAAAAGTGATGGTGGCAAATTGATGGTGACAAACCCTGCTCCAACATAGGCTATATTTTATGTAGGTGTCACTAACTCCAGGGGGGGTGCAGGAGCGAAAAACGTTCTAAAATTGCGATTTTTTTTATACTGAAGGAGCTAGAAACTTGAAATTTGGCATTGTAGTTACTTATAAGATGTAAATGCTCTCTAAAAACAAAATAAAATAAAAATCGAAATTTAAAAGTGTGAAATGAGCGAAAATCGTTCTAAAAACATTCTAAATTACAATTTCTATGGAATCTCTAGAACTACCGAACCGATTTCAAAAGTGATGGTGGCAAATTGATGGTGACAACCCCTGCTTACACATAGGCTATATTTTATGTCGGTGTCACTAACCCCAGGGGGGGGGGGTGCAGAAGTGAAAAACATTCTAAAATTGCGATTTATTTTATACTGAAGGAGCTAGAAATTTGAAATTTGGCATTGTAGTTACTTATAAGATGTAAATGCTCTCTAAAAAAAAAATCGAAATTTAAAAGGGTGAAATGAGCGAAAAGCGTTCTAAAAACATTCTAAATTACAATTTGTATGGAATCTCTAGAACTACGGAACCGATTTCAAAAGTGATGGTGTCAAATTTATGGTGACAACCCCTGCTCCAACATAGGCTATATTTTATGTCGGTGTCACTAACCCCAGGGGGGGTGCAGAAGTGAAAAACGTTCTAAAATTGCGATCTTTTTTATACTGAAGGAGCTAGAAATTTGAAATTTGGCATTGTCGTTACTTATAAGATGTAAATGCTCTCTAAAAACAAAATAAAAAAAAATTAGAAATTTAAAAGGGTGAAATGAGCGAAAAGCGTTCTAAAAACATTCTAAATTACAATTTCTATGGAAACTCTAGAACTACCGAACCGATTTCAAAAGTGATGGTGGCAAATTGGTGGTGACAATCCCTGCTCCAACAGCCTCTTTAATAAAAAACTATGCGTTTCTGAGGACAGGGTTTTTCGCTAATTTTGCCACAGATTAATCTCGGAAAATGAAACATTTGAAGTTACTGAAAAAAAATAGTAGCTCGAAAAGTATTTGTAAGAAAATTCTTAGGCAAACTGCGTTTGAAAGGTAAAAAATTGTATTTTTCTTTATATATATTTCAAATCTAATGATTATGCCATTTTTCAAATATTGAATTTGAAAAAGTACTAAATTTCACAATGGAGTACCATAGCAAAACCTTCATGCGTAAAAAGTTAATGATAAGGGCGACGTGTCCTGGCGTGTATATTGGCTATAGCACGAGTCCCAAATTATAGTAGCCTTATTATTCTGTTAAAATATAAAAGTGAATTATGAAATGTAAATATTTTTTTGAATTAAAAGTTTGTTATAAGAAATTGACCAGCGTAGCGGGCGTAGCTTGCTAGTCTTAGATATGTTACATATGTTAGATATATTACTTACATATGTTAGATAGGTTACATACATACATATGTTAGATATGTTAGATATGTTTTATACTTATGTTAGATATGTTTTATACTTATGTTACATATGTTTTATACATATGTTAGATAGGTAAATTGATTAATTTTACCTCTTACATCTCGACAATTCTGATACCAGAGCTATAGCTATTATTTCACATATTTGTGATATATTTAAAATTTCCAATTCCTTGATCATTCATAACTTTCTTTAATGAAGCTTCTTTAAAAAAGTACAGCTGCTAAGCTTCATTTGACTCGAATAAAAATATATATTATACAGTGCTCTACTATACAGTGCTATACTACAGTGCTCGTTTAATAAATAATACGAAATAATTATTGAATAGAAATAAAACACATCAAATAAAATTTTTGGTTCAAAATATTTTTATGTGATAAATAAAATAGAAAGTTGATACATAAGTAAGTAAGTAGTATATCTTAGAAATATTTTAACATCGTAAGATTCGTATTCATTTATTTAAAACGATACAAAATATAAAATATTACATGAAACAACTTAATGCACTGAAGTAGAATGAACGGTGTTCATAAATTTAGTGAAATAATTATGCAAAAAAAAAAGCAAATTTCTGATAAATACATATTGATTGAAAAATCACTAAGATATGATTCTAAGTTTCTAATTCTTCTTTAAACTTAAAAAAAGAAATAACTAATTGCAAAATGTTATGTTTGAAGATATAATTTGTTTCTTTATCAACACTTTAAAACATTCTAATTGAATTAAATAAATAGTAAAACAGTGTTTAAACATACAGGTGTTTATGAAACAAAAGCTACAAATAAAATATACACTTATTTCAATTAGTTTTATTTTAATTTAAAGTTATTTCACAATTAAAATAATCTGAAGCAGCTGATAAGGAAAATCAGTTATATGTAAATATTTAAAACTTTAATATTTCCTCCTGTACTTGTATAAGTTACTTTATTTATTGGACTCAATTTCTACTTATTTTATATGTTTTATATTTATAAATGTATGAAGAAAGTATTTTAACGTTATGAGATTTCTATATTTCGTTTCCTAAAACGAGACAAAATATTGCGCGAAATTAGTCGAAATAATTTAATGTTTGAAATAAAGTGAAAGTTTTTAACAAAATTCTTCACATGATTATGACTCTTAAATAAATAATGACTTTCTTTGAAAAATATATTCATTAAAGAAATCGTGAAAGAGTATTTGAAATATTTAAATCCTCTTTAAACATCAAAAGAACGTAATCAATTATGAAATATAATAGTTGAAGATTTAAAGTTTGCTTTATTAACACTTTAACTTATCCTAATCGGATTAAATGAGAAGCAAAAGATATTTTGAACTCAATGGTGTTTATTAAATAAACATAAAAGAAAAAAAACTATCCTTTCATAAATTTATTTCAACTTACTTTAGAATACTTCGAAAGTTGAAATAAACAGATAAAACTATTAAACAAACTAATTATAAAGAGATTTTCTAAATGATTAATCTTTTTTCACGTAATTATCTAAGTTTATTGTTGGTTAAATTTCTAATTTTTTTCTTAAAAGAAAACTGACGAAAATATTTTACAATTGTTCCTACCCTGTTAAAAATTTGCAGCCAACTAGCTATTGAATTTGAAAAAGTACTAAATTTCACAATGGAGTACCATAGCAAAACCTTCATGCGTAAAAAGTTAATGATAAGGGCGACGTGTCCTGGCGTGTATATTGGCTATAGCACGAGTCCCAAATTATAGTAGCCTTATTATTCTGTTAAAATATAAAAGTGAATTATGAAATGTAAATATTTTTTTGGATTAAAAGTTTGTTATAAGAAATTGACCAGCGTAGCGGGCGTAGCTTGCTAGTCTTAGATATGTTACATATGTTAGATATATTACTTACATATGTTAGATAGGTTACATACATACATATGTTAGATATGTTAGATATGTTTTATACTTATGTTAGATATGTTTTATACTTATGTTACATATGTTTTATACATATGTTTAGATAGGTAAATTGATTAATTTTACCATTTTTAGTCCATTCATTCGATCAATTTTATAGAAAATGGTTACTTAACCGTAATTTAACTCTATTTTTACCATAATATGGGCAATAATTTGGCCAGAATAGAAATAAATTACGGTTATGTAACATTTTTTTTTATAAAAACGGTCGAATGATTGGGAAGTTTGCTGCAAATTTTTAACAGTCTATATTGAAAAATAAATATGAATAGACGAATTTATGTTTAAATTTCCTTATATATTCCTCTGTGTTGTTGTAACGTTTTCCTATAGTACATGATTTCCTAAAGTGTAGTATAAGTAAAAGATCTGAAACACGTGTCTTAAATTACTGGAATGCGATCGTCCTATTTTGATTTTATGTCAAGGAAGAGATTTTATAGTCTCTCTACATTTTTTTAAGCCCACTTTAGATAAAACATTTAAAGTATAGCTTTCCTTACCTGGTAGTTTCCGAACAGTTGATGTCGGTTAAGGGGCTTCCGGGTTGCAATCAACTTAACGACCTGTCTATTGCAAGTAGAGTGTCTTGTATTACATTGAGTTGTTGAGAAAAGTTAAGATGTAGTATTAACTACATGATAAAAGAACAATTATAATATACAGGATATTTGTAGAATTAAGAAATGAGATGATAATAAATTTGGAGTAGTAAAGTAAAGTGAAAGAGATTAAGGACAGAGTCTAAACATTCAGAAGAAAGTGAAATTGTACAGCTTTAGTTATAACTGACTACTTTTAAGGAAGTTGAAAAAGTAAAAAGGTCCAGGTGGTGAATAGGCAGGCACAGCTTAAGAAAAAAAAGGCACTCAAAGAGCTATAATTTTTTTTTTCGGAATGGGTTTAGCTTAGATATTAAGTTTTAATTAAGAAATTAGGTAGTTATACTGTGGAAAAAAATTACTGAGTAAAAAATAAGAGAGAGAGAAATTTACAGTTATGGTAAGCCCTAATTCTCTCTCACAATCCGCAATGCTGGAATATTTTGGTCTTTTACGGTGATGCAGTTCAATAGAGCCTGCATGGTTACGGTTACGGTTACAGTGACTAAATATCGAAATTTTCGTAAGGCAACACACATTTTTTCCCATCCCAAAATGATTAGCTCATTAAAAAATCCATAAATGGCGTTATAACGGTACATGTAGCACGAAAACCTGTGTCGTAGGACACATTCAAGAAACAGAATTGTTAACAACAAGTAGCAACATATACGAGAAGAAATGAAAATGTTTTACTGAGGATATATGTTTTCACACTGATTTTTAAATATTTTCCACAAACGGTGGCCTGAGCCTGTTGTTGTGTGATTGGTGATTGTGCGTCTTATCTCACAGTTGCTATTGGTTGTTTACAATCTCCTGTTTTCTGCATGCGCTCTACTTCGCCGTTTTTCGAGCAACATATACCACCATAATGCCATTTGCGTTTCTTTAATGTTGGCGTTCGAAAATTTCAAAGTTATTTTCACTGTTATCTTAACCGTACGGATACCATTGCTCTTGTTTACCACAATCAATAGCTCATACATTCAAATAATTATGTATAATATTTAATTTCGAGTGGTTGAATGGGCCCAAGGGTAGATATTCATATATCAGTAAATTTCCTTTACGACTTTTCCGGAGGCCATAGAAAATTTTATATATACATTAATATTTTATTAGAGCAACGCTGGTTCTTTTGACAATAGTTTTCTGGAATCAAATGCCGCCCAAAACACTCTACTGCTTGTTAGAATTACCTTCGTAACTTACTTATATTTGTAATTCTTGGGCTCAAAATATCTAGTAATATGTCATTTGTTGGTTATTTATTACAGTCACGACAACATATATTTGTGCTGGACCGGTACAATAAATATAAAATACACCTGGAATTGAACGTACTTGGAATATTTCAGAGCTGCTTCCTCGTTTGCTGTTTATTTTTTAAATATTCATAAAACGACATTTAAACATATTAGCATTATACTACTAGCATTATGCTTGCTATCATCTTATTTCACATTGATAAGAATTTATATTATACTCGTATGAAAATAATAATTCGAATTATCAACATTGCAAAATAAAATTTAAGGAATTCCCTAATTCATCAGCTATTTTATTGTCTGTAATTTACTTATTATTCCCTTTCAGTTTGTTCTTTCTAAGCATTATTTAGGTTTTCAGATATTTTACAGTAAGACGTTAAAATTAGTTTAGTAATAAGAACTAAAAGATCTTCTTAAAACACCATAAAAACTTTTAAATACACTAGGCCTTCCGAAAGATCTCAGTCCTTCTTCGTCAGGCGCAAAAAAAGACGTGCTTCTACTATGAAAGCAGCAGCAAAACTGAAGTGAGGTATAAGGGAAAGGAAACAAGCTCAAGAAACAGCCAATAGGAAAGTGGAAATCAACAGAAAATAAGAAAACAGAAGACAACAGCTAATCACAGAAGAGTATAATAAAACAATAGAACACAAAACAGAAGAGGAATAAGGAATAAAATTGAAAATATATATATATATATAAATAAATAAAATAAAATAAAATAAAAATAAAATAAATAAACAAATAAATAAATAAATAATAATAATATTCATGAAAATAAAATAAAATAAAATAAAATAAAAAAAGTATATTATAATAAAATGAAAACACACACATATATATTAAAATATGAGAACGGATGAAAGTAAGAAATAAACAAGCGGGAAAAATTCTACCTTACAACAGAATATAGATTGGCCACCCACGGCTTTTATCGTTGAGATTTTTTCAGCGATACAACTCGTCAAAAAAATTGTTTGTTAGCATAAGCCAGCTTCTCCACTTTAGAATTTAGTTAGCGCTCTAAGATTTTTTGTGAGGCTGGCGGAACATATTACGCATGAACACACCAAGTTTTAAAAAGATTCGGTGACTAGAAGTATTTTTAATAAATATAATAGTAAAAAGATGTGGCTCCAATGGGCTGAGACGTGGCGAGGTAGTTGTTGTTTACAAATGTGCTGGCTTAATGGTACCCTTTAAACTGTTTTTAATGGTTCAAGGCATTTTAGCACTTAATAGATAACCTAAAAAAGGTAATGAAAAGTTCTATGATAGCAGCTTTTATGATGGATACAGCTAAGAGAAGTTGTTTAACAAATGATGAGTTAGCATTAATTGACGGGATCTTGGAAAGAGGTAGGGGGAAGGGGGAGCTATACAAAACACAAGTGCTCTACGAGACCAGATTTAAAATGAATCCTCACTTGCAATTGAGAGATGGGACTTTAAAAGGGATCCCCCATTTTCGCCCCTCTGACGGACCCCCCAAGAGAGATACGTAAAAACCGAGGGCGCCAAAAGAAGCGGGAAGGGGAATACCTTTATGCGGTTTGCAGCTAATTTTGGTGAAATTTTGGAGCTGTCCGGCCCATAGGAACAGAGAAAAATGTGAAAAACTAAAATAAATATGAGAAATTGAAAAATAATAAATAAGATAAGTGGTCCTTACAGGAGACGAGAGAGAAGGAGGGGGAGAGTAGAACCAGACAAAAGTGCTTGATGAGATCAAACTTTTGATATGTTACATGACGGGGTTTGAACACTTTGAATGTCTCCCCCGTGGGAGGGGGGGTAACTCCGGTTCTATGCGAGATAGGGCCTCGGGACCCTCTTAGAAATGTCGACCTCGATGATTTTAACTTCGTTGGATCCTTTAGAAGAGGCCTACGTCCTCTGTGTGGCTTAAAGGGGCTGAGAAAGATGGGAAAAACTAAAATTTATAAAGAGTTGAAACAGAGAACTATGTTTCTTAAGGGAGGGGGGAGTTAGAGGCGGAGAGTAGGACCATGCCATAGTGCTTGACGAGATCTATCTATTGATATGTTAAATGAAGGGGTTAACATGGTGTTTACATTTGGGGGGAGCACCAAAAAGGTCTTACTGAACCTTTCCTATGATTCTGCCAAGATTGCAGTTATGATTTCGCCAAGATCATCGCAAAGCTTATATACATCATATATGACTATAACATGGCCACATACGTACAGAAATGTTATATATATATATATATATCATATATTATTACAATGTCATACATGCTTTATAATTTGGCGATAAATCTTGACCGTTTGGCAGTTCATCCTTGGAAGCCGCTATAACACGAAAGTACCAAATTTACAATATATTAATGAAAACAGAAACAAAAATATTTCATGCTTGGTGGCTGCTATAACACGAAAGTGCCAAATTTCTTTTTTATTTTTCATATCTGATAATTTGCATCTATCCTTTTTTGTAATTTTAACATTTTTGTAACGATTTGTAACATTTTTGTAACATTTTTTAACATTTATTTTGCTTATTCAAAGAAACATTCTTCTAAAGTTACAGTATTTCGTTAAAAACGGTTAAAATATTAAAACGCGAATATCGTTTGGTCCATTCTCGACCGAAAGCAACACCCGTTATGATTATCTTTTTACGCGTGAAGGTTTCGTTATGGTACTTCATTGTGAATTTTGGTAATTTTTGAAATTCATTATTTGAAAAACGGCATAATCATTCGATTTGAAATTTATATCAAGAAAAAAACAATTTTTTTCCTTTCTAACGCAGTTTGTCTAACAATTTTGTGACAAATACTTTTTGAGCTATTAATTTTTTCAGTAACTTCAAATGTTTCATTTTACGAGATTAACCTGTGGCAACGATGGATTGCTGTGACTTTTCATAAACATGAAAAATGATAGAGATTGAAAGAATAAGCCTCCCTGTGGGTGGCTAATAAGTAAAATAAAAAAAGAAAACTGCCCAGTTAAACTGAGGGCATTGAGCTCACAGGCTATTCACACTAATTGTATATTATACTCTTATTTCAAAGAATTTGAAATATGCCCCTCGAAAAATAAAGAAATCAACAATATATTAAGGGGGGGGTCATCCCCCCGTTACCCCCCCCCCTTAGTTAACTAATGAACCCCTTAAACTAATCAGGGAAGTCTCTAATTGCAATAAATATATATACAAAAATTGAAGAAAATCGGATAATTCTGCATGAAAAACCCATTTATCTAAATTAAGGGGGGATTAACCCCCTTTCCCCCATTATACTTAACCAATGACCCCCCAAAACTATTCAGAGAAGCGCATTATTACAATGAACCTATATACAAAATTTGAAGAAAATCGGGTAATTCTGCACGAAAAACCCATTTATCTAAATTAGGGGGGGTTATCCCCCTTTTCCCCCTTTATACTTAACCAATGAACCCCCCAAACTATTGACAGAAGCGCATTATCAAAATGAACCTATATACAAAATTTGAAGAAAATGGGATAATTCTGCATGAAAAACTCATTTATCTAAATTAGGGGGGTATCCCCCCTTTCCCCCTTTATACTTAACCAATGAACCCCCAAAACTATTGACAGAAGCACATTATCAAAATGAACCTATATACAAAATTTGAAGAATATGAGATAATTCTGCATGAAAAACCCATTTATCTAAATTATGGGGGGTTAGCCCCCCGTTTCCCCCCTTTATGCTTAACCAATGAACCTCCAAAACTAATCAGGGAAGCGCCTTATCACAAGGAACCTATAAACAAAATTTAAAGTAAAACGGTTAGTTCTATCAAGAGTCATCGCGTTACGTACATACATACATACGTACGTACAGAACCAGCGGGCACATAAGCTCTCAGGCTTTGATAGCCTGTGAGCTAAAAACAAAAACAAAACAAAATATATATATATAAAACAGACTCATATTAATTAATACAAAAATAAATTATAAGGTAGTACTGAAAAGGTTTTTCTAAGCAGCAGAGAACATTGTGGAATCAGATTTATCATTAACAATAACTTCAAGACTAAGATAAATGGCTAAATTTTCAAGAACGTCCAATTCAGAGATACTATTGGCATTAAAGATAATTTTAGCATTTTAAAATTAAAACAATGTCCGGAATCCCAAGAGAGCTTGGCAATCGAAGATTTAGAAATCTCTTGATTAGTTACATAACGAGATTGTTCTTTTAAGCGGAATTTGAGGTTTCTTTTAGTTTGACCAATATAAGATAAATCACAGACATTACAAGGAACATTATAAATTCCCTATTTACGAAGATCAGGAACAGGAGATTTAGTGGCGGGGAATTTGAATTTATTGACAGGTTTAAAATTGAAGCGTCTTAAAACTTTAGCTAATTTGAAATATAAAGGAGGATAAAAGAAGAGGACAACCAAATTATTAGGTTTGCTTTTGACAGATTTGAAAGGAGTAGATTTATTAGACGGTCTATTGAATTTCTTCACAGCATTATTGATAACAGACGGATTGAAACGTCTTTTTACAGTAACAATTTGTAAGTAATTAAGTTCATCCTTAAGGGATGCAGAGTCGGAACAAATTTTGAGATTTTTTCTGTGAAGAAAATTTGTTGTGAAGAAATTCAACAGACCATCTAATAAATCTACTCTTTCCAAATCTGTCAAAAGCAAACCTGATAATTTGGTTGTCCTCTCCTTTTATCCTCCTTTATGTTTCAAATTAGTTAAAGTTTTAAGACGCTTCAATTTTAACATCATCTTTAAACCTGTCAATAAATTCAAATTCCCCGCCATTGAATCTCCTGTTCCCGATCTTCGTAAATGGGGAACTTATAATGTTCCTTGTAATTGCTGTGATTTATCTTATATTGGTCAAACTAAAAGAAATCTTGAAATCCGCTTTAAAGAACACTCTCGTTATGTAACTAATCAAGAGATTTCTAAATCTTCTGTTGCCGAGCACTCTTGGGATTCCGGCCATTGTTTTAATTTTTAAAATGCTAAACTTATCTTTAATGACAACAGTATCTCTGAATTGTACTTTCTTGAAAATTTAGTCATTTATCTTAATCGTGAAGTTATTGTTAATGATAAATCTGATTCTACAATGCTCTCTGCTGCTTGGAAAAACTTTTCCGTACTACCATATAATTTATTTTTGTATTAATTAATATGAGTCTGTTATATATATATATACATAAATGTACATATATATATATATAGATTTACTTATTTATTTCTTAATTTTATCCGTTACCATATTTTAATATGTATGTGTGTTTTCATTTTATTACAATTTACTTTTTTATTTTATTTCATTTTATTTTATTTTCATTCACATATTTAAACTTCATGAATCAATTTATTCTGAAGAACAAAAATTGTCTTTCAACATATTGTCATTTAGAAAACAAGATTTGTTTCAGCTATACATTAAACCAAGGAGGCAGAATTGAATTTAAAGAAAAAGCATATAATATTTCCAATTAATGTTTTTTTTTAAAGGATGGCCGTTAAAACGTTTCACAAAGGCGTTAAAAGTAAAATTGTTTATCAGGTAAAATCACTGCCTCCTTAATACTAAATGCCGATCGTAATCGCGTATTCCGCATACAGAAATTGGAAGTCAATTTTTTTTCCAGAATACAGTGGCATCTATGGGCGACAACTGACATATTTCAATATGTATCAGTATGAGTATGCTACCTCTGTAATACATTAACGTATATATTACGGAGGTAGTGATCAGTAAATAACGTAAACAAATGCTGTATTGAGAATATTTATATGGAAAGTTAAAAAATATAGCTTAAAAAATAAACTTTGTAATTAATTTCTAGAATTTCACAAATGTATTTGTCTTTTCTTTTATAAATAACAATTTAAATTGCTGTAGTAACTGATATTTTTAATTTAAAATATTTGTTTTTAATGTAAAAGTTCTTTTTTTAATTAATTATAATATATAAATTAATAACACTAATCTTTATTCATAAATAGATTTCCATAAAAAATAAAACAATGTTTATGGAGTGAAAATATTTATTAACACTATAAAATTTAATTAATAGATCAAAAACTATGAGCAAGTTTTAAAAAGATTAATGCAAAATACCAAGTAGTGGATTAAATTAAAATTACTTGTAGCAATTGATAATATAAATGTGAAAGAAATTAAATAAGTGGCTTGAATACTTTAAATACTAAATTAAAAGGATTTTAAAATGAAATTGCAGAGTGGCGTTTGAGGCCCCCGACATGAAGACTTGCTAGTTTCATTATTACAATAAATAAAATTAATATTTATAGTAATTATAGCTTATTTTTTTTAATAAATGATAAATAGTATGAGACGGATCATTATTAGCTTTTCTATTGCTTAAGAGGCTACTTCACCCACGGGAAAACACCCGCTTGCTAATGTTAACCCCATGGAACAATTATTTTACAATATCTCATTTGTATTTCAATATTTTGAAATTATATTCTTTTCTTTTCACCGGATAGCTGAGGAAAAATAAATAATTTCACCTAATATTTCTGTCACGTTTTTAATATTAATATTATTTCAGAACTAGTTTTAGATCAAAGCATCATTTTACAGAATTGTAACCTAATAAAAATACATCTTATTAATAACAAATAGGCATTCATTTATTTTCTTTTTATTCAACATACTGTTGCTAGAAAATTAAAATTTTAGTAAAAATGTCTATTTGTATTATTAAAAATACAAAGATAAAAGGTTAAAATATAATAAACAAACATTTAAAGATTAATTAAAAATACATTACCTTGCCTTAGATATCGCTTTCAGCCATAGCACCCGACGATTGTCAACTGGAAATTGAGGACAAGAAATATTTTCCTTATTTTTATTCAATGAACGACAAAAAGGGACACAACATGACGGCATTTTAAAAAGGAAACATTAATTTTCGTTTACATAAGAACTTTCAATAAAAAAATCAAGTAGCATTGTAAAAAATAATAAAATTGTACATTTTCTAGACACTTCTATGAAGCTATCAATGTAAATATTAGAACAAGAGGTCCCATACGGTAGCGCCATCTAGCGGCTTCCATTTTTGAATCAAAAACGTAAGGCATTTAGTATTAAGGAGGCAGTGGTAAAATTGACATTTGTTTTTACTCAATTCGTCTATTTCCACGATTTTATTTGGCCCTCCTTTTTGCATTGATTGCAATTTCATTTTCGCGATTATTTGGTAAAAAATTTCACTTTTTTAAGACTGAGTTATGTCAAGGTCCCTATAACAAAAAATACCGTATTGTCTCTTATGAAATGTGATAAATAGTTAGTTAATTATTAACGTTTTTAATTATCGGGAGTGAAATATTTAGCTGAATTAATGTATTTATTCTTCTTTTAATGTTGCGTGCACGAAGTCACTCGGTAACAGCTAGTATTTAATAAATATATCCTCAACAATTCGCAATTCTATGTTTTGATAGTATTTTATTGAATTTTTAGAACTTATTTAAAATACCAAATAAAATGATCATTCTGCATCACCGGATCTGTGGTCTACTGGGACCTTTCATGTGGAACCCTAGGGACCAGGTTTACCAACATGCTTCTAAGGACCCAACGTCTGGTCTAGCAAGCACGGCACCCTGAAACCTAGCTACGCATGATCTCTTGCTGATTCCCGAAACCAGGGGAAATCTGGACGTTGCGGAGCAATATACTGGACTGTGGAATGGTGCCATATTGTATCAGGGAAAGTTTCGAGTTCCACCTAGAAACCAATGGTAAACAGGACACTCACAAAAGGGACAATATGGAGACCGTACCACTGATTTACCCGTATAAGCTTGCTATATTAATATCACGGAACAAGGAGTGAAAGCCATTCTTCCTTGACCATGTATGGCAGGTGGAGGTGCCTTTGTGAGACAGAACACGAAAAGCTCTTTCTGGTCACACAGGCTTGTTGATAAAGCAAGGAATAAAATTAATAATACGTGCAAGCCATCAATAGATACACATATTATTGAATGCATTCATATCCCGTACTTAATGCTACATAACTAATGCGTTATCGCAATATAACTATTGAATAGAGAAGCTAGAAGTGGAACAAGTGTCCACCTACAGTTAAACGACTACACGCTATCATATGAAAATGACTTCAGTGCTACTAGTGGCAAAATTTGAAATTTATGATCATATTTATAAAACGCTGAAAGAAGAAAAGCAAGAACAAAAAATCATGCGTCAAGCATAGATTATGTAACACTTTTCAACGGTTCCAAAATAATTTTACAAATCATACCGTTTAATAAGCTAAAAGATAACATCTAAGTAATGAATTTGGAAAAGGCATAACATATTTAAAAACATAATTTCAGGAATTTCCAACATATACAATATTCGGAAAAATATCCGAATACTTTTATTCAGCTCTGTATAGGATCTATAGATTATACTACATAGGATGCTAAATTTTAGTTCAGTTAGGAAACGCGTAGCACAGTTTGAAATTCTCCGTCTGGAGTTTCTGTCAATAAACGGAAATGTGTTCGCGAACTTTTGTGCTTCCCTGTATAGGATCTACAGAATTTATACACACCACGTAATAAACAAAAAGCGAGTTAAATTTAAAATCGCGTTCAGTAACTTAAAACGCACTTCCAGGAATTATTGTTAACAGAGAGTAGAGAATTCTTTTGTGTGTCCCTGTAAATGAACGATGACTGCTATACACACAATATTCTGTAGTAAGCCTCTTGTCATGCACCTTAGTGATATATATAAATTTCAATGCGTTTAAAATAGTGAAACATTATTTAAATAAACCGCAAACGATTTTTCTCCATAGAAGTAATGTAACGGGATTCTTTTGACTGTCCCTGTAAAGTAACTATAAGTGCTATGCACAGCCTATTCCATATTAAGTTTCTTCTAATACACCATAGTGATATATATAAATTTCAATGCGTTTAAAATAGTGAAACATTATTTAAATAAACTGCAATTGATTTTTCCCCATAGACCGCAATGTAACGGAATTCTTTTGAATGTCCCTATAAAAAAAACTATATGTGCTACACACTTCCGTTGAAATAGGGAACATGCTATAGATAACGACAATAACATATGAAAATTGCAGAGCAATCCGAGCATATTTACGGGAGTTAGAGCACGGGCAGGCGGACAGACGGCAGACGGCCAGACAAACCGAAGTCATAAACACTTTTCAACTAGGTTGGAAAGTGTTAAGAAGGTAAAGTGAGTAAGTAGACCATTTACGATTTAATAGTAAATAACGTCTTACATGTAAAAATAAATTTATTAGAAAATATAAAATGTAAGTTTTTCGGTATGCAATCACCGTATTAAATGCCTCATAAATGCGTTTAGTCGTGTGGCATTAAAAAGCGTATGTATATTTTTAATAACGTTAACACATGTAACAAAATTACGAATTATGTAGAAACAAGAACGAAAAATTAAGCGTCAGGCATAGATTATGTAACACTTTCCAACGCTTTCAAAATATTTTTATAAATTATTACCGTTTAATAAGCTGAAAGATAACATCTAAGTAAACAATTTGGAAAACGCATAACATATTTAAAAACGTAATTTCAGGAATTTCCAACATATACAATATTCGGAAAAATATCCGAATACTTTTATTCAGAAATGTATATGATCTATAGATTTGTATATATACTACATAGGATGCTAAATTTTAGTTTAGTTTGGAAACGCGCAGCACAGTTTAAAATTCTCCTTCTGGAGTTTCTGTCAATAAACGGAAATGTTTTCGCGAACTTTTGTGCTGTTGCCCTGTATAGGATATACAGAATTTATACGCACCAAGTAATAGGCAAAAAGTGAGTTAAATTTAAAATCGCGTTCAGCAACTTAAAACCCACTTCCAGGAATTATTGTTAACAGAGAGTAGAGAATTCTTTTGTGTGCCCCTGTAAAATAACGATGACTGCTATACACACAATATTCTGTAGTAGGCCTCTTTTAATGCACCTTAGTGATATATGTAAATTTCAATGCGTTTAAAATAGTGAAACATTATTTAAATAAACCGCAAACGATTTTTTCTCCATAGACGTAATGTAAAGGATTTCTTTTGACTGTTCCTGTAAAGTAACTATAAGTGCTATGCACAGCATTTTCCATATTAAGCTTCTTGTAATGCACCTTAGTGATATATATAAATTACAATGTGTTTGAAATTGTGTAACATCATTAAAATAAACCGCAAATGATTTTTCCCCATAGACCGTAATGTAACGGAATTCTTTTGAGTATCCCTGTAAAAAAACTATAAGTGCTACACACTTCAGTTGAAATAGGAAACATGCTATAGATAATGACAATAACATATAAAAATTTTAGGGCAATCCGAGCATATTTACGGGAGTTAGAGCACGGCCAGACGTTCAGACGGCCATGCGGCAGACAAATCGAAGTCATAAACACTTTTCAACTAGGTTGGAAAGTGTTAAAAATAATCAAATTAATTATGATGATTGTATCCACCATCGGCCATAATACACACGTGTTTATTAAATTACGGGTTTTTTAAACCCAGCATGATAATTAGCTAGTGGAGAGTTTTTCAAACCTTATTCTATTAAAATATTTACTAATTGTTCATTCACTGGACGCTCTTCAATTACTGATCGGACTACCCTATTCACAATTCTGAAATGTTCTCTTTATCTTTTTAGAAACCTCAGCATATAATATATTGTCGGTATTTAAAGAGCCATTTATAAAAATAAAATTTCTTTTCTTAGCACTAATTTTCAGAGACATTTCCTAAAATGTTGTATAGTGCTTTAATCGACTTTCTCCAACCGGATGCTATCAATTCTAAAGTAACCACTTTCAGCTGAACTTATACTTGCCAGAGTATCAAAATAATAATCATTTTAATATTAATATTAAAGTTGTTAATTTATCGTGTTTGTCTGTACAACATGTTTATTGAACATAAAAACATTTACTTGGGAATGGATATTGTTCGAAAAACCTATATATCTGGTTGAAAAAAACTGATGAATAGACTAAAACTAGTCGTTGGGGGCCACCGTAATACTTACCCATCATGGATATGCATAATGTAAAATATTAAAATAAAAATGTGCAAACTACTTATAAAATGCATTGCAATTCAAATAAAATCGTGGCTTGATGACGACATAAACTTTAAAGGCTCGATTACTGAATTGCTTGAAAGAGGTTTTTCCTTATAACTCCAAAAATAATAATCCTAGTAACTAGCGGTTTATTGCATCTGATTAAGCGTCAAAATTCCAATTAAAATATATCTTTAAAGTGAAATTTGGATGAAATACAGGGTCATGAAAAATCGAAGAGTGTGGAAAATAGGATTCCAAATATCTCGGCAACTCATTATCCGATCGACTTCATGCTTCATGTAAAATTTATGTTTTTTTATTGTCTTTTATATTCATTTCTTAAAATAAACAATTTCGAAAATTTTTATATACCTTTTATCAGAACGAATATTTCGAGAGTCCGAAAAAAATAGTTCCGGTTAATCGAGGTTATTGAAATTAAATAGGCTTCTTCCCATTATTACATACTAAGTACATAGCAAATTGCAAGTCTCTATCTCAATTTTTTCGGGAGATAGAGCGTTTACAGACACACAGACGGACGGCAAATTTTATTTTCTAAAAATATGTTTTTCGGAATCTCCTGTGTCTGGAACGTGTAAATCCGTCAAAATTTTTTTTTCGATTTTCAAAACGATTACAAGACTTACCCTACACTACATATGATGGGTAAGTAAAATTGCTTGGATCCGAAAATCTTTGACAGTCAAAATAACATTATTGTTATAAATATTTCTTTAAGTCTTGAAAATACACTGGTTTCTAAAGTTTCTAATGATAAAGAACGCTTTTCGACATCATGGATAACTCGGAAGAGGTTATTGTAAATTTTCGTTCGAATTTACATTCTATTTTTCTAGATTAAGAATCGATCTTTGCAGGGCATGAAGCGCTCCTAAGTTTTTAGGGTTTCGTTCATCTCACGAAACCCTATTACTCCCGCTACGTTGTCTGTCAGTCACAGAGCCATTTTCAGAAACTATATAACTTACAAGCATGACAATTTGTGTACTTACGGCTAAATAACTACTATGAAGCTCAAAATATTAAAATAAAAAAAAATCGTATTATTTTAATATAGACAGATAAAAACCAAAATTCTTAACAGCCTTTTATTATTAAATTTAAACATTTTTCGTTATAGCAGTTGCCAATAATGACAAAGCCACAATAAATTTATTTCTACAATAATTAATTTTCTATCGAAAGATTTCAACGTGAAAAATGAAAATAAAATAAAAAGTTTCACCAATTGAAAAAAAGATTAATATGACGTCATTTTGGTAATAAAACGGAAAATTTAAAAGATTTCGCAATAATACAAGGAGTATGAGTATGTGTATGCACAGAACTAATACTGTTTTTATTATTAAATTACCTTCAACTTGATATATAAACGTTTGTATTTAAGTGAAAATTAATATATTCTACAAGCATACAAAGTTGAAAAACATGAAACTTTCAAAAAATATCCACACTTTTGGCCACCACTGTAGATACTTTTAAAGAACTATCACGAAAAATCTAACTTTCTAAAATACGCAATTTGGCAGTAGGACCAGGATTACAGAGGATTACGCAATACGTTAAAATATCTATTTTATATAAACTTTTTTTTTAATATCGCATTTAGTCCACTTTCGGGCCGGTTCAGATATAAAAAAAACGAGAAAAATAGACCGGTAAATTTTTACTTTATAAAAAAACTTAATTTTTTTTTTTTGCTGAAATTTTGTTGCTTTATTGTAAGCTTTGCCCTATTTAATGACAGTTATTCTGCGATTTAATTAGGCGTAAATTTCTGTTTTGAAAAACCGGTGGTAAATGATTAAAAGTTCTGTAAAGGACGCTCGTCGCGAAGGGGTTAAAGAAAGGATAAAGTGTTTTGAAAGGAATATTAAACGAAACCCTTTGTGCGATCTTCGATCAGACTTACCAACTTGTTCCATACTTCCTACCACTATTTCAAATCAAAAATCGTTGTGATTAAATTTTTATCCATTTTAAGTAGAAGTCTGCAATAAAAAAATATTGTTTTGGAATAGCAGTAGCAAAGTGTGAAAATTTCAGGAACGCTGCTAACTGTGTTACTGGGTTGTGTTCCCATCTTTTTTTGTGTATTGTAAAAGCATATTTTTCAAAATTTCCCAAATTTCTATTTCTAGACGTTCTAAACATATACTACAAAATCTTCTTTACATTTAAACTTGAAAGATAGCTTTCACATTAATCTTTCTATTAACTTTCACTGTTTGCGATTAAATGCATTGCTTAAATTTTCCTTCTACATACCACTGTTTGGAAGTTATAGCATTTTAAATTGAAGGAGCTTTTTGATAACGGGCATAACGGGCATTTCCATTAAATATTAGAGACCTGATACTTTTTGTCACAATTCAAACAGAATATTTTTTTTACATAGTAAAAAGGGAAAATAATAAATATAGCAATTAGTTAAAATAAAATGTGTTTTATGAATGATTCCTGTAAAATTATTAGCAGTTATTTGGATTTCTTATTACAAACATAAGTAATTATCATCAAAAGCATGTGATGCTTTTCAAAATTATTTTGCCGACGACAATTATTTCTACGTTTATGAACAATCTATACACTTAAAGAATAATTATAATGTTTTATGTATAAATGCTCTTAAACAGATTAGTATATCTCTAAACGACATAAAGTTGTTTCGATTATGAAATTTTAGCGCTAAAATAAATATTTCCGTTCAAATGAATACATTGTAACAGGACAAAAATATACAGTACTCGCAATATTTTTATATTACAAACTAGGGGGCCTACCCCCTGCGAGCTACGCTCGCCAACCCCCGCTCAGACTTCGAAGCCTCTAAAAACATGACAGCGTGCTTTGTTTTAAAAATATTGGTAAATCTGTAATTGGGTTGCCATGCTTTTAACGTTTTAATGTTTCCTTTTTTGATTACCATGGCCTCATACACAGCTGTTGCGACAACTGACGACTGTTTTCGGGATTGATAAGTAAAATCAATTACAACTTGAAAACCAGCTTGTATAAAATGGTTAGGTTTAACTTGTGGCTACCTCTCGGACTTTTATAACAACGATCTGTATTCTATTCTTCCTTTGCGTTTAAGGATGAGAAAAATTCCATCTGCTTGTGAATAACATTAAGAACCACGGTATTGAAAAGTACTGTTATAGACATTTTCAGTAACAGATTTTAATTTTCTCTCTATTTTAGTGCGCCATCATGCATATTTTCATGTTATTTTAAATATGTAAATTATTTATTTTAATTAATATGTATATACGAATTTCTAATAATTATTTATCATACAAAATTAATTAAATATTTTGTGCATGCATGCCTGCATTTATTCGGCATCAATTGATGACATATTTAAACAATTATAATTTTACACCTTGTTATGTCACTTGAATATTGTGCATAAGAAAATCGGGTACTTTTCCAGTATAGGATCCTTTGCTTTTAGGTTTGGCGTAATTCGAGCTTCGAAAAGGTATAGATTCGTTAATATACATAGATTTGTTACCAAAAGTTATGAAAACAAACCCAATGAGCTTTTGGTGCTTTTCTATTATAGGGGTCTTGGCGCTTTTTTTAAAAAGCTTGGCGCAATTCGGGCATCAGAAAATGAGATTTGGTGCCAAATGACATAAACAGCCATGGAAACAAATTCGATGATTTTTTGTTTATATGCGTATTTTAATTATACGTATATTATTATTGTTTTTTCTATACAAATTACTTCTGATTATATATAAAATAGGATAAATGACATTTTACGCTAAACAAATTGTATAAATATTTTTTTGCTCCTTTCTTTTGCGCTTACATATATGACGTCATTTGGACGAATTTATTCAAAACATTTACAGTTTATAAATTAAATTAAATGCTGGCAGACGATTGAATCCTGACGACGATAGAAATGTGATTTTTTTTTTCAAATTTTCCTGAAAAACATAACCGTTTTACTTTAAATTTTGTTTATAGGTTCCTTGTGATAAGGCGCTTCCCTGATTAGTTTTGGAGGTTCATTGGTTAAGCATAAAGGGGGGAAATGGGGGGCTAACCCCCCACAATTTAGATAAATGGGTTTTTCATGCAGAATTATCCCATTTTCTTCAAATTTTGTATATAGGTTCATTTTGATAATGCGCTTCTGTCAATAGTTTTGGGGGTTCATTGGTTAAGTATAAAGGGGGAAAGGGGGGATACTCCCCCCCCCCTAATTTAGATAAATGAGTTTTTATGCAGCATTATTCGATTTTCTTCAAATTTTGTATATAGGTTCATTGTGATAATGCGCTTCTCTGAAGAGTTTTGGGAGTTCAAGTATAAAGGGGGAAAGGGGGGGGCTAACCCCCCCTTAATTTAGATAAATGGGTTTTTCATGCAGAATTATCAGATTTTCTTCAAATTTTGTATACAGGTTAATGGTGATAAAGCGTTTTCCTGATTGTTTTTGGGGATTCATTGTTTAAGTATAAAGGGGGTAACGGTGGCCTGCCCCCCCCCCCCTTAATTTAGATAACTGCGATTTTCATGCAGAATTATGCGATTTTCTTAAAATTTTGTATATAGGTTCATTGTGATAAGGCGCTTTCCTGATCAGTTTAGGGGGTTCTTTGGTTAAGTATAAAGAGGGTAAAGGGGGGGGGCTTATACTCCCCCCTTAATTTAGATGAATGTGTTTTTCATGGAGAATTATCCGATTTTCTTCAAATTTTGTATATAGGCTCATTGTGGTAAGAATCTTCCCTGGTTAGTCTTGGGGTTCATTGGTTAAGTATAAAGGGGGATACGGGGGGGGGTAATCCCCCTTAATTTAGATAAATGGGTTTTTCATGCAGAATTATCCGATTTGCTTCGAATTTAGTATATATGTTCATTGTAATAAAGGGCTTCCCTGATTAGGTTTGGGGGTTCAATTGTTAACTATAAGGGGGTGGGGGAACGGGGGGATGATCCCCCCTTAATATATTGTCGATTTCTTTATTTTTCGAGGGGCTTATTTCAAATTCTTTGAAATAAGTGCATAATATACAATTAGTGTGAATAGCCTGTGAGCTCAATTCCCTCAGTTTAACTGGGCAGTTTTCTTTTTTATTTAGCTCACAGGCTGTCAAATCCTGAGATCTAATATATCCGTTTTGCTTCAAATTTTGTTTATAGGTTCATTGTGATAAGGCGCTTCCCTGATTAGTTTTGTGGGTTCATTTCTTAAGTATAAATGGGGGGACTTGGGACTAATCCCCCTTAATTTAGATAAATGGGTTTGTCATGCAGAATTAGCCGATTAGCGTCAACTTTTGTATATAGGTTTATTGTGATAAGGCGCTTCCCTGATTAGTTGTGGGAGTACATTGGTTAAGTATAAAGAGAGGAAACGGAGAGCTAATTCCTTCTTAATTTATTGTCGACTTCTTTATTTTTCGAGGGGCATTATTCTTTGAAATAAGAGTATAATATACAAATAGTGTGAATAGCCTGTGAGCTCAAAATTACAACAGTTTAACTGGCCATCAGTTTAACTGGACACTTTTCTTTTTTATTCATTTATTATTTAAAAGAGAAAAAAATGAATTGATAGAAAATTATATTTCCTTCATTTTAATAATGAATTTTGTGATAAATTTATTCATGATAAAAAATTAGCTACTTCTGAGGAATTTTTGTTATTGGATTTCTCTAATCAGCCAAACACAGGTATTTACTCGTTAACACTAGAGTTACCATGCTTCTTGAATATATATAGTACTACCAGGTTGGGTCATAACTGACACATGGACTTCAATGTTATTATTCGTGTTTTGTATGGGAGATACAGACACTAAATTAGGTTTAATGATTAATGCAATTATTTTTAATTAATGATTAATACGATTTAGCTTCTACAGCTTCTTAGCTTCTAATATACAATTTAGTGAATAAATATCATAATAGAAAATTTTAATTTCTCATTTCAGAATAGCTACTTTGAGATTTTGACAGCTCGTATGAAATGAAAAAAAAAAAAAAACTATCAAATGATATATATATTAATTACCAATTTAATTTTCGTCATAATACTCCTACATATTAATAAGATATTAAAACACAATAAAACATAAATATATTATATTTAGAAGGGTACGTTATATTTATCATATATTATATTTAGTGGTCATAGATGACAGTTCCACGATTTCTTTCTTACATTATATTACTTTCCGTTGTAGGTATACAGACCTGTAAGTAAAAATGTATTAATTGTATTTCAACTAAATTCGTTTTAAGTCATTATACTAAATATTTTGCAAAATTAACAAAAAAAAAAAAAAAAATTCAAAGTTTTATTATTTCAAAGTTCAAAGTTTTAAGTTATATTTATACAAAGTTTTGAAGTTTTGTATTACAAATTTATTTTCAAAGTTGTCCCACTGTTTCAAAGTTTGAAAAACAACAGTGATAGTGGCGAAAACTCACATCTCGGGTCATAGATATCTCGCCTCGGTAATTCTAGTGTTAAGTTGAATTAAAGCACCGTAAAATATACTTGTTGTTGACCTTTAAATTGGCAAGCTATTTTTAAAGTTTGAATATAAAAAAATACATTTTCAGAATACGTTTAAAACTTAAATAAATAAGACTTTCTGACGTTTCCACTCAAATTAAAAAGGAAAGACGCTTCTAAAGTATATAATAAACATATGTTAACGCAACGTACTTCTACATATTTAATTTTTATTCCTGGTGAACACGAATTGCAAAAAGTCTGAATATATGTCACAAAAATGCTAATTTTGAGACTGCGAATTTAGCGTCAGTCGCAAAATGCCGCTCTACTAGTGGCAGAGGAGAAAAAAGTTTTCTCATAGTGGTACAACGTAATGCAGGTAGAACGCATTGAGTATATAATCGCATATAAGTAGAACACATAAGATACTGGCAAGATCAATACACGGTCTTAATTAGGTTGGCATTAGTTCTGTATTTCGGAATTTATCACGATAATAAAAAATGTCTTTTTTTTTGTTTGCTTTTGTGTGTATCTGTACGCGAACTGCAAAAGCAACACACATGATTAATTAACTCATACATAAAATAAGCAATAAAACTTTGTAAGTATTTATTTTGTCCCTGTAAAAGAAGTATAAGAGATGCATATTTGATTAACGGAATCATACAAGATACTGAAAAGATCAAAACACTGTCCCAGATAGTATCTAGTTGGTTCAAAAGTTAGGACGTTATAGTGATGATGATAAGATTTGCATTATATATAGATATATGGACAGATAGATATATAAACGAAGCGATTATAATAGATCGTGTTTAAAACACGATCTATTATAATCACTTTAAAGAAGTGAATCCAAAAAAGCAATTTTTTATCTATCACTTCAAGAAAAAATCCAACGAAATGTTTATGTGAATATAAAGTCAAGTTTCCAAAAAGATATCTGATTGCTGCTTTTTGTTTACGAAGGTAAATTAAATTTTTAAAAAACATGAATTCAATCCAGTGTAAATTCACTCTATTATCATAAAATATTTTAGAACATACTTTAAAAGCAAAATCTCCACATTTAACTGTACAATAATCAATTTTAATTTCATACGGACCAAACCTCTAGTCACAATTCCAAATCACCTACTGCAGCATATTTAAAGGAACAATACCAAATGTATGTGAAATGAGTCTCATTTAAGGTCATACCTTAAAATCATCTGACGCTGCACTCATCATCTTTTGCACATTTCACTTGTGAATGTGAGCTTAAGAAAAATGATATTAACTGATATATAAAGGACTTTGGGAGGCGCCTAAGAGGAGAGGAAGAAAATTGTTACAATAGTAACGAGTAAGCATCTAATATGGACAATTTGAACCAGAGCTATAGCCAATAATCAAACCTATTCATTAAGGTTGAATCCTCGTAAGCGCCTGCAGTTTAGAAGCTTTTAAATGCCGTGATTATAAATAGTTGAAAAGTATAAGCTACACTTTACTGAAAATATTAAAATCACAACCGTTTCTTATTAGATCCAGAATCGTTCAGTAACATGATATTTTTATATCTCTCTCATATCTTACATTCGATTTAACATTGCCATGCATAATTTTATATGAGGCAAGTGCACTAATTTGGGCACATACGAGTTGTCATAATGAATTATTTTATTAGTATGATATGTAAAATTTATTGAATGTATTTTTAAGAATAAATTCATACCGTCAGTATCTTTTGAAGCAACATTTTCGATAAATGTATAAAGAACACTGAAAATTCCATAAAATTTGAATATATTACGGATTTTCGTTTTACTTTCTGCTGGGTTGCAGGATGGATAGCTCTGCTTTAAAATTCGGTATACAATTTAATGTTCCGTTATAAATTTCGAAAACACTAAACCTGTTGCAGAACTCATATACAATATCTACTTTTATAGTTCAAATTAGTTTATTTTTATTTTTATTTAATATTTTACACTTTTTAACTGGTATACTTATTGATATATATTTTTTAATTTATAAGAAAAATCATAGATAAAATACATAAATTTTTTTATATCATTCACCGTTCATTTACTCGCTGCGGATACAATTAGGTGTTCAGGATAGGATGTGAATGATTTTTCTTTAGTATTCTTTTTGAAAAGTTTTACGAGGTAGGGTCAAAAAGTTCCCGGAATAGGTCAATTACAAATCATTAAAAAAATAGAACTATAATTTTACCTTATTAGCCTTCAGAGTACTTTCCCCCTGCATCCACACACTTCTTCCAGCGTTCGTATAACTGTTCAAAACACTTCTTTAATCCATTTTTTGAGACGTCCTTCAGTAGCTTCGTCGCATTTTCGGTCACCTCATCTGAATCCATAAAACTGTGTCCCTTCAATTTCATTTTCAGCCGTGGTAACAGTAAAAATCCGCTGCTGCTAGGTCGGGAGAATAAGAAGAGTGTACCATAGTGGTAACACTGCGTCTAGCAATGTAATTTTTTACAATAAGAGCGCGATATGGTGGAGCATTGTCGTATAAAAAAACAATCGTTTGTTGTCCATTTTTCAGGTCGTTTTCGTCTTATTGCATCTCGTAGTCGATTAAGGATCTCCAGGTAAAGTTCGTTATTGACAGGTTGGCCTTCATTCGTAGTGAATGAACACGCTCAACATTTTCGGCTGCGGTGGAAGAGGAGGGGCACCCAGTCCGAGGGTCATCTTAGATGTTAGTGCGACCTTCGCGAAAGCGCTTATGCCACTCGTACACAGCCGTTTTTTTCATGGTATCGTTTCCTTATGCTTTCTTCAGCATCTTGAGCGTCTCAGAAGGTGATTTCTCGAGCAAAGCGCAGAATTCGATGTTTGCACGCTGCTCTTAAAACGACATTTCAATATCCGACGAATAAAAATTCGCTTTGTCAGAAATGATCCGCAGCTACCGGATAGGCCGATAGTACCGGAAATGAATTCCAGATGCCTGTGTGTTTTCCTTATCAGTGCTGTCAACCTCCAAGAAAGATAGTTCCTCTCCAACGGACACCTGCGTGAATGTAGGTGACCATTCCGGAAATTTATTGACTCTACCTCGTATTTAGAGAAGTGAAAGTTATCTGACACTATTTGCCACTGTTTAGCTAAAATAGCTAAGGACATGTAATATACTCCAGTGGAAAAAAGCACAATCTAAAACATTTCAAACAAATAATATTATAATTTAAAGGACATAAAACCTGAGTATTACGGCCCTTAAACTTGGATGTCAATGATTTCAGCTACAACGTTGAATACTCGACGTGTTTTTAGGAGTGCATTCGGTAATATGCCTAGGCCTGTTTTTACGCTAATTCGTCACTTGGTTTTCTAGTAGTTTTCGGTATGCTGATTACATGACTACAGCCTCTGATAAGGTTTCAATACTTTAATAAACTGTCTTCATTTTTATTGCATTCATATGTGCCATTTTCTTATTTTCACAATAGTTTGTTCTCGTGGGTACCGTGTTATATGCATGTATAACAATGAACAATTACATTATAATGCTCAAAAACCATTCCAGAAGGAAATCACAGCTCTACCACTGATTTAATTTTAATTTCTTGTGTTAATTTACCTTTTTACATACTCTACATTTACTGAAAACACAGTGCGTCCCTAAAATCCCGTAACTCTTAACTATTAACTAGCGTGTAACGATTCACTTCTTTGATCGTGTATAGCAGAAAAGAAGAACGTCGATGTGAGATCCATAGGGCAACTTAAGGAGCACACTTTGAAGTGTTGCAAGTGCTGATGTATAAATATTTTATACAGCAGAAGGCTTAGAAAAAAATCTCCACCATCTATATCAAATATTTGTTGTACTTTTTCACCGCCGCCGTGAACTGATATATTCGTTCACTGTGCTGTAGGTTTCACTGCAATATTAGCATTATTTAAATTAATATAATTAAAAAAATATAATGTAGTTTAAAAACATTAAGTAGAGATATCTCAAGGACTATATTCATATACGTAATTAAGTTTTTTATATCATGTATGTAATATGTTTTTTTTTTTTTTTTTTTTTTTTTTTTTTTTTTTGAGCATTTTAAAAAACTTACAGAGAAAACAACTTTACAATTTTGCCCGTTTGCTCGTGGTTACTGGAATTTAACGACATCATTTATTTTATAAGAAATTAATCATTTCTAAACTAAATGAAATATATTTTTAAAAGCATACTTAAGTATAATTAAATTTAACTTAAACATTTTGTTGTTTCATTTGGGTTTAATAATATCGTAGTTTACAAAATTTGTGTGTTGTATTACACTTTTGTAATATTTTCACTATGGTTTTTGAATTAAAATGTTTAAGAGATTTTATTTTAGCTACCTTTTGGCATTTTCTATCTATAATGGATTTCGTATTTAAAAATTTTCCATACTTTATACTTTTTTCTACCCATAAAATACAGTACTATAATGAAAGCAATAAATCTACATCTTGTAAAGAATTCTTTCTATAAGAAGAGAGAAAAACGTTTAGTTTATTTAAGATAAATTGCATTATTTAAGCATAGAATAAATGTATGTAAATATTATATTCTCCTCTTTGAATTCTGTTCTTTATAAATAAAAATTTATTCAGAATAAATATTTTAATAATGTATAATGCTAAAATTGTCATTTTATACAATTTTAATTAATATACATTTCTTAATCTGTAAAATATGAATAAAAATATGAATGCTGCTTTATGTTCATGTAAATATTATTAAACTTTCAGTAATTGCGGATAGATTTATTCATAAAATTATATAAATTTTTATGAATTTTGAAATTTTATCATTTTATTTTTCTAAACATGAATTTTAAATTTGTTTATATAAGGAGTGTTTTAGAAATATAAAACAGTTCATTCCTTTTGTCCGAACACATTACGATACCTATATTTATATAAATTCAGATTTACATGAAAAATATATAAATTATATACAGTCCTTTTGATGTAGGGTGAACATTCAGAGTTGAATATATTTCGTAACAACATATATTTTATAAATATCAAGAAAAATTGCCGCGAATAAAAAAATACTTTGCTAATGAGATGCATGCTTTTACAAGCTGCTGAAATAACAAAAGATCGTTTTATGAAACTTCATTATTTAAAATACAAAATCAACATACAATACAATTAAAATGGTACAGTTCTGTGTTGAACATTTATATGAAATAATTATAGAATAAAATCATAAATGAGTCTAAAACTTATGCAAAAGAATAAACGCTTAATAAAATTGGTAATACTTGGTATATTTATTAATTTTTTTTCTATTCTAACATGTTAAAAATATAAGTATAATTAGGCAGTTTGAAAGAGAATAAGAAAAACTGAAAAATCTGGAATAGCACTGATTAGTATATATCATTCGTTTTATTATTAGTTATCAATAATACTCATGTTGAGCTTTAATTTTATATCATAATATTAGAAATCTAACAAATGTAATATATAATTCTTTAAGGGGAACAACAACGGTTAACAAATCATATGTAAAACAGCTCACTTTGATGTACCTTTATCTGAAAAACTACTGTAGCGGTATATGATGAACATGCTTAGATGACAAGACGTAAGAACTTTCTTCTGATTCAGTGGAGGTTCTTCAGCTAAAAAATTATAGGATTTGCTTGATTTCCTATATAATAAATGTTCAATACCTTTGGGATAACTTAAATGAACTGACTAATGACATTAAACTGACAACAGCGCCATCTGCTTGATCGTGGTCGAACTCTACCCAATGGTGTATCGGTGTCTTGCACGTTCGTGTTAACCTGCTGTGTCGTCTTTTGCCCATAGCCGTTCAACGTTTCGTCCGTATGCAAAGCCTGATTTTTTTATTGGAGGGCTTTTTGAAGCTTATAAAGCGGTATGACAAATGTCTCAATGTACTTGGTACTTATGTGGAAAAATAAAGTTATATTTTATCTTTAATGTCTCATTACATTTTTTGTCTTTCATACACACGTCTGTCCACAGCCGCCAGGGAAAACTTATTTTCCGACTGCCCCTCGTATATATATATATATATTAATGTAAAAATTGTTCCCTGGTACAAATATTTTAAATACAGACAGAATTTCGTTATCTTTGAAATAACAAACTGCACAAAACTAATTTTAATTAAAAAAAAATATGTCCATTATTTTAAAGTTTGTATTAATTATATATATTAATAAATATTTTTTTAAAAATTAAGATGCTGTTTTTAAGTACATTTTTTTTTAAAACTTAATATACCCTAACAATTCTTTGACTATTAAAATCGTATCTAATACTGCCATCCGCATTTCTAAATTTTAAAAGCTCAGAATGGCTATTGCATCACAATTGCTAGAAATTAATACTGTCATTAATATTTCCTTGCCAATTGAATTAGACGCAATTGTTAAAAATGGACATGCATAAATTATCCAGTCGACTACAGGAAAAAAAAAACATTTAATTCATTCAGGATTAACACCGCCACAGATATACATTATGCAGTGAATAAACAGTGTTTAAGATGGCATTACGTCCACCTTTCAAAATTATGTTAAATTGGCATATCTAGTTGCTATATTTCTAAATAGTATATCTATTTAGTTTCTATAATTTGTTTGTCTAACTAATGGTAACCGAATAGTGGACGCATAGTTAAACGCTAGTAGAGGAAAAGTGGGCGTCCGACGTCAGGTGGCGGAGCTGTGGAGCCTGAGGAGGGAGGAGGGAGGGCTCCTCAGCTCCACCACTCGAAGTGCAGCTCAGCTCCTCCACTCGAAGTGCAGCTCAGCTCCTCCACTCGAAGTGCAGCTCAGCTCCTCCACTCAAAGTGCAGCACCTGCCCACATGCCCACCGCTCGAAGTGCCCTCCACCACCTAAGATAAGGGGATTAATTAAGGATTAGTGTTAATTAATTTTAATTGCAAGACTTAGAAATTTTTCGAAGCCATTTTTTTTTCCGCGGAGAATTTTAAAAGTCAATAAGGGTTTAATTATAAATGGTGAATAATTAATTTTAATTGGGGAACTTCGACATTTTTCGAAGCAATTTATTTTTCAACGAGAGTATACAGTTTGAATAGGAGTGTATGCAGTAGAAGTGAATGAATAATTAAAAATAATAATTAAAAAGGGTCATTCATTAATTTTAATTGGGGAACTTAGAAATTTTTTTTCAACATGGTGATTAATTTTAATTGGGGAACTTAGACATTTTTCGAAGCAAATATTTTTTCAACGAGATAGGCTATTTGTTATACATGTTAGAGTATATTACAGGTGAATTTTAAAAGTCAATAATGATTTAATTAAAAAGGGTCATTAATTAATTTTAATTGGAGAACTTAAGAAATTTTGGCGAGATTTTATATTGAAACTCATACCAAGTCTGGATGTCCATAGTAATTCCATTCTGGGTGGGAATTCCTTCACATGTAAATTCCCTTATATGTATAGAATAATCAGAATTCTGTAACTCGAACCCTAAAAAGATTGAATTTCCAAGTTCTTTCCAAAATACAAATGAGTCATCATTCGAAGCATGAGCAGTTGATTCTTGTAGTGGTTCTTGAATGGGTTCTTGTAACGATTCCTGAATAAGTTCATGGGATGTCGTTGGGGTAGAAGGTTTGACAAAGTTAAAGTCAATGAAAAATTTATTCAATATATCCTTGGTGGGCTCACAACAGGTGTCCGGAAAAGAGGTTGTTTCATCAATGTAGACAAGGCCTTCAGTACTTTCAATTCTTGATACCAAAGGTGAATCTACACGAGAACGTTTATTAGGTGAAAACACTTGCTCTTCGTGATTTCTTTTTGCCATGTTACAATCTTCTTTAAAGTTCATACGGAAATAGATGAGGTGACTGAATCCATTGCGTATATAGGTTTAAAAATCAGTCTCAGTTGTAGTTAAAAGGCTTAACCCAATCATATAACTCGAAAAATAGATGACGTCATAAGTTACTTTGTTTGCTCATAGGAAGCACATACTTGTTGCAATAAATTACAAAGTCGATTAATCAGTACTCTACGTTGATCATCTTTTTGCTGTTTGGAAGACCTGGTCGTTTTCTTCGGTTTGGAAGTGTTATGAATCTTCTTGTGTTTATACAATTCAAAATATCGTGGAAACACCATATTGCACAGCTTACAATTATATGTCCTTGAATGAGTCTTAGCATGATTTCGTAAATCATATTTCCAAATGAAGGTTTCTCCGCAAACACCACAGGTAAGAACTTTTTCATCTGAGTGATGAGTCATATGCCTATTAAACGCAAATTTTGTAGAATAGCCTTTCTTGCAAAGTTCACAAAAATGGGGTAACTTGATCTCTCCTGACGATGACGGTTTCACTTCAATACTCGAAACAGGTTCCTCTTTGGGGGTAATGTCCATTGTTAGAGGTTCTTCTTTGGGTATCAGGAAGGATATTTGATTTTCTACACTAGACATTTTTTTAAACCAAGTTCCACTTAAATCATACAACCTTGCACATCCACGACAATGTAATGAATATTGTAATGAACAGGATTCACATCAATTTATACCAATCTAGGGGGCGCGCATGATTATAAAAACTCCTGTGTGATTGGTTCGTGAATAAATAGTTATCATTGGTTAATAATCTACAAAACATAATTTACAAACTAAAAACGTATGACCTGCACATATGGTGATATCACAGACCTCTTCTTTTAAAATACTTTCAGAGATATGAAATCATAGCACAATGGTTAGAATAACGCAAATCAGTGTGCTATGATTTCATTTTGTGAGAGTTCGATCCTCAGCCAGACTTTTCGTAAAAGTACTAAATTCAAACGATAGATGGCAGCACCAAAAATGTATTGTTATTTTCCATTCAAATCTAAAATTCTACCCACTATTATATACTCTAGTTGAAAAAAAAATCTTAAGTTAACCAATTAAAATTAATGAATGAACCTTTTTAATTTAACTACTATTGACTTTTAAAATTCTCCTCTAACATGTATATCGAATACCCTACTCTCATTGAAAAAAAAATTTGTTTCGAAAAATTTCTAAGTTCCCCAATTAAAATTAATGACCCTTTTTAATTATTATTTTTAATTATTCATTCACTTCTGCTGCATACACTCCTATTCAAACTGCATACTCTCGTTGAAAAAAAAATTGCTTCAAAAAATTTCTAAGTTCTCCAATTAAAATTCATTAAAATAATCCCCTTATTTTAGGTGGTGAAGGGCACTTCGAGCGGTGGGCTGAGGGCAGGTGCTGCACTTCGAGTGGAGGGCTGAGGGCAGGTGCTGCACTTCGAGCGGTGGGCATGTGGGCAGGTGCTGCACTTTGAGTGGAGGAGCTGAGCTGCACTTCGAGTGGAGGAGCTGAGCTGCACTTCGAGTGGTGGAGCTGAAGAGCCCTCCCTCCTCCCTCCTCAGGCTCCACAGCTCCGCCACCTGACGTCGGACGCCCACTTTTCCTCTACTAACGCTTAATAGTTATATGCGGATATAGTTTTACAGTTCTCAAGCTCTAATAGTATGTGACCTACTTTAAAGTTTGGAAATTTTTTTGTTATCTACCGAATATGGAGTTCTAAAGAGTTTTATAGGTAATCTATTCAATATAAAGTCGAACTTTTATATAAAACTGAAATACGAACACAAAACAACAATCGGCATCCCTAATGTAATTAGTCAGAACAAAAATAATATGGTACGATGCAAAACCATAACATTCATTTACAAATCAAGGAAAAAAACCATTTTTAATTAAATTTGTTTTAAGAAAACACGGTTTAAAAGTCAGCACGGTTTTTAATATTATTTTGCACTATCGAGAAAGACTATTTCAGAATAAATGGAAAATATGGAGAAGTTTCACACTGTTCCTACATTTTGGAACCTCTATTTTAGAATAGTAATTCTTGCCTTATTTACACATATATTTGTCATTATATAATTCCAAGAATATTATTCGGAAATGGTGGTACCCAAATGTAGCAGCCATGCTAACCCTGTGCATATATTCAACCTATCTGCTTAAACGTGTTAATGTTAGCTTCAAGACGCTTCACAAAGTTTAATATACAAATGTTTTTTCACGAAAGTGTTCATCTATCTTTGTGCACGATTTTTTTTCATTAATGGTATAAAAAACTGTGTTCTTTGCCTTTCTTTTTACACCATATGAGACTAATAATTTAACTTTGAAGAAATCATATTGGTCACTCCGCGATTTACCATAACATCGTTTACGACCCACTGACGGTTCCACGACGAATATTGCTGTTGACATAAAAATCCATTGACATAAAAACGGGACAGTGTCCACTATATCGAGACATGATATTACAGCAAATCCTATGAAAACGGAACCCGCTAAAACTGAATACTGTCTTTAATGTAACAAATTTATAGTCCCTACTAAGGACCTATGTAGAAAGGGACCTTCTTAAACGACAATCTGCTTAAAACGGAATTTTTTCAGGACACTGAAGATTACGTCTTAGTAGGTTTTACCGTATCTTATACAGTAAAATATATGAAATTGAAATCAATAGGGACCGAAACAAAATTCCGTTTTGGAGGTTTCCGATTTTGCAGTTATAAATGTGTGGCATTCCGTCAGCAGGGACCATGATTTTTTTTTTTTTGTTTAAGACTGTATTCCGTTATAAGTATGTTGCGCTTTCACAACTTTATTGAACAAAGTACAATAAAACCTGTTAAAACAGAATAGGAAGGGAAAGGAAAACTAAATCGCTATAGACATGTTTTTGTATTAGCCTGTGGATTTGGACGATATATTTTTTTTCGTAGGAACATAAAATATTTCCGTCATACACAGGCGTTGTTTTAACGCGTTTTAGCGCATTAGGTTCCACTGGATGCATAAAAGGGCATTTAACGAAGCAAAGTTTATTTTGCTGCTATTGATTTTAAGAAATGTTTCGGAGTAGTTTTTATAGTGTATTAAGCAGTTATCTAAAACCGGAATATCGGATTTTAATGTGCTATCAATTTTCTGTTATACATTTGCAGCTGAATAACTGAAATCATACTTGTAAGAGTAAGAAAATAATATTAAATTTAATCTTAATGTTAATGTGTTTAATTTATGATATTTTTCTACAAAACATGTTTGTTGAATATGAAAATGTTTATTTGAAAATTAATATCACCCGCAAAACTTATATTCCCGGTTGACAGACTGATTAATACACTATAAAAACTATTGAGACACGTTTCTGACAGCAAACGAAACTTTCTTTCAACAAATATTTCCTTAAATCTCGAAAATACATTAATTTGTGAGGTTTCTAAATATAAAGAATTCTATTCGAATTAGGGGGTAAGCGGAAAGTGTTTATTGTATATTTTCGTTTGTGGTTATATTTTGCTAAATTGAAAAAAGAAAATTCTCTTTTTACAGTGTTCTAACTAAAAAGAAACAAGTGGGTAAGTGTGATCGAAGATCGCACAAAGGGTTTCGTTTAATATTCCTTTCAAAACACTTTATCCTTTCTTTAATAAATTCAAACAAACTTCATTTAGCAACAACAACAACAAAAAAAAAGACTTTTTTTATAAAGTAAAAATTTACCGGTCTATTTTTTCGTTTTTTCGAATATCTAAACCAGCCGGATAGCGGGTGAAACCCGCTATTATATTCTGTCATAATAATATCCGTCATACGGACTAAATGCGATATTTAAAAAATATATAATTTCAAAATTAAACATGTTGGACGCCTTCAAAATGTTAAAATATGCGAATATTTCCATAATCGGGTTTTTATCATGATTCAATACCTTCCTCAAACTCATATATTTACTATTCTCTATTATTCATATTGATACTCGCTATGTATTATTCTCAAACGTTTGAAAAGTTAGTTAAACATCCCATATGACGTCAGATTTTCTTTTTAATTCTCTAATGACGTGATATTAATCTGCTTTGTGTACTATCACATACTCATACTCCTTCTATTATTGAGAAATTATAGATATTTTCCGTTTTATTACGACTATGACGTCAATCAATTTTATTTCAAATTTAGCTTTTTTTTCAATTGGTGAAACTTTTTATTTCATTTTCATTTTTCACGTAGATATCGTCTGATAGAAAATTAATTATTGTAGAAATAATTTCATTGTGGATTTTTAATTTTTGGCATTTGCTATGACGAAAAATATTTAAATTTAATGGTACAAGGCTGTTAGAATTTTGGTTTTTTATATCTATTTATTAAAATAATACGAATATTTCAAATTTTAATTATTTTGGGCTCTTCACAGTTGATATTCGGATTTATACACAAAGTTTCAACTCTGTAATTTACACAGTTTTTGAGAATGTCTCTGTGACGGACAGACAACGCAGCGGGAGTAATAGGGTTTCGTGAGATGAACGAAACCCTAAAAAGATGCCAAATTGAAAGAAATGCTTGAAAATAGTAAAATAATTAAGAGCAAGAATTGGAATTGTGCTCCGAAGTTAGAGAAGTTTCAAAACGATTATAAATTGCATACTCATAAGCAAACAAAAGCTTTATGAAATACTGTTTCTGAGTTTCTAAGACTCTGAAACAGTTGTCCGCTCTCGACACATATATATTTTGTGCTTTTTGTCAATTGGTTAATTTGTATTTTATCGTATTAGCAGAAAGTTCTATGCATTTATTTTAAGAGGTGTACAGTGGTAAGTCGGATTTACACCGTTATAAAATGCGTTCAACATTTGAACAAAACATTATGCCAAAAAGGGCTGCAAACACAAAATAATTAAACCCTGATTCATAAGTTCGTATTTCATTATATATTCGTTACTTTTGGATATTCATTCTTCATTATTTTTATATATTATTATATTACTTGGTGTATTATATTACTGTCATTATATTTTTCAGATTGGACAGTGAACTGATAAAGTATTGTAACGAGATTCAGTAAAACGTTGAACTTCAAACAGACTAAAATTAACGTTTGGAAACAAATGTGAAATAGCTGGTTACATGTGTTTTAAACTGTATCCGAGATATTATGGACACCAAGGTCTTAACTAGGATTCGAATCTGGCATCTGTTGATTTCAAGCCAGCAGTCTAACATCTACACAGGCAGGCGTGTAACGTCTTGCTCTAAAGTAGTTTATCAAAAGTTCTTAGAGCTATTTATTCTAATTGGCTATTGTCATAGAATGGCGCAAAGGTATTAAAGTTTCACCATAGTCGAGAATTTAGAAAAATAATCTTAACCACATTTCGGTGCTTTTTTTTTTGCTATTAAACAGTCTAAATTAGAATAGTAATACTAAAAGAAAAAATGTGTTAATTTTTCCAGATTTGGGAAAATGAAAAAGTCTTATATGATACCTTGTACATATTGTGTCTCCAAAAAAAGATTTTGTGTTACATCATATATTCTAATACGAGCAAATCTTGTATGTGTGTGTGGTTATATATATATATATGCAAATTTTATCATAAAAAGGGATCGAACGATTTTGACGAAATTTTGTATTCTACCGTTTTGGGGCATCAGAAACCATTGGGCTAGGTCACATGTTCGAGAAACTTCTATTAGTGGGTCATTTTGGGTCATCATGAGTCAGGGTCAGTAGAGGAAAAGTGGGCGTCCGACGTCAGGTGGCGGAGCTTTGGAGCCTGAGGAGGAAGGAGGGAGGGCTCTTCAGCTCCTCCTCATGAAGTGCAGCTCAGCTCCACCACTTGAAGTGTAGCTCAGCTCCTCCCGAAGTGCCCTCCTCCCGAAGTGCCCACCGCTCGAAGTGCCCTCCTCCCGAAGTGCTCGCCTCCACCACCTAAGATAAAGGGATTAATTAAGGATTAGTGTTAATTAATTTTAATTGCGAGACTTAGAAATTTTTCGAAGCATTTTTTTTTTTTCGCGGAGAATTTTCTATTAGAGTACAAGGTGAATTTTAATGAATTACAAATTTAATTAATTTGAATTGGGGAACTTAGACATTTTTCGAAGCATTTTTTTTTCAACTATAGTAGGGTATTCTATATACATGTTAGAGTATATTTGAGGTGAATTTTAAAAGTCAATAATGGTTTAATTAAAATAATAATTAAAAAGGGTCATTCATTAATTTTAATTGGAGAACTTAGACATTTTTTTTAAGCAAAAAATAGAATTTAGAGTTAAAAATAGAAGTTTTAGAGTTAAAAGTCGCCAAAAGTAGGATTTTCAACTGAAAGTAATCTAAGATATAAACTCTCAACTGAAATGAATTTTGCCTTAAGGTGTGAGCTTTTAGCTAGAAGTGACCTAGAGTCAAAACTTCCTGGTCCCAGGAATCACCTGGGGGGTCAGAGTTAAAAAATACAGGGTCCCGTATGAATTATACAGTATTCAATTTAATAACTCGCCCCCTCCCCCTCCCTTTTTTTTTTACCCAGAGGAGCCCTTCGATAGCCTAACAATACACACTTCAAAAAAATACAGAGTGCTACAAAACGAAGAATTTTAACGTATATATAAAATAAACAAGAATGAAAAATCATGCGTAGCGACATAATTCATGAATCACTTTCCAACATCATTGAAATGTTATGTGAACAAAATATAATTTTACCAGCTAGTGCGTAGTTAATTAAAATAGTGAACAGATCCCCTTTTTAATAAAAAGGAACCCTTCACAATAATCCATTTATGCATAAGGACCCTTCCTAAAATCAGATAATTTACACTTTACCCTGTTTTTTTTTTAAATTCAAGTTAGGGTAAAAGTATAACTTACACATCGATAGGTTCAAAATATTGAAATCCTTCAAAAGAAACTAGAAAAAGTTAAAGATTTAAGCCCTGCTCATAAAATAATGCGACTACCCAGCGCCCTTCACAAATAATATAACCTTATTCGAATCTCAGGTCCCTTCACAAAATAAATCCAATAGATTCACGTTATTTTACAGCGACAGAAATATTAGGGATATTGACCTTTCATAAAAATGCATGGTCCGCTGTTTGAATGAAAAGGCCTCCCTTCACAATATACCCTGTAAAAATATTATGATTCCACAGATATTTTAAGAAATAGAGTACTAATCTCAAATGAATACGAATTCATGCAATGTAAAAAATAGGTTTTACACGAATACATTTTTAGTATAACGTTCAAAATATAGATTTTAGAAGAAAAAAAAAGTACATATTTCACCAAATTTATCATACAAGTCTGTAAAATAGGTTAGATCGTTTCATGAAAAATAATTGAATTTTCGAATGATTATGCTTTAAAATACATATTTATAACTGCAACTAAGATTTGAGTGTTACCCCCTCAACATGCATATCGCTGAATCATAATGAGTCTTATTATCAGATAAGCGAAGATCTTGCTTTGATTTCACCCCGTATGCGATAATGAGTCACTCCGCGATAAGAAATACCTGAGACTCGTAATTTCTGACACATTTTTTGTAGGTAAATGAGCTATTTAAAACCGTCAATGTATACGAATTATTTCGTGTAGTCCTATATAATTATTAATCTGTTAAGTTTTAAAATGCTTCAATGAAAAATAAGAACTAGTCATTAAGCGATACCCTTAAGAATTTTGAGGCAAACAAATGTTTAAATGAATTTGAACCTGTTTAAATGTAGCTGTGTTTAAATGAATTTGACGCATGTTATGGTAAAAAAAATACAGGGTCCCCTATAAAATATAGGAATTAAACTTTAAATATTTTAAAATTACATTGGTCTATGCTTTTTTTGTATAGAAAAATTATACTAAATTGTGTTTTTAGTATTTTAACTTAAAAATTTCTTTTGAGGAATGAATATAATAACTAAGCTTTGTTTTTATAAAATATATATTGTACTAAATAGTTAGGATATTATTTAAAAAAATTTTGTTTTTAATATTGAAATATATATATATATATATATATATATATATATATATATAAATGTAGCTTACCTAAATATTTAAACCATAAAGTACTGGACTTCATCCAAACTTGACTGCATGCATGTCTTAAAAGAACTAAACGGTATAACATGTTCGCTTATCTCTTAAAATTACGGGATATCGTGACGTCATGGATAAAGCATAGGGTAGAATACAGAATGAATAGGTATTATAAAGCAGAATCATAAATGTTGCATACTTTACTCTTGTAGTATGTGAAATGATTGCTACTATTGCCTATATGAGAAAATGAATCATCAACGAATCTTATTAGTGCATGTTATATTTAACCAACAGGCTTGAAATGCGTGAATTTTGACTAGAATTATTCACTGAATGTAAAAAAAAAATTATTTATATTTAGATCTAATATTTATATCATTTAACATTTTAAATTCAGTGAATAATTCTAGTCAAAATTCACGCATTTCAAGCCTGTTGGTTAAATATAACATGCACTAATAAGATTCGTTGATGATTCATTTTCTCATATAGGCAATAGTAGCAATCATTTCACATACTACAAGTGTAAAGTATGCAACATTTATGATTCTGCCTTATAATACCTATTCATTCTGTATTCTACCCTATGCTTTATCCATGACGTCACGATATCCCGTAATTTTAAGAGATAAGCGAACATGTTATACCGTTTAGTTCTTTTAAGACATGCATGCAGTCAAATTTGGATGAAGTCCAGTACTTTATGGTTTAAATATTTAGGTAAGCTACATTTATATATATATATATATATATATATATATATATATATATATATATATATATATATATATATATATATATATATATTTCAATATTAAAAACAAATTTTTTTAAAATAATATCCTAACTATTTAGTACAATATATATTTTATAAAAACAAAGCTTAGTTATTATATTCATTCCTCAAAAGAAATTTTTAAGTTAAAATACTAAAAACACAATTTAGTATAATTTTTCTATACAAAAAAAGCATAGACCAATGTAATTTTAAAATATTTAAAGTTTAATTCCTATATTTTATAGGGGACCCTGTATTTTTTTTACCATAACATGCGTCAAATTCATTTAAACACAGCTACATTTAAACAGGTTCAAATTCATTTAAACATTTGTTTGCCTCAAAATTCTTAAGGGTATCGCTTAATGACTAGTTCTTATTTTTCATTGAAGCATTTTAAAACTTAACAGATTAATAATTATATAGGACTACACGAAATAATTCGTATACATTGACGGTTTTAAATAGCTCATTTACCTACAAAAAATGTGTCAGAAATTACGAGTCTCAGGTATTTCTTATCGCGGAGTGACTCATTATCGCATACGGGGTGAAATCAAAGCAAGATCTTCGCTTATCTGATAATAAGACTCATTATGATTCAGCGATATGCATGTTGAGGGGGTAACACTCAAATCTTAGTTGCAGTTATAAATATGTATTTTAAAGCATAATCATTCGAAAATTCAATTATTTTTCATGAAACGATCTACCCTATTTTACAGACTTGTATGATAAATTTGGTGAAATATGTACTTTTTTTTTCTTCTAAAATCTATATTTTGAACGTTATACTAAAAATGTATTCGTGTAAAACCTATTTTTTACATTGCATGAATTCGTATTCATTTGAGATTAGTACTCTATTTCTTAAAATATCTGTGGAATCATAATATTTTTACAGGGTATATTGTGAAGGGAGGCCTTTTCATTCAAACAGCGGACCATGCATTTTTATGAAAGGTCAATATCCCTAATATTTCTGTCGCTGTAAAATAACGTGAATCTATTGGATTTATTTTGTGAAGGGCCCTGAGATTCGAATAAGGTTATATTATTTGTGAAGGCCGCTGGGTAGTCGCATTATTTTATGAGCAGGGCTTAAATCTTTAACTTTTTCTAGTTTCTTTTGAAGGATTTCAATATTTTGAACCTATCGATGTGTAAGTTATACTTTTACCCTAACTTGAATTAAAAAAAAAAAACAGGGTAAAGTGTAAATTATCTGATTTTAGGAAGGGTCCTTATGCATAAATGGATTATTGTGAAGGGTACCTTTTTATTAAAAAGGGGATCTGTTCACTATTTTAATTAACTACGCACTAGCTGGTAAAATTATATTTTGTTCACATAACATTTCAATGATGTTGGAAAGTGATTCATGAATTATGTCGCTACGCATGATTTTACATTCTTGTTTATTTTATATATACGTTAAAATTCTTCGTTTTGTAGCACTCTGTATTTTTTTAAGTGTGTATTGTTGGGTTATCGAAGGGCTCCTCTGGGTAAAAAAAAAGGGAGGGGGAGGGGGCGAGTTATTAAATTGAATACTGTATAATTCATACGGGACCCTGTATTTTTTAACTATGACCCCCGTGGTGATTCCTGGGACCAGGAAGTTTTGACTCTAGGTCACTTCTAGCTAAAAGCTCACACCTTAAGGCAAAATTCATTTCAGTTGAGAGTTTATATCTTAGATTACTTTCAGTTGAAAATCCTACTTTTGGCGACTTTTAACTCTAAAACTTCTATTTTTAACTCTAAATTCTATTTTTTGCTTAAAAAAAATGTCTAAGTTCTCCAATTAAAATTAATGAATGACCCTTTTTAATTATTATTTTAATTAAACCATTATTGACTTTTAAAATTCACCTCAAATATACTCTAACATGTATATAGAATACCCTACTCTAGTTGAAAAAAAATGCTTCGAAAAATGTCTAAGTTCCCCAATTCAAATTAATTAAATTTGTAATTCATTAAAATTCACCTTGTACTCTAATAGAAAATTCTCCGCGAAAAAAAAAAAATGCTTCGAAAAATTTCTAAGTCTCGCAATTAAAATTAATTAAATTTGTAATTCGTTACAATTCACCTTGTACTGCAATAAAAAATTCTCCGCGGAAAAAAAAAAAAAAAAATGCTTCGAAAAATTTCTAAGTCTCGCAATTAAAATTAATTAACACTAATCCTTAATTAATCCCTTTATCTTAGGTGGTGGAGGCGAGCACTTCGGGAGGAGGGCACTTCGGGAGGAGCTGAGCTACACTTCAAGTGGTGGAGCTGAGCTGCACTTCGTGAGGAGGAGCTGAAGAGCCCTCCCTCCTCCCTCCTCAGGCTCCACAGCTCCGCCACCTGACGTCGGACGCCCACTTTTCCTCTACTAGGGTCAAACTAATTGTATCTAAAAAATAGTTCAAACGATTTTGACTAAATTTTGTATTATGCCATTTCCGGGCACCGAAAAGACTATTGGGCTGGGTCACATGTTCGAGAACTTCCGATTAGTGAGCCATTTTTGGGTCAACGCGGATCAAGTTAATTTTATCTAAAAAACGGCTCTAAGGATTTTGATCAAATTTTGTATCCCACGAGTTTCGGGCACGAGAAAATCACTTAGCCAGGTCACATGTTCGAGAAAATTCGATAAGTGGGTAATTTTTGAGTCACTGTGGGTCAATCTAAAAAACGGATCAGACTATATTTAGACTAAATTTTGCATCCTACACTTTTAGGGAACGAGAAGACTATTGGGCTTGGTCACATGTTCGAGAAAATTCGATTAGTGGGTCATTTTGGTCATGGTTCATTATGGGTCAAGCTATTTTTATCTTAAAAACGGCTCAGACGCTTTGAACTAAATTTTGAATCCTTCGGTTTTTGGGCACGAGAAAATCACTGAGCTGTGTCACATGCTCTAGAAAATCCGATTAGTGGGTCATTTTTGGGTCACTGTGGGTCAAGCTTATTTTATCTAAAAACGGCTCAAACTATTTTGACTAAATTTTATATCCTACGGGTTTCGGGCACGAGAAGATAATTGGGCTTGGCCACATGTTCGAAAAAAATTATTATTGGTTGATTTTGGTCATGGGTCATGATATTTGAATTCAATGCTAATTTTGACCGAGCATAGCTCGGTCTTTCCTGCTCGTGGATTATAACTAAATATAAAGGGAGACCATTTTCTATTTTACATATAAATTATACATTTAACATATTTTAGAAAAAGAATATGACGCCAAATAATGACATTGTAGATACAGAATTTCCTGTATGATTGTTCGTAAAACTTCCCAATACAATGAAAATGCATTAATGATTTTCACTTGTCTAATAGTCCTCGAAATTCCATGACTATAATTCGATACCTATGTAATTTGAAAGTAAAGAGTTAAATGAAGATATTTAATCATATTCCAATTTAAATCATGTACTTAATATGCACACTCTCTTAAAACGAAAGAGCCAAAATAACTCAAGTTGAGCCGAAATCCACTCATCTCATGATTTGAAAGTCAGCTTCTCATGAAGAGTTGAAACAACTCGAGTGAACGAGTTGTTTTTAAGCAACTCATGATTGAGTTATCTCTATTTTACTCATACTTGAGTGAAATCAAATCAATGAAGGTTAAATCCAGTAGCACTTGAGTGATTTATAACTAACTCATACTTGAGGAGGGGAAGGAGAATTAAAATTCATGGTAAAATGTAATAATTCATTGTAAAATAATAAATTTCATGAACAGGTAAATTATTATTTTAGAAAAAAATAAGTAATTTGCATATTGAATGTATACATATTTATGTTTACATATATGTATATATTCAACAATTAAGTGAAAAGTATCTTTTTTTTTTTGTTGTTGTTGTTGTTTCTGAGCTGCTTGAAATATATACCCCCCCCCCCCGACCCAAAAAGAGAATTTTAAAAGGAATATTTGAAAAGATAAGAATTTCTGCTGATTTAAATATTTTAATCTTTTTTTTTTATTTTGTTATAATGATTATGTTTTCTATGCAATATTATTCGATACATTGCATGATATTTTTCAGTTTATATCAATATTATCATTAAATATGTTTTAATCCTAATACTGTTTAGGAATATTCACACCGTGAATATCCGGGAATGTAGATATTTACCTTATTTTTAACAACATACGATAAAAAATATGGAATTTATACAGTTTCATAAATCAAGTATATTTTAAAATATTAGAATTCAGACTGAGAATAAAATAAGAAATATAATTTGTTTACTTTAAAACAATATTTTTAAAGTCAGACAAGTCAATTTTCAATTTATAGTATTATAAAAATTAGAGTTCTGAAACATCGCTAAAAATATATACTATCAGGGCTCGATCCAGACAAAATTTTGGGCATATTTAGGGTCCCTTCACAAAAATCAATTTAATAAAATGGGCCCCTTCACAAAAATCAATTTGATAAAATGGTACGCCTTCACAAAATTTCTTTTACTAAAATTGATCCTTTCACAAAATTCTATTCCATAAAAACTTATTATTTATTATTTTAGGATGTTTTAAAATGTGTAATTTGTAAACAAACAAGTTCAAAAAAGAGAAAAACTTCAGCAAAAGGATTTTAAAAACTTTTTGTTTATAAATGCTTGGTTCGAATTTGATTAGCTGGATTTCAACTTTCGTTACAAAATGTTATTTTTCACAAAAATATAATAAATTTCACAAAAATAACCTTTACTTTTCACAAAATGGGCCCCAAGATAAAAAACTTGCATCGACCCCTGACTATATAAACAAACGTACCGCCAAGATATTTTCTTTAAAAGTTTAAATTGCTACTAAATGCTATTTATATAAATCATATTTATTGAAACAACATTAAAAAAAACATAAAGGAGAGGCAAACGATTTATTTCATTATATTTTAGAGTATTTTTTAATATTTATCCTTCCAACTTAAAAGATCTCTAAATGTTCGCTCGTATAAATAGTCCTAAATGTTAGGGTTAAGACATATTTAATAAAAATATTGATATAAACTGAAAAATATCACGCCATATATAAAATAACAATTAATATAAAACAGAATCATTATAAAAAACATAATTAGAGTATTTAAATCAGCAGAAATTCTTACCTTTTCAAGTATTCTTTCTTTAAAATTTTAACAATATGGTGTTAGCCGCGTACTACACACCACACGTCTGTCGTCTGCTCAGCGGATATGGGGACAGTGAGGTCACGTCAACTGCGTCAGCTTACTGGATTTCCGCTCGCCAATGAGTGCTTTTTTATCGAGATGAGTTGTTTAGTATTCGCCCTTCTGGAGTGCATTAGGAAAATAAAAATTCAAATCATGATGAGTGAAACATTTAAAAATCAACTCATTCCCGATCCAATAAATTAGAGCTCTTTTCTGAGAAGCAAAATCCACTCTTTCGTTTTAAGAGAGCAGTTTTTAGAGGGCGAGAGTAACAATATCGTGTATTTTAACGTCTAAAGGCGTCATGTCTCCAAAAATGAATGTAATAATATTATGTTACATAAAAATTAAATTGATCTATATTGCTTAAATGTGCTGCAATAAGTTCTTTAGAAAAAAAAATAACATGTAACATTTATAATCATTCACAGATATTTTTATAAGATTTCTGAAGAGAATTCAGATGCTTTCTCGCCTATGGAAAGTCGTTTGACGTTCACTTTTAATACTTTCCAACATAGTTGAGAAGCGTTTATGAATTCGTTTTGCTCGTCCGAATCACATAGTATTCTGAACTAAAATGAATTAATAATGCAATAAAATGTAGTATTATTAAAATATCTCAAAATTTATTGTTTATATTGTTTATATAAATTTTCATTTTGTTTTGTATTTGGCTGTTTTTTATGTGAAATAGTAAGGCTATATCTTATTCTTAACCTACATTCTTATATACTTTATCTATATTGTTATTTAGGCATTTGGTATGAAAATTCCTGTATTGTGTATTCAATTAAGGAATATACCTTTTTGATTTAAATATTTCACGTTTTAATATAATTAAAATAATCATTTGAAAAAAAATCTTAATTTTATTCTTTCATATAATACAATAAACTGATACTATTAATTTTGAACTTGTTTGAATTATGCATAAATACACATCCTATATCATATATGCCTCTAATAACATGTCATTAATATCTGTTCGGTATATAAGCTCAAAATGTAGGCATGCTCCAGACATGTTAATGAAGGATACTCAATTTCAATTACTCAACACTTAATAACCTAAATTAAGTTTCGGGTAAGAGTAACTTAGTTGATTAGAAACATGATTATCGCAGATCACTCCCAAAATATTCAAGATCACTTCCCATATGTAGATGTACTTTGAGTAGATTGTAACTAAAATGTAAGAGAGGAATTATTTTGTTGTCCAAATCCATCCAACAAACGTATATTGGATATATATACATATCATTAATTTCCAACTTCGAGATATAGTAGACTCTCATATGTAAAATATAATTGGAAAAAAATAATTATAAAAAAGAATATTTATGTACTTACATAAGCGACAAATTTGCTTATGGCTTTCAGTAGCAATAAATAGGCTACATAACTTAAAATAAAATCATTCCGATAAAACAAATGATTGTTGAGTTGATGATTAGAATTATGAAAGATTCTTCATTTGTTACTATTACTTTTATTGTTGAACAGTTGTCTGTAAACAAAGTAGCACAATTGACAACATGTCGCCAAATATCGCCAAATTTGACGAATTGTTGGCGGCATTGGCGAGACTTAGCGGGAAAATCAACTTTCAAGACCACCACTGCCAAAACATATGTTTGGCGCAAAATGAAAAATAATCGCCAAACTTTCAACTTTTTGCGACATTTGGTGAAAAAATTGATTTTTAGAATCTGAAGGAATTTTCTAGATATTCTCAATAGGAGCCGTGATCCATGATTCAACCAATCAGCGCCCATAGAAGTTCTTGAAAAATAGAATCCAACCAATCGGTATACATAGAACTGATTGTTATATTTTGTAGAGATAATTTATTGATGTAATGAGGTGAACACAAAGCTAATTTTAACCGAGAATAGCTCGGTCTTCCTCGCTGGTATATATTATATGTATTCAAATACAGTCGAATTCGGTTAATATCAAAAGAAAGGGAATTATAACAGTCCTCATACTAACATTTATTCTTGATACCCGTAAAGATAATAGAAGTCTTAAAAACACACCCATAATTGAACTATATAATTATCACTATAAATTGGTCAAATTATCTCAATGCTAAAATTAATTTAATATCACAACATTTCCCGATAAAACTCGGCCAATATTGTAATAGTTTCTGGAATTATCGTGCTATTGTTTTCACATATCGTGATCATTTCAACAGTGCAATAAGAGACATGAAAAGGCGGGTTAATGTGGGCCAGAGTACTTACTAAATTTTAAAAGTGAGTTGTAATGTAGAAAGTAGAAATATTATGGATGACTACCTCCTTTCTTTCATTTGTTTCAAGACTTCCAGAGATTCCTTTGCATTTTCTTGGGTGAGGGGTCTTCTTGAAGAATAAAATCTGGTAAAGCTGAAAAACTACTAAATTTTGATAGACAGTTGTAATATGGAACCATTATTGCTTAGAGGGAGCAGTGTTCGATAAGAGAAGGATTACTTTCCTAATTTCCTAATTTTCTCTATTTTTCGACAAAATAACTTTGAAATGATTGCGCCTATTAGCCGTGATTCTGCTTTTGTAGCTCGTAGAGAGCATGGAACAATTAATCTTATATTATAATACGAGCAATTCTTTTGTCTGTGTGTGTGTGATATATATATATATATAGGATTATGATGAATAATAGTTTCAACACAATAGACGATTCTTCAAATATAATATAAACAAAAAGGTTTATTAAAATAACAGCATATACAACTAAGGATTGGATGCAAACACACATATGTAACTCGATTAATATTTATGAAAGTTACCAACTTTCGTATTTCAATACAAACATAATTAGCAACGTTCCCTGAGCATTGCAAACAAAATTCAACCAACAACCATAGCTAAAATCTATAGAACACTTGCGTGCTTTCTATCTTGCCTTGTGTGAACTCATCGCCTATGTTGTTACTTCTCATTATTCCCATATATATATATGTGTGTGTGTGTGTGTGTGCGCGCGTGTTTGTAAATTTTATCTTAAAAACGGCTCTAACGATTTTGACGAAATTTTGTATACTACCGTTTTGGGATACCAGAATACCATTGGGCTAGGTCACATGTTCGAGAAAATTATGTTAGTGGGTCATTTTGGCTCACAACATATCAGGGTTAAGCTCATTTATCTAAAATACGGCTCAAAAGATTTTGACGAAATTTTGCATACTACTGTTTTGGATTACGAGAAGACCACTGGACTGTGTCACATGTTCAAAAAAATTCGATTAGAGATTCATTTTGGGTTACTACGGCTCAGGGTCAAGCTAATTTTACCTAAAAAACGGATCTAAAGATTTTGACTAAATTTTGCATCCTACCTTTTACGAGATAATTGGGGTAAGTCACGTTTTCGAAAAATATCGATTAGTGAGTCACTTGTGTGTTATTACGGGTCAATGCATTTCAATATGAATGACTTGAAACAGTTGTTAAGTTGTTGAGCAATTCGGAAGTATACAAAGCCGTGAAGTTGGTAACATTTCGCCAAATATCGCCAAATTTGGCGGATCAATGGCAACATTGGTGACATTTGGCAGGAAAGTCAACTTTTAAGATTAGCAATACAAAAACACATGCTTGGTGTCAAATTAAAGAATGTTGCCATATTTGCGACTTTTTGCCAAATTTCGTCAAAATTTAGCTAAAATATTGGCTTTCAGAATATGAAGGTATTTTCTAGAAATTCCGAGTAGTAGCCGAGATACATGATTCAACCAATCAGAGTCCACAGAACTTTAAAAGAAACAGAATTCAACTATTCAGAGTACATAGAACTGATTGTTATATGTTTACACAGAATTTATTGTTATATCGAGTTGAACATAAAGCTAAAGTTCGACTGCATTTGGCTGTAAATATGTATACAAGAGATAAAATGTATGTAATAATATCAAATTTATGCACGTAAGCATCTAAGTAAATCATGTATGTAAATATGAAAGTATTTTACTAAATATAGGATATTCAGCATGGAAAAAACTGAAAAAAATATATTAATGTCAACTACTTTGATGCGTAAATAAAATCTGCCTACTTTATTTAATCTAGTATTGTATTAACTATGTTTAAGTTAAAATGTTCTTTGGATGAATTTCTGTTTTTATTACATATATATATATATTAATGATCGCTGATGAACTATCAAGGAAAATTCCAAACAAGAATTTTTTTTTTTAAAGCAACATATTTTTTTAAAGAAACTTTGATTAACTGTAACATATGAAAAACCTATATTCCGCGTTAAGAATTTATTAATACACAACAAAATGTACTCGGAAACGTTCCGAAAATCAGTGGCAGCAAAAGAAACTTAGTTTTTTAAAAGGTTTCTTTAAATTTGGAAAATATGTTAGTTTTTTAAGTTTCTACAGAAAAAAAGTTTTTTTAATTTGTGGGTAACTCAGTGGACATTATTATATATTTTCGTTCGGGGTTACATTATATTTTTTGATTAAAAAATATCTGTATTTTTTACAATTTATAATGCTTAATGCTTATTGAACGAACAAAATTCTGTAATTATATTTCCGACAGCAACTTTGTGACATAATATTGAAAAAAAAAATTATTTAATAAACCTCTGGATGAACCTCTCTTTTTTTTTCATTGTAAAATAATCGCTAAATAATCATGCTTTTCAATGAATATCTATTAACAGGAGCACAATGAATTTCACGAATATTAAAGTTTACAAGTACGATTTAGAAGTAGGTTAGCCAAGTTACAAGTAGGTTAGGACAAGCAGATTACAAGTAGGTTAGCCTGGTGTAGTTTGTCCTGTACAAATTAAATAAATTAAATATATATATATATATTTCAATACATCAGAAAGTAAAAAAAAGAAATATATTAACACTCTACATAATATTATGATAGAAATATTTCCAAATGTAAAAAGTTTTTAAAAAACATTTTTTTGCAAGCATTCAATGTTTGTCTTAAAACACAAGCCTATTTTCATGACGGCAGTTCATGTAGTTCCAAAACATCTCCATTACAATAAGTTAATTTGGAGATTATTGAAAATTCAGTGCTTTGAATTACGATTTATAGAAAGCACGAACTAAAGAATTAACTGGAAAAATTAATTTTTTTTCTGGTTCTCATATCGAACAGGAAAAGAGAAAAAAGAATTGTATTAAAAAAAAAAGAATTATTTCAACTACGAGGATCACACTGATTTTTTTTTAGATGTGGCTGAATGGTACAAGTTAAAATTACCTCCTTTTAGCACTGTTCAAAAACGTTCCCTCCAAGATCAATGCACTTTTTCGGGCGCATTTTCGAAATATTAAATGCCCCAACCCACCCATTTCTTGGAATAGATGAAATATATGCTTTTATAGCCTCATCAATCTTCGGAATGAAAACGACGCCTGCGTAACTGTTTTTGTAGATTAGAAAAAAGCTAAAAGTCACATATGGCAAGACCAGGAGAATAGGGTGGATGTTCTATCATTTCATTTTTGTTGTTGTTGTTGTTCAAGAAATCTCCCTTTAATCTTTGCTGAATGAGAAGATACATTTTCGTTATGCCCCTTCACATTCACTTCTTGAATTATTTCTGGAAATCGCATACTGGTGTACAAGTTAGCTGTAACAGCCTTCTCTAGCTTTATGGCTTTGACAAGCCCTGTACTTCAGATGAACATGGACTACATTGTTCTTTGTCCTTTCAGCATTGTTTTTTTTTTGGGTCATCTTCAAAGACCAATAATTTACTTTCTTGACGTGTTGGAACGTCAAAATAAGGCAAGTACGTCTTATCACAAGTGATGATTTCAGAAATAATTATATGCCCACCATCATTAATTAATTTTAGTGTTTCTTTTATGAATCTCACACGCTCCGATTTTTAGTATTCTATTAAATTATGGGGGAAGAAATACAATCTATTGTTTTTATATGAAGTTCTTCATAAATAATATATGTATAGCTACGGAATCAATATTAAGTTTATTCTGTATCATTTGGTATGTACAACGATTATCATGAATCATGATTAAAATGTTTGATACGGCCGGTATATTTTTTGGAACTAGAGCTGACAAAGGTCTCCCTATATTTTCTTCATCCAACATAGAATTTTGACCTCTTCTAAATTCTGTAAACAGTGGGAAAATCTAAACATCTGAATACAGTGGGAAGAGATGGAACTTCATTCAATTCAATTCTTCAATTGTAGACGTTGAAGGTATTCTTCTTAATTTTGATCCACTTTAAAATCAGAGAAAATCACAGTTCGATAATTCTCTCGGGCGTCACAAATACGTTTTCTCTACTTTTAAAATTTATTCCACGATAGTTAAATTGCAATTCTTGCCACATATTATTGTTTGTGGGCATAAAAGATTCAAATTTAAACACCCGACCAATATTTTTTTTGTCGCATATCATCTTCTCCTGTATCAAAAGTTTCAGTGTTACCTTAGTGTCTATTCAGGATTTCTAAATTGTTTTCTCAACGTATATTCATAATTTAATTCATATTAAACTATTGATTGATAAAAGAGTATTTAAGAAAAAATATTATTTTTCATTTTTTATTTATATTTCTATTTTGTAGCGTTTAAACTATTTTGTTTTTTGCAGTTTAACAATCAGTTGGCATATTTTGGCGAATAATTAACTCCATTGTTTTAGCGACACGTAAACAATTTTAATCATAATGATTATTAGCTGATTTATCTCTTGTGGCCAGCTAATAGTTAAAAGCCTTAAATTTAATTTATTAATTTATAATTAAGTTCTACAAATATTAATACATTTTACTGTAATCTGAAATACAGTTGCGTACATAATTTTTATAATTTCAGCATATACGGAAGTGAGTGAAAAGTGGATTACAATATTCCATCTTTACATACAAAACCAAGTTAAGGTAAAGGAAAGACAAAAAATGAACAGTTATTTCTATGCTAAATCACTAATACAATGTGCGTTCAAAAAGTAAGTTACACTTGTTCGTCCACAGATTCGCAGCATTGCGAAACAAGAGTGAAGCTCGCGCAGACGATAATTGAGTTCTATGGCTTCCAACAGTAGCAATTTCATTCGGATAGTGGCAATCGTTACTACGTAGTACGAGACAAAAATGGCGCGTCAGCTGGAAAATTACTCCAATATTCAAACACGCAGGTTTTTTTTTTTTTTTTTTTTTTTTTTTTGAGGGGGAGGGCAACACATTTTACGAGAACGGAAAAGCGGAAAGTTAAGCAAATGCATTGTCCTCTCGCACGGCAATGCAACACACAACACAAGGCACACAAGGACAGGCACAACACAAGGTTTACATCGCAGTTTTGAATGGGATTTCTGGCAGCATCCACCATACAGTCTCAATTTGGGGACTTTCACGTGTTCGGCAAGCTAAAAGGACATTTTGGGTGGAAGACAATTTTCAGCTGTTCAACAGACAGCTGTTCTCTGCTGTCTCCAGGACTAAGAAGAGATTTTTTACCGTCAGGGCATACAACTATTAGCGTCACGTTCCGACAAATGTGTGCAGAAACTGGAATATTACGTAGAGAAATAGTGTGTTGTATGTGTGTCATATTGTACTGTAGCGCACGTCTCAATAAAGTGTTTTTGAGGCCAGATTGTTCATGTATATCTTATATCTGTACGGCCCTAGTAAGTGTAATTTTTCACTATTTTTTTTCTCAGAGGCATTAATGTGTTTGTTTATTTGCATAGAAAGTGAAACTGATTGATATATAGTGAAAAAACAATTATATATACGCAAGTAAAAGCAAAATGTAAATTAGTTCCAGAATACATATATTTGAAATAATACTTTGTCTCCTTTATCAAATTGAAGAAAATTACAAATCCTTCCTTTTTTTTTTCTTTTCGGAAAAAATGAGGTTAACAAAGATCAAATAATACGAAAAGCCTTTGAATTAAAGGATCATCTCTTTGAATAGAAGGTAATGATTTAAGATATTGGATACGGTTGCTTTGGACAAAAGGAAAAGGAAAGAGGAGATTTTTTTTTTTTTTTAATAATGGTAACATAGTTATACATTCGATATAATAGAAATAAAAGGTCATGATCAAACCAAAAATTATTCTAAAATACAGCAACTTAAAGGAGAAAGTTTTTTTTCTTTATTTGAGTTGCATTAATTATACTTAAATGAAATACAAATACTAATATGCATATTAATTTTTATAATGGTAGTGGATAAAGGTTTTGGTAATGTTGTAATAATTAAATTGACACTAATAAAATTTTCCATGAATGGTGTCTTTTGGCAACATACTTAAAACATAACTGCCAACACTCCCGTTTTCTAACAAGCACCACTATTTCCGAATAGAGATGTAACCTTTATAATATGAAATAAATTCTGTGAGTAAATAAAACGAAAATCATTCAAAAATAGTGGTAAGCAAAAGACTGAGGGGATGGCAGGTACGCTTAAGGCGAAGAAATGGAGCCTTTATACTAGAATTCTATTCATTATTAAATAATGTACTATTAATTTATGAATTTCTAATGTTTTTATCTCTCCTTTCATAAATTAAAAAAAAAATTAACAAGAACGAAAAATCATGCGTCAAGCATAGATTATGTAACACTTTCCAACGCTTCCAAAATAATTTTACGAATCATACTCTTTTATAAGCTAAAAGATAACATCTAAGTAATCCGAATACTTTATTCAGGCCTGTATAGGGTCTATAGATTTGTATATATACTACATAGGATGCTAAATTTTAGTTCAGTTAGGAAACACGTAGCACAGTTTAAAATTCTCCGTCTGGAGTTAAATAATACGGAAATGTGTTCCCGAACTTTTGTACTTCCCTGTATAGGATCTACAGAATTTATACACACCACGTAATATACAAAAAGCGATTTAAAATTAAAATCGCATTCAGTAACTTAAAACGCACTTCCAGGAATTATTGTTGACATACAGTAGAGAATTCTTTTGTGTGTCCCTGTAAATGAACGATGACTGCTATACACACAATATTCTGTAGTAAGTCTCTTGTAATGAACCTTATATAAATTTCAATGCGTTTAAAATAGTGAAACATTATTTAAATAAACCGCAGACGATTTTTCTCCATAGACGTAATGTAACGGAATTCTTTTGACTGTCCCTGTAAAGTAAGTATAAGTGCTATGCACACCCTATTCCATATTAAGCTTCTTCTAATGCACCTTAGTGATATATATAAATTTCAATGCGTTTAAAGTATTGAAACATTATTTAAATAAACCGCAAATGATTTTTCCCCATAGACCGCAATGTAACGGAATTCTTTTGAGTGTCCCTGTAAAAAAACTATAAGTGCTACACACTTCCGTTGAAATAGGGAACATGCTATAGATAACGATTATAACATATAAAATTTGCAGGGCAATCCGAGCATATTTACGGGAGTTAGAGCACGGACAGACGGCAGACGGCAGACGGCAGACGGCCAGACGGCCAGACGGCAGACGGCAGACGGCCAGACGGCCAGACGGCAGACGGCCATACGGCCAGACAAACCGAAGTCATAAACACTTTTCAACTAGGTTGGAAAGTGTTAACAAACCGAAGTCATAAACACTTTTCAACTAGGTTGGAAAGTGTTAAAAAGATATTCGTAATTTTAGTTAGCAGTTTTCTTCTGAAAATTTTCGTCAACTATTTGTTTACTTAAATACTTTTTAGTGAATTTTTTTGGAGCTTATAACACAGTGTACGTGTTTTAATAATGTTAAAAAGTTAACTGTAACTCTGGTAAAAATTATTTAAGAAGCAATAAAAAAATATTTTTACCATAAAACCTTTTGAAAATCACATACATGAAATAAGTTGTTATTATAGTTGTTATGGAAATGATATTTTAAAAGTATATAATGCCTATTTTTAACCAAGCTTTTAGCTTAAAAACTAGTATAATGAAATTGCAAAATTCGTACGAGTTATTAATATATCAACATATCAAACATTTTGCTGCAATATAGAATTATTTTGTTAAAAATACCAATTTTGTTACTTAATAACTTTTAACACTTTCAATAAACAAAATAGCTGTTTTAAAAGAGCTGTTTTTTTTTCACAAATGAAAATAATTAAATAACGCTTGCAAACAACTTGCACATGTTACTTTGAAAGACTTTTTATACAGATGCACATAAAAATAGACAGAAATAGTTTATTTTAATTGAAAAATATTATTGAAAATCGAATAAAATATATAAATGTATAATTCGTCATATAAAATACAAAATATTGAATAATAATCAGTAACAATGTCAACAAACAGTTTTTGTTTCAATGGGATTCCCAGTTGTAAAACAACTCCACTCCCGGTATATGAGTAGTTGTATATCACTTCATAGACGAGCCATGACAAAAAAAATGTATAAATGTGGCATTTTAGAACTAGAAAACGAAAGAAAACGAAAAGATTCGACTGAGAAGTTCATTAGCCAATCCGAAATAAGTCAGCCAGCCAATCAAATTTAACTTGCAGAATAAGAGTGTAAGGAGGAGAAAAAAAGTAGAAAAGCATTAAAATATAATATTTAAGTAGAAAAATAAATAAAGAGATGATGAGAAAGATGTTTAACTGTTTCAGAAGGAGAAGCGTTTGCAAAAAAAGGCAAAGTAAAGCAGGAAAGAGCGTAAATCTACTCCTATTAAAAGAAGGGCTGTTTTAATTGCCATACATTAAAATAAAGTTTAAATTACAGTTAGGAATAAATAAATAAAAAATACATAGATTTGTTTTATTTTTAAATATTAAAAACAAAAACAAAAAGTATTACCACAATTATGACTACTCTGGAGTAACAAAGAATAACAATTTAAAATACGCATTTACAAAGTTTTGTTGATGTTAAAAATATTTTTGAAAATAATATATATATAATAATATTACTAATTATATTACTTTAATAGTATTACTTTGTACAGAATGTAATGGTTTAAATTAATGGAGAAGGTTTCTGTCAATAAATAGAAATACGCTATTAAGGGATAAATTTATTTTGTATGAAATAGCGTATGGTTCCCTGTAAGCTAAGAGTGACTTAATTAAGTGACTTCATTAAGCTGTAAGAAATATTTTAGAAAACTGAACATATGATATTCATTGATTAGAATAAAATATTTTAATTTGATTGTGATTTGGGTAGAATGTAATGATTTAAATGTAATTATTATACAGAAATACATAAAAATAGACAGAAATAGTTTGTTTTAATTTAAACATGTTATTGAAAATCGAATAAAATATATAAATGTACAATCCGACATATAAAATTAAAGCATTGAATAATAATCAGTAACAATGTCAACAAACAGTTTTTGCTTCAACGGGATTCCCAGTTGTAAAACAACTCCACTTGCGGTATATGAGTAGTTGTATATTACATTATAGAGGATCCATGAGAAACAGTATAAATGTAGCATTTTATCACTATAAACGAAAGAAAAGGAAAAGATTCGACTAAGAACTTCACCAGTCAATCCAAAATAAGTAAGCCAACCAATCAAAATTAACTTGCAGAATAAGAATGTAAGAAGGAGGCAAAAAGTAGAAAAATGAGAAGAAAAGCATTAAAATATAATAATAAAGTAGAAAAAGAAATAAAGAGATGAGGAGAAAGATGTTTAATTGTTTCAGAAGGATTGTTTTCAGTAAATTGAAATACGCTTTTAAGTGCTAAATTAATTTTGTATGAAAGAACGTATGGTTCCCTGTCAACTAAGAGTGACTTAATTAAGTGACTTAATTAGGTCGAAATAACTATTATATAAAGCTGCATATATGCTATTCATTGATTGGCAGGAATCATTTTAATTTGAGTTGCGATTATTTTATGCGAGTGAAATGATAAATCCATAGCTGTCAACAATTACGACTTTATTAATTAAATAAATATGTTTTGAATCAAAACAGAAAAAAATGTGTTGTTGTTAATTTTAAAAACATTGTACGTGATTTATTTTATTTATTAAGTAGAAATTCTAGTTCCAATATGTTTATTTGACTTTAAAAAAGCTTAGAAGTTGGCTGCCATGTATATCTTAACTTATACATATTAATATCCAATTAGTATGTGTGAAAAATATAATTTATTATGTTGGGAAAAATGTAAGCATCTAGGATGATTTTTTTTTATTTAAAGTATCCAATTTATATGCATCAGACAGTTAACAATGTATTATACATGGAGTTCGAAAAGTCTTTCTTGATTAGAAATGTTATTCATATGCAACAAAGAAACTTTCACTGTTTTTGGAAGTTGTTGATGAGATCACATATGACACTGGAAAAATTTCGTTTTTATCAGTACTACACACATGTTAAAACCAATTGTCAAGACGATTTATTAAAATAAATGTTTCTTTGACTTTAAAAAGTATTGCCATGTAACTCTTAACATATATATATTAAAATCCACTTAGTATAGGTGAAAGATATAATTTATTACGTTTGAAAAAATAATATAAGGCATTTATGGAGAAATTTTATTTATTTAAAGTACTCAATTTATGTTAGTCAGATAGTTAACAATGTAGTATACAGAGTGTGCAAAAGTCTTTCCTGGATTGTAAATTTTATTCATATCCGCTTTATATAAGATAAACAAGTGAAATGTGCCAAAATGTTGGAAAAACAACTAATAAGGCTGTAGTTCAGAAAACTGGACATGTTCACAAATCAGAAAAAAGCACAGTGTGTCTTCTGGTATCAGGAAACCCCGTTTGGCATCCGCAATTCACTTTAGGCCGTACGCACTGATTTCTTGGGACTTCGCACGAAAGACTGTCTCACTTCTTACACGCTTTCAGCTGGTGTTGATGGTCGTCCAGTTCTTGGTACTTGGTCCTGTTTCCTGGACAGTGGCACTTCTACACTACATCAACGTTACGGAAACCTGAAACAAACAAACAAAAAAAAAAACTTGGTTAGTTTTCCAACATGTTGGCACCAGTTTCACATATCTACTTTATATATAGTGGATATTAATAAATTTTTTAATCAGGGAAAGGGTTTTCAGACACCCTGTACTATTATTTGCACAATATTTTTACTTAAAGATCATTCAAATATTACTAGTAAATGTTGAACACAATGAAATATTTAAAGAATTCAATTACAAATTATCCTCCTTTTTGTCAAATATTTTTATTGAAAAACAAAAACTCAAAATGAAGTCTTTTAGTAATACTTAAATACAATTAAATATTTTTAAAATATATACAGGGTGTCCCAAAAATCCTTGACTCATTTTAAAATTCAAGAAAAGAAAGTTCCAAAAATTTCTCATACATGGCGCTGCTTCTTGAAAGTTATCGAATAGATAGAATGCCTTTATAATTAACAAATGCGAAAATATGGCAAGATACATTCATAACTATACATAACTATGGCAACCCACATTCCTGAAGTGAGCAATATTCGCCCTCCTGAGTTCGATTAAACGAGTGATTGTTAACTTAAGGAATGTGGGTTGCCATAGTTTAAACAGAAACTGTGCATACGCATTGCGCTTTTCCGCCATTGTTATGTATAAAGGCATATAACTTTCCAGAAGCAGCGCCATCTATGAGAAATATGTGGAACTATTTTTTTATTCGCTTAAACAAAATTTCAGATCATAAGAAGCATTTTTTTACCCAAACCGCACTCTCGTACGCAAATTACTTGAGCTTTTATTGAATTTTAAAATATGTCAACGACTTTAGGAAATGATTATAGGTGGATGACAAAATCTGTTATTTTTCCCCATACATGCTAAAATTGATACATGCACGATTTTTTAAAATAATTAAATAAATAAGTAGAATTTCTTATTATTATTACAAGACACATTGTACCAGTTTTGCACTTAAAATTTTTTTCTTATCTCACGTACGATACAGAAAGAAATTGAGATTTACCTTTCCTATTTTAATCTTCGTTGTAAAAAGTGGTAAAAAATCTGTAATAGTTTGAAAAATCTCACGATTCTGTCTTGCATGAAATCAGTCTTGGATTTCAGGGATTATCTATTTGAGTAGAAGGTAATGATTTACAGTAACGGATAAGTTTGATTTTAGTAAAATGAAAAAGAAATTTAAAAAAGAAAATTATTTTATAAGAAAGAACATTTAGTTACCAGTAAGCTAACGGATACAATTAGACTTTATATAACTAGTAGATGAGGGGCCGCAATCGTTTGCCGTAACGGCAACTTAAAAAAACTGTCACGCCGGCCACAATGTGGCCGCAACAGAATTGGCCATAACTACATTAAGATGCCCATAATTGTGCCACAAGTGGTTAATCATAATTGACGGATAGCCTAAAACTGGCCACAGTTATACTTTAAGTGGCAATTATTAATGCAAACTAGCCACAGTTTGGCCATTAACGATCATCGTGAATAAAATCTAGCCAGAAGATCGCCACAGCCATGCCACCTGCGTTTGTTAAGAATAAAAGCTACCCCAAAGCTGGCCATAAATGTTAATTTATTGGTCATCATAAATGTAAACTAGCCTTAAGCCAGCCATCCACATACCATCAATGCTATTCATTAATGAATGCATGCCGAAAGCTAGCCACTTTGTTGCCATGAATGGGCATCATTAATGTATGCAAGCCGAAAGCTAGCCACTTCGTTGCCATCATTAATGAATGCAAGCCGAAAGCTAGCCACTTTGTTGCCATCAATGGTAATCATTAATGAATGCATGCCGAAAGCTAGCCACTTTGTTGCCATGAATGGGCATCATTAATGTATGCAAGCCGAAAGCTAGCCATTTCGTTGCCATCATTAATGAATGCAAGCCGAAAGCTAGCCACTTTGTTGCCATCAATGGTAATCATTAATGAATGCATGCCGAAAGCTAGCCACTTTGTTGCCATGAATGGACATCATTAATGTATGCAAGCCGAAAGCTAGCCACTTCGTTGCCATCATTAATGAATGCAAGCCGAAATCTAGCCACTTTGTTGCCATCAATGGTAATCATTAATGAATGCATGCCGAAAGCTAGCCACTTTGTCGCCATCAATGGGCATCATTAATGAATGATAGCCCAAAGCTAGCCATATTCATGCCACTATTAGATATCATGAATGGAAGCTGGCTAGAATTATACTTTTTATGGTCCTCAAAAAAGTAAAGTTGAGCAAATCTCCATTTTTACTCCTTTGGCAGGGACAATTTTTTTTCTTTTTTTAAGTTATTTTAAACTTTAGAATCTAAATTTACTGGTCCATAATTTTTGTCTGAAAACTCTAAATATTTTATTCAAAATTTGAAAAAAAAAAAAAAATAATAATAATCTAATGGAATATTTTTCTTAACAAGAGCTCATAACACCAACCTGACTTTTATGCAAACATGTTTCACTTTATTATAATATTTTTCAGTTAAAAACTGCAATGGTGTTATAAGCACCCCATATTAAAAAGGTCAAAATACAATAAAATCGAAAGTGCTTCAGATCTTGTATAGAATACTTTCAATCTGGAAGCAATAATAATAATTTTTTTTTTTTTAAAGTGTCCCAATGGAGGCAAAAATTGGCCGTATCCACTCATCTCATTATATCGGAATAAAAGGCCATATGGTTATGATTTATTTTTTAATGTTATTCTGAAAAAGTTGCAAAAGCCATAATTGTAATTAATAAAAAAAAAGTTGTAAAATAAGGTGTAACACAAGGTGTAAAATATATATTGAGCGTTAAATTACCAATGATGGTGAGAATACGAAAAAAAAACTAATTTTCTTCAATTTTTAATTAAATTATAGGTTTAAACATTCTATTCAAAGGAGTAAATTTTTAAGTAGTTTCAATTTATGTTTCTTCAAGCTAATTCACCAGGTGGATTGTCCAGCCAGAATTTCCATTGAAAATTGTTATCTAATGATTATATTCAACATCCCTTTTTCGAAGCAAATAAAAAATGTATAATGTTAAATGAGATACCATATAAAAGGATTTTCAAGCGACTTCTGACATAGTACACTCACATTTCTTTAAAACATGTATTTTGGTTAAAATTGCAAGTAATAAATTAAATAGGCATTGTTTTCAGAAATAAAATGAAAGTTTTTCCTCAAATTACTGTTGCCACAAAAATTAAATTCCACAACAATGATTATAAAAAAAATGTTCAATAAAGATAAAGTGGACATGGTTGCTGCATGGGTTTATTTTATATTTATGATAAAAAAGCAAAATTTAAATTCAAACGCTCAATTTTTTATTTTTTTTTTTTCAAAACATTATGTCACTCTCTAATGTAGTTAAAATACAATTTATATATATATATATATATATAGCTCTTGATATTTTCAGTCAGTTTTTACTGTAAAGTATGAAAGAATAAATTTGATTATATTCTGGCTTTATTTTTTTTTAGAAGTTTAAACATGCATCTAAAAAATATTAGATATTGCTAAAAAATATTAGGCTGCAGTGTGAAATCTTCACACAGGCCCACTAGTATATATTATTTCTGTTATCAACATCCCCTTTTCTCAGAAAATATGAAATGCACAACAATGAACGAGATGCCATAAGAAAGGATTTTGAACCAGCTTCTGACATAGTGCACTCACATCTCGATAAAACATATTTTTTGATTAAAAATTGCTGTAAATTAAAAATTAAATCTGCATTGTCTTCATAAAAGAAATGAAAGGCTTTCCTCAAATTAGTGTAGCCACAAAAATAAAATACCACATTATATAATGCTTAAAATGATTATAAAAAATAAATACTACAAAAAAGATAAAGTGGGACATAGTTGCTGCACGGGTTTATTTTATATTTATGACTAAAAAGCAAAATTGAAATGCTCAATTTATTTTTCTTTGTCCCATGTTTTTTTCCGAAACAGATGATGTCATCTCTAAAGCAGTTAATTAACTATAGATATATATATTTTTTTGTCTTTGCTATGCTCGATCAGTTTTTACTGTAACTGTGATGGAATAAACGAGATGATATTCTGGCTCGACTAATGTTGTTTGAAGATAGTTTCAGTCCTTAATTTTCCTTTACAAGTTTAAACCTACATCTAAAGAGTATTAGATATTGCTAAAAAGTATTAGACTGCAGTGTGAAATCTTCGCATGGGTCCACTGGTGCTTTTATAATACAATTTCTTACCTGGATGTTTCTTCCAATTATCCAGCTTGAAAATAAAACAAAAACGCAGGAACTCTATTTTATAAAATTGGTAAAATGTTGACATTACTGATCATTGAAATTTAAGAATTTTTTTTAATGATGTAACTATATATATATATGTAAATTAGGTCCGTTCAAAAAATGTCATTTCACTATCTTCATCTCTTTGGCATATAATATCAGAAAAATGTAGCAGTATTCCTATAAAGTAATGTTTTAGTCTGTTAAGGACTCTTCCCCCCTTTATACACATCATAGAACAAAATTTCAATGTATATATATTTACAAAATATTACTAATTGACAGAAAGCCAATTGTCACTATTTTCCTTCTTATGTAATCTTAAAATTTCTCTTATTAAATAAGTTTAATATTTTTTCAAAATAGTAGTGGCAGTTGATCTTCTAGAACACGGCAAGTTCACCATTCATACACTAAATCTTTTTTTTTTTTTTTTTTAAATGGACTAAACATTACTCATAAATAATAATATATCATTGTTTTTACTTTTTTAAAATTAGCAAGTAATGAGTACTGAATATATATATATATATATTTTTTTTTTAATATATTACCAATAAAGAAATCTTTAAAATATTTTTCCTTCCAGCAGGAGGTATGTGACTTTTTGACTAACAAAATTTCAAACTGATTCATACAATATTATGTACATTAAAATTTTAATCTCACCTTCTAATGAGATTATGATGAAATTTTTATTAAAATTTTCAAAAGTTTTTATACAGCAAATTATTTTTAATACCTGATCTCCAAGCAATGCTAATTTATAATCAACCAACAAAAACAGTTTATCAGTTTTTAAAATATAGCCTACATAAAACACTTTTATTCAATTATATCTTAACCTGTAAAAAGAAGGGGGAATGTTCTCAGAATGAGAAAGAAGGGGAAAATATATAGTACATCTTTTTTAACAACATCACTTGCATAAATAAATATATATATTTAAAAACACTAGAACTGAATGCTTTTTTTTTTCATATAAATTTTATTTTTCACAACAAATGTAAAACAAACCAACCAAAAAACATTTATTTATGTATTTACAAGATGCTCAAAATTTATCAGAAATATTTTACAAGAAAATTTAATCCTGTTACAATTAAATTTCTGATGTTTCTTAATTTAAGTTTATAAACAAGAGCTGAAAATCTACAGTCATCTTCACAGAGAACTTTTTTCTTTCCAGATTTTTATTTTTCTTCTTCTGAAAAACAAAAAATAAATTTTACAAAACAAAATTAAAATGCCTTACTTTAAAAACACCACTTATTAATTAGCCATTTATAAATATAATCGGAACAGAAATTATAATTTAAAAAAACTATTTACAAAAAGCTTTGTAGTTCAAGTTATTTGTACAAAATGAAACTATTTTATTGCAGTATACCTATATTTGCTTTTAACAAAAACTCATGAAAGGGCAGCGTTGTCAAATGACACCTAATTCCTTTTTTTTTTCTAGGTGCGAAACTGCATTTCATGGTGGCAATTTTATGTTATATCATATTCTCTCATTTCTTTTTGCAACCATGTTAACAATAATATTGTTTCTATTTTTATGTGTTAAGAGCAGGGGGGGAGGGGGGGGGGCTGTATATATTAAATACTTTATCTCTGTGTTAATCACTAAAACAAAATAAAAACAGGCTTTCTATAAATTCTTTTGAATAACTTCAAATATATAAATTCATATTCTTTACATATGATGTATGGGTGCTCTTTCTGTTCATTTCATAAAAGTCGAATTGCTCACTTTGTAAATGTTTCTAGAATTTGTATTGCTAGAAACCAGCAGTTCTTTATTTTCTTCACTTTATTTTTTCACATAACATTTCCTTCAAAATGGCTTTGTAAAGTAGGAAAATACATTGTGTACCTTATTTTTTCACATAACATTTCCTTCAAAATGGCTTTGTAAAGTAGGAAAATACATTGTGTACCTCCAAGCTATAAATCTGATATTATCACTCATAAAACGATAGCATTTCAATTCTCACCGTAATTTAGTTCAAAATAAGGAAAAGCAATTTTTCAACTTTTCCCCGTCAAAGTTAAAAAAGTAAAATTTAAATTAGGTGGGATATAATATATCCCACCACACCTCAAAGGGTTAAAAGACAATAAAGAAAAAATGAAGTTACTTTGACACAGGGTTGGGTTTCTTCCGGAAGAAACTGGAAGAAATGGAAAAAACTGGAAGAAACCAACAGAAAACAAAACAGATGCTCAAAATTAAAATATATTAACTATATAAAAGAATAAAATTCAAAACCTAATTATATGAAATTTAAATTGGAAATTAATTAATATTAAAAATATTATTTATGGAAAAATAAGTTACTTTTTAATAACAAACTTCAGGTTCAGCAGGTATTTACAGGTTATGTTTTTTACAACTTTAGAGGTAGGGGATATTTTTTTATTGTTTATATAATTTCTGTAAAAAAAAAAAAAAAAAACCTACCAATTCCTTATTTATCATATAAAAATGCAATATTTTAAAAACTATTGTGCAAAACTTAAAACAAACAAATTTGTAATTATGTATACTAGCATGCTGATTTAAAAGATAAATGTTCTGAAAATAAACTCTACAGGGATAAGAATTTTTTTCATCTTTTGCATTCATCCATTCTAAGTTGAGAAATTGATTGCAGCATCTTAAAGCTAAATTACTTCTGTTTTGTTATACAATGTTGCACTGTAGTAAGGAAAATGGAGATTTTAATGAAATCCTTCAATACAGTAATTACTGTATATTAGTTTCCTTAATAAAATGGGCGTAAATTCAAAGCACTGTCTTTTATTTAAAAGAGTTTCATTCTACAATAGGTAAATGATCCACATACTATTTACTACTGGTTACAGAAGTTTAAATTATATATATTAAAAAAAATGTGCCTCTTTTGAATTGAATTACCTTTAATTGATTTTGTGTATTTTGGATAAATTTATTTGGTACATTTCCATTATACCAACACCATTGTCGTCACCAAGTGCAATAATTGGCACAAAATGAAATTCATGTGAAAGGATTCAATTGGAAAAAAAAAAAAAAATGTTGGCACAAAATTGAGCATTTAAAAATATAACATTTGAAAATTACAGACTTTCACGAACTATTTTATTAAATCGACACGAATATAGACTTAAAATAAAAGAACAAATAAATATTATATGATAAATTAATAAAATTAACTCAATTTAAACTACAGGCATAGCATTGTAAATGTCTCTTAGCATTGCAGTAAGCATTTCACTTTTTGAATGAAGACGTTCATACTTTTTTTTTGTATCCAAAGTCCTAAAACAATTTTATTGCAGCGTCCTCATCATCTGGTAAATGCCTAATGGTAAAATCCACATTAGTGTCAACAATAAATATAAGTTACTACTTAATATTAAATATTTTCTATTTGAAAAATAGCAAATTAAGATGTTTTGCGAGGTTACAGAGTAAATTAAGTAATAATAATAATTAAAAAGTGTCATGTTCAATAAATAGCAAATCACAATGTTTGGCACGGTTTGCAATAAAAATATTTACACGTTCAGGGTTGAAATAAATAGCACATTAACATACATTTTGGCATGGTGTTAGAAAAGTCCCATTTATTTTATTCAGGTACACAATGATTGGAAAGCTTTAGACAGGTGTGTGATCTTGGCTAAAAAACTGGTGTAATTATCAATTTATCATACATAATTAAATTTTTATAAGTCTAATTAAATTTATGTAAGGTTATCTATTAGAAAATACATTTATTTTTATTGTATTTTACAAAGTTGTAACTTATATGGTAAATTCTTAAAGAAAAACAGTTTCTTCCATTTTTTCCACTTGGAAGAAACCAATTTCTTCAGGCCGGTTTTTTCCACTTTGGAAGAAACTTGCCAACCCTGCTTTGACACATCATAGACAATCTCTGACAAACAGATTTTTCCATTTTAATTTTGTTTTTTTAACAGTTAAAACTGTTTTGGCCAATAATTCAAAAATTTTTAGTAGCATTTGGGGACTCCTGAAAATCGGGGACCCTGGGCCCGTGCCCCGAATGCCCTGCCCATGACAGATATATAAATTTCTCTATTTTTAGCCGCAATCGATTGACAAATTTAGCAATTTTTCTCATGCGATCTTGGAAGAATTTCGCTATTTTTTCCCATGACTGACTGAATAGTTTCGTGATTTTTCCCGCAGCTGACTGATGAATTTCAGAATATTTTCCTGCTACCAATTGCCGAATTGTGCAGGGAGGGAGGTTTTGCGACAAATAAGCAAATTTCCCAATTTTTTTCCTACAACAAACTGCCGAATTTTGAGATTTTTGAATTTTGTAATTTTTCTTGCGACCAAGTGACAAATTTTGTGATATTTTACTGTGACCAATAGACGAATCTTGCGATATTTTCTCATGACCGATAGATGATTTTTGTGATATTTTCCCGCTAAATTTTGGTGAAATTCGCGAAAGCAAATTCTTGCGAATCCACAATAATCAGGGCACATTTCCAGCTATATAAAAACGGGCAGGGCGCATTTACAACTATAAAAAAATGGGCAGGGTGCTGCGCCCTCTCGAAAACGTCTAGGGGAAACACTAATTACTCCAATACAAATATTGCCACAGTTATTTTATTCTAAAAACTTGATATTTGAGTAATTTTAATTTATTTTCAGCAGTGAAATTAACTCGAAATTATTGAATAACAAACATGTGAATTTTTACATTGCTAACTAAGCGTAACCAAGCTTCCAGGCTCGAACATATTTCACACTGTCAGTTTTACGCTTAGTTAGCAATGAAAAAAAAATCACCATTTTTATTACTTGATATTTGATTTAAAGGAAAATTTAAAAACATGGATTTGAACCTTCAGCTCCTCTCCAGAATCTTACATTTGCAAAATATTTTGGGCAAAACATAAGAATGTTTTAAAAATACCTTGAATTTAAATATCATTTTTTAAAGTTTCTTAAGAAAAAAGGGTCAAAGAAAGTATTAAAGAAGGTCCCTTTCTCCAAAGAATCTGCTTTATTTTTAATTTGTTAAAAATTATACATTACATATAATCAAAATCCAAATTAATTTATATGACAACATATTAAAAAAAAATCCTTAATTTAGAGGTCAGAAGATTAAATAATTTTATCACCACCTCCCTTCCTCTTCTACATACATAGCATAAATTAAAAAAAATTATTTAGCATAAATCTGTGTAATCTTAAGTATTGTCAAAGTTCATGAAAGTCAAAAACCCTGTTAACAAAAATTATTTGACACATTTCTGCAAAACTTTAAAAAATACTCAATCTTTTTCTATTAAATTTTACATTTCAAAAATTTAAATTAATTTAATTTTTATTAAATGTAAGTCCAGATTAGATGCACTATATTTCCAGAGGTGTCACAATAATCACAAAACTGAATCATCACTCTTGAAACAAATATTAAAACATTTAAAGCAAACATTTTCTAAGCACATGAGCTGAAGCATCAAAATTTTGAGTAATTTGAAGGACCCATTGTACAAGATGTTTACATTTCATGAAACTCTGCTAAACTGTTTTAACAAACTGTAAAATAACAATTTTGAATAAAATAATTTTAATAAAAATGAACAATTCCTATGCAATATGTAATAGACGAAGATTTTTTTATGATAACTTTTTGAATACAGTTTTGTTAAAATATTACAATTTAACTAAATTTTAATATGAAAAAGTTTACAAAATGATTTTTTGGCCATTTAAAAGATATCGCCAAATTTATCAGCCAATCGTGGTAAAAAATCTTAAAATTAGTCAATGGATTGTTGGGGAAAAAAAAAAAAATTTCGGTTAATGTACGCGAAGCGTACATACACAAGTTACTGACCGCGGCTGGAATGAATTTCGTGCATTCTACAGATTGCTGTACAGCGAGTTTCATGCGTCCAGTGATGTTTTTTTTCGGTTAATGTACGCGAAACGTACATATACAAGTTACTGACCGCGGCTTGAATGAATTTCGTGCATTCTACAGATTGCTGTACAGCGAGTTTCATGCGTCCAGTGATGTTTTTTTTTCAGTTAATGTACGCGAAGCGTACATACACAAGTTACTGACCGCGGCAGGAATGAATTTCGTGCATTCTACAGATTGCTGTACAGCGAGTTTCATGCGTCCAGTGATGTTTTTTTTTTCGGTTAATGTACGGCAAGCGTACATACACAAGTTACTGACCGCGGCTTGAATGAATTTCGTGCATTCTAGAGAATGCTGTACAGTGAGTTTCATGCGTCCAGTGATGTTTTTTTTCGGTTAATGTATGCCAAGCGTACATACACAAGTTACTGACCGTGGCTTGAATGAATTTCGTGCATTCTACAGATTGCTGTACGGCGAGTTTCATGCGTCCAGTGATGTTTTTTTTCGGTTAATGTATGCGAAGCGTACATACACAAGTTACTGACCGCGGCTTGAATGAATTTCGTGCATTCTAGAGATTGCTGTACGGCGAGTTTCATGCGTTCAGTGATGTTTTTTTTCGGTTAATGTACGCGAAGCGTACATACACAAGTTACTGACCTCGGCTTAAATGAATTTCGTGCATTCTAGAGAATGCTGTACAGCGAGTTTCATGTGTCCAGTGATGGTTTTTTTTTAGTTAATGTACACGAAGCATAGTCAACCGCGTCTTGCATGTATTAGAAAAATGAAGAATATCGAAATTTTCCTCAATTATAACGTGTGTGGTGTGATGCAGAGAATTGACTATTTATAGAGTTTTTATGAGAATTTCTTTCATGAAGTAAACGTTGATTTTATTCCGTTTTGTGACAATTTTCAAGTTTAAGCCTTATTTTACTAGAAATTTTTTAATTGTTAAAGGTAATAAATTATTAAACTTGATAAATATTTCAAAAAAATTCATAGAAAAAAAAAAGATAATTTGTAAAAATGGATACAGATGGAAGAAAAAAGCTATAAATATGTAAAAATAGAAAAAATTTGATAAAAGTATGTAAAAATGGAAATATCCGGAGGAAAAAAACAGCCGAAAATTTGTAAAAATGAAGTATCCGGAGGAAAAAATAGCTAAAAATTTGTAAATTGAAAAAGCTAGAGGGAATAGATAACTAAAAATTTTTTTAAATGGAGAAATCTGGAGGGAAAATAGTTAAAAATTCATAAAAAAAAAAAGGAAAAATCCGGTGGGAAAAATAGTTTAAAATGGAAAAATTGGAGGAAAACATAGCAAAAAAATTGGAAATTCGGAAAATATGGTGGCAAAAATAGCTAAAAATGTGGGAAAATATGGTGGCAAAAATAGCTAAAAATGTGTGATAATTGTAAAATCTGGAGGAAAAGTAGCTAACAATTTGTAAAAAGGGAAATATGATGAGGAAAGAATAGTTAAAAATTTATACAAATGAAAAATACAGAAGAAAGAAAATTAAAAATATGGAAAAATCTGGAGGAAAAAAATGGCTAAAAATTTGTAAAAATGGTAAAATCCGGAAGAAAAAATAGCTAAAAATTTGTAAAAATAAAAAATCCAAATGAAAAAAATAGATATTTTTTTTAAAAAAAATTGAGAAATTTGGAGAAAAAATTGCTAAAAATTTTTTTTAATTGAAAAATCCGGAGGAAAAAGTAGCTAAAATTTTTTTTTAATTGAAAAATCCGGAGGAAAAAGTAGCTAAAAATTGTTTAAATTGAAAAATTCAGAGGAAAAAGTAGCTAAAAATTTTTAAAAATAAATTTGGTAGAAAAAGTAGCTAAAAAATTTTTTAAAGCAGAAAAATCCAGAGGAAAAAGTAGCTAAAAATTTTTAAAAACGGAAAAATCCGGAGGAAAAAATAGCTAAAAATTTTTAAAAACGGAAAAATCCGGAGGAAAAAATAGCTAAAAATTTTTAAAAACGGAAAAATCCGGAGGAAAAAAGCTAAAAATTTCAAAAAATGCAAAAAAAAACAAAGGAAAAACATAGCTAAAAATTTATAAAAATGAAAAAAAAAGTAAAAACATAGCTAAATATTTATAAAAATGAAAAAAAAAAAGTAAAAAATAGCTAAATATTTATAAAAATGAAAACAAAAGAAATAAAATAAAAACGTAGCTAAAATTTGTAAAAATGTAGAGGAAAAAATAGCTAAAAATTTGTAAAAATGAAAAATAGATAAAAAATAGCTAAAAACTTGTAAAAACGAAAAATCCAAATGAAAAAAGTAGGTTAAAATTGAAAAATCCGGAGGAAAAAATAGGGTAGAACTTTTTTTTATGGAAAAATCCGGAGGAAAAAATTTGTAAGAATAAAAATATCCGGAGGAATAAATAGTTCAAAATTTGGATAGAAAAATTGCTAAAAATGAAACAATACGGAGTGAAAAATAGCTAAATAGTTTTTTAAACGGAAACATCCGGCAGGAAAAATAGCTAAAAATTTGTAAAAATGGAAAAAATCGATAAAAGTTTATAAAAATTGAAATATCTGAAGGAAAATATCGGTAAAAGTTTGTAAAAATTGAAATATCTGAAGGAAAATATTGGTAAAAGTATGTAAAAATCAAAAAATGTGGCGGTAAAATTTACTAAAACTTTGTAAATATTCTTAAAACGAAATAAAATCAATGCTACGTTCACGGTGTACTTTGTGAAAGAATTTGCTTGACGATGTGTGTAAGTAATAAGTCGTCTGCCGAAAAGCTCGTGTTCTGATTGGGTAGAATTCGGAGGTTGCCGATTTCTCGGTTGGCGCGCGTCGTTCCTTGGCGTGCGTCAAAAAAATCGCCAAATCGGGGACCCTCGCTTATTCGAGGATTCTGCCGAAAAATATTTTAATAGCTTTTTTTTTTCTATAACTTTTAAGAGTAAAAAATAAGTACATTCTAGCTGTAAAAAAAGGTTAAAAAGTGTAAATTTTACACTTAAAGTGCAAAGGTTGGAAAGCTTTGTAAAGAGCTTTAACGTTTACCAACTGTATGCAGCTAAAATACAAGAGTGCACTTCTATTTTATGAATGTGTGAAATTAAATTTACTAATGTAAATTGATCAATACAGACAAAATTTGGAGCCTATTTAGGGGACCATCCCAAAATTCTTCCTAGTAAAGCAGGTCCCTTCACAATATACCTTTTAATAAACAGGATCTCTTCCCATTTTTTTTTTTAAATAACACAGGCAACTTAAAAAAAATTGAGTTTTAAAAAGGAAGAAGTCTTTAAAGACAAATTTGTTTTTGCATGTGGGGTAGCAATACTTTTAAAATCTGGAATTTTCTGAATTGACTATTTTATAAACAATCCATAAAAACATACTCTTCATTGTTAATTTTTATTTTATGTTTCAAAATGTGTAATTTGCAAACAAATTGAAAGGAAAACTTTAACAGAAGGACTTAAAGAAGTTATCAATAAACGTTTGGTTCAAATTTGAGTAACTAAATTTCATATTCATTACAAAATGTTATCTTTCACAAAAAAAAAAAAAAAAAAGAATAAATTTCACACAAATAACTTTTACTTTTTCAAAATGGGCCCTAAGATAAAAGCCCTGTGTTACAAACTGAGTAAATTGACAACTTACCTTTGCTTGAATGCCAAACGAGTTTATGCTGCACAGTCATCTCTGCTGCCATCTCTGAACTGCGCCACCACAGTTTCCTGAAAAATATGAAAATAAATTGTAATAGGTTGCAATATTAAGCATTTATCATATTCAACTAGAAAATTGAAAAGAAAAAGTACAACTGATTAATGTATATAACTGATGTCAGTGAATCATTTTCTTCTTCTTTTAAATCAAAACTTATTTCAACATGCACACACACATAATTTGCATTAAATAAAATGGCATCTTATCTAAATATTGCTATGGGGAGGAAAAGAAAAAAAAAATTACTGAATCAGCCACACCAGCAGAAGTGCTGTGCACTTAGACTGTTTTAAATTTTTACACGCATATGCACTATAGCGCTTTTTACTGAAATTATGGTACTGAAAAAGAAAAACACTGCAGAACATAATATAAAAGATGGAGATAAATTATAGTTCCAGGAAAGTAATTAAGGAAGATAATTGATACAATGTTTGGTACTTTTCGGTTAGCTGGACACCAGTAATATATATACATGTATGTACTTGTACACATCATTGGCACCTGGCTAACCGAAAAGTACCCAATGTTTTATTTAACATAAAATTAAAAGTGTAATATCAGACAGGCTCTCTCCTCTTAATATTTTGGATGGGTGTAAAAAAAAAAAAAAAAAAAAAAAATGTAACAGTATAGTATAACAGTGTGCAACTATTTTGGATTCCAAGAAAGAAATTGCATGCTTTGAGAGTATGTTGTCACAAACACAGAAAGAAAATTTCAGACTCGGGGGAGATGAGGTTAAAAAAAGGCTTAAAACAAGTTTTAAAAAGGAAGACGTCCTTAAAGACAAATTTGTTTTTGCATGAGGGGTAAGGGACGATGCAATACTTTGAAACAAAAAAAGGTACATTTCGGTTAGCCGGGCGCCAGTGATATATATCAACATATATAAATACATAATGTATATACCTATATATGTATATACATACATATATGTATATAAATATATGTATGTATATATATGTATATGCAGACATATGTGTATATATAATACATGTATATATATCACTGGCGCCCGGCTAACCGAAATGTACCCAAACAAATTATGTGCTTTCATTAGGAAAAAAAAAACCCATTAAAAATTAATCTGGTTTGTTATTAAAAAAATATTTACAACATGAAAATATATTAAAAGCAACTGTTTATAAAAAGTTTGGGTCCTTTTCTGCTATACCAACACAATTGTCGCTAAGCATAATAATCGGCACAAAAGGAAATTCACATGAAACGAATCATTTGAAAACAAAAATAACATTGTTGGCACGAATTTAAGCACTTAAAAATAAAACGTTTGAAAATTGCAATACAAAATATGCACTTAAAATAAAAGAACAAATAAATATTACATAAGGTAATAAAATAAAACTCTATTTAAACTACAGGCTTGAAATTGTAAATGTCTCTTAGGATTGCTGTAAACATTTCATTTTTTGAATGAAGATGTTTATGAGTTTTTTTGATAAAAACTTTTTTTTTTTATGTATCTAAAGTCCTAAAACAATTTTATTGCCGCTTCTACATCATCAAGTAACAGCTTAATGGTAAAATTCATTTCAGTGTCAATAATAAATGCAAGTTATAATTTAATAAATATTTTCTATTTGAAAAGTAGCAAGTTAAGATGTTTTATGAGGTTACGATTAAATAATAATAATAAAAGATTCACGTTCAATAAATAGTCCAATCAGAATGTTTGGTACAGTTTGCAATAAAAAATTCTTTACACGGTTAGGGTAGAAATAAATGGCAGATTAGCGTATATTTTGGCATGTGTTGGTATAACAGAAAAGTACCAAGTTGTGTTCCTATTACACTCTGACTCTGATAAGTGGAATTTAAAAATTAAATCAGATTACTTAGCTTTTCGGCTAAACCAAAACATTTTGGGCACTATTGCCATGACTAATTAAAAATCACATTAATGAATTAAAAAGAAATTACCTACTTTATTAAAATCTTAAAAATAAAGTGAAATTTTGCAAATGGTCATTAATTAGTACATAAAATTCGAAGTTTTCTATTACTATCAAAATAAAAATATGCCAGTATCATCAGAAAATACAGAATATATATATATTAGTTAATTAAAACCAGATCTTAACATATGAAGTATAATTTCACTGAAAGATACTGGAGCTGTAAAATATTACTTTCCGCTTCCTGACTGGTTTAAGATTGTCAGCAATAAAGCAAATAAAACAGGCAACGGAGAATTATGAAAAAAATAAAAGCTGAATTTTTATTGGTTAATTTTTTTATAAACCAAAAACTTCCGAGATTGTTCATTACGGACACATTTTACTCTGATATATATATATAATTACAATCAACTTATTAATAGCATATTCAGGGCAGATGTAAGATCAGTAAAGAACTTTTTTTTTTATTCACTTCTCTAGAATTAAGTCGCATAATAAGCAAAGCAATGCAGTTAATTTTACACAATTGCTGATGCTTTTTCTCAGCTTTCTTTATCTTGAACTTAAATCTGTCCCTGAGAATGATGAAAACTAATTTTTAACTAACTCTTGGAATAATATAGAAAAATAATCTTACCTAATTAGTAAATCTAAATATCCAAAAACTAGTGAATGACGAGACTATAGACGACGCCACGATGCAGGAAAGGGAAATGTAAACAACGCTGCGATGTGCGATGACGCTGCCAAAAAGACATAAAAATCCCTACGAGACCGCAGAAAAAAAGCTATATTTCAATAGATTTATTTTTTCAAGGTTTTTTTTTTATCTTCAAAATTTCTCATACAACATTAAATAATTTTAAAAGTGGAAATTTTTCAATGCTGATTATTACAAAGCGGAAAACATTTAAAAATATATTTACAAAAATCCCCACTGGGAAAAAAAATGTGTTGGAAAAGGGAAATCTTGTTTCATCTTTCCCTGCATTACTCCCGGCTTGCCGTGTGAAAGGAGTGGGAGGGGGGGATCGGTATTTGGTATTATTGCTTATTTAAGCTAGTTAAGATTTTTTTTTTTTCTTTTAAATCTAAATTTTGGAGTGTTTCAAAAAATGAAAAGAACTTATTTTTTGGAACTGAATTTATAGATAATATACAGATAATATAAAATCACCGCCCCCCCCCCGCCCCCTCCAAGAAAAAAAAGAATTTTTTTTTTTTTTTTTTTTTTTTTTTCGTTTAACAGTAACTGCTTTTTGGTAAAGTGGCATTTATTTCTTTTGACAAATATTTTTTCATTGAAATTGAAATTGAAATAAATTCCCATTTATCATTAATTTTTTTAATATGTTTATATAATATGTATGTCTAAAGATTGCAATATTCATTTTCATTCTAGGTGCTCACAAAAAATATTCATTTAAAGATATTAATGCATACTTTAAAAGCAAAAACATTAACAGTTTTTATGATTTTTTTTTTCCATAAAAACTCTTTAAATTAAAGAAGGGTACTTTTTGTGTATTTTTTATTGCATAAAATATTTAAATGCAGCATATTTTATCGTTTCACATAAATCCAGGTTTAAAATAACGAAAATCATCTTATAAAATGTGAAGTAAAGATACTTTTTATTTCTTATAATAAAAATGTCGAGAAGATTATACTGGGCCACTGACTTTTAAACAATGATAGATTTGTATATCTTGGCCGCAAACGTACTTTCATTCGCTATTGGGCACTGAAATTGCATTAAGTTTCCCCGCCATTTGCCCGTTAACGATTTGGCGATAGACATCCGGTGTGCGGGCGCTTCAGTTAAAATACATTAATGGCTGGATACAAATTGCCGCAAACTTTTTTGGCCACAACGTTTACAACAGGTGGCCAAAAATCTCGTGTTTGCTGGGCATGGATGAAACTCAAAAACAATTTTCAATTTTTTATCAAAATTAAACATTTAAAAAGATGTAAACTATAAGTTGCCGAATATTAAAAACAATATGCTACGTAGAACAGATATTAAGCTGTCAATGGTACAAATTTTAGAATTTTCTGTTTTATAGGGTATCAGAAATAAAATTAAATGTGACATGATTCTAAATATCCCTTCATTGAAAAAGTAAGACTCCGGGGGCCCCTGAATATAAGTTCACAGAACTGCGGCAAATTATTATGTACCGGGCATGAGATCTTCGGAAGAATTTGCTACTGTTATCTAAACCTAGACCCACAACTGAATCTTGTTATTACGCAAACTCTCTGTAACGAAATTCTGCGTAAAAATTAAAAAAAATTAAAATATAATAATAAATAAAATGAAACCTGTAAATATAGAATTCTTCTTTGAATAGAAATATTCGAAGATCCATTTCCACGAAAATAATTCAATACAATTTCATCTGCTAAGAAGGAAAATCTGTCCAAAACGGATGTTTCTGAGTTTTCTTGCGATTCCATCTCAGCAGGTTTTGTTGTATATATTAAAGTAAAAAATAGTAATTTAATACTTTTATTATAAATACTTGTTACTCACTGAAAATAGTAAACCTACAACAACGGAACCTGTCTATAATGGAAAGTAGCTATTAAGCGGTTCTCAAAAACATATTCCACCCCCCCACACCCCCCGCTCAACATCGCAAAATTTTCTGAGATAGTCATAGACTGTTTTAGTACATAGAATCATAAAATTGGTTGTCACGACGATTAAAATAATATGGAATCTAACAGCAATTTTCATTTTTCGATAAATGTATCATCTCGAGTTATAATCGACTGATTTCTTATGACGATCCTCCCGTTACTTTCGCCTCCAGAAATTCGGTTCAAAACACTCATTTTGACTGTATCTACGAAAAATGATTTGCATTTAAAATAAAAAGAAAAACGCTAATTGATTTAATAATTTCCTTCAGTTAATTCATTCTCGGTTCATTTATTTTCATTTGGAAATTCGGTTTACAAAAACCCATTTTGACAGTTTCTCCTGAAAATTCCTTTGCATTTAAAGGAAAAAGAAAAACGCTAATTGACTTAATAATTTCTGGTCATGAGTAACTGCTTATTTTTTGCATTTAAGAATAAAAATCAATTATTAAAAAGTTATATTTCATAAAAATGTTTTATCATTCCTTAAATACATCTACAACGAAGCTATATTAAGTATTACTATAAAACTTTTGTTCTTTTTACAGTAAAATTATTAAAAATTTTATTAAATTAAATGCATTATTAATACTAAATTAACCTAAGTAAAATCCTACACGAAAACCAGAAACATCTCGTCTCCTTTTTCTCGGATCCATGCTTCCTTGATGTTTCCTTCTTATGCATGGAATTTTTATTATTCTCATAATAAATTCTATAAGTCTCTTCTTATGCAATGAATTCTACTGTTTATGTTTGAAAAATGCATACACTTCATATCTGCAATGCTTCATATCTGCGAGAATTTTTTTAAAAAAGGTGCAATCCCTAAAAGAATAAACGATCTCATTGCAATCGTTTTATAAAAGTAGTTTGTTCTGTTATTGACCATTTGACTTCAATAGCTGCCTTCCAAAACTTACACGCACATTTTTGGTGAACACACGGGTATTCCTTTACTATACCAGTGCTAAAGAAATGAAACGATCAGATGAACAAACAATCGCATGTGACACTGATACGGAAACCAACCAACAAATTTTTGGTGTCCGAAGTCCGAAGAAAAACTCCATTTTTTCCCATCAGACTCACTGGTTCCATTCATAAATCATGCTAGTAGAAAAGGTAGCGTTAGAAGTTTGTTAAATTGTTCTAAATAGCGTTGATGCAGCACGACTCGTATTCCAAAATAATGATTCGGTACTTCGTATCAGAGAGAATACTCGTTATTCAGTAACTACATACGGATTGCAACACCTCTAAAATCTGGTGCGCTGACATACTCTAAAAAGATATTGTCAAAATAAGGACATTTAATTAGTTTTAGAATAGAAAAATGTTCGGCCCCAGGCGGAGAGAAGTAACCTGCGCTCTAGAATTTATTGAAAGGGATAAAATTCGTATTTTGTAAACCAGGTTGCATCATCGAAAAGAAGAATATATAGGCTTTAAACATATATCTTTTGTGAATTCGTACCTTAGAAATTGAGCCCTATGGGAGCGTCCCCAATAGAGAGAAAAATTCAATTACTAAAACGACACTTTATAGTGTTAGTATAGTAACAATATTTTTTCGTACTGTCTGCTGCAGTTTAGACGTAAAAGTATAAAATTTAAGAACATATTTTATTTTTCTTCCATGTAACGAACGTGTGCCGATGGACGTTAAAACAAACGGCCTACCTTCGATGCATCCGCAACTCTTCGTTTTAGCAGGACAAAGCACGACTGCATGTTGGCCGTACTAGCCTGACCTTCTTTTATACAGAACATGTTCGACTGTTACCCAGGTCAGCACGTTCTCTCAATTTATTACCAACTGAAAATGTTTAATCAATGGCTGTTAAGTGACTAGCACGCCGCCACTCGCCAGTCACTACGGTAGATGAACTTTGGAATAATGTTGAAAGTGTATGGACTGTTGTACCTGTACATGACATCCAATCTCTGTTCGATTCCATGCCTAGGCAGATAAATGCTATTATTGCGGCAAGGAGTGGCTACTCTGAGTACTGTTTTCTCAGGATCTATACCTCCAAATTTTCTGAAAATATAATCACTTGTCATTCCCATTATAATGTATTTGTCCAATAAATACCATTCTGTTATTTGAATTCCTTCTTGGTGTTGCAATTTTAATGGCCAGTAGTGTACTTTATTTATCGGGTGTCTATGGAATATTATATAGACTATATATCGCTAATACATAATTTCTCTCTACTGCATTTTAAGTTTCCACAATCCATATGGAAAAGTTATTAATAAGATTTTAGTTCTTACATTTATAAATCTAATTTTTGAGTTCTATAGCTACACTTCAATATATTAGTCATTTATTTATGCATTTTAATCTCTTGTTCTTTCAAAAGATTCTTAACAAAGGCTTTTTCTCCCTTTTATAAAAATAAAGTCTGCAAAACGAGATTTCTTAAAAAATACACCTTAAGTATATTTTATTATTTATTTATCTTAAATATTTAAAGTAATACAAAAGGTAATATATTGCATGAAATTAATCAAAATTGTTTAATATCCTGTAAGTTAAGATGAACGCTTTCTCCAAAATTTTTTATTATTGCAATGAAACTTGAACCATCGATAACACTTTCTACTGTAATACAGTGAATGGGTATTATTTTTTAGAAATCCTCTTTAAACTTTAAAGCAGTATAATTAATTATGTAATTTTATTGGTACAGGCTAAACTTTTACTTCATTAACACCTTATAATATCCTAATCGGATTAAATGGAGAGCGAAAAGTTCTTTGAGCTCAAAAGGTGCTTATTAAAAACCTGTTTAAAGGAAATTTATTTTAGTTTCTTAAGACTTCATTTAGAAAGCATTGATCATCAAAATGAAACGATAAACCTATTATAAAAACTAATTATATAGAAATATAGATATTTAAATATTAAATTAACCGCCTTCATAGTTATCTCCGTTAATGGTTATAAATTTAATTTTCCATTTTTTAAATTGTTATGTACTAATCGGATATGCCAATCACAAAACTTTCAACTATCTCATACATGTTAATGCTTCAAAATTCACTATCACACCGCCAAACAAAATTAATATTTTTCGTCTGCTGTACGTCAGCTGCTTGCGAATCGTCGGGTTACCTGGATGCGAGCAGCCGATGTATTATACTAAACTACGAAAAGTCCTTATAGCCTGTATCAGCAGGAAAAGATCCTTCGTATTGCTTGGTCTTGAGATTTTAGCTAATTCTACTGAAAATACACGAAGCTAAAATGCGCGGAGCACGATTACAGAAGGGTAATTCCCAATTCTCGTCAATATTTAATTTGAATAAGAATATTGCCAAATTAGACAGACATAGCCAAGTTGGCTTTATGTATGGCAACATATTTTTGTCGACAAATTTGGTGATGTTTCACCAATTATCGCAAAGCTTGGCCAGAATTTGATGTTGGCGATTATAAATAGATAGTGTTAAGCATGTAAGTGTTGAAACGATGATTACAACAATGAAAGAAAAATTGGCAAAACCATGTTCACTAAAACTCATAAATTAAACCCGTTTATGGAGGAATTAAGCTGTATTGTTTCAAAATGTCAGCCACCCTATAATTTCAAACTGCTATATCTCAGCCATTTTTTAAGATAAAGGGAAAACAAAAAAATGCTCTGGAAGCCTTGGATCAAAACTGAACATTTAACGCAAAAAGGTTTTAGGATTTTTAATTTTTTAAACAACTTTTTGAAATTGAAATGTTGAAATGGCTATCCCAGCTCCCCCTCCAGGCGCAATATCCCCAAATTCAACTGGGATCTGCAGGCTATAGTCAAAAACATATACAAAAAATTTGGTTCAATTATCTGCATAACTTCATACGCTCTTCGGTGATACAATAGTAAAAATGGAACAAAAATCTCAATCACAGCGCTTCCTTTCGTCAAAATATCCCCAAATTCAAGTGGGACATGCAGTCAATAGTTAAAAACTTATGCAAATAATTTGGTTCAATTATCTGCATAACTTCATACACTTTTCGATGATAAAATAGTGAAAATGGAACAAAAATTGCGATCACAGCACCCCTTTTCGTCGAAATATCCCCAAATTCAAGTGGGACCTGCTGGCTATAGTCAAAAATATAGAAAAAAATTCGTTCAATTCGAAGCATAACTAAAAACACCTTTCGATGATATAAAGAGGACAGACAGACATTTTGTAAAAACATGCTTTTCGTGTTTTTCTGACCCTTAAAACGTGTCAATCCGTCGAAAACCGGAAGTGGAAAAAATTTCGATTACAATACTTTCTTCTATTATAGCTAGAATAAAGTAAAAATTTAGTAATTTTTTACAGGGCTTTTGGTATAACTCACTCTTAAGAAAATGCTATTTATTGCCAAATATTATAAATAGTCACAAGAATTATATGGAGTTCAATAAAAAATGCATATGTATATATATATTCAAATTATATATATTCAGATATGGGTTATTTATGTAGCCATATATTACATATTTAGTATTATTACGCTACTGTATGACTTATAATGTTTATGTATACAGTATGCCCACTAAAGTCCCTTGCCACCCTCTTATCTTAGGAACGGCTGCTGCTATATTCATAAAAATAGTGTCTAGGTATAGTAAAGTAGCCCTGCGCTACTCAATGAAACCACCTACGGCGCCACCTGGTGGAATGTTGCGAAGTTAGCAATCCTATTTCGAAAACGGAAAGAGATAGAGAGAAAAAGTGATTTACAAAGTTGTAGAGCGTTATCGATTTAGTACGAAAAGACACATTGTAGACATTAATGCGAAGAACAGAACGGTTTAAACACGCATTTGTCTTTTCGTGATTTCTTACACTGTGACGTGACAAAACGATCATAGAAAGAAAAAAACAACTAGTTATAATAATATACCTTTATTTTATATGTTCAAACTTCTCACCGTCAGCTGCAATGCATATTTGGATGCTTGTTTGAATTTCACGTTGCACACGTTTGAGCATAGATGGTGACACGTTGGCACAAATGTCCGTATTAGCGTCGTTTAATGTCCTGCAATGTTTGTGGAAGGGTTGCACACACCTGCTGTTTCATAACTGGCTGTTTCTTTCTTTCTAAGATCGTTTTGCCACGTCACAGCGTAGGAAATCACAAAAAACAATGCGCGTTTTAACCGTTCTATTTTTCGAATTAATGTCCACAAGGTGTCTTTTCGTACTAAATCGATGATACTCTACAACTTTGTATATCACTTTTTTTCTTTATCTCTGCCTGTTTTCGAGATAGGAATGCTAACTCCGCAGCATTTCACCAGGTGGTGCTGTAGGCGGTTTCATTCTGTAGCACATGGCTACTTTACTATACCTAGATACCACTTTTATGAATATAACAGCAGCAGTTCCGAAGTTAAGAGGGTGGGAAGGGACTTTAGTGGGCATACTGTATATTAATTGCTCGTCAATAAATGTAATAAATGCGGGTAAATATTGAATACATTGCTTTTGAGTCTGATGCATTTAGTTATTTCATAAAGGTGTAACAGAAACAGAATTATGTGTATGGAAATTTTTAAAGGTAAATAAATGATGCTGCAAAGTGCTTTTAATTTTTTTTTTCTTTTTTTGACAAGTTCAGTATCGCCGTTTTCCCCATCACGTCAAGACTCCTATAAAAAGGCAGTACCAAAAAAATTCCACTCTACACGTTTTTAGGGTTTTGTTCATCTCACGAAACCCTATTGCTCCCGCTACGTTGTCTGTCTGTCACAGCGCCATTCTCGAAAACTATGCAACTTACAGAGTTGAAACTTTGTGTATAAATCAGAATATCAGCTGTAAAGTGCTGAAAATATTAAAATTTGAAAAATTCGTATTATTTTAATAAATAGAGATAAAAAACCAAATTCTAACAGCCTTTTCCTATTAAATTTAAACATTTTTCATTATAGCCGATGCCAAAAATTAAAAATCCACGAAGAAATTCTTTCTACAATAATTAATTTCTATCAGACGATTTCCACGTGAAAATAAAATAAAAAGTTTCACCAAAAAAAAAAAAAAAAAAAAAAAAAAAAAAAGATTAATATGAAATAAAATTGATTGACGTCATAGTCGTAATAAAACGGAAAATGTCTAAGATTTCTCAATAATACAAGGAGTATGTGTAAGTACACAAAGCAGATTAATATCACGTCATTAGAGAATGATAACGAAAATCTGACGTCATATGGGAAGTTTAACTAATTTTTCAAATGTTTGAGAATAATACAAAGCGAGTATCAATATAAATAATAGAGAATAGTAAATATATGAGTTTGAGGTTTGAGAAACATATTGAATCGTGATAAAAATCCGATTATGGAAATATTGGCATATTTTAATATTTTGAAGGTGTACAATCTGTTTAATTTTGAAATTATTTTTAAAAATATTACATTTAGTCCGTATTACGGATATTAGTATGACAGAATATAATAGCGGGTTTGGCCCGCTTCCGGCTGGTTTAGATATTCGAAAAAACGAACAAATAGACCGGTAAATTTTTACTTTATAAAAAACATGACCTTTTTTTTTGGCTAAATGAAATTTGTTTGAATTTATTAAAGAAAGGATAAAATGTTTTGAAAGGAATATTAAACGAAACCCTTTGAGCGATCTTCGATCACACTTACCCACTTGTTCTTTATATATCGCTAATATTAAAATACTACACACACAGATACATATATGTTTAAGTTATCCTTAAATTACACAGTAAAATAAATTGTTTTGCACACTTGTGTGCAAATTTTGATAAAATCACAAAAAGTGATAGAAGTGTACATCAATTCGATCGGTGACACGTACTGATGTCAGTGTAATCAGAAAAGTGGTTCGTGTAAATTAACAGTGATTGAATGCGAACGGTTGTCATTTTCATCCCATTAAATGTTTCAATATCACTAGATGTGGTGAAAGAGGCACCAACAGCTCTAAATTAGACGCTTTTTTAATCGGAGTGTAATTCACATTACATACGGTATACTGGCCAAATTAATGTTCCCTTCTAGTGGTTTTACCCTGTAATTTTGGCTAAATATTTAGATGGCAACCCTCGTTTCCCATAAAAGGGTTGTAGTGTGATCTATCATTCTTAAAGTTTGTAAATGTTAGAGTGGAACACCCGTGTATACAGAGTGCGTCTTCTTCTTATTGATCAATAGCAGATAATTCACAAACCGTCAATTTTAGAGATATAACTCTAATTGTAAAGGTTTGTCAAATGTTGTTTTTCATCATATGAAAGTTTATTTACGTCAAAAGAAATATGTTTTAAAGAGTTACTAAAGTTAAATATTTTAATTTTCCCTGGGCCCTATAACTTACATCTAGAAAAACGTTCTACATGCTCTAAAAAGTAAAAATTTAAAAATTTAGTTTTTGTAGGATAAAAGCCTACCGAGGTTTGTTATTTTTAATTTTAGGAATTTTTAACTATTTCCGGTAACATTTATTTCAGTTTTCTAGAAACGAGTATTTCAGTTTTTTTCAACCAAATAACTCTTATTATCCTTATTCGATAAGTTTTATTCGTAGATGCATGGATTTTTACGCTTTTTATGTTATTGCATGAATAAAATATTTCTATAACTTATATAACTTATAGAATCCAGGGTCCATAGAAAAAAGTAAACTTCGTAATTTAAAAGAAATTCTTTTGATGTAAAATATTTCAATATGATAACGAACAAGATTTAAAATATTTATTCCAGAAATGAACGGGCATAACTAAAAAGTATTACAATATTTTTAGTAAAATAATTTGTTCGTTACTTTTTTAATCTTTACGAAATGAGAATGAAAAATTGCTTTGCTTGACGACTGTCCATTATTTTAAAACCAGAAAAGGAAAGCATAAATACAATATGCTTTCACATGCATAAAAATCACAATATACAATATTTTATCATACATTTACTCAATCAAACCAAAAATATTGTTCAAACATATTGTTAACGAGATTATGCATAAGAGGTGTTAATATCGGTTGTTGTTTTACACATAAACAGTGGACCCGAGAAAGTACGCGCGATCGATGATAACCAATTCGATAAAGTTAAATAAAGATTTATTTTATCTGTCTTAATCATATTATTTAGGTCCAATCCATAGAACCTTTTATTACAATATTAGTTTCTTTAATGGAATGAACAATAAAATATTAATGGGAATAAAATAACACTAGCAATTTTCATCTTCGGTTTAGGATTACTATGACTACAGATTAACTCTACTAAATTGAACATATACTAAAAGTAGGGTCTTTTTAATCATATAGTTGATAGTTCTCGATATAGGACTGCAATGAAGAAAAATAGCTGTAAAACTTACTCTCGGGTATTTAAACCGAATGTGCATTGCATTCACAGCACCATATAAATTGTAAACGATTAGTTTTATGCAAATATAATTGTCGTAGACAGGACACCAATATATTAGTCAAAAGTTTAGTTAAAAAGTCCCAAATATGGAAAATAAATATGTATAATGAATTCCGTTTTGAAATCTATTTTGACACCTCTGTTAAATATGTAAAACAAAAATAAATAATTGTTAATATAATTAAGTATTTCATTTGTTTCCAAGTCTTTGCGTAAAAAGCAGATTGGTTAACGTGATAAGCTATACATTAAATATGTTACTTTGATGGAGAACTGGCGCATTAAGAGAAAGAAAAGTGTGAATAGTGTTCCATTTCTTTCTCCTGTCATATTTAATTTCATGATTATAAAACCTTTCTCTAATATCGGACAACTTTTGTAAACTTAATTTTGTAAAAAATGTCAAAATCAATTATAAATATATTTATTTTTGATCACTTTTAAATATAATATTTTTTAACCAATGGGAAAATGGTTGTTGTTGTCGGTCGAGAATGGACCTCTTGATGTTCGCATTTTACAATTTTAATCGTTTTTAACGAAATTCTGTAACTTTAGAAGAATTTTGTAGGCGTTTTTAACGAAATTCTCTAACTTTAGAAGATTTTTTTTTTGAATAGGCAATAGAAATGCATAAAACCGTTACAGAAATGTTAAAGTTACAAAAAGGATAGATGCAAATTATCAGATATGAAAAAAAAGAACTAAAAAATTGACGACAGATGAGAAATCGTCTTATAAAGCAAAAAACGTGGTCTTCAACTTTAATTTCCTCAAAATACCTTTAGCTCAGACATCAACCTAAACAAGGGTTAAAGTAATACTTAAATTTTGTTTAGGGGATGGTCTACAAATAGAAATTGTACCAAACTTTAATTTGTTTCTGTTTTTATTAATATATTGTAAATTTGGTACTTTCGTGTTATAGCGGCCCCCAAGGATGAATCGCTAAGCGACCAAGATTTATCGACAAATTATAAAGCATGTATAACATTATAATAATATATGATATATAATAGTATATATATATCATTTCTTGATGTATGTGGCCAAGTTATAGTCATATATGATGCATATATGATGTATATATATGACATGTGTATATGATGTGTAAACGACATACAACACGTAAATAATATGTGTATAATGACGTATATAGCACATATAGTGTTTGGAATATATATATGTGCATATCGGATGCTTTGCGATGATCTTGGTGAAATTATAACTGCAACCTTCGCATAATCATAATTGTGGGGGCCGCTATAACACGAGTGTACGGTATTTTTTTTAAGCTTTCGGAGCATTTTCCTAATGGTTATTGTAATTTGTTAAATTATATATATATATATATATATATATATATATATATATATATATATATATTATATAATTTATTTTTGACCTATAAATGACATTTTTCAGCTCCAAATGTTTTTAACTATGCATCTGTAAATTTGTAGAAATAATAGTACTAAATAATGCCAAATAACGATTTTCATTTAATTTGTGAAAGTATAATGTTATCCGTTAAAATGTAAATTCCTGTAAATCATTTTTCTATTTTCACATCGGTGATCCAATTCTCTCACTTATGAGTTTAGTGGGAACAACAAAAACAAAACATTAATAATCTGGAAATTAAAATTTTCAAATTCTTTGACCCATCTTACACTTTTTAGTTTCAGATAATATTAAACCCTATTATAGCGTAATTGTATAAAAATCTGAGAGGAATATATTGATTGTGAAATTTTGCCATTCCTGCATCCTTTTCTCTATCACTTATTAACACTTTCCAACCTAGTTGAAAAGTGTTTATGACTTCGGTTTGTCTGGCCGTCTGCCGTCTGGCCGTCTGCCGTCTGCCGTCTGCCGTCTGTCCGTGCTCTAACTCCCGTAAATATGCTCGGATTGCCCTGCAATTTTTATATGTTATAATCGTTATCTATAGCATGTTCACTATTTCAACGGAAGTATGTAGCACTTATAGTTTTTTTGCAGGGACACTCAAAAGAATTCCGTTACATTGCCGTCTATGGGGAAAATCATTTGCGGTTTATTTAAATAATGTTTCACTATTTTAAACGCATTGAAATTTATGTATATCACTAAGGTGCATTAGAAGAAGCTTAATATGGAATAAGGTGTGCATAGCACTTATAGTTACTTTACAGGGACAGTCAAAAGAATTCCGTTACATTACGTCTATGGAGAAAAATCGTCTGCGGTTTATTTAAATAATGTTCCCCTATTTTAAACGCATTGAAATTTATATAAGGTTCATTACAAGAGACTTACTGCAGAATATTGTGTGTATAGCAGTCATCATTCATTTACAGGGACACACAAAAGAATTCTCTACTGTATGTTAACAATAATTCCTGGAAGTGCGTTTTAAGTTACTGAACGCGATTTTAGTTTTAAATAGCTTTTTGTATATTACGTGGTGTGTATAAATTCTGTAGATCCTATACAGGGAAGCACAAAAGTTCGGGAACACATTTCCGTATTATTTAACTCCAGACGGAGAATTTTAAACTGTGCTATGTGTTTCCTAACTGAACTAAAATTTAGCATCCTATGTAGTATATATACAAATCTATCGATCCTATACAGGGCTGAATAAAAGTATTCGGATTACTTAGATGTTATCTTTTAGCTTATTAAAGATTATAATTCGTAAAATTATTTTGGAAGCGTTGGAAAGTGTTACATAATCTATGCTTGACGCATGATTTTTCGTTCTTGTTAATTTAAGAAGGTGTTTTTCGAAATTTATTCGACAGCAAAATATAGTACACTGATATTTTGACAAAAAATAAATAAAAATCTATTTCTTTATATACAAGAAAAACTTTAAATAACAGAGATATCTGCTTCATGCAATCATTGTGGATTAAATGATAATATATACATGTTTAGTATATTGAAATGGGAACAAAAACATTCTCGGTCATTAACATCCAAGGCACTTATAATGTGAATGTCAATTGCTTCTGTGCGGGAAATAATTAGTCAAAATTTTAGAAACAATATGCAACTATATAAATGTTGTAAAAACTATAAGGGATCTATAAACTTTTTACAATGTGTAACATATTTAAGGAAAATTCATAAAAATCTCTTACTTTGTAAACATGGTAGCTTTGTAAACTTTGGCTAGGAGAGAATTTATACGTAACCTGCACTGTTAAAATTTGCAGCAAACTGTCCAGTCATTTGACCGTTTTGGTAAATAACGGTTACATAACCATAATTTAACTCTATTCTGACCATAATATGGTCGGAATAGTGCTAAATTAAGGTTATGTAACTGTTTTCTATTAAAACGGTCAAATGACTGGACAGTTTGCTGCAAATTTTTAACAGTGTGGGATTTCAATAATATTTCCTAATTCAGGATTTCTTTAATAAGGGCATTTAGATTAATAAATGCTAATGCTTAAGTAATATTGGTAGCAACTCATAGACACAGTAACATAACAAGATATCTAATGATATTTTGAGATATTTTGGAAAACATAATTGAAAGTATTAATCACTGTATTCAATTCAGTTAAAAATGAAACTAATTCGTTATTCACGGTTTTAAGTAAAATTGCAAAGAACTACAAATTATATCTTTTGACGCATAAACATTTAATCTCGTTAATAAAGTTCTCTCTTTGGATTTATATTTTGCTTCCGGGATCAAATAGGATAGAATAAACATCTCATGAATATTTATTACAGTAATTTGATCTGCTAGAAAGCAAGTTCTGAAACTTTAATAAAGTCAGAATTATGATACGGTTAATCAAATGGTTTACTTTTGCATTAAGCTTGACAGGTTTTCTCTTTATTTATAAGGATAATAAAGTCATGGTAATCATAACTTTTCACCAGGTATTTTTTTCATACTAAGTATATAAAATGGGAAATAATAATAAAAAAAGAAATTAATAAAGAAAAAGACTGTGATCATATTTATGGTGTTAATTTGCCGTATTTAACGGATATTCTTATAATGTAATATATTATGCTGTCTTATAAATACAAGAAATTAAACGAATCCCAGTATTAACAATAAAGTTATAGAAACAATGTATTAAATTCTTTATTAAATGTAATCGAGTGCAATTCAAATCTAACAGTTCTCGCTTCGTTTCATCTTTGAAAATTTAGAGTTCTCTAATGTTATATTGAAGGAATTTGTAAAAGCTTAAGTTGCGCTAAACACATTAATTGACAGAAAATCATTGAAATCATCATTGAATCATCATTATTCATCTTTGAAAATTTAGAGTTCTCTAATGTTATATTGAAGGAATTTGTAAAACCTTAAGTTGCGCTAAACACATTAATTGACAGAAAAATAGCTTTTTATGAGAAATTATCATTACTATATATTTACACGTGGAGAATAAACTTTTTTATGCCATTTTCAACGAATAACTATATTTATATTTCATCTTTCTCAAGACTTAGATCCTAATATTTACAGTATTAGGGGGCTCTGTTCCCTACGAGATAAGCTAGCCAACCCCTATTCAGACACCGCCGGCTCTATAAACACGTTAATTTCTCTGTTTTAAAAAATATTACGGAAGATATACCCTTTTACAGGGGGATTTTTCAATTCTTAAGCCCGAATCAACTGCTGTCACGACAACTAATTGCATTTTCCTTGATTAATTAAATATTATCAATTAAAAAATTTTAAATAAATTTGTATACAATGACTAAGTTAACAATCTCGCTGCCTTCCAAAATTTTACACCGACGCTATAAGAATATTATTTTAAATGCGACGTTTGAAATGTAACATTTTAAATATGACATAATTTTCAACAAAGTTTTAATTATATTTTTAATATTCATGTGTAAATATTTTTTTTTTTAATGAAAGGAAATATTATTATTTGCGTTGTTTTAAATTTTTTTTGCCACAATAGGTAAAAAAATGACTTTTTTCAAAATATTAAATAAATCTCTCGTTCATATATTTTTTAATGGAAAGTGTTTGGAAATTTTGTTAATTGGGCTTTTAGACGTAATTTTCCTCCATTTGATTCTTTTCGCACGTAATATTTTAATTAGTTTAATGTTTCATTTCTATTTTAATATTTACGTGTGATTATATTTTGCTATTGTAAAATGATTTGAAATATTATTATCCGCGCTTTTTAAAAATATGAAACAATACAAAAAATAACCTTTTCGAAATACGAAATGAATATCTATTGAAAATATGATACTTTGAATAAAAAATTGAAAAAATAAAATCTAAAAAAAAAAAAATCCAATTTAAAAACTGAGTGCACACAACAAAGCATCAGAAGCTCGTCAAGTAGGTGCCTGAGAAAGATGGTTAAATTGTTAAGCATAATTTTTGACACTAAAATTTTTTTTATCGTAACTAATTTGAACGACTTCGACATTAATCAACACTTAAAATAATTCTTCGATTTAAAAACTGCCTGTTTCAATGTGTTTATTGAACGCTTCTCTATAAAACTACCAATTCTTATATTTTTATATGCAATCGATTTCTTACTATAGGCCTAGAAAGACTTCCGATTGCAAAAACTTCAATTACGGCAGCAACAGCGGTGCGAACTTTTAAAAAAATAGAGATATAAAAAATTACTTTTATTTTTGCAATTATGTGCATTATGAACTACGCTATATCTATTATAGTTCACAAATTTTAAGATAAATAACATACTTTCAACAATTGGAAGAAAAGTCGTGAGTATGTATCAGCCTATTGGAGATACCTAAGAGTAAATCTATAATAAATGATAGAAGCGTCTATCTATCACATCCGTCTGAGTAAAGTCATAATATAATAAATAATATTGTATAGAAGTCACAATAGAAATCATATATTCTAATACGAGCAAATCTTGTGTGTGGTTATATATATATATATGCAAATTTTATCTTAAAAACGGCTCTAACGATTTTGACGAAATTTTTTATCCTACCATTTTGGGGCACCAGAAAACCATTGAGCTAGGTCACATGTTCGAGAAAATTCAATTAGTGGGTCATTTTGGGTCATTTTGGGTCATGGTCAACCTAATTGTATCTAAAAAACGGTTCAAACGATTTTGACGAAATTTTGAATCTGACCCTTTTCGGGCACGAGAAGACTATTGGGCTGGGTCACATGTTCGAGAACTTTCGATAAGTGGGTCATTTTTGGGTCAACGCGGGTCAAATTAATTTTATCTAAAAAACGGCTCTAACGATTTTGATTAAATTTTGTATCCTACGAGTTTCGGGCACGAGAAAATCATTGGGCTAGGTCACATGTCCGAGAAAATTCCATTAGTGGGTCGTTTCTGGGTCATTGTGGGTCAAGCTAATTTATCTAAAGCGGCTCAGACTATTTACACTAAATTTTACATCCTATGGTTTTCGGGCACGAGAAGACTGTTGGGCTAGGTCACATGTTCGAGAAAATTCAGTTAGTGGGTCATTGTGGTCATTGGTCATTATGGGTCAAGCTATTTTATCTTAAAAACGGCTCAGACTGTTTACACTAAATTTTGCATCCTATGGTTTTCGGGCACGAGAAGACTGTTGGGCTAGGTCAAATGTTCGAGAAAATTCAATTAGTGGGTCATTTTGGTCATGGGTCATTATGGGTCAAACTATTTTATCTTAAAAACGGCTCAGACTGTTTACACAAAATTTTGCATCCTATGGTTTTCGGGCACGAGAAGACTGTTGGGCTAGGTCTCATGTTCGGGAAAATTCAATTATTGGTCATTTCGGTCATGGGTCGTGATATTTGAACTCAAATTTAATTTTGACCGAGCATAGCTCGGTCTTCCCTGCTCGTAATTACTAAATAGAAACATTATGAACAACAGTCTACTAAAGTCTGTGACTTATGTTGTCTTTGTATTAAAGTCATTTATTTTATAATTGCTTACTGATCTGATATTAAAATGAAGAACATTAGTCACAAAAGCAAATAATTCGACGTTTAAGTGTGACAACCAAATGCCCTATTTGTTTGCTATTTATTAATGGTTATATATAGCTTAAGAATATTTAAAATTATCAGTGGTTTTTGACACACGGCAATCTTCACTTTAAAAACGTACTCAATGTGTATTCAGGAGTTCTTCAAACAATGGATTACTAAGCAAATTGTGAAAAAATCAATTTTTGAATCATGGATCCTTAAGACTGTTGGGCAAGATAGTTTTAATGCTTACCATAAATACATAAAACATGTGCAAAGTATAAGTATATAAATGTGGCAATATGATGATTGATTATACATTAATTCTATGAGAACGTACAAATTATAAACACACTATATCATAAAAACTGGCATACACTAAAAATATGCCAGTTCGTGATTAAATTCTCTGAGGAGTTAACTGTAAAAGTAAAATACTATGTAATAACTAGTAAACATTTCAAAGAATCAAACCGACGAATAAATGTTCTGTTTTTGCGACTTCGAATTTAATAACTTCAACTTCATTTCCCTAATCATCTCAACTGAATAAGTGGAACTACGACTAACGGTTACTCTTATCGTGCATATAGGTTCTAATATTGCATGCAATGAAGCTAATATGAAGTAGGAAACTTTCTTCGTATTTAAGTGAGATGGTTCGCAAATTAGTCAACTTAGTTGAAATGCGCGATAATGGTGAATCAACAGGACGAAATTATTTTTTTGATGAACGTAAAAGATGGTTGCACACCACAAGTCTATGTAGCTTAGAACGGTATTAAAATGTTTAAAAAACACATATAATCTGAGATCATATTAAATGTTTCTGAACACTTGTGTACTTACGATTATTTTCTTTCCTGCTAATCAAACACTTGTCTTATCATTTATCAGACCATGTGTTAATAACTAACTAGCACACTAGTTACTGTTTTCACATTCATTTTATTTCTTTATATAATACGGACACAACAAATAATCTTGGACAGCATGTGATACGAATCACGCACAGCATATAATGCGAATCTTGGACAGCATATGATACGAATCTTGCACAAGATATAACACAAAGCTACACACAAATAAAATATACTGTTACAATAAGTTTCTTTTTTAAAAACACAAAATCATAAATCTGTTGGGTAGCCGACTTTCAAATACTATCGTTAATTATTTTTGCGTGTATTTGTAAATAAAAATACTGACATCATTATTCAGTTCCAACTTATCAGATTTTATTTTCATGGAACAAACTTTAAGATGCAAAACAAAAACTAAAAACTTTAGAGTGTTGCCAAATTTTAAAAACTAAATGACATAAAATTGTAAATTAGATAAAAATAATACAAAGAGCTAAACATAATATGATGTACGTATAAAGACTATAAATTATGCCACAACAGTACTCCCCTCCCAGTAACAAAGTTACGGTACAATCTATATACAGAAAAAGATAAATTATAAAATTAATCGCGAAATCGCACAGGAAGTTTGATCGTTCGTCCCGTGTTGGGTTTTTTGTAGGAAGGTCTGGTGTTTGCAAGAAATACGCCGGCTTTAATCTATCAATAGACACAGTGGCAGTTTTGTCTTTGATTTTGAGTGTGAAATATTTTTCATTTCTGTCGACGACTTGAATGGGACCTTCGTATGGGGGTTCCAGTTGCTTTTTAACTCTATCCTTGCGAATAAATACATGTGACGTGGTTTTTAAGTTCTTTGGAACAAATATTTTTTGAACATATTTTTTTGACACAGTTCTTGGTCGAACTTCTTCCATTACTTGTTGAAGTTGTTTTGCAAAAGTATGAGGTGTTGTTTGAGTTGTACTTTCGTGGAAAAATTCTCCAGGTAATCGTATTTTTTGTCCATAGACCATCTGGGCAATGGTGTATTCCGAATCTTCCTGCATGGCAGTGCGTAGACCAAGAAGAACAGTTGGCAGTGTTTCACTCCAGGCCAGGCTATTGTGTGCCATTAGTGCGGTCTTTAAAGATCTGGGAAGCCGTTCGACTTTTCCATTGGATTGGGGGTGATAGGCAGTCATGGGCTGCAATTGTATTCCACACATTTTCGACGGGGCGTTCAACTACTCTGATCAAAACTGTGCGCCACGATCCGTGACGAGTCGGCATGGGGTTCCAAATCTAGAAATCCAATTACCGTAAAATGCTTTGGCAACTGTTTCGGCTGAAATGTTGTTCAGCGGAATTACTTCCATCAAGCTAGTATACCGGTGGATGCAGGTCCGGCAATAGATATTTCCGTTCGATGGTGGTAAAGGGCCTATAAGGTCAACATGGATGTCACTGAACCTTTCCGATGGCGGTTGAAATTCACCGAAACTTGATTTGGTGTGCCGATTAATTTTGCTTTTTTGGCAAGCCATGCAAGATCGGGTCCATAGCTGTACATCTTTTCGGATACTTGGCCAGATGAATTTTGATGTCAAGTAGTTTCACAGATGATTTAATTCCAGGATGGGATGCTCCATGCATTTTATGAAAAATTTTCATGCGATGGGATTCAGTAATGTATGGTCTAATATTACTTGTTGAGGTTTCACACCACAAAGACTTTCCAGAAGGTAGCGGATATTGCTTGAAGTTCAGGGAAGTTGTGGTTGCCTTTAAAGTTTGGAATTCTTCATCTTGATCTTGTTCATCTGCTATGTTATCATAATCTATTAAAGACATTTCTTCTATTCTAGATAGGGTATCTGCGATGATGTTGTCTTGACCTTTAATGTGTTGGATGTCAGTTGAAAATTGTGAAATGTAGTGTAAGTGACGAAGTTGACGAGGAGATGCTTTTCAGGCTTTTGTAGGAATGCAAATGTTAAGGATTTGTGGTCTGTATATATCGTGAATTTTCTTCCTTCTAGTAAATGCTTGAAGTGTTTAATGGAGAGGTAAATACCAAGTAATTCCCTATCGTAAGTACTGTAGTTCTTTTGTGCATCATTTAGTTACTTAGAATAAAATGCCATAGGTTTCCATCCATTATCTTCATACTGTTCAATTACTGCTCCAATCGCCGAATCTGAAGCGTCCGTATATAGTGACAGAGGTAGTTCAGGCTTCGGAAACGATAAGAGTGCAGTATTGATTAAATGATCTTTGCATTGTTGAAATTGTTTTTTCGCTTCATCTGTCCAAGGAATTTTTCGTCTATATTTCTTTTTTGCTCCTTTGAGGTAATCATGTAAGAGAGATTGATGTTTTGAAGCGTTCTTTAAATATCGACGATAAAAGTTAATCATGCCTAGGAATGTTCTAAGTTCATGAATAGTTGTTGGAAGTTTGTAGTTAACGATGGCTTAAACTTTGTCAGGTAAAGGACGTGAGCCTTGAGGAGTAATTAAATATCCCAAAAATTCTATTTCTTATGTTCCCATGACAGATTTCGAAACGTTAATGCGAAGTCCATAATGGTTTAATCTTTCAAACACTAATTTGAGATGATTTTTGTGTTGTTCTTCACTTGTAGATACGATAAGAATATCATCTAAATAGGCGAAGACAACATCTAGACCTGAAAAAACTTCATTAATAAATCTTTGAAATGTTGCTGGTGCATTCTTCAAACCGAAACTCATTACATGGAACTCATACAAACCAAATGGAGTAATAATTGCTGTTTTACACCTATCTTCTTCGGCAATGGGCACTTGGTAGTAGGCTTTAAATAAATCAATTTTTGAATATATAGTTGTATCTTTCAAAATATGATGCAAATCTTCAATTCGAGGGATAGGATATCCATCAGGAACAGTTCTGGCATTGAGTTGTCTGTAATCTCCACATGGGCGAAAAGTACCATCCTTTTTCGTAACCATATGAAGAGGACTTGACCATTGAGAACTGGAGGGTCTTATTATATTATTATTGAGCAAGAATTTGAATTCTTGTTTTGCTGTTGCAAGTCGTTGATGATCTAATCGTCTTGCTTTAGAATGGACAGGTTGACCTTGTGTTATAATGTGGTGTTGAACATTATGTTTTACACTTGATAAAAATAAATTTGGTTTGGTTATCTCAGGATATTTTTTTAGCAGGTTATAAAATTTATTGGTATTATTTACAGTACCGACATCACTATCTTCACTGACAGCAGCAACTTCACCAGTAATAGTTAGCTGAGTTACTTCGTCAATCAGTTTCTTATTATGCAAATCAATTAACAAGTTAAATTTGTTTAGAAAATCAGCTCCCAAAATGCCTTTATTGATCTTTGCAACAATAAAAGGAAATTGAAATTCCCGTCGAAGTCCTAAATCAAGTTTTAGCATCTTTATACCATATGTTTCAATTTCTGTGCCATTTGCTGCATACAATTTATAATCCACGGATTGTTTATCTTGATTAGAAGCTGGTAAAATACTAACATCTGCACCGCTATCTACCAAAAATCGCAGTTTCGATTTTTTATCTTTAACAAATAAGCGAAATTTGCGACAATCCGTAAAATTATTAGCAGAAGAGCATGCCGCATTCTCTAATGCATTTTGGCGTTTCCCTGGTTAGGTGAATAATCAGTTGACAAACTACACGGTGGAGTACATTTATCTTAATGACAACTGGAACCATAACGGAAATGATAAAAACAGTATTTTCCTCGAGGATTAAATCTCTTTTTAGAATTGCTTCGAGATCTTCTGCCAGAAACAGGGTTATTCCGTAATCGTGGTCGTAATATATGATCAACACTTAATTGTGCAACTTGCTGTTCAAGGGATTTGATTTTGGAGAGTAATTCGGTATTAGAGCAATTACAAGTAGAAGATGCGCTGCAAATATCATTAGAAGGTGTCATATCGGCAATCTTGTCAGCCATAATCGCCAGCTTTGGTAGCTCTTCATCACTAACAAGTATTATATTTCGCATAGAATCTGGTAATTTTTCTAGCCATAAGGTTTTTATTAAATTTTCAGATACATCTGATGTTGCGACTAATTTCAGTTTCTGTAATAATTGACTGGGTTTTAAATTACCTAAATCAATTCCAGTAATTAGTTTTTTAATACGAGTGCTTTCACTTTCTTTAAACAAGTCTAAAAGTCTTGTTTTAGATTCCGTGTACTTCGTATCGGTATTTTTTGTTACAATGTCCCATAAGTTCTCGACGTATTTTGATTCTAATTGCGATACTAAATAATTAAATTTGGTTTCCTCAGAAACAATTCCGCTTATCTTAAACTGCGCTTCAACTTGAAGAAACCAAATTTCCGGATGATCAATCCAAAAAAGAGGAATTTTAACACTCACCTTACATAGTTCTTGCGTAGAATCTTTTGATTTTTCATCGTCTGCAGGCACATTTACTTAAAGATCGATTGATACAGTTATTGAGCAATATTTATTTAGAAATACGGGTCACCAGTTGTTGGGTAGCCGACTTTCAAATACTGTCGTTAATTATTTTTGCGTGTATTTGTAAATAAAAATACTGACATCATTATTCAGTTCCAACTTATCAGATTTTATTTTCATGGAACAAACTTTAAGATACAAAACAAAAGCTAAAAACTTTAGAGTGTTGCCAAATTTTAAAAACTAAATGACATAAAATTGTAAATTAGATAAAAATAATACAAAGAGCTAAACATAATATGATGTACGTATAAAGACTATAAATTATGCCACAACAAATCCGTTAAAACAGCGCATTTCATTTTCGCTATCAACTATAAAAAGTTTCACAGTTTCTTCTTCTCCCGCGTAACAACACACGTTTTATAAAACCAGCGCACCACCTGGCGACTCGAAAAAAATAAACAAAAACAATTCAGGATATTCAGCCAATACTCGTATTTTGCGAAACGACTTGGATTCCAGAGTTTATTCGAAGTCATTACAATACAACTTAGTAAAAGGGGACGCCAAATTTCTCTATCAATATGTGCTCATTTTTGCATAATTAAAAAGCTTCTGATCAAGCGCGACCTGCGTTATACACGGCCGGTGCATGACGTTTAAAACGTCATATGTAGTGGATCATTTTTAGAACGTGATTGGTGTAAAGCGACGCGCCCCCCGTTTTGCACCTATCACCTTGTAAAAATGATCCACTACATGTGACGTTTTAAACGCCAGTAATGCAGGTCGCGGTTCAAGTCACAATTCTATGAGTAATTTAGTAAGATATACCAGAAAATGATCCTCGCTAATTTTATAAGTAAATGCTATATGTAGTAACTGATGGCATTTAGTCAAAATATGAACCACTGAATTAGCTTGTTTCACTTTTTCACTTTTTCATGTTTTTTATTTTCAATAAGACTTTAAATTAATATTTAAGTACTTAACATTTTTATTTTTATACATAGTTTATAAAAAAAAATTTAAATTAAATATTTTGAACAGCGTTCAAAAGTGACTTTTCTATAAAATGAATTTCGGAAATTTCGCTAGACCAAATAAATTCAAAGATGAAATAAATTAATAAAATTATGCTTTTACATTTACCTGTTCTTCTTCATAAACCATTTTTAGATAAACTTTTTTTTTCTTTAACATAAGGGCTAGAGTAAAACTTTTATATATGCACCTGGCATTATAAACATTACAAAAAGTACATACATAAGATTTCGATGTATGATTCCAGTTGCGAGATAAAATATAACATCGATTTGACGTTTAGTTGAAACATGATTAAATTTTAAAGTAAAGATATCTGCATTTAAAACTTAAACAACACACGTTTTATAAAACCAGTGCACCGCCTGGCGAATCGAAAAAGGTAAACAAACCAATTCAGGATAATCAGCCAATACTCGTATCTTGGAAAACGGCTTGTATTCCACAGTTTATTCGAGGTCATTACAATACAACTTAGTAAAAGAGGACGCCAAATTTCTCTCAATATGTGCTCCTTTTTGCATAATTAGAATGAGCTTCTGATCAATTCACAATTCTATGAGTTATTTAGTAAGATATAACAGAGAAAGATATTCGTTAATTTTATGAGTAAATGCTATACGTAGTAACTGACTGCATTGAGACAAAATATGAACCACTGAATTAGCTTGTTTCCCTTTTTCCCTTTTTTATGTTTTTAATTTCAGTAACACATTAAATTAATATTTAAGTACTTAACATTTTTATTTTTATACATAGTTTATAACATTTTTTTTAATTAAATATTTTGAAGAGCATTCAAAAGTGAATTTTCTATAAAATGAATTTAGGAAATTTCGCTAGACAAAATAAATTCAAAGATGAGATATATTAATGAAATTATGCTTTTACATTTACCTGTTATTCTTCATAAACCATTTTTGGATAAACTTACTTTTTCTTTAACATAAGGGCTTGAGTAAAACTTTTATATATGCACCTGGCATAATAAACATTACAAAAAGTACATACATAAGATTTCGATGTATCATTTAAGTTGTGAGATAAAATATAACATCGATTTGAAGTTTCGTTGAAACATATGATTAAATTTTTAATTAAATATATCTGCATTTAAAACATAATTATCTAATTCGATTCCGTACAAAGTTTTAGAGATATTTTACAAAGAAAAATATATCCGACTAGCTTATTCGTTACTTTGTTTGCATATGTTGAACTTTTATACTTCTGTATAGCGTATACATATTTGTATTTATATTATATTTATCAAAAATGAAAATAGAATATCCTAAAGGAAATTCAGAAAATCATAGTGACTAAGTGTACTTCATTATTAAGCTTATATTACTTTATTTCTAAGCACAATCTAAATCCTAACTAAATCTGTAAGAAGATTTTTCTCTTAAACTATGGCATAGTATTTATACTTATTAAAGCAGCACAACGTAGTAAATATCATAACACTCCAGATAATTAATGACCTAAGACAAATGATAGTTTTTTTTGTTTCAAATATACCAATATACAGGGTGAATCTAAACTCTTAGGCAAAACTTTAAGGGGTGATAGTACACATCAAGACAAATTATATTAAATAGGAAACTAAGTTTCCCAAACGTCTTCCGAAAAAGATAGGCGCCATTAAAGTTTAGGGTCCAAAATTTCAAATGATTATAAAAAACGGAAAAAAATTGGTCGATTCGTTTGCGGTTTTCGCTAAAACTATTCTTTATGTCAGTATTTTTATAAAAATAAATTTTAAAGATAAAGTTCAAAAAATGCCGATAGACGGCGCTTTAGACTTTGGAGTAACGAACAACTATTTTTTACCGTTATTTTTTGTATCTCATTAAATGCTTTCAAAAGCTTAGACTTAAACTAAAATTTTTAGCTTAATACAGTCGACTGCAAAATGAATCGAGCACCGGAACCCCTTCAGAAAAATTTATAATGCCCGTCGGCCCCTTTAGCCCACTCGCTTTGCGCCAACGTTGGCCTGTCCACGGACGCAAAAAAATGGAACATTGTCCTTTGGTCCATTTTTTTTTGCCCTTTCTGTTATTCAGAAAGATTCTAGTCCCTTTTGCAGGTCGTCTTTCACTCGCCAACGTTGGCCTGTCCACGGACGCAAAAAAAAATGGACCAAAGGATAATATCCTTTGGTCCATTTTTTTTTGCCCTTTCTGGCCTTCAGAAAGATTCTAGTCCCTTTTGCAGGTCGTCTGCATTTTATCCTGCCATTCGAGCAAGTAGGCGGGCAGCAGGTATCCCTCCTTTTCGCCGCATTGTCTCAAATACACGACTTTGCCGACCCGTTTGCGCTCCAAGATGCGTCCCTTGTTCAAAAACTCGTAGAGTCTCGCTTCCCTATCGGCCTTATACCCCGATGCCAAGCGGTAGGCGAGGAGATGAATCAGGGCCGTGTGTTCAATCACCCATTCGGTTTTCCATTCTGGTAAAATGTCGCTGCTGAGACAGCTACCCACTTCTCGAGCCCAGGCGTGAACATTGCTTTTCCCTAGCAACAGAGCCAACTCTAACGTTCCCCAATACATTTTTCCATTCTTTCCCACAGCTCCGAAAAGATTAAAGTAGAGTTGGCGGTCCATCAAACCCACTCGAAACTGCATGACTGTTTTTTTCTTCTTCTCCTCTCCCTTCCCGTCTTTTTATCCTCCTTCCCCCCCCCCTCCTTTCCAAACCCGTTTACGCCGCTCGACCGGCCGCGCGCGCAGCTCTCTCCCGATTCGTCGCTGCGCGTCCCGCCCCTCGAGCGGGCTCCGCCTCCTCAGCCTCAGTCGCTCGTCCGCTTCGATCCGCGCGGCATTCTCGTTCTTGCTCTCGCTCTCGCCATGTCCTTTTGCATCCAGTATCAGCCCACACCGTATCACCACTACGTCCTGACCGGACTCATCGGTCAAGACGAACTCCTCTACTGGTTCGCCCGAGATGTCATCAGCGTCCTGGGCCTTCATAGGCCTTCGCGAACCCTGACCAACGTGCAAGTGCGGCACGTGGCCCCGACCCTGAAGAATACGCCGCCTCACTACCTCAAGAAACGCGTGGTACGGCACGAAGCGGCCATGCGACTGTTTCAAATGTCGAGGGTCGAGTCGGTGCAAGAGTTTGGCAGGCGACTCGGCTCGGATCAAACGTACGTCCGCATCTTGATGGAATGGGACGAAAAAGACGTGAGTCATCCGACAATTCTGCTCATCCTGAACGTACCGGGGATACCGGATATGGTCCGCCACCCCACCTTCTTTCACTGGTTTGAAACGTTTAAAAAAAATGCCGTGTTTAAACTCTACCCGGATCCCCTCATCGAGACGATGATGAAATGTAACCAAGAGATTTTAATGAACCCGCCCGTCGTTGCAGAAAACAGTCAAGTCACTGTACTGGAATCACGTCAAGAGGATGCCTGTCCTCTTGAAATTTTGTTTGAGTGGAAAGGAACTCTGAAAAAATTTAAACTCGTTGAGGATAAAGATGCTGCTGCTGCAGCTGCTGCTGAAAAAATGTATACCGAACTGTAATTCTCTATCTAGAGGCAAAAAAATGGGTGCCCGGGAGTTGTGCTGATGCATGCACAACTCTCGGGCACCCATTTTTTTGCAGTCTACTCGTCACCAACGTTGGAAACGTCAACCAAAGTGCCCGAGAGAATGCTGAGGCATTCTCTTGGGCACCCATTTTTTTGCAGTCTACTCGTCACCAACATTGGAAAAAAAAGGGTGCCCAAGAAAATGCATCAGCATTCTCCCGGGCACCCATTTTTTTTACGGTTCATTCGTCACCAACATTGGTGACGAGTGAACCGTAAAAAAAATGGGTACCCGGGAGAATGCTGATGCATTCTCTTGGGCTTGACGTTTCCAGACTGTCATCAATGTAGTTGCCCGCCTCCTATACATCCATTGAATAGCGACTCACCCATTCACCTGCGTCCAATGCTTGGAAAAAAAAAAAAAAAGTCTGGATCGATACGCATGAACCCACGTTCTGCGCGGGCGCTTCGTTCGAGTTTATTCACTCTTCCCCTTGCCTGTCCTTGAAGCGCGCGCCTCTCAAAGAAAAGGGTCTTTGGCCCTCCCCGCGTTCCTTCACCACCTCTCTCTCTGCTTCTTCCCTCCCCACCCTGGCTCCCGCGAGCATAAATAGTCCGGCGCGCGCTCTCTTTGGCCTTCTATATGCCGCGTCATGCTCTTTCAACTCAAGCTCGGCACCGGCGTGCTCTGGGGAGCCATCGGTCAAAATGGCTGCCTGTACTGGGGAGCCCTGTCTGTCGCCAAACTCTTGGGGTATCGATCCCTCTACCAGTTTACACGTCATCGTTCCAACGTGCTGCTCAAAGACATTGCCTCCCGCTATCACGCCCAAGAACACCACCGGTTCCTGGAAACGCGGCTCATGACTCATAACCGCCTGCTGTCGGTGCTCGAACGTTGCCGAAAGACGCGAGCCCAGCTCATTTATGACCATTTCAATCGAGGCAACTTTTACGTGCGAGTGGACACGGATCCTCGCTACCCGAGAGCCGAACTGTGTAATCAGAACGATCCTCTCGCCGTCAATTTTTTCCTATGGCTCGAAGGCTATAAACACCAACTCTTTGAAGAAGCGCTGGAAGTGGACTCGGATCCGGACCGCGATCGCGAGGAGGAGGAGGAGGAGGAGGAGGAAGAGTATGAAGTGGTGGAGGACGAGGCCACTGCTACTGCTGCTGCTGCTGCTGGTTACTCTGCCGCCTCGCCCCCTGCTGCTGCTGCTACCGATGTCACCGACTATAGTCCCCGGTCGCCGCCCGATTTCACGCCCTACTCTCCAAGCTGCCCCCCTTACGACCCCAACGAAGATGCCGAACCTGCTGCTGCTGCTGCTGCTGCTGCTGCTACTGCTACTGCTGCCATTCCTCCCATCGCTCATCCTTCAACGCTCCCGTTTAAAAAAAGATTTTACACCCAGGATGACGGGATCCTCTTTTGGTTTTCAAGCCTCCCACCCAAAAAAATTATTGTCATGCAAGGCAATTGCTCCCAAGAATTTATTCCCAAAATGGACTAGACTTTTTTTCCCTGCTGCCTTTTTGCAATGCCAAAAAAAAATTAGATGAGATGAAAACTCTCTCATCCCATTTTTTTTTTGCGCGCGTCGTTTCCTGCGGGGAGCCGAGACCACGTGATCACCACCGTGAAGGTCGAGTGACTGAAACCCGTTCTTCTTCTCAGAGTCGATTCAGTTGTCAACATGCTTTTCAGAGTGAATCTACGCAACGGAACCTCTCTTCAAGCCGGGATCGGCCGGAACGGCAAGGTGTATTATCACGGGGAGGCAGTGGCGATCCTGATGGGGAAGCCTACTCTCGAAGGGGAGGAGGAAGCCCTCGGATGGATTCGCAAAGTGGCCAGTTGCAAGATGGGCGACGTCTTGCCTCATCTGACGCATCCTGGACTGCGGGATGCCTGGGTCATTGAGCAAACGTGGCTGCTCGCCCTAATAGAGAGGGAGATTGCGCAGGGTGCCAAAAGACCCGGGCTCAGAGAATGGCAGCTCTTTTTGCATTTCGGCTACGTGATGCCCCTCGGGACTTATGACGGGGTGATGAACGTGATGCAAACGCGCTACCCCATTGGAATATACTTTCGGACATGGCTGAAAAGGGTATGTAGCAATCTGGAATCGGCTGGACTCGTAAGTTAATGCATGCTGCTGCTTCAAAGACTCTAATTATCTTTTACAAGCTGCTTTAAAAGAAAAAAAAAAAAAAAAAAAAAAAAAAAAAAAGAAGCAGTGTTTTAAAGATGCAGAAAAATGGGCCGAAAAAGTAATTGGTTAAAAACCAATTACTTTTTCGGCCCATTTTTTTGCGTCAGATCCCTCACCAACATTGGACTCGTTTCCACGTTTTTTGGAATAAACTGGTTTTTCGCGGTGAGCGGTGAAGCGTTTAATGCAACTAGACTCTATCTTTCAACTTCAAAGCAGTGTTTTAAAAGATGCAGAAAAATGGGCCGAAAAAAGGAATGGGTTTTCCACCCATTCCTTTTTTCGGCCCCTTTTTTTGCGTCAGATCCCTCACCAACCTTGGACTCGGTTCCACGTTTTTTTAAAAAACTGGTTTTCTCGGTGGGCGGAGCTTCCCGTCCACGTCACTCGCCCGAAACCTCTACTATAAAAGGACGTAAGCGGTGAAAGCGTTCAGTGTCAACATGTTGTTCAAGGTGCATCTGCAAGGCGGGACCGCCGTGACGGGTGGGGTCGGCCTGAACGGCAAAGTGTATTACCACGCAGGGCTCGTGGCGAACCTGATGGACAAGGCCTCTGAACGGGGATGGATTCGCAAAGTGGCCAGCTGCAAGATGGGTGAAATCTTGCCCAACATTACGCATCATGGGATACGAGAGACATGGGTCCTTGAGCAGACGTGGCTGCTCAGCCTGCTGGAAAAAGAAGACGCCGAGGGCATCCTCACTCCATCTGCCAGAAAATTGCAGCAGTTTCTCTACGTTGGCTACGTGATGCCAGTCGGAAACTTTGACGGGATGATGCATCTCAAGCAAACCCCGTACCCTTTCGGAAAATACTTTCCGAAATGGTACGAAGAGGTCTATCGCACTCTGTACTCTAATCTTTAAACAGGCTGTTTCAAAGCAGCGTTTCCAAAGATGCAAAAAAAGGGGCCGAAAAAGTAATTGGTTTTAAACCCATTACTTTTTCGGCCCCTTTTTTTGCGTCAGATCCCTCACCAACATTGGACTCGTTTCCACGTTTTAAAAAAAACTGGTTTTCTCGACCTCACCAACATTGGACTCGTTTCCACGTTTTTTTTAAAAAAACTGGTTTTCTCGGTGGGCGGAGCTTCCCTCGGCCGAGTATAAATAGACGCGGCTCAGAGCGGGCTCCTTCCCTTTTCACCATGTTGTTTCGACTCTTGCTCACCAAAGGCCACTTTTTCTACTGCATTCTGGGGGTGGTCGGGAGGAACGGCAAAGTGTACTTTTCCACCGAAGACGTGGCGCTGGCGGTCCACCGGAGTCAGCGGTGGGTGAAAGACGTGGCAAGCTGCAAGCTGAAGGAAGTGAGCCCTGCGTGCAAGCGGCGACCCGAAGCGTGGCTGATTGAACTCTCGGCCCTGCTCAACCTGCTGCAGTTGGAGCGCGAGAGGAGGCTCTACTACCTGCTGAAATTTGGAAATGTCAAGGAAGTGACGGGAAGCAACATGCCGCAAATTGAAGAGTGCCCTGAACGGGAGGGAAGGCGGTTTGAAGCGTGGATCAAGGACTATCAGAAAAAATGTGCCGAGGAAGAGAGGGAAAATGAACTGAATTAACTGTAAGCACCCGTGCGGTGTGAAAGTTGCAAAAAAATGGGCCAAAGGTAAAAGAAAAAATCGAGAGATTTTTTTTTTACCTTTGGCCCATTTTTTTGCAGCACGTGGGACACCAACCTTGGAAACGGGACGAGTTAAAGGGGTGGATGGGAATGAGTTTCAGAAACTGTTTATATGTACACACACACAAAAAAAAAAAAAAAAAAAAAAAAAAAAAAAAAAAAAAAAAAAAAAATATGTAACTGTTTTTTTTTTTTTTTTTTTTTTTTTTTTTTTTTCAACTGGGCAAGTTTGGAACGCGTCCAAGTCACGTGATTAGGGAAGGGGGGGAGATAGTGCCAGCTCTGAAATGGAAGGAGGGCTCGCCCAAAACTTTTTTCCCTGGAGCCGATGAAAGCTGTTGAGAGGGGTTGGATTTGACCTTTCGTTTAACATGGGATTCCCATTGGCTTTTTTTAATACCTGACACGTCCCACCGTAGCCTGACCTTACTTACACAATTTAATTAAAATTTAATTAAAATTTAATTAAATTTTAATTAATATTAAAAAGTTTGGCAAAAAATTTTTCAACTTGGTATTGAAAAAAAAAAGTTGAGAGGTCTGTAGCCTGACCTTACTTACACAATTTAATTAAAATTTTAATTAATATTAAAAATTAATATTAAAAATTAATATTATAATTATAATTTTAATTATAATTTAAAAAGTTTGGCAAAAAAATTTTAACTTGGGATTGAAAAAAAAAAGTTGAGAGGTCTGATGTATGAAGATTGGGGAAACAAAACTTTATACCCACGAGGCGGGAGCGCAGCGACCGCCGAGTGGGTATAAAGTTTTGTTTCTCGAATCTTCATACATCAGAGACCCCCCCCAAAATTTTAATTTTAATTTTAATTATAAGTTTGGCAAAAAAAAGTTTTGTTTCCCTAATCTTCATTTCCATCCGTTTCCAGTTTGCGTCTTCTTTTCATTCTGCCCGTTTCATTAAACTTTTGAAGAATTTGGAGCGGTTTTTCTTTCAAAAGTTTTTTCAGAAAGCTCATTTCTGCGTTCATGCGTTCCTTTTGCAAAAGAGTCATCTCCGCGCTCTCCTTCCACAGGCGATTCTGCTCCGAGTGTGCTTGCCGCATGCGTTCGCCCATTTCCTTTTGCTCGGCGAAATCGTTTCGCAGGCGTTCAATTTCCTCGTCTTTTTGCAGCAGGGCTTGGCGAAGCAGGCGTTCGAGTTCCGCGTCTTTGTGGAGCAGAGTTTCTCGAATCGAGCGATTGAGCTCCGTAAATTCGTTCCGCATGCGTTCGAGCTCCGAGTCTTTGCGGTGCAGAGACTCGCGAAGGGAGCGATGGAGTGCCGTGGAGTCGTTTCGCATGCGTTCCGTTTCCAAGTCTCTACGCATCAGGGTGTCTTGATGCGAGCGCAATCGCTCCTTGAATTCGTTCCGCATGCGTTCCATGTCCGTGTCTTTACGCTGCAGGGCTTCTTGATGCGAGCGAGCGAGCTCGTGGAGTTGAGTGCGCAGGCGCTCGAGTTCCGCGTCTGGACGCTGCAGGGCAACGGGAGGCGAGTCAGTGAGCTCGTGGACTGGAGTGCGCATGCGCTGCACGCGAGAGTCTTGGAGTTGAGTGCGCATGTCGGCCAGGGCCGCGTCTTTCTTTTTCAGTTCTTCCTCCAACCGGTCAATTTTGAGCAGGAAGGGATGGATGCAGGTCAAGATTTTTTGTTGAAAGGGGGAGGGAGTCCAGTATTCTTCGCAGATGACATCGTAAAACAGGTTGCCGAGCTCTGCTTGCAGTCGTCCCCAGGAAAGGTCGTCCAGCGAGGCCAGGGAGTCGTCCCGCTCAAAGTACAGTTTCATGCCTCGATTGAGATGGAGGGAGTGCTCCGTTTCGCGACCCGATCCTGTGATGGGTCGAAAAGGCTTGGCCACGCGCAGGACGCGGTTGAAGCGAATGTTGGGGAGATGCTTGATGGCGATTTGAAAGAACCCTTTCGTTTCGTTCCGAACAAAGTCAGTCTGGGCCAAGAGTTCGGGTTTCATGAACCGATATTCTTGATGGAGGAGTTGCAGGATGCCCCCGTCCCATTGCAGACAGGCGTACAGTCTGAAATCAACGGGGAGCTCGGTGAAGATCCAGAAATGATTGGGTTTCTCGATCACTCGGCCACCTTTTTGGGTGAACGTGCCGTCGCATTTCGACTGCCGTTTGCTCAGGTAGCCCAGGGCGTTGACCAGATGCAGGGGGGATTTAATCTTTTTGCTGCGAATGCAATAAAAGTTTTTGCACGGTTTGTCTTGGGGAGCAATTTTAATTTTTTTCCAGACGTTGGGCACGAAATGCCCCGCGGGCGAAAAGAGGAGCAAATGCCGGTGCTGGCGATGACGTGCTTGCCTGTACGTGCCTCCATCGCACCAGCAGGAGAAGGGTAGGAAACGAGTTTGCCCTGCATCCCCTTCTTCCAGAGCTCTTAGGAAAGGGGAGAACGCGACGGCTCGCACCATGATGTGCAGGCATTCAAAGTCCTTTCCCAACTGCAAGTACTTTCGAACGCATCCGGCCGCTAAATTCAATCCTTCGTCCTGGAAGGGAAGGGGTAGGGGATCCAAGTCGACTTGCGAAAAGAGTTGGTAGGCTTGAGGCGGGAGGTCGGGGAGTTTGGAATGACCGCAGAGCCGCCTCGCTTGACACAGGGGTTTCGTGTCGTCGAGGACAAAGTTTTCGTGGCAAGGGGGCCACGAGAGGGTAGGCTCTAGGACGGTCGGAAGAGGTTTGAGTTTGGAAAGCTTTTTGAAGGGTATCGAAAATGTTGTAAAACAGTCGAGTAGATGGTTCAAGTTTTGAAATTTGGTTCCCTTCTTCCAAGACGTGCGTCCGTTGCACCACACGCATTGGGTTTCGCGATCGAGATGATGCTTCTTGCAATGTTCTTCAAACGCCTTGGGCAATAAGGTTTCATCGCAGTGCGGACACGTAAATGGAATTTTAAAATTCCTTAAACGTTGATAGTAAGGAGTGAGGGGTCTTTTCAATTTGGGTGGCATGTTGAGTGGGTGATGGATTTGAAAACAGCTTATATAGCGACTCGGATTTTAGTTTGCAAAAAAGTAGTTTGAGAGCTCCAAGTCTGATTGGCTAACCAACGAAAAAAAAAAAAAAAAAAAAAAAAAAAAAAAAAAAAAAAAAAATTTTGTAACGTTTTTTTTTTTTTTTTTTTTTTTTTTTTTTTTTTTTTTTTTTTTTTTTTTTTTTTTTTGACGAGTTAGACTTGGAGCGTTCAAAATATTTTAGAAACTAAAATTTGCGTGGACAGTCTAAGCTCATAACACTAAAAAAAAAAAAAAAAAAAAAAAAAAAAAAAAAAAAAAAATTTGTAACCTTTTTTTTTTTTTTTTTTTTTTTTTTTTTTTGTAAAAAAAAAGGTTACAAATTTTTTTTTTTTTTTTTTTTTTTTTTTTTAGTGTTATGAGCTTAGACTGTCCACGCAAATTTTAGTTTCTAAAATATTTTGAACGCTCCAAGTCTAACTCGTCAAAAAAAAAAAAAAAAAAAAAAAAAAAAAAAAAAAAAAAAAACGTTACAAATTTTTTTTTTTTTTTTTTTTTTTTTTTTTTTTTTTTTTTTCGTTGGTTAGCCAATCAGACTTGGAGCTCTCAAACTACTTTTTTGCAAACTAAAATCCGAGTCGCTATATAAGCTGTTTTCAAATCCATCACCCACTCAACATGCCACCCAAATTGAAAAGACCCCTCACTCCTTACTATCAACGTTTAAGGAATTTTAAAATTCCATTTACGTGTCCGCACTGCGATGAAACCTTATTGCCCAAGGCGTTTGAAGAACATTGCAAGAAGCATCATCTCGATCGCGAAACCCAATGCGTGTGGTGCAACGGACGCACGTCTTGGAAGAAGGGAACCAAATTTCAAAACTTGAACCATCTACTCGACTGTTTTACAACATTTTCGATACCCTTCAAAAAGCTTTCCAAACTCAAACCTCTTCCGACCGTCCTAGAGCCTACCCTCTCGTGGCCCCCTTGCCACGAAAACTTTGTCCTCGACGACACGAAACCCCTGTGTCAAGCGAGGCGGCTCTGCGGTCATTCCAAACTCCCCGACCTCCCGCCTCAAGCCTACCAACTCTTTTCGCAAGTCGACTTGGATCCCCTACCCCTTCCCTTCCAGGACGAAGGATTGAATTTAGCGGCCGGATGCGTTCGAAAGTACTTGCAGTTGGGAAAGGACTTTGAATGCCTGCACATCATGGTGCGAGCCGTCGCGTTCTCCCCTTTCCTAAGAGCTCTGGAAGAAGGGGATGCAGGGCAAACTCGTTTCCTACCCTTCTCCTGCTGGTGCGATGGAGGCACGTACAGGCAAGCACGTCATCGCCAGCACCGGCATTTGCTCCTCTTTTCGCCCGCGGGGCATTTCGTGCCCAACGTCTGGAAAAAAATTAAAATTGCTCCCCAAGACAAACCGTGCAAAAACTTTTATTGCATTCGCAGCAAAAAGATTAAATCCCCCCTGCATCTGGTCAACGCCCTGGGCTACCTGAGCAAACGGCAGTCGAAATGCGACGGCACGTTCACCCAAAAAGGTGGCCGAGTGATCGAGAAACCCAATCATTTCTGGATCTTCACCGAGCTCCCCGTTGATTTCAGACTGTACGCCTGTCTGCAATGGGACGGGGGCATCCTGCAACTCCTCCATCAAGAATATCGGTTCATGAAACCCGAACTCTTGGCCCAGACTGACTTTGTTCGGAACGAAACGAAAGGGTTCTAAATCTGACTAAAATCTGAACTAAAATCTGACTAAAAAAAAAAAATTTGTAACCTTTTTTTTTTTTTTTTTTTTTTTTTTTTTTTTTTTTTTTTTTTTTTGTAGGGTTATGAGTCTAGACTGTCAACTCAGATTTTAGTTTCTAAAATATTTTGAAAGCTCCAAGTCCAACTCGTCCAAAAAAAAAAAAAAAAAAAAAAAAAAAAAAAAAAAAAAAAAAAAAAAAAAATTGTGAGCCTAGACTGTCAACTCAGATTTTAGTTTCTAAAATATTTTGAAAGCTCCAAGTCCAACTCGTCAAAAAAAAAAAAAAAAAAAAAAAAAAAAAAAAAAAAAAAAAAAAAAAAAAAATTGTAACTTTTTTTTTTTTTTTTTTTTTTTTTTTTTTTTTTTTTTTTTTTGACGAGTTAGACTTGGAGCTTTCAAAATATTTTAGAAACTAAAATCTGAGTTGACAGTCTAGGCTTTTTTTTTTTTTTTTTTTTTTTTTTTTTTTTTTTTGACGAGTTGGACTTGGAGCATTCAAAATATTTTAGAAACTAAAATCTGAGTTGACAGCCTAAGCTATTTTTTTTTTTTTTTTTTTTTTTTTCGCACGTTATATACTTGGTATCGGTAAAAGAGCAAACACTCTTTCAGTCTTTCAAACCTGCCTCTTTCCAAATCTCCCCCCACCCATTTCACCGAGTTTTTCAGGACCCGCCCAGACTAAAGGGCCCCACCCCCTTCATCCAGACTCGTTCATACCAGCCTCTCGTCACGGGTAGACAACCCCCCGTGAAAACGCAAAGCCTCGAGGGCGTGACTTGCCATGGCCGGTGAACCGGGAGACGATCCGCTCGTCAAGCATCTGCAGGAAATTGAGCATCAAAACGCGGAAATTGAACGCTTGCAGCTCGAGCTCGTCAAACAGGCTCATTTGCATCGAGAAGAGCTCGAACACAAACATGCCGAAATGGAACGCCTGCGTTACGACCTGCAGCACGCGCAGAGTCGCATGCGACCTCTCCAGGACGACGAGGAGGAGGTGAAGCGTCTCACGGCCGAGCTCGAAACCTTGAAGGGGAAGCATGCGGAAGAGTTGAAGCGGAGCGTCGAACGCTGGCAGCGCGAGTCTGAGCAGCGCGATCACGCGCAGCGGGAAGCCTTGCGGCAAAAAGAAGCGGAATTGGAACGCGTGCGGGCCCTGCTTCTCGACTCCCAGTCTTTCGAGGGCTCTCCAAACCGCGAGCACGCCCATTGCGAAGCCTTGCAGCGCGAAACTCTCCGCCTGCGAGACGACGCGATGCAACGCCAGCTGGAAAAGGAGTCGCTCGCCGCTCGCATCCAGGAAATGGAACGCTCCCATCAAAGGCAGGTGGACCAATTTTTGGCAGCGTTGGAGTCGGATGCGAATCAGAGGCGCAAGCTAGAGAGTTTTCTGTTTCAGCAAAACGCAAACGCCCAGCGCCTGGAAGCGACTCTTTTGCAGCAGAGTCGCGTGCAAACGTTTGCGTGCGAACGCCTGACCGCGGAGGTGAAACGCCTGCGGCACGAGCACAGCCGCGAACTGAGCAAACTGAGCGAACGCGTGGCCTCGGAAATGGAATGCGTGCAGGCCGAGTACAGTCGGTGGATAAAAGAGGCGTGCGATCGCGTGGCTTTGGAAATGAAGCTCGAGAGACTCGACCCGACGAGTCCTTTCCCGGTCATGGACGGATAAAAAAAAAAAAAAAAAAAAAAAAAAAAAAAAAAAAAAAAAAAAAAAATCAGTTACATTTTTTTTTTTTTTTTTTTTTTTTTTTTTTTTTTTTTTTTTTTGTAGGGTTGTGAGCTTAGACTGTCAACTCAGATTTTAGTTTCTAAAATATTTTGAAAGCTCCAAGTCTAACTAGTCAAAAAAAAAAAAAAAAAAAAAAAAAAAAAAAAAAAAAATCAGTTACTTTTTTTTTTTTTTTTTTTTTTTTTTTTTTTTTTTTTTTTTTTTTTTAAAGCCAATCAGATTTGCAGCTCTCAAAATATTTTTTTTCAAACTAAAATCCGAGTCGTTATATAAGCTGTTTTCAAATCAATGACCAAAACTTACATTATTTTGATTTGGAAACAGCGTGGACCAATACGTCTTTTTCTAAAGTTGTCGTTTGAGCTCTTATATATAGTATATTTAACAGCAAGATGGCGCAAAATTTATTTCAATCAACGTTTGTGCGTGAAGAACTTGACGATTTTGAAAGAAAACATTACGCTAAAGAAAATATCAGAACAGATTTTATTCTTGAAAATGTATTTTCCCACCTATTGCGTAATCATTATAATTTCGATGCGATCAATCCGATGAATGAAAAAGAAAAACATGTTTTAGAAGCAACAAAAGAAATTATCGATGCCTTTAGAGACAGTTATGCTACTCCATTGAAAAATATGTGTGCAGAAATAAATGTCATAGAAGAAAACTCAGTAGACTCTATTTTATTAGACGTATTTAACGAATTGTTTTCTGAAGGTATAACCTGGAGCCGAATAATAGCTTTCTTTGCTTTCGTTGGAGAATTGACTATCATGTGTATCATAAAAATGCTACCTAAATCAATCGTGAATGTGATTTATAAATGCTTTTCTAGATTGGTGAAAGAAAAATTAAAAACATGGATAGACGATCATAATGGTTGGGGTGGTTTAAGAAGTTTATCTGTTGTTAGACAACAAAAAAATCAATTTGACATGGCAAATTCAAATCAGGCTCAAAATACCTTGTATTTGAACATGAATTTGAATTGGTATAATATAGTTCGAATATATCTCTTGTACACCACAGTTCGAATGATTAGCAGATTTGTATCCAAAAAATTTTTCAATAATTGAAAAAAAAAAAAAAAAAAAAAAAAAAAAAAAAAAATTTTTTTTTTTTTTTTTTTTTTTTTTTTTTTTTTTTTTTTTTTTTTTTTTTTTTTTTTTTTTGTGGGGTTGTGAGCTTAGAGTGTCAACTCTCAGATTTTAGTTTCTAAAATATTTTGAAAGCTCCAAGTCTAACCCGTCAAAAAAAAAAAAAAAAAAAAAAAAAAAAAAAAAAAAAAAAATTGGTTTCTTATTTTGCTACAGTTTTAATTTTAATTTTTTGATATTTTCGTATATATAACCCAGAGCTTCAAAGTTACTTTCAACAAACTTTTATTTAGTTATAAAATTCAAATAATAATGGAAATTTCCCTCTTTTATATCTTTGTTGCTAATGTCTTCAATTTAGTATTGGCTTCTGCGTTAAAGAACGGAAATTCTACGCCATATGAATGTTCCAGTCCTCAGCAAGTGAATACATTAAATAATTCTGATATGGAAATATCTTTTCTATGAGCTTTCTGTCCATGGATATGACACTAAATACCAGAGCACGGTACATTCTATGTTTGAAGAAGTGAAAAAAACTAGCTCAGAAAGAAACATTTGTCCCTTCGAATGGAAAGAAAATGTCCAGGAAAATCGATTTCCAAAGATTTTACATGTCAATTTTGTATGTGAAAAATGTATTTATTTATTTATTTATTTATTTATTTATTTATTTATTTATTTTTTATTTATTTTTTCATGTAGGGTTATTAGTTCAAATTCAGTGCAAAAATATTTTCAAATTTACAAGTCTAAGAAATATAAGATTTGGTGAAAGCTCAAAGTTTTTTTTTTTTTTTTTTTTTTTTTTTTTTTTTTTTTTTTTTTTTTTTTTTTTTTTTTTTTCATGCAGGGCTTTGACGCGTGGCTCGCTGCTCGAGTTTAATCAGAAATTTCTTCACGGGAATCTCTTTGCAGGTCGTTGACCCGGGCCACGTGACGTCATGGGATCGTGACCTCACGTGGCGTTTGAAAATGCACGGTGAGGGAAGGACTCGATCAACCGGGAGCCATGAAATCCTGAGGTCGTTGACCCAGGCCGCGTGGGATCGGGACGTCTGAACGACAACGACGGGGAGTTTTGCAGCGAGAGGGGGGATGACTCGATGAACCGGGGGGAGCCCTTGGGATCGCGAGGTCGTTGACGAAAGACGTCATTTGAAATGGTTTCTTTGCAGCGAGAGGGATGACTCGATGAGATTTCCCCCCCCGGAGAGTCGAGGAATCGCGTTGGTTTGCAGGTCGTTGACCCGGGGCACCATGACGTCACGTCCCGATTCCATGACGTCATGGAAAGTGTTTTTCTTGCACGAGGAGGGGATGGCTCGATGAAATCTTTTTTCTCGGGTGGCCATGGAATCCTTGCTGGTTATTGACTCAGATTTTACTTTCTAAAATATTTTGAAAGCCCCAAGTCTAACTCGTAAAAAAAAAAAAAAAAAAAAAAAAAAAAAAAAAATTATACGATTACAATCAACTGAGATTTTAGTTTGTGAAATATTTTAGAAGCTCCAAGTCTAGCTTGTCAAAAAAAAAAAAAAAAAAAAAAAAAAAAAAAAAAAAAATTCAGTTACAATTTTTTTTTTTTTTTTTTTTTTTTTTTTTTTTTTTTTTTTTTTTTTTGACGAGTGAGACTTGGAGTTTTTAAAATATTTTGAAACCTCCAACTTAAATAAATAATTCGTATTGAATCGGATTTGTCGTCGTACCGTATTGTTCACATAATTCTTGCAAATTTAAAATTTGAAATAGGGGTACTTGTTTACAGTGAAAGCACCAGTATCGTCTACGTTTTTTTAAAGAGTCAAAAAAAGAAACGTAGCTAATTTTATAGCATCTTCCCACATAACATACAAGTCGATAACCTCTGAAATATTGTTTAAAACATTCCAAACATAAATAATCATCCTCTAAAAGATATACAAATGTTATTAAAACTAACCTATGTGAATTTTCAAATTGTTTGAAAGAAAATGTGTCATCATTCTGTAACCAGACGACAAACTCTTTGGAAAACTTTTTGTCCTTTTCTTTAAACAAATTCATCAGTGCGTCAACGCTAAAATGTTGCACTCTTTCCGGATCCCACGAAGGCATTTGTACTCGAAAGTAACATTTGGAAGACAAAAGTCGTCGGTAAAATGCGAGTTGTTGACAAAGCATTTTAGGTAAAAGGAATGCCCAGTCTCCTCCTTCGTGTTTCTTGTATCGAGTTTCTTCGATGATTTTATTCACGCACTGATCTATTAAACGGGACGGGACATGTCGAACGCAGACACAATTTTGTCGAATTTTCTCCAACGCCTCGTGATGGGTAATGAATTTTTTTTCCTCGTCGTTTAAATTCATATCACTAAAATCCAAATGATTAGGCATTTTGATAGTACCTATTTCAACTTCGAAGGGCCAAAGCTTGTACGCCAAATTGAACTCTCCGTGTTTCAAAATTTCTCCTTTATAAAAAGACCATAATAAATGAGGCACGAGAAGTTTGTCGCAAATACGTCGCTGTTGTTTGTCGGGTGGATATCGTTTGATTATCTTTTGAGCCGTTTCATCTGTAATGTTAAACTTGAAAAAAACAATGTCTTCTATTAAGTGTATCATATTGTCGCAAACTAGTTGAAACATTATGAACAAACTCACTCTAAATAACACATTTCTGAACCGAAAAA